>JAJIZI010000016.1:4470000-5670000 GCA_021018995.1 Chloranthus sessilifolius | reverse complement strand
ACCAATGCTTCAAGTTTAAGGAATTCTGATTTTGAAGAAAAATTGATGCAAACTCTGCAAGCTCAACAACAAACTATGCAGGCGTACCACCAGTCCATGGCTAAAATGCAAGATCAGATCGGCCAATTGGCTAACCAAATGAGTCAAAGAGAAGAGGGAAGGCTTCCTAGCCAACCTATCAACAACCCGCGAGGCCACGCACCATCTAGTGAAGGGCCATCAACCAGCCATCAGCTGAAGGCTGTAACGGTCTTGAGAAGTGGTCGAGTGGTCGACAACCAAGTTGAAATTCCATCTAAAGCTGAAGAAATAGAAAAAAAAAAGCTGAAAAGGAAGAAGAACTAGAGAAAGAGAAGAAGAACGAAAATCCCAAAAATGTTCGACAGGAACTTGAAGTGGATCCAGCAATGGAAATAAATCCCCATACACCTAAGGCACCATTCCCTGAGTGCCTTACACCTCCATCCAGATTGGGGAAGGGTCCTTAAAAAATGGACGATATTCTCGAAACGTTTAAGCAAGTAAAGATTAATCTTCCTTTGCTCGATGCCATAAACCAAGTTCCTGCGTACACCAAGTTCTTCAAGGACTTATGCACCCGAAAGAGGAAGACGCGTACACATGTGTCCAAGAAAGTGTTCCTGACTAATCAAGTCAGTTCCATCCTGAAGTTGAATGCGCCACCAAAGCTTAAGGACCCTGGAGTCCCAACTGTTGCATGTGTTATTGGTGGACAAACAATTGAAAGAGCACTCTTAGATCTGGGAGCAAGTGTGAACTTGATCCCAGTCGATGTCTGAAAATTAGGCCTGGGTGAATTGCAACCGACTGCGGTTACACTTCAATTAGCAGATAGGTCTGAAAGACGACCTAGGGGTATCATCGAGGACGTCTTGGTAGGAATCGTTAAATTTGTCTTTCCTGTGGACTTTATTGCTTTGGATATGGAACAACGAGTCAAATCAGAAAACCAAATCCCCATTATCCTTGGACGTCCCTTCCTTGCTACTGCAAATGCCTGTATTAACTGTCGTACAGGAGTGATGGATGTCTCCTTTGGAAATATGAAAGTGAGATTGAATGTGTTCAATGCTATGAACCATTTTTCCAACGAAGAAGAGGTTGATTGCTTTTATATTGACCAGGTTGATGAAGTGGTTGAAGAAGCGCTTCCCTCGATGCTCACTAAGGAGGAATTTGAAACCGCCTTGCTGGCAATCTATGATGAGGGAGGAAGTGTTGAGCAAAATTTCGAGGAAATGAACACCATCTCAATGTCTCAGGAGAAGAAGCCATGGAAGGCACGAATTGAACCATTACCCGTGGTGGAAAAACCCAAATTGATGCCTTCAATTGAGCAACCACCAAATCTTGAGTTGATTTGATTCACTTAAGTATGTTTTCCTGGGACCATCTGAAACACTTCCGGTGATAATCTCTGCAACTTTGTCAGAAAAGCAAGAAGGAGAACTGATTGGAGTACTCAAGGACTACAAAAGAGCAATCGGATGGACATTAGCCGATCTAAAAGGGATAGATCCGTCGGTGTGTATGCACAAGACCCACCTTGAAGAAGGTAGCACGCCATCAAGAGAGGCACAAAGACGGCTGAATCCCAACATGAAAGAAGTTGTTTTGAAAGAGATTATCAAATTACTTGATGCAGGAATCATTTATACGATTTCAGATAGTGAATGGGTAAGTCCAATTCAGATTATTCCAAAGAAATCGGGAATAACAGTGAAGGAGACCACCGAGGGGGAATTGGTGCCTACACGTGAGACCACTGGATGGCGTGTATGTATTGATTATCGGAAATTGAACACTGCCACGAGAAAGGACCATTTTCCCCTGCCATTTATTGATCAGATTCTAGAAAAGTTGGCAGGACAAGAATATTATTGTTTTCTTGATGGTTACTCGGGATACAATCAAGTGCCTGTATTTCCATCAGACCAAGAAAAGACAACGTTTACTTGCCCTTATGGAACCTTTGCATATCGAAGGATGCCTTTCGGACTTTGTAATGCGCCGGCCACTTTTCAACGTTGTATGTTAGCAATATTCTCGGATATGGTTGACAAATTTATCGAAGTATTCATGGACGACTTCTCGGTTTTTGGGAGGACCTTTGAAATGTGTCTGAACCATTTGACACAGGTATTACAACGTTGTGTAGAATCTAATCTTATTTTAAGCTGGGAAAAGAGTCATTTTATGGTTCAACAGGGAATTGTGTTAGGGCATATCGTTTCCAAGAAAGGAATTGAAGTCGACAAGACACAAGTTGACTTAATTGCTAATTTGCCACCACCAAGGAGTGTTAGACAAATCCGATCATTTTTGAGACATGCGGGATTTTACAGAAGATTTATCAAAGATTTTAGCAAGGTGGCTAAACCATTATGTACCTTGCTTGGGAAGGATGTTCCTTTCATCTTTGATGATGATTGCATGAAGGCATTTTTGAAAGTAAGAGAACTGTTATCCAATGCTCCCATAATTCAACCTCCGGATTACTCGCTTCCCTTTGAACTAATGTGCGACGCATCAGATTATGCAATTGGAGCGGTTTTAGGCCAAAGAGTAGATAAATTACCTCATGTAATTTACTATGCAAGTAAAATCGATCGACGACAAATAAACTACACCACCACGAGAAAGAATTATTGGGCAGAGTTTATGCGTTGGACAAGTTCAGTCATACTTGCTCGGGTCCAAGATCGTAGTTTTTCCGATCATTCCGCACATAGGTACTTAGTGGCAAAGAAGGATACAAAGCCAAGACGGAGCAGATGGATTCTATTGCTGCAAGAATTCAATTTTGAGATACGACACAAAAAGGGAGTTGAAAATGTGGTTGCAGACCATCTGTCTCGTATACTTCAAGCAACATCTTTTGCGAACTGCTCGAGATACCTTTCCCGATGAGCAATTGATGGTTATCAGTGCGGCTCTAAATGGAACTCCTTGGTATGCAAACATTGTCAATTACCTGGTTACGGGTCAAATCCCATTGCAGTGGGGTAAAAATGATAAAAATTTGTTCTTCTCCCAAGTGAAACACTACTTCTGGGATGAACCACACTTGTTTAAATTCTGCTCTGATCAGATAATCCGACGATGTGTGCCCAAAGAAGAACAATCAAGCGTGATGAATTTCTGTCATAATGGAGCTTGTGGAGGTCACTTTGGGGGACGTAAGACCACATTCAAAATTTTACAAAGTGGATTCTACTGGCCCACTATCTTTCGCGATGCAATGGATTATTGCAAGGGATGTGTAAAATGTCAAAAATTAGGAAATATTTCTAAACGAGACATGATGCCGTTGAACTCGATTTTAGTTGTCGAAATTTTTGACGTTTGGGGAATCGACTTTATGGGACCATTTCCCCCATCATTTGGGTTTCTCTACATTTTGGTGGCTGTAGATTATGTCTCAAAATGGGTGGAAGCTATAGCCACTCGATCGAATGACCACAAGGTGGTGGTAAAGTTTCTTAAGGAGAACGTGTTCAACCGATTCGAATACCGAGCTATCATCAGTGATGGTGGTTCACACTTTTGCAATCGCCAGTTTGCAACTTTAATGAAGAAATATGGAGTCACTCACAAAGTGGCAACACCTTACCATCCGCAAACTAGTGGTCAAGTTGAGGTGTCGAATCGTGAAATCAAGCGGATTTTAGAAAAGACTGTCAGAATAGATAGAAAGGATTGGTCTCTTCGCCTATCGGATGCTCTTTGGGCATACAGGACGGCATTCAAGACACCAATTGGAATGTCTCCATTTCGGCATGTGTTTGGGAAGGCGTGTCACCTTCCAATTGAAATTGAACACAAAGCCCTTTGGGCAATCAAATGGTTTAATTTTGACATGCAATCTGTTGGATCAAACCGTCGTCTGCAACTAAATGAACTCGATGAGTTACGTTATGATGCATATGAGAATGCTAGACTTTACAAGGAAAGATCCAAAAGGCTTCACGATGAGTTAATCTCCAGAAAGGAATTTCATCCGGGGCAAAAAGTTTGGCTGTTCAATTCAAAGTCAAAATTTCATCCGGGAAAATTACGATCAAGATGGGAGGGACCTTTTCAGGTCATTTCCACATCTGAATTTGGTGCTGTCGAGATTAGAGACATCAAAGATAATCGAATTCTGAAAGTAAATGGTCAACGGCTTAAACCGCTGTTGGAGTCAAAGTTTCAAATGATGGCTGAAGAAACAGATCTCATTGAGCCGCCAATGTGATGAAGAATCGGTCGAGCTGTCAACACGTAAACTCAGCGATTCTTGGGAGGCAACCCAGTGGGATAGATTTTAGTTGTATGGTCCTTGATTGTTGTGTTAAAAGATCTAAGTCAATTGATTGACTCGGGATATTTTTAGCATAATTGTGAATTTCACAATTAAAAAAAAATAAAAAAATAAAAAATAAAAATAAAATAAAATAAAATTCTGCTCAATTGATTGAATGAAAATAAAATTCAATCGATTGAGAACCATGATCAGTTTAAAACAGGTTTGGGGGTCCTGCAACAATCCAACGAGGACATTGGAAACATCAGGTTTGGGGGTGGTGTGCTCAAATGCGTGGTTCATGATTTTTAACTTTTGCAGTATATGTTTGACCACATTTTATATGCACCTTCAATACTAAAAAAAAAAAAAAAATCATCGTTGTTTATTTTTGGCATAGTTTTCAAACTTTAATCACTGATGCATATAAAATTTTAATTTTCAAATATTTATGCCATGATAAAACTGTTGTTGTTTAGGATAATTAATTCCATTGTGAACATTTAAAGATTAATTTGAATTTTATGCCTAGAAATTTTTTTTTGCACTTCGCCATGCTTGAATCTGGAAATCAAAAGATTAGTCCAAATTTGGAATTCTAGGATCCTAAGAAAGACTAAACCCGTGAGATTTAGAACTTTGTCCTCATTCTTGATGAGTGCTAAAATAAATTCGGAGTATCTTTGAAATTCGTGCTTAATTGTTGAAATCTCATACATTTTATCTCGGTTTGTTTATTTCGCATGTTTTATATCATTGCGCTAAAACTCATTGCATTTAAACTCAAGACAAATAGGCATCATTACCATCGTGAAAGGATATGATCAAAGGCCATCATTGGCTCGTTTCTGCCTAAAATGCCCCACCTTATATTGATTTTCCTTGTTGCACCCCCTTTTGAGCCTTGATTGAAAATTTTTTGTGAAGCTATATTAACCATACCCCACACGAGTTTGAAAAAAAAAAAAAAAAAAGAATACAAAACTTTACCTTTCAATCTCTGAGAAATTAGGAAAGAGGGACAAGAACAAGAGAGAAAGTGGAGTCATGACGATAATACTTGCAAGGAGCATATGGCAGGAAAATATGTGCATAAAAAAATTTAAAAAAAAAAAAAAAAAAAAAGAAGGAATGAAAAGAAGAAAAAAAGGTTGAAAAGAAAGAGAAATTCTGAAAAATTCGAGAAAGAATGAGTGGAAAGTTAGAAAATTAAATTGTATTTCTTTTTCTAGTTTCTCAGAGAAATTTGAATCCAATTTTCCCTTTCTTTCATAACCTTCACCCGAGCCCCATTACAACCATAGAAAAGACCTTCATGATCTGATCTCGGTTGGTAAATGCCTTGTGGAGAGTGATGATGCAATGACTATGGTGGTTGGTATAGCGTGCTTAAGATACAAATATCTTTCACCATGAGATTTCTTTTAATTCTTTGATGCACCGTCTTTCTTATATCATGTGAGACCTTTTTATTTGTATTATAACTCTCTTACATGTGTGCAAAAAGTAAATCATTTATCGGAGCGATTTTGTTTTAAGTGTATACCTAAGGTGAGGATTGAGTCGAAACTTTGGATCCGATGATTTCCGATTTGGATTAATCCAGCAATGAAATGATTTAAGCATTGGCACATGTGCACACGACATTCTAGGCATAAATAAAAAAATTGGTCTAAAAATCAGAGCATTGGGTTAATTGGAATAAACAACAGTGGAATTATCATGCCATTGGTATTTGAGAATGAACTTTTGCATGCTGAAATAATTATTGGTTTTTGATTTTAAAGGTATATATATTATATAAACCGATTTTTGAAAACTCTTCTATCGATGATTTTGAAAACTATTTTTTTTTTAAGTTTGTAGGTATCTTCACTGAAAACCTTCAGGAGACACAACTCCTCCCCTAGGGATCACCTAGAGGTTTAAAGGCTTATTGCATATGCTAAATGCAATCGTGTTCCCTACGAAAGTGGCATTTAATTTTTTTTAGGATGTTAGTTTAATTTACCTTGACATATTTATCATTCTCTTTGCTCGAGGACTAGCAAAGTGTAGGTTTGGGGGTGTGATCTGTGTCGAAATATGACTATATTTCGCACCCTAAATACTGACATTTAGCTATCCGATGAAGGCATTCTAACGGCTGCTATATAGTTTTAGTGGTTTCAGGTGTTACTTACGGACGTGGGATGTTAAAAGAGCTTAAGTGAATAAAATTAAGGGACTATATGAACTTTGGACCATGGAGCCAGCGAAAGCACTGAAATCCGTGAAAAAGACTGATTGGTCTAGCCACAGTTTCGAGAGTTAAATATCTCACATGCCCATTTCAACCGATTGAGATTTGAAACTCAATCGATTGAGTTTAAAAAGTTGCCCAAAAATTAATAGATTGATTTCCAAAATCAATAGATTGATTTCCAAAAATCAATAGATTGATTTCCAAAATCAATAGATTGAATTTGGAATTCAATAGATTGATTTTCGAAAATCAATCGATTGAATTCCTTAAATTCAATAGATTGATTTTGGGAATGCAAATGAGCCACCAAAATTCGAATTTTGAATTCAATCGATTGAATTCAAAATTCAATCAATTGATTTCAAAATTCAATCTATTGATTCGGATATGGAATAATTTTAGCCCGGGGCCCTATTTAAACAACAGGATGTTTAGGGTTCAGGGTGACTTCTGCTCGGTAGATTTTCTTAGGGCCTTTAGCAATTTTTTTTCTTTGTTATATTTAGTTTTGTATTTAGATAAAAAGCTGTGTAAGGTTGTGATCTTCTCCAAAAAGATCAAGCGGTTGATAAATAAAAGAGCAATTTTTGTGATGGCTTTCAATTTACATTGTGCGTGTGGATCAAGGATGAGCGGCTAAACCCCTCGTTCAAGGAGGAAGCGACCCCTAGATGAGTAACTAACTTACTTTTAAGCTTACAATTTCTTGTTAGAATTATTGAATCGTACGGCTTTTAGTGTGTGCTTCATTGTGTTATCATCGAATACTCATTTATAGCCGTCGACCGTGTGATCGGCGACAATAAACTAATTATTCTACCTAGATCGATCTTGTAGATCGATATAGGATGCCGTGCGATTGATTCTTACGGTTGTGATTTCGAATTTGAGATACGCTATGCCTTTCGCATGATGCATGCCGTGATTGGATGCGTCATAGTGTTCGGATAGGGTATGCCGAATTAATAATTGCATTTTCATCGATTCGTTTTTCTTGTAGTTAAATGATGGTATAATGATTTAACATGAAATTGTGTGGTTGATTGTAGAAAAGTTATAAATCTAGGGTTAGCAACTCCTTGATCATTTCATCATTGTTAATTTCTTAATCATAGTTCATCCGTGCATAGCTTGATTTAGTTCTTTTAATTATTGCATTGTGTAGTGGTAAATCTTAACAATGAAATCTCTCACCCTTGGTACTTCCTTGGGTCTTTGAAATCTCTTTAAAATTAATCTAATTTTGCGCTTCCTTGTGGGTTCGACACCCTTAATTTCGCCGTGCTACAATCGAACTTGTGCACTTGCAAGGGTACACTTTAAAACCGATCAGTGCACTATGATCTCAAGATCTATTGAGTGAAAGATATGGGTAAAAAACGATCTCCGTCATATGATTAGAAGGATTCAATAGTTTGATTTAAGTCGTTCCCTTATGCTGCCCATCACACCCAAATAGTGTTTTGGAAGCCACATTGATCTCCACGAGATCTTGGAGGGAGGACGGTACCGGCACCCACATATATATATATATATATATATATATATATATATATATATATATATATATATATATATATACACACACGCGCGCGCACACATTTTTATTATTAATGATCATAACTTAAAATAGTGTTGCAGTTCCATTTTTAGCAAATGGCCTATAAATTTTGATCTATTCGATGAGACTTATCCAATGAGCTTATTTTTAATACTTTTTGAGATTGTTAAAATGCTAAAAAATGATAATGAAAGATTCAATGACACTTAAAATAATAAAAATTAAAATGTTAATGGTTGGGTTACTCGAACCGTTGGGTACGTTCTATCATTTTTTTTTTCTCATTTTGGTGTAGCATTTTTCTTTAATATATACTTTCGTTAATTTGTTAGATGCATTTTCAAATTATAAACATTGAGATAGTTGTAATCTAAAAGCACCGAGTATTATTTTATTTGTCAAAAAAAAAAATTAATATGTAAGAGGGGCCCCATTTTAGGAACTCGCCTTGGGCCCCTAAAATCTCAGGGCCGGCCCTGCCACCTATCATGGGTGAACACAACAGTTTACACGTATGTGTGATTGCGCACATAACAAATCTATTTGAGACCAAAAACATACCATCATACCGTTGCTTTTTTTTTGTTTTTTATTCCAAGTGGTATAAAGATAAAAAAAAAATGCTTTAAAATCACATGACACACATCACACTCAAAAAGTGATTTTAGAGTCATCATTTTCAGACGAGTGGTAAGATCATGTTCTCAAAGTCCTTTGTGTGGCAAATTTGGGTGAAAGCGATCTCCATCATCTAATTCCAAGCAGTTAATGGTTTAGAGTGGATCTCCAACATAAGCACTTTCGGTAAACATGTAGGTGTGAAGAGAGGTACTCATATAAGAATAAGGCATCTCTATTCGCGCCAACGCGATTTCTGAAAGCGCCAACGTTCAAAACCCCTTGAAACCCATTCACTGGTTCAAACCAGACGATAGAGAACCTTTTTTTCCATGATCTTCCACACAATGGATCTTGAGACTATAAGCATATCATAAGATGGTCAATTTTTTATTTCACATGGTATGGCTACCCAAAAAGTCACCCTAAAATTATTTGGCAATCATCACAATTAAACATGATTTTAGGTCAATTTTTTTGGGCTTTGTGGTATGTGGAATAAAAAACTTATGTTTGATGGTAAGATCGTGGTCTCAAAATACACTCTGTTGAAGATTTGTGTGAAAAAGACCTCCATCGTCTGATTTCGATGTCAATGGATAGAGGTTGCGCATGTGGGGGATTTCAGAAATTGTGTTGGAGACTCGGAGCCGCACCCATAAGAATATGGGTACCAGATCTATTTGTGCCTACACATTCTTTGTAAGCGCCACATCCCAGACCCCTTGAAAACCATTGATTGGGTCAGATGAGATGATGGAGGTCGTGTTTCACCCCCATATTGCACACAATAGATCTTTAGATCACGACACACCTATCAGACGGCCAATTTTTTTTTCCATGTGCAACAAATCCCCCAAAAATGACCCTAATTTCACATTCGAAAGTGATGTGTGCCATATTATTCAAGAGCCTTTTTTTGGAGATCCGTGGCACATGAAATCAGAAAATGATCATCTGATAGGTGCGCCATGATTTCAAGATCTATTGTGTGGAAGATCTGGGTGAAATATAATTTCCATAATCTGATCCGAAGCAATGAATGGTAGAACCACTAAGGGGCCTCTGCGGGCGACCTCTTGCACTAGGTTTCTAAAAGGTAAAAAAAAATATATCTTTACAAGGAAAAAAGATGAATTTAAGTAGGAATCATTATATACACCTATTTATAAAGAGTAAATCTATAGTTGCAAATAATAAAGCACATCATTACCAAGAGGCATTAGCCCATTTGGTATGCTCCATCTAATGTGAGGAGTAGGTTGTGGGTTCGATTCTCATCCGTGTGAGTTGGGTTATGTTAGTTAACCCTCACCACTATAGTTTGTGCTCCGTCATGCTATACCGCAACTGTCACATGTGTATGCATCCTCGATTCTCGAGGTTGTCTCAGCCGAATGGCCCTATCACAAAAAAAAGGTTACCCACACCTATTTTTTCTCCCTAAATCTCTCATGGATACCTCTGTTTGCGCCCACGCATTTTGTAAAAGCACCCACTTCTCAGATCACTTGAAAGCCATTGATTTCTTCAGATCAGATGGAGATCGTTTTTCATCCCGATCTTCCACAAAATAGATCTTGAGATCATGTCTCACCTATAAAACGGTCTATTTTCATTTTATGTGTCGCAGTCACATATTCCCAAAAAATCCTTGAATCATATGGCAAAACATGCCATTTTGCGACTACCCAATCATGAGCGAGTTAGTAACGTCTGAACGCCATAGTGACAAATTTCGTTTTTGGTCATTTTTCGGTAGGGGGTCCTTTTGGTACATTTTGGATTAATTTCCATACATTTTGAAAAAAATTCGGGACAGTTTTGGAGATTAAAAATATATTTAATATTTTTTTAAAAAATTACTACAATATATACCAAATTACTAACATATTTAAACATAAATAAATAAATAAATATTAAAAAAAAAAAAAAAAAATTATAGAAAATTTCAAAATTTCGCCCGAAAACACGGAAAAGTATCGAAATTTTCGTTTAACCTCCATTTTGGTGAATTTTGGCAGAATTTGTCACGATGCATAACGCTTATGGCAAAAGTAATATTTTGATACGATTATTATTGTAATTATGTCATCTGCACAAGAGGTAAACCTTTCCCTCATCTAAGTGGATAAGGAGGATGCCCTTTCCCTCTTAAGTGCGGCTATTTTCAGCCCAATGACTATTTCTTCTCAACCCGAAAACCCGGGTCGATAAGGAAGAATCGTGACTTTTAAATAAAGGAAATCTCTAAATATTTAAATTTCCAAGGACTCTCAACCCGAGTCAATCTTTTGGAGTTTCCAAAAAAATTTCCTATTTATAAGTAATCATAAGATAGTTAAACACGGCTAACTTGGTCGAAAGGTCTTTTCTTTGAGCAAACTAGAGAAGATGAAGAAGGCAGCCAGAATCTATGAAGAGAAGCACATTCCCCAAGACATCATCATCATGGAAATACTCACTAGAATTCCATGTAAGTCTATTATACGATTCAAGTGTGTTTCCAAGCTTTGGTCCTCTTTAATCTCCGATCCTTACTTTATCGATGCTCACTCAGACCGTATGAAAAAGGGCTCTTCCTCCAATCTAATTTTCAAGATAAAACAAGATGAACCTTGCCAACTTAAAATATCAATGGTGAATTTAGAGAATGGGGCAAAGGAAAATATTTTATTGAAAAAAGATCCTAGAATTGGGAGGTTAGAATTTTGCAGATCGACATCTTGCAGTGGATTAATCTGCCTCACTATCTGCTACCAGGTCGACAGCGATAATGAAGACGATGACAACTACCGCTACTACCAAAATGAGGATGTGTATTTGTTTAATCCTGCAACTCGAGAATCACGAACTCTACCTAAAGGTATATCCCCAATCTCTAGATCGACTTGAGAAGATATCCAATCCTGTTTACATCTATAGTGATCACATTGGGTTTCGGGAAAAAATTCATAAAGTAAAATTAAAAAATAATTAGTTAAAAATGATAGAAAATTTAAAAGTAAAGTTTTTAACAAAATTGGGAAAAAGTTGAATAAAATTTGTAAAATTTAAAATTTATTCCCAAACTTGTGAATAATCTGGATTTCATATGGGCTTTTTTTTGCAAAAATTCGTGAATGATTTGCAAATTTGGTCACTATGTTTACATCCAACCATGCAAGTTCAGTATACCGAACATAAACCAATTTTTTCGGTTTTGGTTGGTCCACCTACGTAACCGAAACCCATCGGTTGGGCTTTCGGAGTACCAAATTGTCCAAGTGCCCAAACCAATACTGAAGCGAAATTGAAAATATCAGTTCATGTCGGTTTCCATTTCAGTTGAGTTTGGTCCGAAATTGAAAAAAAAAAAAACCTCGCAGAAGGAAAACAAACCCTAATGCAGACCATTTTCTGCAACTATTTCTTCTTCTCATGAAGTGCCTCTTGATATGACTCTCTCTCTCTCTCTCTCTCTCTCTCTCTCTCTCTCTCTCGGTAAGACTCTCCTCCCTCGAAACGAGTCGAAATAGAGTCTATCATTATTAAAATTACTAAGGTATCAGTTTTAAAAAGGAGCCATTACTTGCACACATTTTTCAAGTGATTACATTGAATTTAAAGAAAGACTTGGTATTTTAGGGATATGTGATATGACAAATGAAATATGGGCCGTTTGATTTGAAGTTCATGATCAATAGATCTCTTGTACATAAAATTGGAGCAAAACACAATACTTGTCATATGATCTTTTGTAGTCAATTGTTGAATTATATAATAGCCTTTGACTCCATTTAATCAAATGATGAAAATTATATTTTGTTCTAATCTTTTGCAATTGATTTCTTTAAATAATGGCCTTCAAATCAAATGGCTTAGATGGTGTTTTCACATAGTAGAGGTCACCAAACTTACAAGTCTTTCTTTTAAATTGGGTGCAATCTGGTGCAACCACTTGAAAAGCATGTGCAAGTAATGGCTCCCGTTTTAAAAACCTAAAAATTTGGGTTTTTAAAACTGATACCCTCTTGCTTTATAACAAAGAAGCCTCTTAAAAGTTACGAGCTTATATTTTTAAACCCTGATTTTATAATTACAAACAAAATCTCTCTTGGGACCTAAGAACCTAAAGCCTCTTCCCCTTTTTCAATATTTAACTTTTTGAATACATAAAAATTAATTGCCAGAAGAGTGATAGCTGCTAGTATTTAAGGGGATCGGTTTAATCACCCTACCCAATCGGTTCGATCGGTTTGGGTCCGGTTTGGGGCCCAAAAGAAGGTCAATTTACTCACATTACCCAATCGGTTTTCGGTTTTTCCAGAAACCAAACCGAAACCGAACCGAATTGGATTCGGCTCGGGTCATTTTTTCAGTTTTCGATCCGATTCAGTATCAGTGTTCGGTTTAGGGTTTGCATCCCTAATCCAACCTATGGCAGGCTTTCTACAAAAAGTTTATATCTCCTCAAACCCAAGGCCTTCCCACCATAATTGTAGCTTTTGATATAAATTATGGATATAAAAGGCAATGTTGAGGCTTGCGCATCTCTATAGATTAGTTCTTTTATTTTATTTTATTTTATTTTATTTTATAGATTTCTCTCTAATCATAATGGATTTGTTTGTTTGTTTTTAATTTTCAGATACACTTGGCATAGGTCATCCTTCTTACAATAAAATCTGCTTATTTGGATTTTATCCACCAACAAAGGAATATAAAGTGGTCCAACTTTTGTATCAGGAAGTGGATTGGTTGACTCTCACCTATAGTTTAGGGTGTGAGGTTTTTACTTTGGGTTCCAAGTCGTGGAGGCCTATTGGGGACATCTCTTATCCACTTTATGAAGGTAACAATTCTGTTTGTATAAGTGGATCTATATATTGTTTTATTAACAATGACCTTAAAGCACCCAATGAACATATTGTATCCTTTGACCTTGGAGATGAAAAATTCAGCGTGATTCCGCTACCAAAAGGCATGGAGGATGTCCCTTGGGCTGAATTAGTGGAGCTCCAAGGCACCCTTTGTTTGTGCGACAAGTTGTTCAAGGGCCGAATAGATTTATGGTTTTTAAGGGATCATGCAATCCATGATTGGATCAAAGAGTACACCATTACATATGATGATTTTCATTATAGATGGTATGACTGTCGCACCTGCTCTCCTATAACAATTCATAATGGCAAGATTTGCTGTGTTACGAATTTTGGAATTGTTTATTATGATCCTCCAAGTAAAAGGATGACAACGGTTTGTAGTCGTCACAAGGGATTCTCCATTCATAAAAATTGTGCTTTTATGGAAAGTTTGGTCTCTCCTCATGGGGAATTAGATGTCCATCTAGGGTAATTCAAGTACCTGAGTCGATACTATTTTTTTTTTTCTAATGAAGTCCTCTTCATGTCTAATTGTTTTATGTTCATTATTATTATTTTAACTTTTTTGTCTATGCATTTCAATGATATCATCGTATTAGGGCAATGGTCTTAGAACCCTTGGATGGAAGGAAATCTTCCTTCTGGTTTTAGAACCCTTGGATCGAAGGTAATCTTCACTTTCACATAACCGCTTTCATAGCTCGATCTAAAAGGCAGGTAATCTTGACTTCACAAACTATGGGCCCATTTGGTAACTTGAATGTAGAATACAAACATTCTTCCAAAATCCTGTATTTGCTTGCATAATAGAATCCTGTATTATACACTTTACGGAATGTTTATAATATCCTTTGTTTAATAGTATTTTAGAGTTGTAAAATGCGAGAAATAATACAGTGATAAGAATCTTGCATTATAGGTGAAATCAGGGATTTTTTTTTTGTATTCTAACACCAATCATAGTCCTGCATTCTCAAAAGTTTTTGTGGGGCCCACCACATTACGAAATGGTGGATTGTTGCTACTTTATTGGAAAATCCTTCATTATGCTATATTTTAGGCAGAAAATAGGTTACCCAACGGACCCTATGGAATTGTTGTTATTCACATTTTCAATGTGTGTAATTACTTGCATGTCAAAAGTTACTTTTCAATGATTTAAAGAGACTTAATATTTGAAAAAAATTTAATTATTTAAATGGTCCTTTCCACATATATCAAGAGTTAAAAATCTATGAATTTAACTATTAAATTCTAAGAGAACTCTAGAACTTTTCAAAGATTTTAATCATTGTCAAACTATATTATCACACATTTTTTTTTCTTTTAGCAAATGTCGGGATCCCTATAATGTATGAATTTGGTTACAAAATATTCTTAGAAAGCCATTTTCAAAGCTTTTTTGGGGCTTGTCATTTTTAGAGATCTCAACGTTTTCATAATCAACCCTTTTCTACAGATATCAAATCCCCAAACTCCATGGTTTTAGAACCACATATTCAATGTTCTCAAATACATGGATTTAGCCACAAAATTTTCTTGAAAAAAATTTCACGGATTTAAGAGATCCTTACCGTAGATAATTTACGTCTATTTTTTAGAGGTCATATTTCCAATATTTATAATTATAAAGTATATGTTTATATATTAGCAATATTTATGAATTTAGTTTGGCCCTTTGTCAAAGTAATAAGGGAGGGCTTTGGATAAAAAAATCATTTCCCATATTGTCTTCCAAAGACATTATGTCATATTTGACAACTCTTTTCTAAAAAGCATTTTTCAGTGCAAAAATGTTCGATGAAAACATATTTTTCACCCCACAGCGTGACAAACTCTAGCTGAAAAATGATGTTGTATTGAGAAGCTACCCTGTGTTACTTCTCACAAAAGAAAATTGTTAGTGTGGAAGAGAACTCTTTGTGAAGCAAAATTTGAGAACCAACATGTGACACATGAAAAGTGCATTCAGAAAGGGTTGCCAAATAGGGTTCTGGCCTTAATAAGGCCAGACACCATTAGTTCAGTTTCTAATGGCACTTCGCCTAGAGTTTGGGCCTATAAATGGCTCAAACCTTCATCGTAGCCTATTACCGGCATGCTTACCCGGTATGGCAATACTTTTATGAAAAGCACTTTTGTTTGTTTGTCGAGCTTTCCGTAAAAAACCCCATTGGTATGTGAAGTCTTGAGAGGAGCACAACGAATTGCCATGCTCCATGTAAATGTATATATGAGAAGTAGCGTGGGCCACTTCTCTCAAAACACCATTTTCAACAATATAAGATAGTGTCACAACCATGGATCAAAATTCAATGTACCATATCAGTGGTGAACGATATGGTACATTGAATGTACCGTATCGGTCATTACTATGTAAAGTACCGATACATTCTCTGAATAGTATTTTCATAAAAGCGTTGCCAAACATGACCCAATGAAACAAGAGAAATCAATTTCCAAAGGAAATCATTTCTCGAACAGCCTCATAAATAAAAAAAATGAACCCCGAAGTTGACTTCATTTCTTGAAGTTTCAGTGCTATTAAAAGACTTTAATTAGGCGATGATTTTAAACAAATCCAAATGGACTTAATTTCTTGAAGTTTCAATGCAATCAAAATTAAAAGACCCTAAGCGATAATTTTACCCAAATCCAAATGGAAATAGTAATCATGCACCATTCTCCATACACGCGTCCGAACCATAGTGACGAAATTCTCCCACTTTTTGAAAAAGCCGAGAATAATTTACGATTTTTTGAAAAAATAAATGATTTTATAATTATTCGAGACTTTCTAAAAAAAATTCAATTTTTAAGAATTATTCGCGAATTAAAAAAAAAACTTTTCCTTTATTTTTCTGAATTTTTTTATATTTTTCATTGATATATTTTTATAGTTTTTTTTTATTCATCCGAATTTTGAACTTTTCCCGATTTTGATGAATTTTGCTGGATTTTTCCAGATATTTTCCAAGCCGATTTATTTCCAAACTCCGACTTGGTCACTATGATCCCAACCACCACCATCCACGGCCACCAATTACCTCCTCATAATTCTTCTTCTACTACTTATCATGGGTACTACCATATAGGGCCGGCCCTAGGGGTTGTCAAGTGGGACGGCGCCGCGGCAGACATAGGCCCCCGACCCACTTAGGCCATTGGCCTACATATAAGTTTAAAAAATACAAATAAAAATTATATTACCGATAAAACGATCTGAAGAACTGATTGTCTGATAGGTGAACCATGATCTGGACATCAATTATGTGGAAGATTAGGACAACAAACTATCTCCATCGTTTGATTCAGGACAGTCAACAATTTTAATGGTGGAATTAAATGTGTGTTTTTCTTCACAGTGTAAATAACGCCACCCTAAGGGCCATTCCCACTTATTTTCATACTAATTTATGGAGAGATTTTAAATACACTCATGTAGGGTGTATAGGCTCTAGAAAAATTAATTAAAATGATAATCTTATCCAAGGTAAGGTTTGAAGCTAGAACCTATGAGCAAGAACACTAATTCAACCACGAGAGTAGTTTACTAAAGTATGTATAGAAATAAAACCTTTAATTCACATAAAAATTTTAAGAATTAAAATAAGGGAGCCATTACTTGCACACGTTGTTTAAGTGATTGTACCAAATTAACCAAAATTTGTCCTTGCACATGCTTTATGTAGTTACACCAACAAATAAAAAGAAAATTGCACTTTCAATCTAGGCCCAAGTCTCTCTACAAGTTTCTGTAATGCGTCTCTCTCTCTCTCTACCACAGTTCATGTTGGAATCTTGAACAGAGTATGGGTTAATCCTTTTGAATCTTCAACACTTAAGATTATCTCGAGCCAATTTTTATCAGGTACTAGCTTCCAACATGTTGATCGGATGACATATCACTCGCACATATTTGCAAATTTTGTAAAAAACGAATAAAATACGAACTATTCGTGATTTTTTGAAAAATTCGTCAAAATCACAGAAGTTCACAAAGTTTGCAAATAATTCGGCAAAACTGTGAAGTTCGCCGATTGACACCGTCCAGGTGAGTACACTGAACCTCTATTGTCACTTCTTTTATACCAACTGGCCTTCCTCCCTCTTTCTTCAAAAACCAATGTGGGACTATCTTCTCTTGCATTAGCTTTTATACCAACTGTATGACGACCCGACTTTTCCAATCCCTAAGGTATAGGAAAGGCCGGTTCATTAACTTATTGATTTCTCAATAAGCCGTAACAAACAGAAACCGGCAAGATATAACAAAGATTTAAAGACAGAGGCAAAGTACATATTAATCCAAACAAAAGCTTTTAACAGCAAAATATGTCACTATGAGGAACCAAGAAGAACCACCGGTGATGGCCAATCCAACACCTAAAATAGTGGTTCACAATAATGGTTCCTCGAGTGATATCAAAAGAATCAAAATAATGGCCTAGGGCCCAATATTCAAAACAATATTCTGACAAAAATACCCAAAATAAGGGATCTAGGATCAAGGGAAAAACTCCTCAGCTGGTATGTCCAAATCCTCCTTGAGAATGTAATCGGAGTCCTCCAGATCCTCTGACCCAAGGTCAGTCTCAGTACCTGTGACGTATAGTTGAGGGTGAGCTAACATCGAAGCCCAATAGAGGAAACAGATCTATTTGCATTACATTATAAGTAAGGTTTTCAAAAGACAGAATTTGGATCAAATATGGTTTTCAAATAATGCTATGCAAACTAAATCTCCAGTTCTAATCCTGAGTCAAAACTGATAACATGAGTCTAATGTGTTTGAATCTGCGGAATTAGCATGCTTCTTGTCTTAAATTTATAACTTAATTTTATCTCCCAAATTTCCTATAGCATGAGAGCAGACTACATAACCGATGGGAAACCTTACTGACCATCGTCGTTCATAAACTCATTTCTAAAGTGCAACAAGCCCCTACGCTATGAGGGAAACTTGCGCCAAAGTAATACCGTCAACACAGTTGGTAGAATCTAGGGCATCGTCCATATGAACCCCAAATCGAATGCAAATGCTAACATATATCAAGGCTTATTATTCATAACATAATATTGATTTTTTTTCGAAGTTCTGATTCAAAGTTCCGATTCAAAATTTACTGAGGTTCTGAGGTTCAAATTACGAAGTTCTTAGTCATAACAAAGTTTCCAATTTTCGAATTTGTGTCATATATTCAGAGTTTTATTCATGCTGTGTGCAACAGAGTTCCAAATTTTATATTTCTTAAATGAAACAGTCAAAACAGTTATACTTATAATTCAATGCAAATTAAAATACAGGGTTCTCCTACCTCAACAAAGAAGGTTCTAAAACAAGCACAAGCAGTCCTCACCAAGGACGCGTAAACTTCGTGAGCGTAAGGAGATCACTCTGTGGGGGTGGAGTAGGGGCAATCGTCTCAGGGGCAACACGGGTAGGGTCCTCATCATCATCGCTAGCTACTGCATCAGGTACCACTAGGTCCTTGGGTGGCTTGACTAGGCGAGCGTAGGTTTGACCCCAATTGACAAGTTTATACATTTTTCGACCATCAGTAGATTTGGGTTCGGTAGGGGGAATCTCATACGTAGGGCCCGCTTGATAATTCTCGATCATAACCGAAATCAAACGAGCATAGGGAATGCCCTTTTTCGGTTTCTTTACTTGTTTCCCCATTTTCTCTCGGGCTTTTATAATTCCCTTTAAAAGGACCTCAGGAACACTAAACCACCGCTCCATATAAGCGGCAAATAAAATTTGTTGTAGGGACCGGTGCGCTCGGATTTATGACCAAATGGGTAAAGGGTGGTCTTAAAAATTTTATCCAATATCCACATCGAATCAAGCAGGTGTGTGTGGACAATAGATTTACCGGACCCATGACGTCCCTGTGTCATCTGGGTAGTCACATCATGAAATGGAACTGGTTTTGGGAAAGGAGGACCCAATCCCATGGTTTTAGAGTAATTTAAAGGACAACGTAGTGCCACTGCCATGTCATCGAGATCAAATGTGTAATCTCGCCCATCAATGGAAGCGTAAATTTTCTTCCCATCCTCGCGGCGCATATGTTGGTAAAATAGGCGCACGAGATGGGGATAAAGTGGTCACTAAAAGTTGTGCACAGTGAAGTCATCTGGGCTTTTTCGAGGTATTCGCCCGCCCACTGAGTGGTTGTTTGTTGGTCAAACAACTCCGGGTGAAAAATGTACTCAGTGGTGAAGCCCTTGATGCTCCAAAATTCACTGGGTTTTTCAAGAATTGGAGGAGACACAGATGGTGGTATGGGTTCTGTGGTTTGTGGAGCCGACTGAGGTGGCTGTTCGGCCTGTGGGGCTGGTCGTTGAGCTCGGCTCGAGGAACCAGCCTTCGAAGCCGGCCTCTTTGAGGTAGGGTTTCGAATAGGGGCTTGCTTTTTAGGCCCATAGAAGCAACAAAAAAAACTAACAGCAAACAGGAAGAAAATTCCTAAATGAACT
The DNA here is from genome assembly GCA_021018995.1 of Chloranthus sessilifolius. Lineage (NCBI taxonomy): Eukaryota > Viridiplantae > Streptophyta > Magnoliopsida > Chloranthales > Chloranthaceae > Chloranthus > Chloranthus sessilifolius. The sequence goes on along the minus strand of JAJIZI010000016.1, from coordinate 5,649,919 downwards.
GTAATCGTGAGGGTTTACCTTGAGAGGAGCCCCAAATCTAGTTCCAAAAGGTTGAAATCCAAGTCCCTGGCAATTTGTAGTGGATTTCCCCTCTGATTTCGGCCAAAAATAGGAAGAACAGCTCCAAAATTGTCAAAAGCCCCGAAAACCCTAAGCCCTCTCCCTCAGATGTGCAAACACGAAATGCCAAAATAAAACAGAACCCCCACTTAAATCGAGAAAATCGACCCTCAATTTCAAATTCGTGGGTCGAATTTCAAATCGACCCTCGATTTCTTTAGAAAATTCTCAGGCCTATTTTTTGGCTTAAAACTGCCTGGTTACTGTGTATGCAAATTCGACCCTCGATTTTGCAATTGCAACACTCGAATTTTAAAACACCTGTGGCCTTAAATTTTTGCAAAATTTTTTTGAAATGATTGCCATATCTTTGGGTCTAAATGGACCTTGTTTGAGCCCTTTTCATTCCTACCATGAATTCAGACCATGACATTAGTATCAAGGCCAAAGTTTTCATTGAAATTGAAGGAAGTAGCGTACTATAGGCCCAAATTTATGGCACATGACCATTAGTGAGTAACATACCAGAGTTTGGTCTAAGGCCCAAAATTATCCAATTTCCATAATGTAGGGACTTTTTAAACAAGCACATATTTAATGTAGATGGAACCGGCAAAAATCACTCACCAAAATTTATATAAATATAAAACAAGTACATACTAAAAAAAAAAGTCAAAATACAAAATATCCCATATACAGGTTCTCAACAAAATCAATCAAAAAGGCGGGGAAATTGTTCTCGGAGCTCAGCTTCACGCTCCCAAGTGGCTTCCTCCGGTGTATGATTCTGCCATTGTACAAGAACCAAAGGAATCCTCTTAGTGAGTAGGATCTGCTCCTTGCGATCCAAAATATGAACCGGGTCCTCAATCACCTTCAAACCATCCTGAAGCTCGATGGGTTGGTAATCAAGCACGTGAGTCGGGTCACGGATGTATCGACGCAGCATCGACACATGAAAGACGTTGTGCATGCTTGACAATTGCGGTGGTAACGCCACACGATATGCAACCTCTCCGACTAGGCCTAATATCTCAAAAGGCCCAACGTACCAGGGACTCAGTTTCCCTCGTTTCCCAAATCGCATAACGCCCTTCGTAGGCGAAATACGAACAAAGACATTCTCGCCAACATGAAAAATCAATTACTTAGTGCCAATATTTTTTTTTTACATGGAATATATACCAAGTGAAGAAATACACATTAGTGTTGTTAAACTACCTCTAAATCCACGTGTCGCCTCTTGAGATTGGCGTAGCTCTTCTGACGACTCTGAGCTACTCGTAGTCGCTCGCGTATCAACCGAACCGTCTCGGTCGTGCACTCAACTATCTCAGGGCCAATAAGGAGCTTCTCACCCACTTCATCCCAATTCAAGGGTAATCTGCACCGTCATCCATATAAAGCCTCGAACGGAGCCATACCGATGCTAGCCTGAAAGCTATTGTTGTAGGCGAACTCGATCAGAGGCAAGTGTTGGTCCCATGACCCGTGAAAATCCAACATGCACGCTCTCAGCATTTTCTCAATGATCTGGTTCACTCGCTCAGTCTGGCCATCCGTCTGTGGGTGAAACGCCGAGCTAAAGTCAAGACGAGAATCCATTCCCTCCTGAAATCGTTGCCAAAAGTGTGAAGTAAACAACGGGTCTCTGTCTAACACAATACTAGCCGGTATCCCATACAGTTTAACAATCTCCTTCAGGTATAACTCTGCAAGTCTACTGGCTGTATACGTGGTATTGTATGGCAAGAAATGAGCAGACTTGGTTAGCCGATCGATAATGACCTAGATGGCATTGTTCTTCCTCAGTGTTTTCGGCAACCCGAGAATGAAATCCATTGAAATGGCTTCTCATTTCCACTCAAGTACAGGTAAAGGCTGCAATAGGCCTGGAGGATTCTGATGATCAACCTTAACCTGTTGACAAACCAAGCACCGCGATACGTACTCAGCGATGTCGCGTTTCAAACCTCGCCACCAGAAACTCTTCATCAAGTCCTGATACATCTTGGTGCTACCAAGATGTATGGCATACATGGATTTGTGAGCCTCTTCCAGAATGGTGTCCCAAAGCTCTGTACTCGACGGTGCGCATACACGGTCGTGAAACAGCAAGGTCCCATCTGCTCGTATGGAGAAATCCTTCTTGTTGCCATTCTCGACATCTCGCCTGATCACCATCAGCTCATCATCGGTCATCTAAAGCTTTCTGATATTCTCGAAGAGCGTAGGGCGTAATACAAGTGTAGCCATCAATGCTCCCAAGCCTTTGACATCGAACCGTGAGCTGCCCAAAGCCATATCCTCCAAAAGCTTCCATCTCTGAATTCAGCTAACAAGATGTGACAACTGTGCTGAAGACCTCCTATTAAGAGCATCAGCAACGACGTTCGCCTTTCTCGAATGGTACTGAATCGAGCAATCGTAGTCCTTCAAGAACTCCATCCATCGTCGCTGCCGCATATTCAAGTCCGTTTGAGTGAATAGGTACTTGAGACTCTTGTGATCGGTGAATATATCGAAGATCTCACTGTAGAGGTAATGTCTCCAGATCTTCAAGGCGAATATAACTGCCGCTAACTCTAAGTCATGCGTCGGATAGTTTCTTTCATGGTCCTTTAGCTGCCTAGAACCATACGCAATGACCCGTTCGTGTTGATTAAGCACACAACCTAATCCGCCGTAAAAAGCATCACTATATACTGCGAAACCTCCACTGTCGGAAGGTATAGCAAGTACGGGTGCCGTAGTCAATCGATGCTTCAGCTCCTAAAAGCTTTGCTCGCACTGCTCTGTCCAATCAAACTTAGCGTTCTTTCTCATGAGTTGTGTAAGTGGACCCGATATCTTCGAGAAACCCTCGACAAATCTCCGATAGTACCCTGCTAAACCAAGGAAACTACAGACCTCTGTAACTGTCGTAGGCTGTTCCCATGTCACCACAGAATCTATCTTTGTAGCATCCACTGAGATACCCATTTCAGAGACTACGTGGCCCAAGAAACTGACCTGCTCAAGCCAAAACACATACTTACTAAGTTTGGCATACAACTGATGGTCCCGGAGTGTTGGAAGAGCCATCTTCAGATGTTGCACATGCTCCTCTCTGGTTTTCGAATAGATGAGGATGTCATCTACGAAAAATACCACAGATTTATCAAGATGTGGTTTGAATACTCTGTTCATCAGATCCATGAAAGATGCAGGCGCATTCGTCAATCCAAACAGCATCACTAAAAACTCATAGTGGCCATAACGCGTCCGAAACGCAGTTTTGGATATATCTTCCGCCTTAATCTTGAGCTGGTGATAGCTTGAACTCAGATCAATCTTCGAAAAGAACTTTGCACCTTGCAACTGATCAAATAAGTCATCTATCCGCTAAAGAGGATAACGATTCTTAATCATCATCTTGTTGAGCTGCCTATAATCGATACACAGACGCATCAATCCATCCTTCTTTTTCACAAAAAGAATCGGTGTACCCCAAGGAGAAACACTCGGTCAAATGAAGCCTTTGTCTAACAGCTCCTAAAGCTGATCCTTGAGTTCTTTCAACTCAGCAGGCGCCATCCGATATGGAGCTTTGGATAACGGTTCTGTACCCGGTGCTAGCTCAATCGTGAACTCTATCTCTCGATCAAGTGGTAATCCAGGTAGGTCCTCTGAAAAGACATCAGGATAATCGCAGACCACCTTGATAAGAGCCAAGTCATTCTTCTTCTCTGTAGAATCTTGCAAGTAGGCCAGATACCCACTACAACCATTCTTCATCATGCGCTTAGCCTTAATGGCCGAAACCAACGGCGCAACCTTTGATTTGACTCCACAGAATCAGAAGGATTTTCGCTTTGGCGATCGAAAGGTCACGATTTTTCGTAGACAGTCCACGCTCACGTGATAAGCTGCCAACCAATCCATTTCGAGAATGACGTCGAACCCTTCCATGCTCAACGTAATCATGTCGATCACTGTCTCGTGCTCATCAATCATCACGATGACTGACTGACATGCCGTATCAGTGCATACTGAACTTCCCGTAGGAATCTTTACGTCCAAAATAAAAGCAAGGGGTTCGGGAGTAATACCCAACTTCTCTGAGAATGGAGGAGTAATAAACGAGTGTGTAGACCCGGGGTCTATAAGTACTCGTGCTTCAATTTTTCTCAGGTCGTCTCGACGACTCATCATAAGGGTACCTTTAGTTAAAAAGTTTGTTAATTATATGCAATGATTCCAATGTGATTTAACATAATTACTTGAATGAATTTAAACATTAAATAATAGAATCAATGCATAAATGACATCTCAACTTTAATGATACCTTGGATTATGTCATTCGATTTTTGGGCATCCTGTGCAGTCACCGCATAAGCTCGACCTTGAACTGTAGGTCGCGTCGACTTCTGCGTAGAGATTGTTATAGTCCGTCCTTTCTCAACGGCAAGACAATCCTTGATCATGTGACCAATCTGTCCACACCTGAAGCATCCTCCAGTGTTCCGTCGGCAATCCTCTGTCTTATGTGGTTTCCCACATCTTACACACACTGGGGTAGAAACAGGAGTAACAGTTGATCCTCGCGTCGAACCCTGAGCCACAGAAGCTCCACTCGCAGTAGTGCTTCCAGCTCTGAAAGGTCGTCCTGGTGACGAACTCTGCGGTCTCTGATAGGAAGTCGTCACTAGTCCTGAAGCAACAGCCGGTCTGGAATACGATGGCTGACTAGGGTAGGGAGGAGGTTTAGAGAATCTCGGCTTTTTGTTCACCTGCTCTGAAGCACTTTGCTGTCCCTAGCCAAACTGATTTCTATTTCCCTGCTCTCGCCTCAAGTACTGTTTTTGAATGTCTTCCTCTGGAATGAGAGCCTTGGACATGACGCCCGCATATGTCTCCATTTCCCACATCGACACCCTCTCCTGAATGTTTGGCCTCAAACCTCTCTGAAATTTCTGAGCCCTCATCAGCTCAGTGGCCACTTGTAGGGGTGCAAATCGGGAAAGTCTATCAAATTCTGCGCCATACTCGCACATCGACATCTCATTCTGCTTCAGCTCAATAAATTGAACTTCCCATTGGTTACGTACGATCTTCGAAAAGTACTGATCGTTGAATGTCTCCACGAACTCTGCCCAAGTCCATGGAGTATTGGGGTAGTCCTGCTCTCTCATCCGGAAAACAGACTTCCACCATGGGCTGGCCTCGCCCAAAAGTTTAAAGGATGCCCAGCGTACTTTCTCGACATTTGTACACTGCAACACCTTAAATATCTTCTCAATCTCATCAAGTCATGCCTCGGCCTCCATAGGATCCGTCTGCCCTGAGAATGTAGGAGGTCTCATCCTCCTAAACTCTGCGAATCCTCCTGGCTGATGTCTGGCTGTCAGCTTCTCTGTCTATCGGTCGATGGCTGCAGTCTGCTGAGCCATGTTGTTGGCCAAGGCTGCCAACACCTCGTCAACATTTCCCCCTCCGATTATCGAACAGCCCACAGAATTTTGGGGGATTAAGGGCTTCGCCACTGAGTACATTTTTCACCCGGAGTTGTTTGACCAACAAACAACCACTCAGTGGGCGGGCGAATACCTAGAAAAGGCCGGGATGACTTCGCTTTGCACTGCGTTTAGTGACCATTTTTACCCTCGTCTGGTGCGCTTATTTTATCAGCACATGCGCCGCAAGGATGGGAAGAAAATATACACTTCAATTGATGGGAGAGATTACACATTTGATCTCGATGACATGGTATGCCACGTTGTCTTGAAATACTCTAAAACCATGGGATTGGGTTCTCCTTTCCCCAAACCAGTCCTATTTCATGATGTGATTACCCAAATGACGCAGGGACGTCAGGGGTTCGGTAAATCCATTGTCCGCACACACATGCCTGATTCTATGTGGATATTGGATAAAATTTTCAAGACCACCCTTTACCCATTTGGTCATAAATCCGAGCGTACTGGTCCCCTACAATAAATTTTATTTGCCGCTTACAAGGAGCGATGGTTTAGTGCTCCTGAGGTCCTTTTAAAAGGCATTATTAAAGCCCGTGAGAAAATGGGTAAACGAGTAAAGAAGTCGAAAAAGGGCATTCCCTATGCTCGTTTGATTTCTGTGATGATTGAGAATTATCGAGCGGGCCCCGCATATGAGATTCCCCCTACCGAACCAAAAGCTATCGATGGTCTAAAAATGTATAACCTCGTCAATTGGGGTCAGACCTGCGGTCGACTTGTGAAGACTACCAAGGACCCAGTCGTTCCTGATTAGCATGAGAATGAGGACCCTATCCATGTTGCCCCTAACACCACTGCTACTGCACCTACTCAGCCCCCACAGAGCGACATCCTTACGCTCTCGGAGTTTACACGCCAAATGACTGCGATGAGCCACTAGATTCAGGAGCTCACCTAGCATACCAGCTCTATGTGTCAGGAGTTGGACGTTCATGGCGGCGCTCTTTCTTATCTGATGCAACATGCGCTCCCCGACGATTATACTACGTATATGGCTGACATCCGTGCCTCCGTTTATCATCCTTCAACATTGGACGCTGGTACCAGCATGCCTACTGAGGCCGGAGAGGATGGTTCAAGTCACGGCGCTGATGGTGGGGACGACGATCCTAATCAGGCTGGTCCATCTGCTGCAGGGGATTTTAGTGTTACTTTGGGGGGGGTTGTGATTTATTTTGTTATTATGGGGCCTGTATTAATTTACTCCATGGATTGTTTAGCACCTGGTGGTCCTCCTTTTTGTTATCTTTTATTTTTCTGTTTTGGGATTTGGATTCAGTACTTTGTTTGCTTCATTTTGTATATATTTGCTATCTCAATTTTACCTGCTATGTGAGTTTTGCTATCTCTGTGGGTTTTTACTTTTTTTGATGGTATATTTCGTCTTATTTTGCACTACCTATATGAGTTTTGGCTTTTGTTCTGTGGCCATGTACTCTACCTAATTGGATTTTGTTATGTGGATTTTGTTCTTTATGTTGCTATGGTGGGTTTTTTTGTTATCATTGTTGCTTTCATGAGTCACTATGCATCGGTCTCCCGACACATGACGCTTGGGGTGTGGGCATCCATGTAAGGATGCAATCCACTATGGCCCTTCTAGTGCCACATGCAGTACATCCACGTTACTACGGATCCCATCCCTTGACTTGCGTGCCCTGTGTGATCGGAACACGGTGGCCCATGTTTTCATTCTCCTTTGTTGTATGGTGTGTCTTGCATTCAATTTTCGCGAACGAAAATTTCTAAGGAGGGGAGAATGTAATACTTCTGATATTTTTGGCTTATTTTTCGTTTACCTCGATAAGCGTGTCCGGAAATTATTGAAGAATATTTTTAGATTTGTGGTAAGCTAAGGCTATAATAAGATAAATGACCGAAGGAATTTATCTCGAGAGGTGTGCAAGTCATGCAATCGATGACTTACATGATAAGGTTGGTGTATGTGTTCAACATGGGACACTTTTGCAACTTAAGTGGATAAGATGGCAATTATAAAATCTAAATATTAGTTTGTTGATTTTAAGTTATAAGAGAGATTGAAAGAGAAGTTTAACTTCTCTCTCTCTTTCGGTTGGATTAGAAAATAGGAACTTTTGTCTCTCCTTTTGTTTTAAATCTTAGATCTTGTGAGACTTGAACATTCCCTCCCCATCTCTACCATTGATAAGCTCTGTATTGAAATTCTGATCGGTTTGAGCTATTGGAAGAGAAGGATAGGGGAGTGGATATTAACAAAAAGAGGGATCTGTCCTGTGCACTAAGGAGAGGTTTGAGTGGCCACCTCATTAGAATGATGAACTATTTTGAAGATCTAAGTCATTGAACTTTGGAGATTGGTTCTGGTGCGTGCTTTGATACAATGGAGGCAATGGCTTAAACTACAAGAGGTAGGCCTTTAAACCTCCTTTTGTCTTTTGAATTCAATTTCTGTTTAGAATGATGAACGGTGTTTATTTTTGGATAAGAAGGTTGTGGTTGAAAAAGAAAGAAAAGAGTCCGGACATGAAAATTTTGACAGCCACAAACCTGAAGAAATTCGAGGGTCGAATTCCAATTCGAGGGTTGAATTTGGAATTCGACCATCGATTTGAAAATCGAGTGTCGATTTTTCAATTTTTGTGCTTGATGTAGATTTTTGAATTCGATGGTCGATTTCCAATTTGAGGGTCGAATTTGGAAATCGACCATCAATTTGAAAATCGAGGGTCGATTTTCTGAGTTTTAAAGTTTGAAGCAGTTTTGAAATTCGAGGGTCGAAATTTAATTCGACCCACGAATTTGAATTCGAGGGTCGAATTCTATCCTGTTTCTGGCCTTTGAAAATTTTGTCGGATTTTTCTCGGTAAACTTTTGGTTTGATTTTTTGGTGCTATATTAACACTTAGAGTGTTAATATATGTAGGTTTTGAATATTGGGAGTCCTTGGTGAGGGCTGCTTATGCTTGCTTTCGAACCTTCTTTGTTGAGGTAGGGGAACCCTATATTTGATTTGCATTGATTTAGAAGTATAGACTGTTTGACTGTTTCATTTAAGAAGCATAAATTTTGGAAATTCTTTGCACACAGCATGAATAAAACTCTGAATATATGACACAAATTTAAAAATTGGAAACTTTGTTATGACTAAGAACTTAGTAATTTGAACTTCAGAACCTCAGTAAAATTTTGAATCAGAATTTTGAATCAGAACTTCGAAAAATCAGTATTCTGTTATGAATAATAAGCCTTGATATATGTTAGCATTTGCATTCAATTTGGGGTTCATACGAACGATGCCCTAGATTCTATCAACCATATTGACGGTCTTACTTTGGCGCAAGTTTCCCTCATAGCGTAGAGGCTTGTTGCACTTCAGAAATGGGTTCATGAACCATTTATGGTCGAGGGTTTCCCATCAGTCACGTAGTCCGCTCTCATGCTATAAGAAATTTGGGAGATAAAATTAAGTTATAAATTTAAGACAAGAAGCATGCTAATTCAGAAGATTTTCGAACACATCAGATTTATGTTATCAGATTTGACTCAGGATTAGAACTGGAGATTTAATTTGCAAAGCATCATTTGAAAACCATATTTGATCTGATTTCTGTCTTTTGAAAATCTTACTTATAATGATATGCAAATAGATCTGTTTCCTCTATTGGGCTTGGTTGTTAGCTCACCCTCGACTATACGTCACAGGTGCTGAGACTGACCTTGGGTCTGAGGATCTGAAGGACTTCGATTACATTCCCGATGAGGAATTGGACATACCAGCTGAGGAGTTTTTCCTTTGATCCTAGATTCCTTATTTTTGGTACTTTTGTTAGAATATTAATTTGAATATTGGGCCCTAGGCCATTATTTTGGGTCTTTTGATATCACTCGAGGAGCCATTATTGTAAACCACTATTTTAGGTATTGGATTGGCCATCACCAGTGGTTCTTCTTAGTTTCTCACAGTGATATATAATTTTTGTTATAAGAAGCTTTTGCTTTTGGATTATTATATGCTTTGCTTCTGTCTTTAGATCTTTGTTATGTTGCCAGCTTCTGTTTGTTACGGCTTATTGAGAAATCAATAAGTTGATGAATCGAACTTTCCTATACCTTATGAATTAAAAAAGTCGGGTCATCACAGTTGACACTAGAAGGTAAGGTGTTACCTTTTCGTTTTAACCGTGCCACAAATAAGAGCCCTATATCTCACCTAACACCTACTCCAAAAGTGGGTAGGAGACATTAAAACTTTCTCCGTCAGCTTTTTACAGCCCGCATTTTTTACCTCTTAGGTACCACCAGCTCTTTCGCCCTGCTTCCTAAAAAATCGTTTCATATATAAAAATACTATATATTTCTCACATACTTCTAGCCACTTCCAAAATATCTAGTAGGCGGTAACAGCCACACCCCTTCCATCTCACAAAAGCTGCTGGGGTCGGGTCCCAATTACCCATAGGAAAAAACAACAAAACGGCGGTAGGGATGGAGCCCAATACATAGCAGGCCGGTCCAAGTTCTGTGTACTATACATACATGGTTAATGGGTCGGGTCATCTCTTCACCCGGCCCGTCAATACTTTTTCTGTTGAATTGGGTTAAATACTTGACCTGCCTCTAATCATTGAAGGTTGGGCCTAATTTTGCCGACTTTTGTGCACCTAAAAGATGTGGGCTAGGACAAGTTTCTGGTCCGTGTGAGTTATAGTGCCAAAAGTGTTGGGCTTGCCTATATTTGACGTGCCCCATTCATCTTAGGTTGGGAATACAATTTTTCACTAATTTTTGCAGTTATCAGAGCATCTCCAGCTGATATCCCTTAACTAGTCGTTTTGTTGTGTGGCTTGTGCCATATGAGCACCCCAACAGCTAGTTATAGGATAGCCATCAATTCCAACCGTCATTCCAGATCTCATTTTAAATGAATACTGATATCTCAAATTCTTATAATATATATATATATAGTCTATTCATATCTCAATTTTTGAATAAATAATTTTTTTTTTTAAATTTACTAAATTTCCTTTCTTTTTATTTAATTTAGTATATTTTTTTATTTATTAAATATGTAAATTTGAGATACCCCTTGAAGTTTATAGGTATCCCAAATTTGAAATCCCATTTTTGGTTGGCAAAAATGAGATATCAAATTTGTGGTACTTCCTGAAAATGGTCTAATAGATGAGAGTTCTCGAGTATTGACTATTTTGCATTGACTAAATGTAACGACCCTAAAAATTTAAAACTGAATTTGTGGTGTTAGATTCATTTTGCACAGAGCGTGGTGTTAGTGCTCCATACCGGAACCTATCCTAGTTGAAAAAGTACACATTTTGGTTTTTCAAAAATATTTTATATTTAAAATTATCCTTATTTGACACAAGTTGTGTGGTGGCCTAGTGGTTGAAAGACTTTGCTTATAAACAAGAGGTCTAAGGATCAAATCTTACTACGTGAGTTTAAACCTCTATTTTAAACCTTGAAATAAAAGCCTATACACTCTTATTTAGTGCGACCGCTTAACACCGAATTAATGCCCATATATTATAAATAAGAAAGCTACGGAGAACCCTAAACCATTATTATAAGAATTCTTCTTAAAAACCCTAGCCGTCACTCCATCTTCTTCTATAGCCACCTTTTTCTAAAAACACCCTAATCTCTTTTAAATCTCTTGTGTGTTCTTCCACAAGAACCACTATAGTATTTTTCTATCGTCAAATCGAGGTGAAGACAGCGTAATGTCGTGATGACCCATCGTGTGGACGCCGATCTCTATCGCCCTAACCGCCATCGATTCGCCGAGCACGCTTCAAGAGGTGGGTGCCCCTCGATCGATCTTAAAATATTCAACTTTTTATTTTAATAATAATAAGAATAAATATATATATATATTAAATGAATATCTATTTATCTTATTTAGGTATTCAAAAGTTATATATATATACATGTATTTCGGTGTGTATAATAGCATAAATCCTATACATGGACATATAATAGTTGCCCTTAATATATATAGATATATAATGAATATATATAGGGTTTTGTATTGCTTATATAGGTGTTTACAGTGGAGAGAGAGAGAGAGAGAGAGAGCTCTTCTTCTCCACAATTTCGTCAGTGAAGATAAGATATATTTCGGGGATCGGCCCAACTAAAATACAATGCCGGTGATAACGTGCCAACTATTGTAGTTGGGCACTTTAAAGAATTTTACCTGATATGAATATTTTGGTGCAACCATCCTTCTAGCACCATTGATTTCAAATGAAATAGATTCAAGTTGGACCTTATGGGCCCAACCCAAGAAATAGAACAGAGATGGACCATCTCCACAAATTGAAATCCTCGAGACATCTAATGGTTCAGAACTCGAGAATTTGGCCCACAAATCAAGAAAATTAAAAGGCTATTTAGATATCAGTGAACATGAAGGATTTGACCCTTAGATTTGAGACCTTAGAGGTCAAAATAAATTGGGCCCAACAACCTAATACCTTAGAATCATTTTTCTTAAATATCTAATGGTTCAGATCTGTTCAATCTGATCGCCACATGGTAGGTACACTAAGTGTGCACTTGACTGCTAGATCTTGTAATACGTTGACTGGAAGATCTAGTGTGCTAGAGATCGAATCGGGATCGGGACAAAAGAATCAACCTTAGGTAAAATTTTATTGTCTAACCATCAAATGGTTCAGATTAGAGGATAGATGACTCAAAGTTTGTTCTTATTTTAACCTTAGGTACCACATAGAATAATACGTGGGTTACCTTTGACCCTTAATTTTTGAGAATTAAGGCGCAAGTGGCCCATAGGACCAACTTCAAAACGATCTCAATAGTAACTCAATGTAATCTAATGACTCAGAAAGTGTCACTAAAATTTCTAGGACGCGCTTTGAGGCTCACAAATTGGAAAATTTAGTGAGGGATATTAACCCTTGTATAACTAGGCTAAGTGGATCATTTGACTGCCACATTGACCCACTCTTAGGTCAAATTAGTAAAAAGTGTCGATACTAAGACTGCACAAATATTATGAAACTTTAAAAACAGAAGGCCCGATCAGTAATCTGACGGCCCATAGAAGGTTTCTCCAAAATTTTTGTATGAAATATCTATGCTTTTCAAATATTAATTATTATTTTATATTCACAAGTATGTAAGATGTATGAAATAGTTTCTTTTGGCCAAGTTAGTCATTTCATCATATGGCATGCACCACATAGAAAAATCACGATAGGGCATACGCACAATTAAAAAGGAATAAGCTATGTCACACGACTTTTAAGCCTTCGTCATGGTGGGGTTTCACGTGGAACTTGGAATGTAGGCATCCATATGCGGATGCAACACCTCTATGGGAGTATGGGCGCCACACGAAGTATATCCAGTTACTCTGAACCCGTCCCTTGGGAAGCGTGATTTTGTGAATCTTATCGCACCGTGGCTCACTTTAAATTAGTTTTAAGCAAATGATAAGGAATTATATGTAAGATAAGATAAGATACGAATACGGATAAGTTACGTTGTGAAGGCCAGCAAAATACGAACTAAGTTTCTACACGTGCCATGTCTTGCGTGCCACCGCAAGATCTAACGTCTGCAGTCAAGACGGGTCTTAAGGACAATATGATACGACAGTGTCCCGAATGTAAGGGGACACTGATTTAAATGCATGCAACCACATCGGGCTGGATGATGGTATACGATATGATATGGAGGTTAGGTGGTTATCTACACGTGGACCTCGCGTGATAGGCTCGAGCAGCGGCCCTGGCACAGGTCGTATACGAAAATAAGGTAAGATGTGAAGTACGTTGTGTAGGCGTATGGAGCAATATTAAGTCTTAAGATATGCCACATAGGAAAAGTCGACAAAGCAGACACAAAAGGAGATCAGAACTTGATGCATCATATATATTTCATGTTATGTCAGGTCTTTTCATTTTATGTTACTTCTTTTTCTTTTTATGCTATATTTTTCAGTTTTGTTATGATGGATATGAGATCTTAGATGTTTTTTGTAATCATTTATGGTTGTTTGATTTATTTCAAAATGTATCGCAACTCAGCGATTGCACACCACGATCACTGAGTATTTTATGGTGGATCGATTGTGCCCTCGAAGTTCGTGGTGAGTAAACTCACCTCCCAAAACTAACGATTGCGGTGAGAACTCGATTTTCCATCGAGGATGGGGATCTTTCTTTGTTCCTGATGCGGCTCAAGAGCGTGAAGACGTCGGCTACCATCTGGACGAGGGAATAGATCCGGCGGATTACTTTGAGCATTGAGAGATTTTTAGTCATTGTTTTATTATTTTCAGGGGAGATTTGTTATTAGATACTTTTATTTTTCAGCACCAATTATGGGTTTGCGTTGGGACTGTTTTATTCCACGTAAAACCTCTGCTTGCTTTCAATTATAGATGCATGGTTAGGATTTATCACTTAATTAACGTCATCTACGTTTTCCGCTGTTGTTTGTTTGAATAATTTATTTTTAAATGATGCCATTAAATGCCTTGATCCATATGCTAAATCGGTATAAGAATTATGTGTACGTCCGCTTATCGCCTTAACAAGCGTGCGGTGTCATAACACGGAATTCTAGGCCCTTGAGGTCAGGTAAGGATTCTGGGTCGTGACACTAAAGCACTACTACAAGTGTTAGCGTTAGGTACCTAATATCGCTTATGGTGGTCGCTCGAGTAATTGCAATTCAGCAAAATAGTGGCGCTAGAATCAATGACCCATAAGGAGTTATCTCCTGAGTCAGCCCTAAACCGCAAAAGTATCACGTGGAGAGGATGGAGGGGTTGGAGGATCACGTGAAGACTTAGAGTTCTATTTTTGAATTGAGGCCGGGGATTAATAGCCCAGGTGTGGAGAAATCTCTACACCTACTGTCATTTGACCATCATGTAGTGTCCATCATGAGGATCGGATGCCACCACAACTTAGGCAAGGTCGATCAGATCTCATTTAAAAATATAAAATTTGCTTTTATAACTTTTCCACTGTTATAAAGATGGTCAAAATTGAGGAAAATCAATGCCCCAATTTTTAGGTTGTTATCTTATCTTTGATCCATCAAACAGAAGGTAAAAAAATCAAAAAAATAATTATTATATTTTAATCACATGTCCCATGGCTGATCAACCCAATTGGGTTGATCATATCACGTGGCATATGATACGGCTACTAGGCCCACCAGTCATCTTGTGCATCCAAGCCTTTTTACTTTGATATTTTTTTGCACTTTTCTATTTTCGTAAAATTCGGAATTCAATTGTGAGAATTGGCAAGTTTCATGCTTTATATATTTGGTATTAGTGAAATCCCTATACACTTTTTTATTGGGAGCCATTACTTGCAATGGGAAATGTAGCCCTTGCACCAAAGTTAAAGAAAGATATTGTATTTTATGAACATGTGAGATGTGAAAACGCAATCTAAGCCTTCGAATTTAAAGTTCATGATCTATAGATGCTTAGTAGATAAGATTGAGCAAAACATGATATTTATCATATAATCTATTGTTGTCAACCGTTGAATCAAATAATAGCCTTTGACTATATTTAATCACATGATGAAGATTATATTTCGCGCTAATCTTTTGCACGTAATATCTTTAAATGGCGGGCTCTAAATCAAACGGTTTAGATGGTGTTTTCATATAGCAGAGGTCGCCAAACTTGTAGGTCTTTGTTTCAAACTCGGTGCAAGGGCCAAGTTTCCGAGGGCAAGTACTGGCTCCCTTTTTATTAGGAGTCATTACTTGCACACGTGTTTCAAGTGATTGCACCGAATTTATAGAAAGACTTGATATTTTAGAGACATGTGATATTAAAAATGCAATATGGGCCGTCTGATTTGAAGCTCATGATTAATAGATCTCTTGTACATAAAATTGGAGCAAAACATGATACTTGTCATATGATCTATTATAGTCAACTGTTGAATTATATAATAGCCTTTGACTCCATTTAATCAAATGATGAAATTATATTTTATTCTAATATTTTGCAATTGATACCTTTAAATCATGACCTTCAAATCAAATAGCTTAGATAACGTTTTCATGTAGTAGAAGTCATCAAACTTGCATGTCTTTCTTTTAAATCCCGTGCAATCACTTGAAAAGCGTGTGCAAATGAAAACTGAATGTTAATAGCCACATTTACCTCGAGTCTGCCTATATATAGAGGTATATCCTCTTATTTACTTACGAATCCAGTAACAAAACTTCTTGAAAAGGTGCATTATATATATTTGATATACGGTTAATATATCTATATATATATATATATATATATATATATATATATATATATATATATGCTTTACTGTTTATCATTTTTATTTTATTTTTATTTTATAAAACACCCTTTATTTTTGGGGGAAAAAATAGATTTTCAGTGCCTTAAAATTTAAAAGTATCAATTTAAAGTTATAGTTTGGTATTTACTATTACATATTTGTGGTTATATTATTAAAGATTAATATTCAAGATTTCTTTTTCTTCTAATATGGTAAATGTTAATTTATTTAATATATTTCAACTTTGTATGTAGATGAATAATGAAGTGTTTCAGCGATTCCAAAATCTTCACTTCATTGATAATATCCTTCCACTACCACAACAATTGGCAAATATCCATTTTCTTTGCAACAAGCGTCTGTCTACGACAGATGTGAAAAGATTGTTGACGATAACTAAAAACAATCATCAAGAGTTTGTTGATTCTTTTCAGAATAGAGGTAATCTTCGTACCACAGTAGAGAGCCAAGGGATAGAAGTGTTCGTGTATTGTCCGACGGATTCTGATATTGTAAAACTTAAGTTGGAAGGCAGTATAAAAGATAAGTTACAAATGTTCAACGATGGTAATGAGATTGATATGTGGTATACATGGACTAACAACGATACACTGCGATTGATGATTAATCCTGTCCACTGGAATCCTCCTCCTCTTAACCCTCCTGTTGAACCTCAACCTGAATAGTAAGTTACTTTATCTTATATCTATAGACGACTTTATCTTGATATATCATGGCTTACCATGCAACTTTATGTTGATATATCATGCTCAGAAATAAAGTTAGCCATGTCTTTAAAAAATACCTTTTTATTTAAAATCAAAGGTTTTACTTTCTCAACTTCAATTTAATGTGCTTAGACTGTTGAATGCTTTGAATCAGATAATAGAGATTATTTTACGTTCTAATATTCGAAATTACATATCTTTATTCTCTTCACAAGTGGAGTTACATATCTTTATTCTCTTCACAGGTGGAGTTTCTGGGATTGAAAGCTCTTTGTCTCAAAGGGATTTGGGATTAGAGACATTTCGTGCAAGTGGAGTTTCGATTGGGATTGGAGCTTCGAATGGGATTGGAGCTTCGTTAGTTATTTATTATAGTTAAAAATATTTGTAGTTTGTAATAAATTATTTACCGTGTGTTATCTTTCAGATTTGATGGGTTTATGTTACATGGTTATGGTGTGTGATTTTATAGTTTATTATTAGATTTATGTTAAATTTTATGAAAAACTATAACTCTTTACTACTGTTTTAATAGTAATATTGATAGATGATTAAATTTGATTTCTTTAATCATATCATATTTTTAGGCCAATTATAGATTATTGATTTTCTTTAGTTTTTAATATTCTAACAATGATATACCCTGCCTGCGTTGGAAGGGATAATATTCTCAATATACAAATGCCAATTATTGATTATTGATTCTCTTTAGTTTTTAATATTCTAACAATGAATATTCCCTGCCTGCATTGGAAGGGATAATATTCTCAATATACAAATTTGTGTTATTTTTTTTATATCATTATTCGATTATATCGTGTAATACCCAGCCCTCTCCAGCTTCAACTACTACTATATTTTGTAGTGATGGTTGTCATTGCCATCGCCAGAGGTACCATAACCTCCCATCATTGATCACCATAGCCAGAAGCGAACCAACTTCAAAGGTTAGCCATATTCTCTATATCTCCTTGTTCCTAAAAAATATCTGTTTGGACAAACCAATTATATACTATTTGGGGTATCTGTAGACGCCTCACTATATATAACTTACTTCTTAATACGATATATTTGAAGAAACACTATAGCTTTGTTACCCATTACTAATAGTTTTTGTCATCCTTTACCAGATTATACAAATGCAAAAGATATCATACAATGGAAGAGCTATTCAGCGTGGACACTCTTCTTGGTTATATGGGATGCTCTTCATCGTCAAACTCAGAAATTACCTATCACATTTGGACAAAAAGGACTTGAGGATTTTCTGAGGAAAAAAAATATGCAATAAACACAGAGGAAATGGCTATTGTTTGGAACGATAAAAGTCTTAGTCAAAATTCAATGTGTCATTAAATCTTGTATTTGCTTCGCTTCTCTGCTCTTTGTTTTGAGTTAGTGTGTATAGTTATGTAATTTTTTTGAAAATGATGAGGAAGGGACCCTAAGAACTCCTATACTAAGAAACCTTTAAAATAAATTCAAAATTATCTTTCATCTTCTTATCTTGACCTCGCTTTATGTATGGAGAAATCTTCTTAATTGCTTTGAAATCTGGTTCTAGCCAGAGCTTAATGAAGCTTGCCATGTGGAAAAGTAAACTCGAGTGGGACACCTTCCTTTAATAAAGTCGGCACGAGCCAATCTTTCGATTTAATTACATAAAGGCGCCTTTTTATCCAAACAAAATCATTCGCCTGTTTTTTTTTTAATTCAAATGCGCCTTAGCGTCCATGAAACGGGTAGCCGTGTACATAAACTCACGTAGCGCGTGAATCGCTTAATATGCACTATTACCATCCTGCCCTTGCAACCAGATTTCCCTCTATCTAGGTTTTTTTCTTTCTTGTCATCAACTTGACACCAAACCCTAGCTTACCGGAAGAGGAGAATGAACCCATGCTGACCTGAATCTTTGAGGAGTGCTTTCTTTTAAGCTTGTTCATAAAGACTTCTAAGAGCATACTTTCTTTTAAGCCTTTCGTTCCTCTTCGCCGTGTAATCGTCATAAAGCCTACCTCTTTCAAACATAGAAGTAGAATTAGTACTTTTAGTAGTAATAAAAAAGGACACAAATCGCCTTTTCCTCTTTCCTCTTCCACCATTTTCACTAAAGCTTGCAATTCACATGAAATTGGTAAAAATTGAGATTTTTTAAGAGCCGACAAGTAATTTGGGAGTTGGAATTTCTTCAAAGGAGCTGCTGCAAAAAGGTAAATCAATTATCATCTCATTCTGTTTGTGTTTTTGGAAATCGATGGAAGTATTTCTTTGATTTACGTACCTGATGGGAGCGGAATGGAGGCCTGTGATCTGAAGCAGATTTCATTTTACTAATTCTTCTTTGATGAATTAGTAAGATTGAAGTATCCACTTACAACTTTATTTGTAAATGCAACCGTTTGCCAATAGAGAAAACTTTTTCGTCCGAGATATTTTTCGTTTCTTTGCTTTTAGAGGAGTCTTCACATTTGAATGAAAGAGAGGAGCATTTTCAACGGTCATATTTTTGAATGGAGGGTGGAGATCGGCTTAAAAATTTTAAAGCTTGGTGAACTATCACTAGCTTTAGATGTTTTCTCTTAACCCTTCCCTTTAGGGGTCAATTACTAAAAATGCCATTGATGCCACAGACAGGGAAAGAATATGAAGGTGAAAATATAGCGTACTTCTAATACCATTAAAGATTGTAGTGTCCCCATCTCTACCATGGATCAAAATCTCGGTTTCGGTTTCGTTCATGACCCGAACCATAAATTGATCAAATTTTGGTCAAATTATCGGAAAATTTTGGGTTTTTTTGAAAATATGCTCCGAACTTTATTTTATTGGTTTTTTTTTACTCTTTAACATTACTAAAACACATATTTACACTAGTGAAGCTCATTTTCGTTGGTTTAAAGTACTTATATGTCTATTAAAAAAAATATGCCATTGTAACAATAGATTCGGCGCACAAAATTGGATTGCACAACCCTCAAACGACAAAAAAACTGACACTTAAGATGGTGTACCATGTGAAATAAAAAACTAACCTTATAATGGTGTGCCCATGAACTCATGATCCATCGTCTAAAAGATTGAGACGAAAAACGATCTCCAAAATCAAATTCAAAGTGGTCCATATGTTTTAGTGTGGGTGAACTAAAAAATTTGGTGGGTGAATTTAAGGCACTCTATAATTTTAAGAAACTTATATTTAAAAAGACTGGATACCGAGTGGATATGTGAGAAAAGTAAATATCGGGCAATAGTATCGGGTTAAAAGTAAAGGTCACTATCCTTGGAGACGGATATCGGGTTAGGCACCTTCCAAGTCGATATATACCATGTTTTAATATAGGGTAGAAAATTGGGTCAAATAGGTCAAATATCTATCGGCCCATACCCGGTCATATTAGCCATATGAATCCGATCTAAATCGGATAAAATATCCTCTGTAAATATTTATTATTTTTTAACATATTTTTTAAACTTTTAAAATAAGAAAGGGTATTAAATATTGGCTTGGAACTTAGCTGTCATCAATCGGATAGCAATTGGGTGCGCTGGTGTGTACTATTCTTATTTCTTTTTTTTTTTAACGTAGCACTATTCCTATTTCTCAGTGGACGTAAACCATCCGATCAGTGAATTTTAATATCAACCATCAAAATTAAGAGCAACCGTTGGTATTAGAGTGCATAAATCGGATGATTCGAATCTCCCAAAAAAGTGTGATTTTTGGATCTATAGCCCTTCAATTGATGATAAGTTAAATGACGGTCAGGATAGTCAGTCCCATGATAATGGCTTATGACCAAGATTTAAACACTAATTGGTGTTTAAATGATCTTCCACCATTAAACTCTCCATTGAAATGTGATTTATCATTGTGCCATGTGGCACAAATCTATGATCAATCTAAATTGCCCAAGTGGCAACCCATCCTTGGAACATGTCTCAACCAAAGGACCACGCTTCTAAGTGGATATAAACCATTTGATTGATGAACTTTATTATCAGCCATCAAACTTAAGAACAATCATTGATATTACATTGCACAGAGCGAAAGCTTCGAATCTCTCAAAAAGTGTACACCAAATGCCAACATGTTCCAGCCAAAGGACCATGCTTCTAAGTGAATGTAAACCATCTGATCGATGAACTTTATTATCAGCCATCAAACTTAAGAACAACCGTTGATATTACAATGCATAGAGCAGAAGGTTCGAATCTCCCAAAAAGTATACACCAAATGGTGTTTAAATAATCTTCCACCATTAAACTGTCCATTGAAGTGTGATTTATCATTATGCCATGTGGCACACATCTATGATCAATCTAAATTTCCCAAATAGCAATCCATCCTTGGCAGATGTCCCACCCAAAGGACCATGATTCTAAGTGGATGTAAACCATCCGATCAGTGAACTTTAATATCAACCATCAAACTTAAGAACAACCGATGATATTAGAGTGCACATATCAGATGGTTAGAATCTCCCAAGAAGTGTGATTTTTGGACCCATAGCCCATCAATTGATGACAAAAAAAATTTAACGGTATGGATTTCCAAGATCATAAGCCAATAAATGGTGTAAGGTCGTTTAAACATCATTTGGTGTTTAAACCATGGTCAGGATAGTCAGTCCCTTATTCAAAAGGTGTAGAGGCCCATCTCACTACCAAAGCTTCACTGAAGAGTTAGGACGTGTGTAAAGTGTAGAGGCAAGTATTGAAAGATAAATTTTAGTGGCCAAGCCTAAAAGAAAATTTTACTTGCTTTTAAAATCTAGAGCTTTTGCTTTAGAAGAGGCTTCTTCTTAGTTTTATATAGTAGTAAGGATTTGCAAGAAGCAGAAATGGGCATCAGCAAGGACTATGGAGAAAACAGCTTACGGAAAAACATTTCTTCTTCTTTTTCCCTTTTTTTTTTCTTCTACTTCTTATTCTCCTTAGGTTTTGTACCAAAGGAAGAAAAAGAAATGATTTTTTTTTTGTTGCAAAAAATGGGTTTTTAAACCCTCAAAAAAAAATTCAAAATTCAAAAACCATATCTCAGCCGATAATTTGAAATTATCGGCCGATAATTTCAGAGGGGGGGGGGGGGGGCGATAAATACCATATTTTCGGTTCAGGCCAAAACCGAGTCATCTCGGCCAAAATTTTGAAATTTCGGCCGAGATTTTGATCCATGATCTCTACCACCTTGTGGTATCCAGGGCCGCCCCTGGGGCAAGGCCCATCATGCGACCGCCTCGGTCCCCCGATTTTTTGGGGCCCAATCTTTATGAACTATTTGTTAATATAATTTTCAATGTACTAAGTTAGTATGTCAAGTCAATAGGTTAGTTGGTTAAGTTATTTGCGCTGTTTTACATTGTTCCCATTAGGTTATGAGTTCAACTCTTCTTAGGCCCCATATTTGCATTATTTTTTATGGGTCGGATCGAGTCTCTGCCGGGTCGGTATTGGTCATGCGTCGGATCACCTCACTGAGCCAAGCCGGCCTTATTTACTGATCTAGTGGATTCTCTGGCCCCATTTTGATCGTTCCAGGTTTCTTTGATCAAATCATTTATATATATACATTTTTTTCCTTATTAAATGACCCAACTCAAAACAACGGTCATGTGCTTGTTAGAGCTCATTTTTTTGCAAATGGCCCATCATTTGGATCTACTTGAGAGTTGTCCAATGAACCTATTTTTGGAATCTTTTGAGATTGTTAAAATGCTAAAAAATGACAAGAAATATTCAAATGGCAGTTAAAATGCTAACAAACGTCATAGTGTTATTAGTTGGGTTACTCGATCTGTGGGATACGTTCTACTATTTAGCCATTCTTTTTTTTTATTTTATTTTCCTTTGATATATATTTTGGTTAACTTATTAGTTATACTTTCAAATTATAAGCAGTAGAATGGAATATGCATATATTTGTCATCTATGAGCAATCATGGTGACAAATTTCAATTTCAGCAAAGTTTTGAAAGAATTTCAGGGAGTACAAAAAATATTCTACATAAATTATATTTAATATTTTCAAAAAAATTTATTTATTATACAAAAGCAACTAAAATTAAAAGAAAATTCATTAAATTTGATAAAATTTCATTAATTTCACAAAAATTAATGAAATTTAGCGATTTCAGAGAAATCATTGAAAATTACGTCAAACTCCTATTTTGGTAAATTTTAGTGAAATTTCGAAAAATATCGGAGAAATTTGTCACTATGGAAGAATAAGTAGGGGTGTTATCGGGTCGGTTCGGGTTGGTTTTCGTGCAAAACTGAAACCAAACCGATAACTATCGGTTTCTATTTTATGAAATCGAAACTGAACCGATAAGGTTCAAAACCGAAACCGAACTGATAACTATCGGTTCGGTCAGTTTTCGGTTTCTAAACCTCATTTTTTAAACTTTTTTTTATTTGTAGCATTTAACCGAATGGAATCGATTTTTTCGGTTTTGGCTTAGTGTTTTCAAAATTTATACAAACTGAACCGATTTATACAAACTTTTTTTGCAAACTCCTATGAATTAACTGATTTTAAGACTTTTGGTGATTAACAAACTAACGCAACAGCAATTTGCCTTCTACAATAAGCCTCACACACCATCAAACTCAAACATAGACATACTATAATCCATATATACACCACTATCGGTTTCTTATAGGTTCGGTTTCGGTTTATTAGCGTTAACACCGAAACCGAACCGATAACTATCGATTTCTATTTTTTGAAACCGAAACCGAACCGATATGTCCCAAAATCGAAACCGAACCGAAATTTCTGCCGGTTTCGATCGGTGTGATCGGTTCGGTCGGTTTTTTGCATAGCCCTAGGAATAAGTATTATTTTATTTGGTTAAAAAAAAGTTGTGGCAAATTTTTTTTTGGATTAATACAAAGGAGGGCCTCATTTTAGGAACTCGCCTTAGGCCCCCAAAATCTCTGGGTCGGCCCTGCCATCTCTATTATTAAGGTTTGTGTACATAATGATCTAGACCGTCCAATCACCCACTCACCTTTTAGGAATTATCATTTCAGAGAATGCTCAACAGCTTCATATAGGAACTCATTTTAGAATGGCAACTTTTATTTTAGGCTGGTGCTACTACCACACAACTTTATCTTACATCCACCTCATTTAAACAAAGGAAAAATCGGTTGACTACTTTAAATCTGACGATGAAGATCGTTTGTTGTCCTAATCTTCCACAAAACAGATCTTCACATCATGGGCCTACTATCAAACGGTCTGACGTTGAATACACGTGCCACTCATCCCAAAAGGCGAATGTGAACCATGTTTAATGGTACGATATGATCACGTTCACTTTTTGGGATGTATTCTACGTGGAATCAGCATCTAACTGTCGAAAGTAGGTCCATGATCTCAAGATGATTGGGACCAAAAGTGATCTCCCCGATCTAATTAAAACTTTTTATTATTATTTATTTACTTGTTCTTCAAAATCGTGAATTTCATGTAGTTTTTTGCCATGGCGGGGACAAGGCGTAATTTTACTTTATTTTTATAGCAAATCCAATTTGTGGCTTGTATGGCTTTTATCTATCTAATTGTATGTATTTTACAAAGAAACCCATGGTTTTTAATTTTTAATAGGTGGCTTTTCCCATCTAATAGTTTGAATCTATGCCCTGGGTGCTGAATAAGGCCAATTCCTGCCTCCTTAAGTAATTGCTCTTCTATTTTTTGAAGCTTTCTTTTTTACTTTTAATTTCCATATTGAGTTGACGTAGGGAATAATTAGTTGGGTTGAGATTTCTCTCTCTAACATTCTTGGTGATGTAAATGATTTAGCTAATTTTCTTTCTACGGACTAAGGAGGAATCTTGGAACTAGCCCTCTGATTTTAGTGCTCCCTGGTGGTTATGATGTTGTAATCTCTATAGTTCTCTTAATAAAATTTTGCGTTCTTCCTCGGATATACTAAATAAAATTATATTCCATTTGTCATATAACACTAATGGAATCTCTGTCACAAAATTCTCATAATTAATCAAAATTGCGGATAAATTCTCCGAATAGGTACTTTGCCGAATGTTTCGCCGCATATTCTGTAGATTCCTCAATTCTCCGAATTTGTCAAATTTATATTTTGAATTATACCATTGTGAAACATGGTTTAATCATATTTTGAATTATTTTTTATGATTGTAAATTGTTAATGCATGCGGACAATGAATGCATTTATTTTATTACTAAAGGCACCATTTTTCCTTTAAGTAGGTTAATATATATTTTTGTTTATTTTAATAATTTGTTATTATTTTTACAATCCCCAATTTTTTTTTTCTGAATTTCTTTTCCCAAATTTCTCTGAATTAAATCTAACAAATTTTCCGAATTCTAATTACTGAATCAGAACTTGTTACTATGAATGGAATCAGGCAACACTATTGAAGCACAACTCCAACAAAACCAATTATTGCTCCAATCATTGTGATTTAGAGAGTTCTGTGCAACCTAGATTTAGTCTTTATCATAACTTATTGCAACTCTTAAGCTTGAAAGGTTTTCAATCCATCCTAGGACTATAAGATCTCTAGAAAAGTCTTTGTTCAGAGTAAGTGTTAAGTTATTGATCTTACAGATTAAATTAGATAATACCTAAAATACAAGATCATGAGAGATTTTACTGTAAAGTGTTGATATTTATTTTGTAAATAGGGGAGGAATGTTGGATATTTAACATTCCTCCCCTATTTACAAAATAAATATCAACATTCCTCCCCTATTTTGTTAAATAGGTACTTAGCGTCAATCTGAAATCTGATAATCAAAGACAGTATATATATGTACCAAATATTTTGAGCACTTCTTGACTACGATATGCATAAATAAAGGTGTCCAAAGGAATTGAACCTTCACTTAGTGATAACACATCAAAATTGATATTTACACTAATCTTCTGAGAAACTAGAGATATCTACACTAATCTTCAACACTCAATTGCATTCGTCAATTGCTCTTGAGAAACTTCTGATATCTAATATATTCTAACTATGTTACACTACTTTGATCAGAAGAAAATTCAACCTCAGTCGTCAATTGATGCTAAATTCTTCAATGATTACTCCTATACCGAGCTCTCTTATTTATAGATTATAAGGTGTCGGTTTACAAGAATTCTAATTCTAATAAAAGAAATAAAAACTATCCTAATACAATTCTACTTCTAATTTTATCTTTTCTTCTTTCTTTAGTTTGATCGGCTGATATGCTTCTAAAATGTTCTTTCTTTATCGGCAGCAAAGTCTTTCCGAAATATAGCTTTATTAATCTTCTCAGATCCATGATTAGTAAAACTTCTAATTGTAGAGATCTTCCAATTCTGTATATGACGCTGACAACTCTTACTCACGTGATCAACAGCTGTGAAACAAACATTCTGTAAGATCGTTAATAACGATTCTCTATCTCTATTCTGATGGAAAATCGTAAATCCCAATTCTCCGCTTTCAATATGGTTCATAGAGGAAAATTGTAAAAACGATTCTTTAACATCTTTTGTCTTTTTCTTATAAAATTATAAATAGCGATTTTATATTTTCATACTGCTTTTCTTAATAGGCTTGGCGGACGATTCTCTGGAAAATCGTAATTTCTTTTCTTCCTTGAGCGGCTTCTTCTGAAGAATTGTAAATAACAATTCTTTGGCTTTCATAGTCTCTCACTCTTGGAAAATCGTAAATAACGATTTTTCATTCTTTTCAATAGATGGAGCTTTTGTCTTTTAATCAATTATCATTCTTACTGCTTTTTGAATTCATTTTAACAAAGATTATCATTAGGGCTCTCTTTTACTGTTTATTTTAAATATCTGTACATCAGTATCTCATTAGTAACAAATTAAGTCCTAGCATCACTAAGTTAAGGGTGATAAAATGGCAAATTATGTGAATGATCATTAGCTCTCAAAGTAGAGTTCATCTATTTTAGTTGGTCTCATTTTCTTTTCTAACCCCCTGTAAAGGAAGATTTTCCTGCTTTAGCAGCAACCTCTCTGTTTTCTACTAACTCCCTACCATAGCAAATAAAATATGTTCTAACAAGGAGTGAGTAGAGAGAAGGGTAGAACTAGTGAATAGGTAAATCTTGCATAAAATCTTACTATACAAAAAGTTATCAAAGAGAAAGGGTATCTTTTAAAGCAGGTAGCAGAATGTTAGCAAATAAGATAGGAACCTGCTAAAGTAGGTGAACTCCGCTATAATTGGAGCTAGTAGAAAGCTATGCAAATAAGATAGGAACCTGCTAAAGCAGGTGAACTCCGCTATAATTGGAGCTAGTAGAAAGCTATGCCATACGTAGCCTAAAGCACTAGAAGTGTTAGGTACCTAATATCACTTATAGTGGTCGTTGGAGTCGATGCAATTCAGCAAAATAGTGGTGCTAGAATCAATGACCCACCATAAGGAGTTATCTCCTGAGTCAACCCTAAACCGCAAAGGTACCACGTGGAGAGGAAGGAGGGGTTGTAGGATCACGTGAAGACTTAGAGTTCTATTTTTGAATTGAAGCCTGGGATTATAAGCCCGGGTGTAGCGAAATCTCTACATCTAGTGTCAGTTGGCCATCATGTTTAGTGTCCATCACCAGGATCGGATGCCCCCACAACTTAGGCAAGGTCGATCAAATCCCATTTAAAAAATAAAATTTATTTTTTTGACTATTCCACAATTAAAAATATGGTCAAAATTGAGAAAAATCAATTCACCAATTTTTAGGGTGTTATCATATCTTTGACCCATCAAATGGAGGGCAAACAAAGGTTAAAAAAATAATTATTATTTTTTAATCACATGTCCCATGGCTGATCAACCCAAAACGAGATTTTTTTTTGGGTTGATCATACCACGGGGCATGTGATATGGCTACTGGGCGCGCTGGTCATCTTGTGCGCCAAAGCCTCCTCTCCAACGACTTTTTACCTTTATATTTTTTTGCACTTTTCTATTTTTGTAAAACCTTTATATTTTTTCACACTTTTCTATTTTTGTAAAATTCATGCTCCAATTGTGAGAATTGGCAAGTTTCGTGCTTTATATTTTTGGTATTAGTGAAATTCCTTTACACTTTTTCATTGGGAGCCATTACTTGTGCTCGGAAATGTGGCCCTTGCATGAAAGTTAAAGAAAGACATATTTTATGACCATGTGACATGTGAAAACGCAATCTGAGCCTTCTGATTTAAAGTTCATGATCTATAGATCCTTAGTGGATATGATTGGGGCAAAACATGATATTTATCATATGATCTATTGTTGTCAACCGTTGAATCAAATAATAGCCTTTGACTATATTTAATCACATGATGAAGATTATATTTCGCGTTAATCTTTTGCACTTAATATCTTTAAATGACGGGCTCTAAATCAAACGGTTTAGATGGTGTTTTCATATAACATAGGTCACCAAACTTGTAGGTCTTTGTTTTAAACTTGGTCCAAGGCCAAGTTTCTGAGTGCAAGTACTGGCTCCCTTTTTTATTTTATAGTAAGGTGATATGGTGTGTAGCCTCTCATGCTGTATTGAAAGATTGTTGACCTTATCTTTGTACACAAAGGCAATATTTTATCTTGCCATATAGTGTTTATGTGATGATCACGTGAATGGTTATCACGGTGGGTTAAAATATGTGCACTCTAATATCTGGTATAATTTTATATTTTAACGGCTAATATTGAAGATCCTTGATCGGACATATACAATTGATTTATGAGGTCAGGACTATGCACTCAGGTGTAGAGAAACTCTGCACCCACATCAGCTTAGGCATCATGTACCATCCATCATAAGGATCAGGTGATTCGACAACTTGGATAAGATTGATTAACTGCCGCAAAAAAATGGGCATGATCCGAAATATAATCACTGTTAAAAATGTGGTCAAAGTTCAATAATATTGATGCACCAAAGTTTTTGGGCGATATCATACCTTGGACCCTTCTTTCTTCAAATAAGGGTGAAAAAAGGAAAACAAAAAAGTTTTTTTTTTTTTTTTCAAATCATATCACCCAAGGCTAATCAACCTAAAAAGGGAGTTAATTTGGATTGATCATGCCATGGGGCATGTGAAAATGTGAAAAATGTGACCGGGTGCATGGGTTGCAATCGGGTGCATACTGTGACAACCCAACTTTTCCAATCCTTACGGTATAGGAAAGGCCAGTTCATCAACTTATTGATTTCTCAATAAGCCGTAATCAAACAGAAGCCGGCAGCATAACATAAACTAAACAAAGGCAAGGCATAGAGTAAGCAAGAGCAAAAGCTTAATCAAAACAAAATATCACCCTGAGGAACCAGGAAGAACCACCGGTGATGGCCAATCTCAAACGCCTAAAATAATGGTTCCTAATGATGGTTCCTCAAGTGATATCAAAAAGACAAAACAACGGCCTTCGGCCCATAATTCAGAAATAATTCTAAACAAAGTACCAAAAAGACAATCAATAGTCAGGGAAAGAACTCCTCAGCTGGCGTCTCCAGTTCCTCCTCAGGAACGTAATCGGAGTCCTCTGGATCAAAATCGTCCAATCCCTAGTCAGTCTCAGCACTTGTGACGTATAGTCGGGGTGAGCTAACATCGAAGCTCAATAGAGTAAACTTATCCACGACATTTTATCATAAGTGAAGGTTTTTCAAAGACAAAATCGGATCAATAAGGTTTTCAAAAGATGCTTTGCAAACTAAATTTTCAATTCTAAATAGAAAGCCAAAACTGATTCAATGTGTCTGATGTTTTCAAATTTCTGAATTATGCATGCTTCTTGTCTTAAATTTATAACTTAATGTTATCTCCCAAATTACATATAGCATGAGAGCAAGGTGTATTACCGATGGGAAACCCTACTGACCATCGTCGTTCATGAACCCTTTTTCTGAAGTGCGATAAGCCCCTACGCTATGAGGGAAACCTGCGCTAAATAGAATTACCGTCAACATGATTGGTAGGATCTAGGGTTCGTTCATATGTGCCTCAAATAAAATGCAAGTGCTAAACATATCAAAGTTTGTATACTATATACATTTATGGATTTTCGAAGTTCTGATTCAAAGATCAAAGTTCAAAGTTTCGGAGTTCTGAGTTCTTATTCATATCAAGGATTCAAAGTTCTGATTTGTGTCATATTTCAGGGTTCTTATGCATGCTGTGTCGTTCAAAGTTTCAGAATTTATGCTTGATACTAAACAACCTATACTTATAATCGAATGCAAATCAGGTTTAGGTTCCCCTACCTCAACTCAAAGTGGTCCAAAACAAGTAAGGCAGCCCTCACAATGGACTCACTATTTCAAAACCTACAAGAATTAATAGTACAAGTGTTAATAGTGGTCCAAAAGTCAAATCCAAAAACTTGCCGATAAAAATTCTGACAAAATTTCAAAGGCCAGAAACAAGACAGAATTCGACTCTCGAATTTAAATTCGATGGTCGAATTCAAATTCGACCCTCGAATTTCCAAAAGTGCATCAGGCCTAAAAATCCAAATTCGACCCTCGATTTTCAATTCGATGGTCGAATTACAAATTCGACCCTCGAATTTCTCAGGTCTGTGTTTGCTCAAAAATTTTATCTTCTTTCTATTGCTCATTCAATCCACAGTTTTCTTATCTTCACATATTCCAATATAAACCTACTATAAGCAAAGCTAACAATATTTCACTCAAAAAGGTTTAAAAGCCTACCTCTTGAAGTTTTAACTGCTGATCCCGCTGCACAAATTTCAAGCATCG
This sequence comes from Chloranthus sessilifolius, assembly GCA_021018995.1. Taxonomy (NCBI): domain Eukaryota; kingdom Viridiplantae; phylum Streptophyta; class Magnoliopsida; order Chloranthales; family Chloranthaceae; genus Chloranthus; species Chloranthus sessilifolius. The sequence continues at coordinate 5,619,543 of JAJIZI010000016.1, read as the reverse complement.
AACTAATCTTCACGGTTTAACGAGTCTGGACCTCCAAATCAGTCCATTCAAACCTTGCTTCAAGTGCACAGGTCTGACCCACACAACACACAGAACTTTCCACTCTCCCCTAGTCTTTCTTCTGATTACAACAATCTAATCCAATTCCATTTACAAAGCTTTTTAATGGCCAAGATGGGGAGAGGGATTCACAATCTTACAAGATCTAAGATCAAGAGAATGAGACAAGGTTGCAAGGGATCAAATTCTAGATCAAAACGAAAGGGAGAGAAGTGAAGCTTCTCCTCCAAGCCTCTCTCTTTATAATACATTTTGCAAACAAACAAATATCTAGATCTTTTTATTTATAATTCTATCCATTTAAATTTCTTAATTTTCGGTGTTAAACACAAACACCAATCGTAAAGTACATGTCATCGAGTTTATGACTTCCACAAGTCCAAAGACAAAATCCTTTGGTCACCATTCTCAACATACCCTAAGCTATCCAAAAATCCAGTAACTTTTTTGGACACGCTTACCGAGGTAAATGAAAATAGGTCCAAAATATTAGGATATTACATTTTTGAGCATGCTTACCGGGGTAAAAGAAAAACAGGTCCAAAATATTAGGGATATTACATTCTCCCCTCCTTAGGAATTTTTGTCCTCGAAAACGAAAAAAATGCACACACAAAAAAGAAAACCAAAAAAAACACGGGCTGTAGCGATGGCCCCACAGACACGCAAGTCAACGGATGGGATCCGTAGTAACCTGGATGTACTACATGTGGCACCAGAAGGGCCATAGTGGGTTGCATCCGTACATGGATGCCCACCCCGAGTGTCACGTGCCGGGAAACAACCTCACCATGACCCATGAATAACCATGAAGAAAATCAAAACGCAAAAGTGAACAAGCGCGAAGCATACGTATATAAATCCAAAAGAAAATAATCATGATCCCACCACAGAAAAGCAAAAACAGAGTCGAAGTCACATACCCACACAACAAAGTCCATAAGTCCATATCAAAACAAACATGACAAGGAAATAGAAGAGATAAACAGATATAAATAGTACAAGATCCATAGCAAAAATTTATAAAATGAAACAAAATAAAAGCGATCTTCGATCGGTCTTTGAAATATGACTATATTTGCACCTTAAATCTACATTTAGCATTCGATGAAAACATCGATAGTTGTTATGAGGTTTTAATGTTTACAGTGTGTTTCGACCGTTAGATCGATCAAGAATATAAAAGAAGGAAATTAAAGGCTACAAAAGAGCTATAGACAAAAAGGTCCAAAGAGGCATTGAGATCCGAAGAGAATCATCCTCCATCAAGAGAGGAGACTGTACAGTGAAGAGTCAATCGATTGAGGCATCATTGTCAATCGATTGACAGATTGAATGAAACTTAACCCTAGAAAATTAATCGATTGAGACATGAAAATCAATCAATTGACACATAAAGGCAGAAGTGTCCTAAAGAAATTCAAACTCAAAATCAATCGATTGAGAATTCTGTCTCAATTGATTGAGGCAATTAGGTTTAGGTGTGTTCGGCCATTATAAAAAGGAAGCTAAGACTTTGAACAAAGGAGAGTTTTTTTGGAATGAATGAGGATTTTATTATTTTTACTTTTTAGTGCTCTTTACTTTGGGAATTTTGAGAACTTTCTTTTTACCTTTTCAAGGGTCTTCTTTTCTCCTTCTTCTAGGGTTTGATCTGGGTAGATTGTACTTAGGATTTGCATTATTTTTCCTTTACGTTTATGAAAGCATAGATTGTATTTAGGAAAAGGCATTGTAAACAAAGATCTTTGGAAGAAATAAAAAGAGGAATGACTTTGAATGAACAAGGAGATCATACACCAAAGATGTGCTGCCAAATCAGTAGATCGGGGAAGATGCGATCCCCAGATAAGTACCCATATTTATGATTAATACCATAGTCTAATTATTGTTATCATGGAATCATTTTACTCAAAGTTTATGTTATTGAAAATATATTGAATGCTTGTTATGACCGTTGATTGCGCATATCAACTATCAGAATCGCTAGATATGGACCTACAGGCTGATCTAAGCTGTAGAGCGATTATGTGTTTACTGTTGTGATCTAAATATCATGAGATACGCTCTGCTTCTTACATGACTCATACCACGATGATAGGCTGAGTCATTATTTTTAGATAGGGTATGCCGGATTGATGATCATATTTTATTTCGAATCATTTTTATAGATGAATGATGGTGTGAATGATGCTTTAATGAAACTGTAGGTTTTTAATGATAGAAAAGGGGTACAAATCTAGGGTAGCATATTCCTTGATCTCATTTAAATATTGTTCTTAGATTCATCGGTAATTAGTTGTTTAGATTAATTTATTTTTCTTGCTTTTAGGAAAAGTGTGATAAATTTTGGTAAAATTGAATCTGCCCTTTGGTACTTCCTTAGGGATGTTTTTAAAATCTCTTGAAGAATTAATTAAAAATTCACGTTTCCCTGTGGTTCGACACCTTTGTTCTTGCCATACTGCAATAGATCTTGTGCAGTTGCAAGGGTTACATTAAAATCGACCACTTTCCAGCCTCCCAAAACAAAAAGATATAAGAGAATAGCAGAGATAGAACCACCAGGTTCTAAGATAATCCATGCAGTATATAAAAATAAATACAAGTCCCAAAAAGATCAAAAATAACATAACAACCCAAAGCTGAACTAAAACTCCCCCACAGCAGCTGGATCAGCCTGATCCTGGTCACCATCCTCACCATCATCATCGTCATCATCCGAACCAACAACACACTCATCTGTAGGCATGTTGAGACCTGCGCCTGATGTCGAAGGGTGGTGAACTGACGCTTGGATGCCGGCCATGTACGTGGCATAGTCTGTGGGGAATGCATGCTGCATCAAATACGTCAGAGCCCCGCCATGTATTTGTAACTCGTGGCTCATAGAGCTGGTATGCTGTGTGAGCTCCTGAATCTACTGGCTCACGGTAGTCATCTGGCGAGTGAACTCGGACAGGGTGAGTATGTCGGTCTGTGGAGGCTGATAGGGTGCAAGAGCATCAGGCTCTGCATCCTCCTCTTCATCCTCATTTGGTACTATTGCACTCTTGGGAGCTTTAAGCAGCCGACTGTAAGTCCGACCCCAACTGACAAGCTTATACAGCTTCAAACAGTCCGTGGATCGTGGCTCAGTAGGGGGAATATCATATGCTGGGCCCGCACGATAATTTTCTATCATAACCGAAATTAGACGAGCATATGGGATGCCCTTCTTCAATTTCTTCACTTGCTTGCCCATCTTCTCGCGAGCTTTAATAATCCCCTTAAATATAATTTCTGGGGCACTGAACCACCGTTCCTTAAAAGCGGCGAATAAAATCTATTGGATGGGGTCGCGGCGCTCAGATTTATGGCCGAATGGGTAAAGGGTGGCCTTGAAAATCATGTCGAGAATCCACATATTGTCAGGCATTTGTGATCGGGTGATAGCCTTACCAGACCCATGACGACCTTAGGTCATTTGTTCGATAACCTCTTTGACTGGGACAGATTTAGGGAAAGGAGGACCCAAACCCATAGTCGATGAATGTGCGAGAGGGCAACGCATTACCACAGCAATGTCCTCTAGATCGAAGGCGTAGTCACGCCCATCAATCGAGGTGTAAATTTTCTTTCCATCCTCCTTGCGCATGCGCTGATAAAACAAGCGCACTAGACAGGGATAGAAATGATCACTAAAGGCAGAACAGAGCGAGGTGAGGTGGGCTTTCTCCAAATAATCGGACGTTGACTGAGTGGTGGTCTGTTGATCAAACAGTTTGGGATGAAAGACCCACTCAGTAGCAAAGCCCTTGATGCTCCAAAATTCATTGGGTTGCTCTCTAATAGGTGGAGGCACAGGCTGGACAGGGGGTGGATTCGGTTGTGGTGGTGTCTTAGCCGACTGTGAAGGGTGGCGTGAAGAGCGAGCTCTAGAAGCCGGTCTTTTGGAGGTAGGGACCTTTGGGGTGGTGTGTTTCTTAGGCCCCATAAATAAAATGGCAGAAACCAACCCAAAATATTAAAAACAACAGAAAATGTAAGCCATAAGAAAGGGTTTTACCTCGAGAAAAGCCCCCAAATGGTTTGCTCAAGCTTTCAATGCGTGCAATCCAAGGTCCGTGCAAATCTCTGTTGAATCCCCCTTGATTTTGGCCAAAAATTTGCAAGAGAACCCAAGAAAATCCGAAAATCCTCAAGAACCCTAAACCCTAACTCTATTTACAAAGCCTAAAATGTCAAAACCCCAAAAAATAGAACCCCACTTATCCCGAAAATTTCGACCCTCGATTCAAATTCGATGGTCGAATTCAAATTCGACCCTCGATTTTGAAATCGACCCTCGAAATCCCTATAGTTTGTCAGGCTGCATTTTCGGTCAAAATTGCCTAATTACTATTCATCCAAAATCGACCCTCAATGTAATATCCCTTATATTTTTGGCTTATTTTTCATTTACCTCGGTAAGGGTGTCCGAAAATTATTGTAGAATATTTTTGGATTTTTGGTAAGCTAAGGCTATAATAAGATAAATGACTGAAGGAATTTGTCTCGAGAGGTGTGCAAGTCATGTAATTGATGACTCACACAATAACGTAGGTGTTTGTGTTTAGCATGGGATATCTTTTCAACTAAAGTGGATAAATTATAAAATAATAAAATCTAGATATTTGTATTGCTTGGCTTTTGGTTATAAGAAAGATTGAAAGAGAAGTTTAACTTCTCTCTCTCTCGTGGGAAATTTTACAAGCCTCTAAGGCCTTGCCTCATTTTGATCCTAGATCTAGAAAGCTTGAGAATTACTCTCCCCATCCCTACCGTTGATAAGCTCTCTATTGAAATTCAGATTTGTTTGGGTTATTGGAAGAGAAGGATAGGGGAGTGGATATTGAGAAAAAGGGGATCTGTCCTGTGCACTAAGGAGAGGTTTGAGTGGCCACCTCATTAGAATGATGAACTGATTTGAAGATCTAAATAGTTAAGCTTTGGAGATGAGTTCCGGTGCGTGAATTGGTGCAATGAAAGCAACGATTTAAACTATAAGAGGTAGGTCCTTGAAACCTCCTTGTGTCATTTTAATTTATGTTTTGTTTAGATTTGAATGAGGTGTGTTCATTATAAATCAGATGGTTGTGGTTGAATATGAGAGAAAGAATTCAGACATGAAATTTTTTGACAAATTACAATTTAAATCGAGGGTTGAATTTGGAATTTGACCATCAATTTGAAATTCGATAATCGAAATCTGTTTTTATAAGCCTGAAGCAAATTTTGAAAATCGAGGGTCGATTTCCAATTCAAGGGTCGAATTTGGAAATCGACCATCGAATTGAAAATCGAGGGTCGATTTTCTAATTTTTGTGACTGATGAGATTTTTGAAATTCGAGGGTCGAAATTGAATTCGACCATCAATTTTCAAATTCGACCCACGAATTTGACTTCGAGGGTCGAATTCTATCCTATTTCTGGCCTTTGAAATTTTGTCGGATTTTTCTCGGCAAACTTTTGGTTTGATTTTTGGTTCTATATTAACACTGAGAGTGTTAATATATGTGGTTTTGAATGTTGGGAGTCCTTTGTGAGGACTGCTTATGCTTGCTTTCGAACCTTCTTTGTTGAGGTAGGGGAACCCTATATTTAATTTGCATTGAATTATAAGTATAACTGTTTTGACTGTTTGATTCAAGAAGCAGAATTATTGGAATTCTGTTGCACACAGCATGAATAAAACTCTGAATATATAACACAAACCCAAAAAATTTGAAACTTTGTTATGACTAAGAACTTCAAAATTTGAACCTCAGAACCTCAGTAAATTTTTGAATCAGAACTTCGAAAATATCAGTAATCAGATATGAATAATAAGCTTTGATATATGTTAGCATTTGCATTCGATTTGAGGTACGTCAGAACGATGCCCTAGATTCTACCAACCGTGTTGACGGTATTACTTTTGCACAAGTTTCCCTCATAGCGTAGGGGCTCGTTGCACTTCAGAAATGGGTTCATGAACGACGATGGTCAGTAGGGTTTTCCCATCGGTCACGTAGTCCGCTCTCATGCTATAGGAAATTTGGGAGATAAAATTAAGTTATAAATTTAAGACAAGAAGCATGCTAATTCAGAAGATTTTTGAATACATTAGATTTATGTTATCAAATTTAACTCGGGATTAGAACTGGAGATTTAGTTTGCAAAGCATCATTTGAAAATCATATTTGTTCCGATTTCTATCTTTTGAAAACCTTACTTATAATAAGATGCAATAGATTTGTTTCCTCTATTGGGCTTTGTTGTTAACTCACCCTCGACTATACGTCACAGGTGCTGAGACTGACTTGGGTCAGAGGATCTGGAGGACTCCGATTACATTCTCGAGGAGGAATTTGACATACCAGCTGAGGAGTTTTTCCCTTGATCCTAGATCCCTTATTTTTGGTACTTTTGTCAGAATATTATTTTGAATATTGGGCCCTAGGCCATTATTTTGGTTCTTTTGATATCACTCGAGGAACCATTATTATGAACCACTATTTTAGGTGTTGGATTGGCCATCACCGGTGGTTCTTATTGGCTCCTCACAGTGATATATTTTTTTGGTATAGAAAGCTTTTGTTTTGGATTATTATATGCTTTGCCTCTGTCTTTAGATCTTTGTTATGTTGTCGGCTTCTGTTTGTTACGGCTTATTGAGAAATCAATAAGTTGATGAACTGGCCTTTCCTATACCTTAGGAATTTGAAAAGTCGGGTCGTCACACTCCCTTTTGATTTTCGACCCTCGATTTTGAGATACCTGTTGCCTTCAAAATTTTCAAAATTTTGGAATTTTAATCCATGTCCTTGGGTCCAAATTGACCTCCTTTGAGCCCATTTCATTCCATATAGGTAACCCGGCTGTGTTGTAACTATCAAAGCTGAATTTATTTTGAAAAATTAAATGAAGTAGCTTAAAAATTGGCCTGATTTATTTCATAGGCCCATTCGGGGTAACATCGACATGGTTGGTCTAAGTCCCAAAATTTCACGGTTTCCATGAGATAAGGACTTTTAAACAGGCACAACATTAATAATACATTGGATCGCCAAAAATTTACTTAAAATTTTATATATGTATAAAATACATCACAAAAAGTCTAAATGCAATACATCCCATATGCATTTTCTCAACAAAGTCAATCAAAAGGTGCGGAAATTGTTCTGAGTTCACTTCTGCTCCCGGTGGCTTCCTCCGGTGTATGATTCCTCCAACAGACGAGAACCAAAGGAATCCTCTTAGTACGTAGGATCTGCTCCTTACGATCCAAAATCTGAATCGGGTCCTCAATCACCTTCAAACCATCCTGAAGCTCTATGGGTTGGTAATCAAGCATGTGAGTCGGGTCACGTATGTATCAACGTAGCATCGACATGTGGAAGACGTTGTGCATCTTTGGATAATTGTATGAGCGCCACTCGGTATGCAACCTCTCCGACTTGACCTAATATCTCAAAAGGCCCAACGTACCGAGGACGCAGCTTCCCTCATTTGTCGAATCGTATCACACCTTTCGTAGGCGAAATTCGAACAAAAACATTGTCGCCGACCAAAAAATCAATTGTTTAGCAACAAATTCTTTGTGTGAATACGTATTAAGTGAGTAAATGCACATTAACGTACTCAAGCGTACCTGAAAATCCACATGTCTCCGTTTGAGATCGGTGTAGCGCTTCTGACGACTCTGAGCTACACGTAGTCTCTCGCGAATCAACCGAACAGTTTCGATCGTACGCGCAACTATCTCAGGTCCGATAATTAGCTTCTCACCCACTTCTTCCCAGTTTAACGACGATCTGCACCTCCATCTATATAAAGCCTCGAACGGTGCCATACCGATACTAGCTTGGAAACTATTATTATAAGCGAACTCGATTAGAGGTAAGTGTTGGTCCCATGACCCATGAAAATCCAACATGCAAGCTCTCAGCATGTCCTCAATGATCTGATTCACTTGCTCAGTCTGACCATCGGTCTGTGGGTGAAATGTCGAGTTGAAGTCGAGACGAGAACCCATTCCTTCTTGAAACCGCTGCCAAAAGTGTGAAGTAAACAACGGGTCCCTGTCTGACACAATACTAGCAGGTATACCATGCAATCGAATGATCTCCTTGAGATACAACTTTGTAAGTCTATTGGCTGTATACGTAGTATTGTATGGTAGGAAATGAGTAGACTTGGTTAACCGATCGACAATGACCAAGATGGCATTGTTCTTCCTCAGTGTTTTCGGCAAACCAAGGATAAAGTCCATCGAAAAAGCTTCCCATTTCCACTCGGGTACAGGTAAAGGTTGCAATAATCCTGCTGGATTCTAATGATCAACCTTAACCTGCTGACAAACCAAGCATCACGATAGGTACTCAGCGATGTCGCGTTTCAAACCTCGCCATCAGAAACTCTTCATCAAGTCCTGATACATCTTGGTGCTACTAGGATGTATGACATACATCAATTTGTGAGCCTCTTCCAAAATGGTATCCCGAAGCTCTGAGCTTGTCGATACACATATGCGGTCTCGAAATAACAAGGTTCCATTTGATCAAATGGAGAAATCCTCCTTGCTTCCATTAAGCACATCTCGCCTATTTGCCATCAGCTAATAAATGCATCATCCTGAAGCTTCCGATATTTTCAAGAGCGTGGGCGCCATCAATGCTCCCGAGCCTTTTGCATCAAACCGTGAGCTGCCCAAAGCCATATCTTCCAATAGCTTCCATCTCTGTATCTGATTGACCAGATGTGATAACTGTGCTGAAGACCTACTGAGAGCATCAGCAACGACATTCGCCTTTCTCGGATGGTACTGAATCGAGCAATCATAGTCCTTCAAGAACTCCATCCATCGTCGCTGCCTCATATTCAAGTCCTTCTGAGTGCATAGGTACTTGAGACTCTTGTGATCGGTGAATATATCGAATATCTCACCACAAAGGTAATGTCTCCAAATCTTCAAGGCGAAGATAACTGCTACTAACTCGAGATCATACATTGGATAATTCCTCTCATGGTCCTTCAACTGCCTAGAACCATATGCAATGACCCGCTCGTGTTGATTAAGCACACAACCTAATCCGCCATAAGAAGCATCACTGTACACTGCGAAGCCTCCACTGCCTGAAGGTATAGCAAGTACTAGTGTTGTAGTCAATCTCCGTTTCAGCTCTTGAAAGCTCTGCTCACACTGCTCGGTCCAATCGAACTTCGCATTCTTTCTCGTAAGTTATGTAAGCGGGCCAGATATCTTCGAGAAACCCTAGACAAATCTCTGATAGTACCCTGCCAGACTAAAGAAACTACAGACCTCTAGGAAACTACGGACCTCTGTAACTGTCATGGACTATTCCCAATTCACCACAGAATCGATCTTTATAGGATCCACTGATATGCCTGATTCCGAGACAACGTGGCCCAAGAAACTGACCTGATCGAGCCAAAACTCACACTTACTGAGTTTGGCATATAGATGATGGTCCCTAAGTGTTTGAAGAGCCATTCGTAGATGTTGCACATGCTCCTCTCTGGTTTTCGAATATATGAGGATGTCATCTACAAAAACTACCACAGACTTGTCTAGATGTGGCTTGAACACGCGGTTCATCAGATCCATGAACGATGCAGGCGCATTCGTCAACCCAAATGGCATCACTAAAAACTCATAGTGGCCATATCGCGTACGAAACGCGGTCTTGGATATATCTTCCGCCATGATCTTGAGCTGGTGATAGCCTGACCTCAGATCAATTTTTGAGAAGAACTTTGCACCTTACAATTGATCAAACAAGTCATCTATACGCGGAAGAGGATAACGATTCTTAATCGTCATCTTGTTGAGCTGGCGATAATCAATGTACAGACGCATCGATCCATCCTTCTTCTTTACAAAAAGTATCGGCGCTCCCCAAGGTGAAACACTTGATAGAAGGAAGCCTTTATCTAACAGTTCCTGTATTGTTCCTTGAGCTCTTTCAACTCAGCAGGCGCCATTCAATAAGGAGCATTGGACAATGGTTCGGTACCCGGAGCTAAGTCGATTGCAAACTCAATCTCTCGGTCCGATCGCAATCTAGGCAAATCTTTAGGAAAAACATTGGGAAACCGACTCATTAATGGGTCAAAACTGGCCCGAACCGGACCCAAACCGGCCCAGACAGACCCAAACCGGCTCTCCAAACCAAACCTACACTAAACCTGAACCGGCTCCCCAAACTTTACTATTATATATATATATATATATTATAATAATTAATAAATTATATATTAATATTTCTCTCTACAACTCTCTGCAAACAATTAATATATAATATATATAATAACATCTATCACTATCAGCCGATTAGCCCTCATATCAATAATTAATATATAATATATATATATATATATATATATATATAATAACATCACTATCAGCCCTCATATATCATATCAATTACTCTTTATACATATTTAATATATACTCTTTATATTAATAAATCAATATATACTCTTTATATCACTTTCTCTCTGCAACTCCCTCCAGTCTCCGTCTCCCTACAACGCTCTCGTCTTTCTCTCCTCTCCACTTTTCGGCGTCCCTGAAACTCTTTCTCTCTCTCTCTCTCTCTCTCTTCAAAAACAAAGGTAAGAACCCAAACTGAATCAAACAGAGACACCAAATCAAGGATCAGGCTGAACCAAAACCGACTAAACCGAATACAAAAAAATGGGTTTCGGTTCGATTTCAATTTTGGTTTCTTGCAAATCGGTACACGAAACCGAACCGATTCATAGTTCGATTCAGTTGCAGTTTGTGGTATACCGAACTGAAAATCGAAAATTTCGGTTTCGGTTCAGTTCGGTACACCGAAATGGCATCCCTATGATCATGTGAATCATGTGGCTTTAAAATGATGGCATGTATATAAAATTAAGGTTAGAGATTTTATATATTGGGTACCATTTTGACACCATGTACTGATACGTGGTGCAAGTGATTATTATACATCTTCTGTCACATTTTTCAGTTGAAAATTTTATTTTGACAGCATGTGCAATGCACATGCATTTTTATGAAATTTATAATTAATGATTCTAAGTTTTTAACTATATAATCAATAAATCAATTAAATGAAAAATGACATGAGGTGGTCTACCAATTGCATGAACTAAATTCTGATACATGTTCTAAAAATTAGTAAGCTACATGACTCTTCGCCCTTTTGATGGAATGCCCATGATCATGTTTAAGCATACCATGTGCCACATGGTGTCTAGTTATTTTTTTGGATGAAAGATTAAAACGAAAATCAAACCGTTCTATTTATAGTGACCGAATTTTTAATGGTACTATAATCGAAAACCATTAACTATTTTGAATCAGAAGATGGAGATCGTGTATCACCTAGTCTTCCCATAATGTAAGAGATCGTGGGTGTACCGACAATCAACTTTTTATTTCGTGTGTTGCACGTTTCAAAACGCCATCGAAAATCATGTTTGAGCATGATGTTTACCACATGATTTTTAGTTACTATCTTGGGATGTGTGTCACACAGATTAAAAATTGACCGTCTAATGGTACACCATTTACCTCAGGATCATGTGAAAGATTGAAGTGGAAATCAATTTTGAGGAACACCATAACCGAATACCATTGACTATTTTGAATCAGACAATAACAATTGTTTTTGTCCAAATCGTAGATCTTAAGATCATGAGTGTACTGACAATCAATTTTTTATTGCACGTGGTACAAATAAAATATCTCAAAAAGTGATCGAAAATCACGTTTGAGTATGATGTGTGCCCCATAGTTTTCGATCACTTGTTTTTGGAATGCATGCCACAAGAATCATAAATTGACCGTCTAATGGTATACCATTGATCTCAAGCTCCATTATGTGAAAGATTGAAAAGAAAATCGATCTTCATCATCTGGTTCACATCAGTTAATGATTTTTTAAATGTAGTGCACTTAGAGATCTGGTTGGTATAATTAGAGTTATCCTTTAAAGAAAAGACTTGGAATTTGGAGGACTTAGGCCAAGTGGAAACTTCCTCTTAGCCATCGGATTTGAAGGTCATGATCTAAAAATGTTTAATGCAAAAGATTGGTACATATAATTCAAAGCAGTCAAATATGAATGAGATAATGGTCATTTATTATGTTAAGTCATATGATACAGATCGAAGATCTTTAGAATATGACCTTTAATCAGACGAATTCGATGGTCTCTCGACATTTGTATTAACATGTGCAACGCACGTGCACTTCTACTAGTAAAATAAAAAAGTATATAGGGATTTCACTAATATCAAAAGAGTACCTTTAAATCCACTCACAGAATCTTTGAGTTCACCCACACTGAAACACATTGACTGCATTGAATTAGATGATGGAAGATCGTTTATCCTCCTAATCTTTCACACTGCATTGAATTAGATTATGGAAGATCGTTTATCATCCCAATCTTTCACACGATGGATCTTCAAATCATGAGTGTACCATCAGAATGATCGGTGTTTTATTTTCGTGGCACACATATCGATTAGATTGGTCAATCAATGCGGTGGAATCGAAAAATATGGCGATATTAAGCCTAAGAACCCTTTTATCAAAGTTTTAGAAACCCGAATGGGCTCCAAGAGGGCACCGGTTTGTCGACTTGATCCGGATTGGACTTGGCCAGTTTAATTAAATTTCTAATGAACCCAAAGTTTACGAAATAATGGTAGCAATTGTAGCCCGAATTGTGCTTCCATGAACCATGTAACGACCCTTAAAATTCAAATAAGAACTTGACTGCATCGATATATGTGCCTGGCATAGAAATCGAGATAGATTTGAAAATTAATAATCGATATTATTTGAAATAATATTATCTTGTGGATAGGTGAGGTCATATGTGAATTTCCACGTGAATCCGAGACTAGTAGAACCTCGGCGGATCATGTTACGCCGTAGAGATCGTGTAGGTGCTTAACACGGAGTTCAATTAGGGTCTAAACTGAAATATCAGAGATATTTCAGTTTAGGTAGCTTATAAGGGAAGGGAGACACCTGGAGAGAAGTTTCTTCTTCTTCTTCCTCTTATTCTTGAGCAGGGAAATCTATGGCTAGGTGAGAATGAGCATGTCTTGTGAGGAAATGGGGTTAGAGCTGCGAAGATCGTGCGCCAGTGTGAATTAGGATAAGTTGAGTTCAATAAAACAAACTCAAGCGTAGTCCGGGCACGCGTGAGACCTTTGCGTGTTGAATCGGGGCCGATACATTACGTATTGGAGTCACAACGGAGATACATCTCGAGTTTTGGATCTGAAACCCTCTTTCAGATCATTCGCCAAAACCCCGAAAGGGCCCAAGTAAAGGTGAGCTTATGCGATTAGATTTGAGCAAATGAAAGCCCTTAAATATGTGTTTGTGTGTGTAGTAATGGTTAAGAGAAACCATTAATGAAGATAGGTTAAATGGAGGAGAAATAAGTGACCTCCATTAATGGCAGAGGTGCTGTCATCATTGATCGATCAATGCTAGATTGATCGATCAATGAAGGGTGTTGATTGATCAATGAAGGTATTGATCGATCAATTCGTATAAGACAAATAAGGGAACAGAAACCCTGAAATTCTTAGAAGTTCAATGCTCGAAGGGTGTTGATCGATCAATTAATGAATTGATCGATCAATCCTGAGTATTGATCGATCACAGAGAGTGTGATCGATCAATGACTAGTATTGATCGATCAATGAAGACATTGATCGATCAATCGTGTGTAGTGATCGATCAATGAAGGCATTGATCGATCAATCTGTATAAATTACAAATGTGAACAGGTGGAAAATTTTAAAAATTAAGCTATTGATCGATCAAACAAGACACATTGATCGAGCAACCAAGCTGGTGATCGATCAATTTGACTATGACAAAGTGTGAAGAAAAGGGAGTTATTGATCGATCAATTAAGCTATTGATCGATCAATGATCGATCAATAAAGGTCATTGATCATCAACTACCTTGAAGGTTTAGGTTATTGATCGATCAATGAAGCCATTGATCGATCAACAAGGAGGCTCGATCGATCAGTAAGGGTGTTGATCGATCAATCACCTCTATTTTTTGTCCTATTTTGGTTGTGTGGATTGAATGCTCTTTGGACATTACAGTTGACTTTTTTGATGCACGACACTTAGTATATAATGCTTATGGTCTAGGATCGAACCATGACGCTTTAAAAAGGCTTTGGATTTGCTTAGAAAGAGGTCTGATCTGAGGTAGGGGAATTCAATTGAAATTGCATTTATTCTTGATCTCATGGATTCCAAATGTTCTACATATAACTGCATAGTCTGATTTTACTTTTCAATCATATTTATCATATGTGTGGCAACTTTGTTATGCATTTGACTCTTGCTATCTGACACCTGTCATCTGTCATCTGATTTCTGTTAAAGCATAATATGTATGCATGTGATTTGATGTTTATAAATCTGACGAATCTCACCGACTTGGCGGTATATCCGTGTCTGGCACACTCGTGCATCTGCTTGGAAATCCTCGGCAACAATTGCACTCCATGGTTGAGCCATTGTTGTATTTCCTGAAATTATTCATGTGAACGACGATGGTTGGGATTACCCATCGGACCAAATCTGGCAATCACGTGCTATACTCACGGGAGTTCTTTAAGTCTATTATTCTAAGTCATTAAACACTATATGCATCACATTCCGCAAATTCTGATACGATTTGCCTACTTTGATAAATTCTGCACTTCTGAAACATCTGTTTGCATCTGTCAATTCTGACCATATCTTCTACTACCATGTTTTACAATTAAGATGCAATTTTAACTGAGATTCTTCTACTGAGCTTATATGGTTAGCTCACCCTGTTTGTACAATAATTATAGGTTCTGAGGCTAGAGCTCCCAAGACCGAGAGCGACCTAACTATCACCGATCTAGCCGAGGACGAGGAGACGATGTCCAAAGTATTTTTTATCCTTAGTCTGGGTATACTAGTATGATGTTTTTTTTGGATTTTGTGTAAACCTTTGGATTATTGTGTGCCTGGTGGCCACTTCTATATTTACTTCTGTAGATATTTTCTTCATTTTATAGTATTACAATACACTCTATTAGAACCATTATCAGGAACCATTGTTTGGGTGATGGATGTCCATCACCATTGGTTCTTCTTGGTTCCTTTTTGAGAATGTATGTTATTTTGGTATATTTAATTACATGTTTTATTATTGTTTCTGTCACGACCCAGAATCCTTACCCGATATCGAGGGCCTAGAATTTTGTGTTATGACACCGCATGCTGGTTAAGACAATAAGCGGACATACACATAATCTATAAATTGACTTAGCATATGGATTGAGGCATTTAAGATAGCATTAAAAATAATTTACTCATAAATTAATAACGAAAAACATAGACAATAATAATGAAGTACTTAATCCTAACCATGCATCTAGGATATCAAATCAAAATCAGTTTCAGATAGGGTAAAACGGTCTCAAATGTAAACTCACACCATATATCAAGGCTAAAACAAGTCTCTCAAGAAATAATGAAAACTAGAGTAAAAGGGTTCTCAATGCTGGTAAAAATCTGCTGGATCTACGCTCTCATCAAGGTGGTAGCCGACATCCTTGTTTATATGAGCCATCTCCGGATCAGCAGCTTTCAAATCATCACGGACGGGATAAGCAGAATCTTCACCTGAAACTGTTAGATTTTGGGAGGGGGGTGAGTTTACTCAATCGCGTAGACTCAGCGGGTTGCATAATCGATCCACCATAACTTACTCAGGTGGGCGTGTGTGCAATCGCTTGAATTGAGGTGCATTTTTAAAATATAACCAACATCTTAAATAAATGAAATAACTTATCCATAATTCATAGACTATCATAATCAAGACTGAAAAATATACTAATATAGCATAAAGAGTGCATGATGCTTCTATTTTCTTATCTCTTTTCCTATTTGTCTCATCAACTTAGCATACGTAACATATCGTAAGTCTTATTAATTACTCCATACGCCTACACAACGTACTTCGCATCTTATCTTATTTAAACGATCTGTGCCAGGATCGCTGCTCGAGCCTACCACGCGAGGTCCACGTGTAGATAACCACCTAACCTCCATATCATAACATAAACCACCATCCAGCCGGATGAGGTTGCCGGCATAGTAACCACGATGTCCCCTTAGTTCGAGACAAGGCTATAATGTCCTTAAGACTCGTCTTGGCTGCAGACGTTAAGCCCTTACGGTGGCTCGTAAGGTATGACACGTGTAGAAACTTAATTTATATTTAGCTGGCCTTCATAGCGTATCTTAACATATCATAACATTATTCGATTCTGGGCTTAGGTCCCCGCCCCGATTTTCTATTTTCGTGGGCTTAAGTCCCCACTTTCTTAATATATATGTGTCTTAACATATTCTTTTCTCATTTTTTTTTTAAACTTAGTTAGAATAGGCCACGGTGCGATAGGCTTCAGTAAACCACGTTTTCCAAGGGACGGGTTCCGTAGTAACCTAGATGTACTTCGTGTGGTATCCCATACTACCATAGAGGGGTTGCATCCGTATATGGATGCCTACATTCCAAGTTCCACGTGACCGTGAAAGAAACTCCACCGTGACGAAGGCTTAAGTCATGTGTCATATTTTATTCTTAACTTATATGCGTATGCCCTATCGTGATTTTCTATATGATGAATGTCATATGATAATGGTGAACATATATAAGAATGAATTATAACATAAACCTTAAACATTTTATATTTTTGAAGAAAATTAATAAAGAGCATAACATACGAAATATTAAAGTAAAACAGAAAATAAGAAATATTTAACTATATTTATTTTACAATAGTGTTGAAACTATACTTCATTAAGGTTAATTATATTCATGAAATTAGGTGATTGACTGGTATAACGATCCAACCTATTTTAAAATTCTAAAGGAGCGCATGTGTCAATTCAAGAATTGTATGAGGCTTAGAGGAGGTAATAGAATGGCAAGTATTGAAAAACGTCCATATTTGACCCCTTAAACTTATAGATTGTTATTCGATGCAAGCTATTTAGTGTATTTTATTTAATATTAGCGATTTATAAGTCTAGAGATAAGTTTAGCATAAAGTAGTCAAAGAGTTAAAAAAATAATGTCAAACCCGTGTAACCTTGGATCATCTAAAACATATCCCGACTTGCAGCTCAATTTTGACCTTAGAAATATTAAATTCATGAAATTGCTATTTCAGACAAAGTTGTAGATCTCATTGTCTTCTTTCCAATGCCGTAAGAATCACGTCAATCCGAGTTCGGGATAAAAAGTTATGGCCAAAATACCGAGGATGTGTCTGTTGAAGAGTTTGGCCGAATTTCACAAAAATCTGGGAAAAATGATCCTATCGATTTTGGGCCTAATTTCTATATTTTTAAGACCCGAAATTTATCAAAATTTAAGGAAAAATTAGGGTTTTCTTTTTAAGAAATAACTAAATAATTTAAGATGGATTTAGAGGCACCCACCTGTTGAAGCGTGATTCGAATCCTACGATGATTTGGGTTGATGGAGATCGGATTCGAGAGACGATGTGCCCAAGTCTTTTCGCGGGAATTCCTTTCTTACGATAAATTAGTCGCGGCGATGAGAAACTTTGATGGTGTAAGATTCTCTGATAAGATCGAAAATCGATGGAGATCCGACAAGGAATTATGAAAGATGGCACTGTCAGAGCTTTTGCAGAGAAGAGGAATAAAGAAAGACAAGTGAGAGAAGAAGTAAATATATATCTAATTCCCTGTATAGGTTAACTCTAATTAAGACTTTCCGTATAAGATTTAATAAAATAGTAGTTTTTCCACGCAAGTAGAATTCATACGTGACTTGAAAAGCTTGAGAAGAGGTTTTGCTCCAGCGCTTTGTGTAAGCACCAAGGTAAATGGTGATTCTCTCCCGAATTCTGATTGTGCCTTTAACTTTAACCCGCTTCACTCTTCAAACGGGCATAACTTTTTATATTCTTATCGAAAATCGATAAATTATATATATCGTTGGAATCGTATCGACGAGTACTCCGCATTGAGTCTAATATTGATATATAAAAAAAATCAGACTATTTCTAAAGTGAGTATATTCCGGTGTGGAGCGTTAGCACCACGCATTGTGTGGTACATCATCTAATACCATTAAATAAAATTCAAAAATCTGGGTTATTACAGTTTCTTTCTATTTTAAATACCTTGCATGATGCACTATAAAAAATGTGTTTATTGGAGACGGCTTTTAGCCGTCTCCAAAGGTGTCTAAGTTGTCTCCAATAGTATTGGAGACGGGTTTCATGTAGTCTCAAATAGTCCCGTCTCCATTGTCTTTGGAGACTAAATGAAAGCCGTCCCTAATAGTCAAAGTTATTGGAGACGGCATATGACCGTCTCCAAAGATATGTTGGAGACAGCTTAAAGCCGTCTCTAATAAGTCATCTCTTATTATTAGAGACGGCTTTTGGCCGTCTCCAATAAGTGATTGCCTGTTATTGGAGACGACCAAAAGCCGTCTCCAATATTTTTTTATTTTTAATGCTATTTAATTTTTTTACTCCAGGACAATATTGTCTAGCAGTACACATCTATAACCTTCATTTTATTTATTTTTTTTTATGAAAATCCATAACATGCATTTATATACTCACATTAGCATAAACATTAACATGCTCAAAGCTCATTCAGAAAAGTAAATTTTAATTCGCAACACCACAATTTCATTAACAACAAATTTATTTATTCAAATAACGACTCTCATTTTTAGAGGTATCCAGCATTGTTCATGGCTTCGTAAGCTTGTCCAGTAGTCATGGCTCCATCTCCAATCATAGAGATTACATGGTTGTTCTTCCCTACTAGATCTCTAGCAACTGCCATTCCTATCAAATTCAAAAAAAAAAAAAGTTAATAATTTCTCCAAGAATCGAGCCATAGAGTGTACACAACATAGTAAGGATTAAAATATCAATATTGGTTTGTTCCTATACCGGAAAGTATCTTCCCGGTACACAACATAGTAAGGATTAATCAAAATCTGTAATGAGTGAAACCGAAACTGAACCGAACTAAACCGATCCAGTTTCTATTTCGATCGGGTTGGTTCGGTTTTCGGTTATATATATATATATATATATATATATATATATTAGTTTTTTTCTTTTTAAAGAGATTTTTTTTCAGTTTTTTGATTTCTTGGCTTTTTGTCAGTTTTCTCTCCCTCTCCCTACTCAACCGGTTTTTGGTTTTCGGCACCCGAAACCGAACCAATCCAAAACTTGCTTCGGTTTTTCAGTTTGGATCAGTTTCAGATCGGTTTTTTTGGGTTATGAAATGTGCCCACAGCCAACCACCCTCTTTACGACAAGAATTTAGAATCAATTGTTGATCCACATTACTTCTTAAACTCTCAACATTCGATTAATTATTTCGACAGGGCTAAAAGAGCAAATTTACTAGAACCGACCTGTCCAGGAATGAAATCATTGAGGATTATAGGAAGCCCCCTTATTAAAGCTTCAGCAATTGTACCAGGTCCTGCCTATAAACACCAAAATCCCATTAAAAAGAACCCAAGCCGCATTAAAGATGCATATAAAAGTACAGAGAGCAAACCTTCTATCACAAATAAAACTTAGAAGGGAGCAATTAAAATACCTTTGTTATAATGCAATCACATGCGCCCATCCATTTCTCCATCTGGGTCTCAAATCCTCTTATCTGCCATAAAAAAATACCTTTAAATTGGCTATTTGACAAAGCAATATAGAGTGTAGGATCGTTTAATGGTAGAAGAAAGAAAGAATGGTACCTTTACGGAACTTTCCATTCAATTGAGCAACGTTGAGGCTAGGATCTGATTGCGTCCACAAACAATAACAATTTGCCCAATTGGTCGTCCGAGCTCCTCTTCAAAGAGTGCTTCTCCAAGAGCCTTTGCAATTTTCTTGACCGGACCCATTCCCTCACCACCTCCCATGAGTAAAACAGCGGGCAATTGATGGTCCATCTCCAGTTCTTCTCTTAAATTGTTTTGTTCATAACAAGCAGAAAAGAAACACAAAGAATGACAAATTTCTATAGAGAATACCAGTTTTCATATTACAGCTAAATTAAAGTCTAAAAATCAACCTTAGAAATAATTGCACGGGCAAAAGATGGCCAAACGGGTAACCCAAAAACTTGTATCTGTGATGGCTCTAGGCCATTCAACAAAGCCCTGTTGGATACCTCCTCTGAAGGGCAATAGCATCTGGTTACACCAGTGTGAAACCTGTAATGAATTGAGCTTTCTATCAATTTTTGTTTAATGAATGAGACTGTTTATGATAAAATAATATAAAGAAAATGGTAAAATAAACTAAAATTTAGACATGTTTAACTGACCATTTGGGGTGGCAGGTGTTGAGGTTGGTGATGACCGTAACGAAAACTACTTTCTTCTGAAGGCCCTGCCATTTGAGCACCCATAAAGGAATATGTTGCATAAGAGGGTGAACGCTTATTATAATGTCTGGCTTGTCCTTCATCAGACCAGCCTCCACTTTTCTTCAATTACGAAAAATTAGTAAGTTAGAACCACGAAAAATCCCATGACAACAAATAATAAGTAAACTGCGGTTAATACAGAATTTCTGATATTGAATGAGCTCAATAATTCCAACTCAGGATTTTCCATGTTGAGAATTTAAATTAGTTTTTTTGCAGTTCAAGGTCTCAGTCTTATTAATCAATGATACTGCAGCTAAATATGTTTATTTCCAATTTATAATATAATTCTTCATCTACCTAAGAATTAAAGCAAAATAGAAGAGACACGGAAGGTTTTCGAGGAGCGGGAGACAAAATCTACTTCAGTCCATTTGCAAATTGGGGGTACCAGCAAGTTTGAATGGCCACAAAAAACAAAATCAAATAGTCGAACACAGTTATGGTGTATTCTCATGAGACGACCTAAATTCATAAAAATCATGTTTTGGTGTGGCGCTTGTTCTGCAGGGAGCATCAAAACATCCCCTTAAAGAAGTGAAATGGAAAACAGGAGTAAATCAGTAAAAAAGACAATCTTTAGGGGAGCGGGACAGAATTTACTTCACTGCATTTGCAAATTGGGGTGAATCTTAATGAGAGCTAAATTCATCCCAATCACGTTTTGGCACCATGTGCATTCTGCAGGGGTGCATCCAAACAGCCACTTAAGGAGGCAAATGAAAAAAAAGGACATGACAAAATATCTGGGAACTATGCCAAGGTGTCTCCTTTTGGATCTCACTGTACTTCATTAGGCCATATACAGGGACAAGCCAACCACTACTATAACATATGATCCCAATTTACTTTAACAGTAAAATTCCCCTTTCATCAAATTAAAAAAATTGGAGAATAATCAAATGATATCTTACTAGAATAGAAAATAGCCCATTTGCAGGAAATAAACAATTACAATTCTAAATTTAATGATTGAGGTCATAGTGGAATATGATTTTGGAGACTCAGACCAGAAATCAAATCTGGCTCGTTGAAATCTGATATGACAAGATAAAATAGTTTTACCCAATCCTTCTTGGGTTCATCAACAACTAGCCAAACCAACAAACCCACCTCACCCAACATCAAAATTGCAAGTTAGGATAAAAAGGATTACCAGAAGCCATGTAAGCAATTACAGTTGCATA
The DNA here is from genome assembly GCA_021018995.1 of Chloranthus sessilifolius. Lineage (NCBI taxonomy): Eukaryota > Viridiplantae > Streptophyta > Magnoliopsida > Chloranthales > Chloranthaceae > Chloranthus > Chloranthus sessilifolius. Next base: position 5,597,738 of record JAJIZI010000016.1, on the reverse strand, counting down.
CGGCGGAGGTGTAATTCCAGAAGATTGAAGCACTGGTTGTACCTCTACGGAGGATAATTTAGGGTAGCCGTGCGAAAAATTATCCATGCCACTGTATGAACGAGACATTCCCTGAGAAATCATCTGAGACTGGATACCTTGAACATGAGATGAAGTGCCTAGTTGTGGGTGCAGATAGTGATACTGCAAATTATTCAGCGGAGGATGTTGTCGTTCCTGTTGCCTTCTTTGGCCCTCTGAGTTGGGCAGGTTAGATATGCTAAAACCTTTCATTCCAGATTCAAGACTAGTTATATCTAAACCAGTCATTCCACTGATTAAGACATCGGTACCCAAATGAGAATCTGCACTGCTCGATTCTCTTCGTACATCAAGATGTGGGCTTCCTGACCCGTCAGAAGTCGATGAACTTGGAACAGGAGCAGCAGAAGAAGAATCACTATTCGGTGTAGATCTGATAGCATGTCCACCCATTGTAGGCGTACCTGCACGGAGGGAAGGGAAAAGAACATAAGTTCTCTAGTAGAAAGCTTTGTAATCCATTTGTGGTAATGACAATGCGGCCTTTCAATATTTACTAGAAGCAGCAGAAATGATAATAAGCAAGGTGTCAATATCAGTATCGATCACTATGATACCGTATCAGTCGATATATTTTTTTATTGGAAAAAAAAAGTTTAAAAACTATATAAAATTTTTTTTGTTGTATCGGTTATAGTTGAGGAGTTGCTCATTGGGTTCGGTTATAGTTGAGGCCTTGAGCCTAATCAGGTAAGGTTGAGCTGACCCAACTCAACTCAAAATCCAACCCGTATAATCTATCAGTGATACCTGATATATACCGTCTCATCAATGTCGACGGGATGATAAGTATCAATAAACTGAGATTTTGAACCATCCTGTGGACAAATCATTTTCTAGTTCAAGCAAAAGATGTCATCATTGGATCTCACAACCCACAAAATTATGGCTATTTAACCCTCACATGTATCTAAAATATATATGTTAGTCTTGCAGGGAATTAATCCATTTTCTATAATAATAATTGAAAAAAAAAAAACAATATAGAGACCCAGCAGAGATGCTAATTCATAATTCTTGATGACACTGATTTATATTAGTTTCTCAAACACTATGTAATTTACATGACACAAGTTATAACATAAAGTCAAGGAAGGCACCAGCTTACACTTTCAGATATCTGACTCTTTCTATAAAAACCAAGTATATATAATATATATCTATATATATTTACAATACAAAAGGGAAAAAAAAAGAAAGCCCAGCAGTTTGGATCAAACCTGCTAAGCATTCCTTACTAGGTTTCCCCTGATGTTTCAGTTAGAAGTGTGGACAACAACAGTTGGGGGTGGAGATCTTGTGATACGTAGCTGTTAAAATTTCTAAATGACATCAGATACATTCGCGACCCTTTTCAAAAGCTGTGAAGGAAATCGACGGCAGTATAGTTTATAAGCTATACATCATATACAGGTAAGCGCTCCTCGATGAACACACGGCAGACGGCATTTTTTACATTTCTCACAGCAGGCACTGTAAACATTGGAAAGATATATTAGTAACTAAAAGCATAATTAAACAAATAAAATAAAATAAAATAAATAAAAGCATAATTAAAGGGGATAATGGGTGTCCAGAGAAGCAGATTGGAATATAATGCATACTATACATACTTGCAGAGGATGCGATGCCTGCATGGAAGAAGGACCATGCTGATATCCTTCTCGAAGCAAACTCTACATAGGACCTTTTCCTGACCAATTCACCAAGAAAACAAATAAGAATGAGACCCTGCGAGTGTTCAGAGTAACTGAAAAGCTCCACTGATTTGGGACTATTGTGCATGTATTTAGAAATTAATAGATACGTGCAAAAATTGTATAGAAGTTTTAAAGTAATGTTTACCATTGTTCACTGATTTGAAAACAATCTCACAAAACCATCTAAACTGAAATATACAAATTATATAAATGCACACTCATAGTGATGAAGCTAAGTAATTAGTTGTACCACTCTTAAACTTAAAACTAAACAAAATTCAACTGCCCCTATCTTGAGCGTATGACTTTAAACTAGACGAGTAAGGATAAGCTAATGATGTGAATTGTATTAGATCATTAGTCAATATGAGATTCCCTTTTTCCCAAAAGAGAAAGTAAATCACTATCATCTATAAAGGTCAAAGTTATGAGATCCCATTTTTCCACAAAAAAGAGAGTCTACAATATCATGATGATACAAGGCAATGGTGATAGAGCAAAGAGTAACTCTCTAAATATAGAACACTGTATAAATATTGTTGAATTTCGGCCCATAATTTTGTTCACCATTTAAGTACAAGGGACCTGTTCCAACACACTTTTGGTTGGTTCTCATAGTGCCACATCTCCACATCCATGAGGCGGCTAGCTAGTTCAATGAACTATAAAATGGCCAAGATGGACTAACATGAACCTATTTAACAGTAAGCAACCAATATTCATTTCTGCAAATAGCTATGCAACTCACAAGGTTTTACATATTTTTCAATACCAAAATAGTGAATGGTCATAAGCATATGCCACTGATTTATGTGCTCCCAAGTAGCTATACAACACAAGCTTTGACTATTTTTGAAGGAGATTGACCCGAATAGTTGTCGAATTAGTTCTAAAAACCAGTGTGTTGGTAAATGCTCTAAAGTGAAACAGTTTAGTTCAGTTTCAGAAGGAAGTCCAACTTAGAACTGATCTTTTTTTAACTAATTTTCATACAGAGCTCCGCTACCCAATGCTGTGAAAAGTTGAATTTTACATTTTGACAAATTTCAAAGCCCTAAAATCTATAAAAGTCAGTTTCCTAGAGGATTTGAGAGCTGATAGGCTATTCATAAACTTGATAATCTTATAATGTCAATGAAGAGGGTCAATCCCCTAAAAAAAAGAAAGATCATCTAGAAGGTCAACCTCCTAGGCAATCAAAGTGCAGCCATTAATTAGATGCCACAATTTCAAAATTAGTCTATTACGGTTCTAGGAAAGAACCACAATTTCAAAATTAGCTACTACATTAAAAAAAACATGGAGTGCCAACAGTAGAAATAAAAAGCATACCTCTTGTGTATCTCTGCTATTTTTTACAGGTTTGTTTTCATTGTTCACTAGTATTATATGGCAGAACTGTGGATTTGGGATGTCCTTTATGATGTGTCACGTCACTGAGAAAAAACCATTCCACTTATCTTGTTGCCAAAAATCCATGTTCTTGGTGAAATCTGCTGGACTAATCATCTCAGCTACACCACAGAACTAACCACTACTATGCACCGAAATCAATCAATGAAAAAAGAAGATGAATGAGATAAAGCAAGCTAAATTTTTTATTCGAAGCAAGCTAAATTTTCCTTCAAAATTAAGGAAAATACATCAGATCAAGATGAGCAAGAAGCTCGAGAAGAGAAAGCATAAATAGAGCCACTGAATGATGTATATGAGTGTCTGTGTGCACTCTGACACAAATCTGTGTTATAAATCAGATGAAACATCTTTTGGTGCAAGGGTGCATGACGCACCACGCATACATCATGTCACTACAATGACAACAAGATTAATCATAAATAAATGACAATGATTAAACACCAAATTGACGGCCCCCAATTCAAAAGATGACAATAAAAATAAATAAATAAAACCTACTTCATGTAGTTTTGGAAATAAAGATCCTCGCGCACTTTCAAAGTCAAATCCATCATAAGGTCTGGGTGTTTCAGTTTCAGATGCTTGTGTACAAACTTAGCAGCATGGAACAAGTTTGTGCACCCCTTGGCTCCACAACTGTACTTCCACCCATACTTTTTGTTTTGTGAGAAGTTCTCCGGCAATTCCATTAGTCTGAAAGAATAGATAGCCTTGCCTATGATTATTGTCATTTAGGGGTAGCACCATTAGTCAAATCTAGTTATTTTTTTTGTCCAAACTACCCCTAAATGAGGTATTTAGTTCGCTAAAAACTGATGGCAGCTCTAATGCAAGGTATTTAGTTTGCTAAAATCTGATGACAACTCTAATGCGCTAAAAAATAAAAAATAAGATTGTCAAACCAATGTATTAGAATAACAAACCACCACAATCACCAACAATCCACCAATGATCACCACAATTACCAACACTGCCATTACCATCCTCACTCTTCCACGTTATCACCATCTCATGAACATCAGCACGATCATCCTCACCTGCTTCAGTCTGTTCAGCTTCACCTACTCCAATCTCCTCTTCAACTTGGTCATTTTTAGAACCTAAAATAGCTAAATGAATTACTCGAATCAATAGTCGTTCACCCCATCACCCAATAGAATAACAAATCAGTGAACAATATGCAAAAAAAGCACAACATTATTAACTTAGAATATGGAGAAGATAACAGCAAGAACAATCTAAAAGGATAATTTTTGTTGAGGCGGCGGCGGTGGAGGGGGCTACAGAAAGAAAATGAATGTTTGTTAGCATGACAAATTATAGAAAACTACAAGAGAAAAAATTGTATAGAAGTTTTAAAGTAATGTTTATCATTGTTCCGATTAATCGAGTGATCAACCACTTCATTGCTTCAAGCTCTTCTCTCAAGGTGCTCACTTCTTCTTTCAATTGGCGGACCTCCTGCCCCCCTCCCCTAGACGACGACGATCCGAAAATGCTTGTCAGTCACCGCCCCAAAGCCCGGACGCGACTACGTGTGTCTAATCCCAATACAGAGATAATACATCATCTTGTCCGGACTCTTGTGAGCCCTCCAAGTCGTTCATCTTCTTTGCTGAAATTTTTCATATAAATTAAATATTTAATTATTATTTTAAAAAATCTTATAAATTAAAAATCATCTTACCATTATCTATCACCGATTTATCATCTTTTTTTGTGTGATTCAACTTCCAGTTCCGCATCCTTGAGGGTGATTTCCCCTCTACTTGCTTTAACTATAAAAAATGACGAGTTTAATGTGTAAACTATAAAAAGTAGAAGTTTATTGACAAATTATAATTTATATTTGCATGTTAATACCTTGTAAAATTTATTTATGTGAGTAATGTTTCCGGTTGTACTCGGTATGGCTAGCTTTGCGCGATTTCTTTTATTACGCTCACTAATTACCTATATCATACAAAATTATAATATGTTATATTAATAAAAAAAAAATTTAAAAATAAGCAATGAGTTAGAAATTTACCTTAAACTCCTCACACTCCCAGTAACGGACAATCGACTTCCACTGGTCGTTATCCACATTATCGGGGCAATGGGCAAATCGTTCTCCGATAGTTGTGTAGGGGTCGAAGTGCTTTTTTTTTATATGATATCGATTAGCCTTCCATCTCTGAAGCAAGGTATAGTGCAGCCATCGATAAATGTCATTATAGGAAGGCATGTCAAAAACTTCCTACATTTAATCAACAAAATTGATTATCAATCAATATGAATATGAAATAGAAAATAAAGAATTTAATTATTTAATATAACTATGTCATTTGTTACCATCAACTCCTCATAAGCACTCTTGAAACTCTCCTCAGGAATATCTGTAAAGTTTGGAACATTCACAGGAAATCTAATGCAATCCTTCACTATTTGCCCAATCATTGAAGACATCTTACTTTGATCGTCCCCTACGACATGCCCCTTATACAATAGCACAAGAATTTTCTCTCCTTCTTTCATTTTATTTTTAAAACCAAGTATTGCTTTCCCTCGCCCTTTCTTAACGTTAGGGGGTGGGGGTAGGGGTGGATCTACGTCGGCCATCTTACATAAATAAAAATGTCAAATAATCATTAAATCTCAACATGTTCAAAATATAAGCAAAATGACGTAAATAATTATTAAAAACTGAATCTCAAACCTTATTTTATACATGTCTTATATTAGTGAATGGGATACAGACATAACCTTTGATTTTTACACCTAAAGTTGTTGTTCTTCGAGCTCAAAGCCACATTTCAGCACTTGACAACTAAAGCCTTTTACAATTTTACCATTATACCAAATAATGATCCCTTCTTATTTGAAAAAGGGTATTATTTTACGCACAAAAGGGCCAATATTTGGTGCAATGGTAAAAGGCTTGAGCGATCAAGAGTGAAGATGCGGATTCAAGAAATTTTGTTATGCTATCTCGCTAACATGCAAGTCTATTTTGTTATGCTACTCCGCGTTGGGCATATTAAGAACATTCATAAGCAAAATAAAACCTTGTACCGGATTTTCACGTAAACAAAGGTATTAAGTAGTATGATGTCAAGGTTTACCTAATTTACAGGGTTATGAGGGATCCTATTTTGTTATGCTATCTCGACCTAGATGTCATGCAATTGGTGAGCTACTCTTTGGACATAGCCTAAAGTCATTCCAAATGGGTTCATATACAAGATAGCTTCAAACATAGTGGATTCAGAAATGGATATGAGAAAGATGCAAGAGTTGTCATACTTTTCAACATTTATAACCATAATTTACCCACATACGTGAAACAATAGTTGGAAAGGGGAAGTGAGAAACGTATATATTCAACTGTATGACTAAAATGATACAGTAAAAAATTTCCAAATAATGAATAGCTTGAGCAAGATACGAGGAGCAATAGGGTAATGAAATTGTGAATAAAAAACCTATAACAAGCACTCCCATCAAGCAAATGTGCAGAGTAAGTTAAAAAAGTATGCAGTAATAGAAGTTCAGAATAAAATGATTGATTAGTACTCTAATAACATCCAATCTTTTGGCTGCCTGTACAATAAACATTCATCGTAAAGGAGGTGACAATGCCCAATTACTTACAACAGGAACAGTTTGTAATTGTTGAAATAACTGTGGTCAAATCTGGGTGGAGGAGAAATGGGAACATGTAAAACAGCGAACAGGAAAAAAAAGAGAGACATTCATGTGTTTTGAAAAATTAAACACGCACCAATCGAAAAATTAAAAAAATAAAACGGCATGGAATTAGGACAAAAACAAAAGGGTAACATACCATTACAACCTCATAATAATTAATAATGTTTTTTCTAAAAGAAACCTAATAATTCATAAATTACAAAAAGCAACAAAGACAACAGGCTAGACATTTTTTTTTCTCAAGGGCTTCGGGGCCAGGCACGGCAATTTACATGACAAGTCGAGAGTGAATTACTGGTTATTATTAGAGCAATCAGTTGGTCATCCTAATTGGTAAATGCCCTTAAGATACAAAGATTCAAAAAATAGGAAACCAGCTGGTGAGCTGAAATTACAAAACCATTAACAAATCATTACCAAATCAGACTATTTTCTCTTGATTCCATTCCATGAGTTACAACAGATGAACCATGATAATGAATCGAACCAAACCAAAACCAGTTCACTGAGATCAGTGCAAATACAGAGTAAGCAAATCCAACCTCTGTACAAGTTTGCAATACAGACACCTTCCGCAACAATTTAACTACTTAAAATACAAAATTACGATTAAATAAAATCAAATTAAATTAGAAATTTTCCTAAATAAAAGCCCATTGCATATTGACTATCGTATATACTCAATGCATCATCTACTGAATCAAAACTATCTGGAGAGGAATACCAGAAGATCTGATCTCCTCCTTGAATTGAAGAGGATATTTGAAAGCCTTGGTATAAAGTAGCACCTCTTACCCCAAGAGGTTCATTTAAGCCAGGTCAACCTAGCTAGTGGGCAGGCCCCACCGTATTGCTGATGTGATGAAAGGACCAAATGTCTTCCATTTTCAAATCAATATTACGGCATGGTGAGGTTAAGAGATGATGATCTTGAATTAGGAAGTTGAAGCTGTGGTACCAATCCTTTTGAACTCCTTAAAGGGTCACCTGATTGCGTCATCCACTATAAGCTGTTAAGTTGTGCACCAACTATGGTAGGTTCGTGCATGCCATACAGTCAAACAGTGTTAAAATTATAGAATAAAGAAGAAAATAAGAATTATGAACCTACCAAATTAGAATGTGAACAATCAATTCTTTCATGTAGAGCCGATCATGGCTCTAATATAAAAACTCACGAATTTTTTATGGTGGTAGTTATCAAAAAACTCACAAATTTTTATGGTAGTAGTTATCAATTCACCATTACAGCAGCTCAAGCTCTCAATTATGAAGTTTCCATTCTTGGCTATTATAAGAATAAAGCAACAACAAAAGTATCAAGTAGTATGAAGTCAAGGTTTACCTAATTTACTCACATTCACATTAAAACTCATAGAAATACTAACTAGAATCAAATAGGCGAAAGGATTGAAAACTCCATCTATATAGAATTGAAATCATTACATATCAATCTAAAATCAATTTTCATCTTCTTCGTCATCAATGAATCCATCGGAAGGACATTTTCGGGTACAAGGGGCTTGGAAAGGTGCATCTATAATTGCTCCAACCACATCTTCCCTCACGATATTGAAAGTACTATCATCTTCTTGGGTACCAATTTGAACTTGGCTACCATATGGCTCACTATCTAGTAGTATATTGTCGCCTCCACTCATATCGAAAGTGTCCCTGGGCTTGTTCTTGATGACAGCATGTCAGCCTGGTTCGGTTGGATCTTCGACGTAGAAAACTTGCTTTACTTGAGATGCCAACACATAGGGTTCGTCTTTCTGAGATGCAGATAAATGTGCAAAATTCACAAACGTGAACCCTGATTGGTCTGTTTTAATACCTTTGCGTTGTCCAACATCAACCCAGTCACACTTGAATAGCACTAATTTCAGCCCTTGGCGATAAGTCAACTCAATTATGTCCACGAGACGTCCGTAATATGTGATCTCCCCTGAAACTGGATTTTTGTCCTTTGCGCTTGAATAGCTTGGAGTGCTTGCAATGACCATCACACCACTATTTTGTGTTGTAGCCTTCCTCTCCTTATTAGTTGTTCGAAATTTATAATCATTGATAGTGTATCCAGTGAATCTTCTTGCATGAGTGTATGGAAAATCAGCGAGTAAATCAAGTCTCACCGGTAACGTACTATTGGCCTCAATCATTGATTTAATCTATTAGATGTGGATAACAAAGTTAGTGCCTCTTTTAAGTGTATAAAAATAATTATCTCCTCACACTTACATGTGATTTAAACCAATCGCTAAATTGCTCTTTGTGTATATTTTGTTTCTCGTAATCAATTTTACGCTTACGATACTTCAGGTTAATGTATGATTTATGTTGCCTGCATTAAATGGATGTGAGGTGAGTATAATGGATTGAATTCAAATGGTCCGACAATATAAAGAGGTTGGGAGTTATTACTTCACATATCGAGCGACGCTATCATCATTGAACAATACATAGTTATGCATTTGTTTACGTTCGATATTGGTGAGAATGAATTGTTCGGCACCTCCAATTGCAGTGTCCTCAGCATACCTGACGGGCCTATTCAATCGTGTTTCAATATTATGTAAGTACCTTGAGCAAAATGTGAGACACTCATCAACGAGGTATCCTTCTGCAATGGAACATTCGAGATAGGCTTTATTACATATATGACTTAAGTGTGTACAAGTATCTGCATACATAGAAATGAATGTACTTCCATTAAGGGAAATCAAATATAATTTATAAAAGTAAAGATAATTGCAGAGATTGTATGGATCATACCTTTCGATGGGATACATCCAGCGGTAATGGACAGGTCCACCAAGCATTGCCTCTGATGCTAAGTGTATGGGTAAATGGACCATAATATCAAAAAATGAAGGTGGAAAAATCCACTCTAGGTTGCACAAAATCAATGGTATGCGCTCATGTAGACATTTGAAGTCCTCAACTCGACATGTTTTAGAGCATAACTCACGAAAGAACGTGCTTAATTCTATTAGAGCAGAACTGACATTTTTTGGCAGGTCTTCCGAGCAATGAGAGGTAGAAATTGTTGCATAATAACGTGTGAGTCGGGACTTTTGAGCCCGGATATTTTTCGATCTTTGACGTTAACGCACCTTGAAATGTTAGAGGCATAACCATCAGGAATTTTCATGCTCTTCAAGATTAGGCAGAACATCTCCTTCTCACTTTTATCCATAGAGTAAAATGCAGATGGTAGATACACTTTACCGTTATCTGCATGCTCTTTTGGGTGGAGCTCATGTCTTATGTTCATTGTCATCAAGTCAAGACATGCTTTCAAACCATCCTTTGACTTTCCTTCCAGGTCCAGTAGTGTACCAACCACATTGTCGCATATATTTTTCTCGATATGCATAACATCCGAATTGTGTTTTAGTAAATTTTCTGACCAACATGGTAGCTCGAAGAATATACTCAACTTCTTCCAGTTATTTGGCATTGTTGACATAGGAGGTGCATTTTTTGTTATTTTTTTCTTCTTCTATGGTTTCTTCACAGAATAGTCAGTTTTGGAGATCTTGCCAAAGGTATGTTGATAATTTCTTAAATTCTCCAAAACTTGCTTCCCGGTTAGTGGGGTTGGAGCTTCTCTTTCTTTAATATTTCCATCAAACCACCGTTTATTCTTTCGAAATCTATGATCTAAAGGTAAAAATCGGCGATGACCCATATAACAAAGCTTCCCACAATTTGACAATCATTCACTGCATGTATTCTCATGGCAATAAGGACACGCTTTATATCCCTTAATGCTCCAACCCGAAATCATAGCATATCCTGGAAAGTCGCTAATTGTCCAAAGCAAGTCCGCTCGCAATTTAAAAACCTCCCTCTTTGATGAATCGTATGTTTCCAACCCTTCTTCCCATAATTCCTTTAGCTCATCTATTAGAGGCCTCAGGTATACATCGATGTCATTTCCAGGACTTGTCAGACCCGGTATAAGCAATGAGAAGATCATGTTCGGCTTCATCAAGCACAACCAAGGGGGCAGATTATATGGGATAAGTACAACAGGCCATGTACTATGCGCAATACTCATTGTCCGGAATGGGTTGAAACCGTCACTTGCTAAACCCAATCTTATATTGCGATTTTCCTCTGCAAATGTTGGATTGATCTTATCAAAGTGTTTCCATGCTGGAAAATCTGCAGGATGTCTTAACACCCCATCTTGAGTGCGTTTCTCATCGTGCCATCTCATGTCCGCTGCAGTTTTTTATGACAAATACAAACGTTGCAATCGTTGTTTTAAAGGGAAGTGACGAAGAATCTTTGCAGGAGTCTTCTTGTCATCCTCAATCTCATGATTTTTCTATCGCGATGTCCTACAGATGTCACATATTTCTTTTTTCTCAGACTCCTTCTAGTACAACATACAATCCTAAGGGCGATTTTATTATAATTTAGTCCCAAGCACTGAAATAATCTTTTGCTTTGTGAGAAGTTTTCTGGCAACGTCGACTCTTTAGGCAAAACCTCCCTTAGTAAGTCAAGCAACAACGTAAAAGAGTTGTTGCTCCATCCACCAAAGTTTCACAACGAAAGACAACGTCGTATGTGTGTTACATCCAAGATATAAGGGATTCCCCAAATCATGCGCATATTTGTAGAATTCAGAAGCACTAGCATTGGGTACATCACTTTGTTCTTGCTCCAAACCATCTGTGTCTTCATTTGGGTCCGAAAATCCAAAAGCATCTTGCACCATCCCCTTGATGTCATCAACCAAAACGCTCGTTGTCATCTCTAATATCTACCACAGTTTCATGTCTAGGCAGTGGCCCTCTCTTCTCTCCGTGATAAGTCCATACAACATAACTTTTCATCATCCCGTTTATTACCAAATGCTCCTTCAATAAGTCGGGTTCTAAGTAAATACAATTACAGCATCTTGTACAAGGACACTTGAGCCTCCCATTGCAAGTAATTCCATGGGCTAAACCGTGATCGTCAAATGCAGCCAACCCTTCATATACTCTCTAGAATATCTCAACTTTTTATCAACTCTTTTCCATCATATAAAAGTTTCAAACCCTAAAAGTATAAGAAATGTATTTATTATTTTTTAAATGATAAAGGTTTATATTTCTTGTACCATATTCATTAGTTTTGCCCATTCGAGAATATCAAGTCATTTAATTGCTCACATAATATGAGTTCAGAGTTTCTCTAAAAATTTCGACAACATCTCCACGTAGTTCTTCAAATACGCGGGCTTTTCATACTATTTTATACTTTTTATTATCCACAATGGACAATGAAAAATACAAAATAATATATGAAAGTACGCATCCGAAAAACAAAGGAGAAATATGTCGAAATCATTTGAGAAAACTCTAAAAATCATATTAGTGAACAACTAATGTACATGATATTCCCAAACTATCTATCTTCAGATAGATAATCCGAAAGGTTATATGTCAATAATTCGACATATAACTTTTCAGACGGGCACTTATTTTGTATGATGATATTCATATTTATTCAACTATATATTGACCATTAATCTATAACAAAAGTTATAGATTAATCAGCTGAATAATGAAAGGACGTGCGGACCACTTTACCGCTCATAATGTATGGATCACCCATCAAATAGAAGCTCAAAGATAAATGAGATGTGAAAAAGCGTGGTTTTCTAAGAAACCGAGCTAGTGAAAGCATAGTAATATTAACGTGACATTTACCACAACTATATAATAAATCTAGTTTCATCTATATAATAAAGAAAATTAGAAATGTTAGCCAGAAGACCTACACTAAGATCCTTTGTCGTTGGATGCTTTTTCAATGAGAAGAAAATCCCTTGGGTTATCTCAATAACATAATAATAAGATAGTCCTTAAAAAAAATTAAAGTGTCTTGTTTCCTATAGCTCTAATTCTTAGTGAAGACTAAGAAAATAGAAAAAACAGCAAATATGTGCATGCCACAGACAAAAATGAATGAGCTATATAAATGGGTGGGTGCTATTAAAGGTACCTTATTTGTATTGCAATAAGTTTTTGAAATTTTATCTTCATCTTTTATACTATGAAGTATGCATTAAATTCATGTTGTGACTAGCACGCGTCTCAATACCGATAATCAGGCAGCCATGTCATAACCAGTTTAACCTTAAATGCAAGTTCTAAAAAGTATCAACTGAAAAATACATTTTTAAATCCTTAACTCACGTGGCAGGCTTACTTAAAATTTTCAACATGTTTGACGATTCATATCCATAACAGACATGATTACATATACATTTGGCACCGTTGACGATTCATGACAATCAATTAATATTGCGGGAGCTTAATATTTTTGGGTATCTTTCAAGTCACTCATTTTTTTAGGAAAGGTCTTTATATAAGAAAAAAATGATGAAATTTAATACCATCCAACGATCTACAATTAAGCTACTTAAGATCTGCAACCAAACACAGTACCACACTGAAGTTCTCTGTGCTAGAGTAGAGAGCTGCCCTTTGCCTTCAAAGAGCAATCCCAAAAACAACCTGATTATGATGATGAACCATTGAAAAAATGATAATAATAGAAGGTGAAAAACTGCAATGGTCAACAGTGTCAACTGCGCTGCAATTGACACTGTTGAGTATGGCATTTTTTGTTTTTCTATTTTTTTTTAATATATTATTTTCAATGGCTGTGATTAAGATTTGGGTCCTTCAAGTGATCGGGTGCCATGTGAAGGACCCAAATGTTAACCACAAACATTGAAAAACAACAATAATACGTAAAATAAATGCAGTGGTTAACAGTGTCAACCGCGCTTCAAATGAACAGTCAGTGCTGTTGACACCTTTGACTGCTGCAATTTTTTTGTTTGATCAATATTGACTGCTGCACTTTTAAACTTTTATTATTATTATTTCAATGGTTGTAATTAAGATTTGGTTCCTTCCATGTTACCTGATCGTTGTTGTCCCAACCATCTTGGTCGGAATGCTGTCCTAGGGAACCTTTCTTCTCTCTCTCTCTCTCTCTCTATATATATATATATATATTATATAAAACTGACAGTTGGACCAAACCCTAAGGAAGAGAAGGGGCGAACATAAAACCCCTTCCATACATAATATTTTTTAATGGTCCACGTTAGTTCTTTACTTTTGCTTCCTATATGATTTTGGTAGCAAACTGTATGATGATATTCTTGTTTAGAGGAATGATAACGCAACACATCATTGTATTCCATGCTTTGATCCATCATGAGGACTTACCTGTATACTGTTCACTGAGCTAGGCCATCCTAAAGTCTCATTGATCAAAGGATTCTATGCAGGGTAGCCGATACCAATGCGTCTCACCAATATGTTTCAGTTTACATCGATATGGATCTTGATACAAGTATCAATATCGGTCTGTATCATTATTAACTGCGTATCAGCCTATAAGTGTATATTTTTTAGTTGATAATTATATATTTATAATTTTTATGATTTTGAAAAAAGTTTTCCGAATCGCCAATAAGTATTGGTCCGCCTGAATCAATACCCGATACCCAATACCAAGTTGGATACATTAGTTCTAAGTATTAACAACTTGCTAAAAAATTACCGCTACTTAATAGTGCTCTAAAGTTCGGCAACATGCCAAGATCATTAGAGATATACACCTATTGCTCTTTTTTGAATAATGTTTGATCAAAGAGATTGACTATCAACTGGACAAATTTGAATTCGATAAGCTTGTCAAATGATATGGCTTGTTGATGAGGAGAAATAATTTTATGATGCATTGTACTATTTAGAATTCGTAATAATAACATTTCTTTCTCTTCATAATAGAGGAAAAACAAACGCTACAAAGAAATTCAAGAAAAAAGTACCGAATCCGAACTCAGTTATTAATGGGAATGGTCTGGATAGCCTGATCCGGATTCGAACCAGGACCCAACATGGGTTGTCTCTTGCTTTCCCTTGGAACATACCCGATCCCAAAATGGGATTGGCTTGGGTCCCTTAATATGTCGTCTAGGTGACTTTGAAGCATACCTGACCTGGCCTATTTACACCCATAGGTTTGTTCTAGTCAAGATTTACTATCTCTTATAATGCAGTAGGCAATTTTTTTTCACCCAAAGCTGCTCTGTTCCTTAGGAGGGGATGATAAAATTGTACCTCGCATATATATTAAAATGTGAATTGACTCCGTTCTCTCAATTGCTTACGGAAGAAGGGCGGAGAAGCATCTTTAAGAGCGTCAAAATTGCACCCTCCACAACCGGAAATCCTATTTTAGAAGTGAATCATGTTCTGAACCTTATTTCTATAATTTTAGATCCAACTCAGAAATCAATCCCAAAACCTACAATGCCTATTCTATGAATAATCCACCTTTCTAATAAGCCAATCACCAAACCTCTACTTAGTGCAACATACAATTCAATTGTGGCAAATCTAATTGTATATTCTATTTCCAGAGGAGAAAAAATCCCATTGCAGGTAAATATATTGGCTAACTCCACCATTGCCAGTCCCAAGATCGGATGAGGAAGGAGGAGGGTCGGTATTAGGTAGACAGCCAGCTGCAAAAACATACTGAAATAGATGATGATGATGATGTAAAAATATAGCCACATACTAAAACAGAAAGGAGGAAGAGGCATATATTATTAGAGACGAACAAGTACATGACTACAAGGTTACATTTCCTTCGCTGTAGCATTCATCTGAATTTTTAACTTTGCAGCTTGCCTTGAATTATAAACACGGTAATTATTATGATTTATGAAGAACAAGATGGTCAAATGCAAAAAACTTTCCCATTCGGGATAACATAAGGATTATAATCACTTTTTTTGGTAGAATAACAGTTGGAGAAGGCACCATGGTACCGGATTGGGTAGCTAGAGAATCAGAGAAGAGAATACTTAAGATGGGGAGACATTACCACTTGTCGAATGAGTTAATCCTTTCAGCATTTTTTCTTGTATTTTGCTTTGAATATACTACAATTTTCAATTTATCAAAAGGAAACATTGAAAGGAGAGGACAGAGAAGGGAGAATCTACTGATTACAAACAACAATTGTGTGCTTTTTGAAGTCATGGTTTGAAAACATGAAAACTCAACTCAACTCGAAAGCCAGCTGGGTCGAGTTAACTCAAAGACTCATATAAACTCAACTCACTCCGGCTCGATAGTTTAGTAAGTAATTTAGAATATATATTATAAAAATAAAAAATGTATTACAAGGAAAAAGAGGGAAACAACTGATGGTAAAATGAGTAGTTTAATATTTTTAAAAGATAGGGTTTTTAAAACCTTATCCCATGAAAATATTTTATATATAAGGGTAGTTTATGAACTCTGGTTACATCATCCTAACGAAGTCTCGACTCGACTCAACTCAAAATCCCAGCGAGTTAAGTAACCCGGCCGAGTTACTCGATAATTCGCCGAGTTTTAAAACTATGATTGAAGTAACAAACCTAAATCCACAGACCAACATAAAGTCACATTGGGTATTTGGGTCCACTAGTTATTATGCCTGTTTGTTGTGTAACTCCTAAGGATGAAAGAGTTAGAAGAGCCTGATGATAAGCCCACCACCACCATCTGATGTTTCCACCCCTTTTTGCTTTTCAATCAACTTTTAGTCAAAAAATAAGTGATTTTATATTTGATAAATATGGGGGTATTTTCATCTTAAACTTTGTTTTTTTTTTTTTAAAAAGCAAGGGTATGCATCAATTTGTGAGGGTCGACTTATCTATACCATAAAAAATAAGATGGAAATTTCAAAAATATATTTAACAACATTGCATCCTTAACAAGCAGAATCGCTTGGATTCTTTCCAAGACCAACCATAAAGTTAACTCAAAAGTTTATTGATAGAGGACAAAAAATCAACACAATTTACATACACTTCCATATCTATGTTCCCAAATGATTGCGGAAGATAGTTAAAACTGTGAGGACTAAAAAGGAGTTCGAGCATGCCAAGGAGGATCTTGCTTTAAAATATTGCTAAAAATAATGGTTCATAAAATCAGGGTCGATGGAGGAAGTAAATAAGATCTCATAGGACCCACAAAGATTATCATAGATCAAATAAAAAAAAGGGTAATTAGAACCATACAAATGTGAAAATGATTCTAAATTCTAAACATTGCCATACTCTCAGGGATGTAAAGACTAATACATATCGGCTGTCCCAGGTCGATAGGTATTGGATAATAGTAGATATGTATCGGCCTGGAAAGTAATTACCCGAAACTCTGTTTTTTGGCTAATAATTTAAGGTCAAAAAACCTCTATACAAACTAACCTTAGTTAGCTTTACTTTTGGCTGGTGATTCTACCATACGGAGGTTTGTCTGTAAGAACTTTGTAAAAGTCATCTAGAATAGCCATTGGTTAAAACTCTCACTTGAGAGATGGTCGACTGGGTCCCTTCTTTGCTCTCTGCTCAGTGAGATCAGTTCATGATAAAGTCTTATCTGAATTTTCAGCCCATGAAAGTTGGGATCATGATAAAGTGTTGGAGGTGCCTGGGGCTGATTGTTGCAATCTAATTTAACAAGAGAACCCGAGGGCCCTTAAGGAATATAAAATCATCTGACAAGCAAAGAGCTCAAGCGTGTTCAATACTGAAATAGCTTGGGAAATAGTAAGCAGGAGAAATTGCTTGAGTGAATGGAAAGTGCTGGATTCAAGAGCAGAATGGAATGTTAAAGCCAAAGCGGAGGATGGCAAAAGATGAAGAAGACTGGCTAAGGCATTTGGGAATATGATCCATGTTCAAGTTCCTAAGATTTATATGATTAAATGGCTTCCTTCCACTACAAAAGAAAAAAAGACTATTAATTGCCGCTATTAACAAAAAAAACTGCCTCTGATACCCTTGCCGCTAATAGTATTAATAGTGTTTTTATTAATAGCGGCACTTTTTGGCTGCAAAAAACTGCCGCTAATAGTCTTATTTTTTGTAGTGTTCCACACATACATATCTCAAGCTGATTACAGATGGCACAGCAAGAGGGAACACAAGACTTGCAGCTACTGGTGGCATCTTACAGAATCATAAGACTATTAGAATTAGTATAAGCACCTATAATTAACTAATATGCATCAATTAACCACCAAACTTCTCCAACATAGATTATGAAATTAGAATCAGTAAGCACGCAGTAACAACCAAGATTGCATCACACGATAAATCTCAATCATCATCAGCATCTGCACAGATAGATGAGTGGAGTAACAAGAATGAATAAAATTATGAACGATTACAGGACATTTGAGAGTAGTACCTATGGAGGAGAAATCTCAATCATCATTTTTTTTTTTAACATATGTAACTATTTTTCATTATATTTTAATCCTATTTATAGTACATTTCGCACGTTTTTCTTACGTAAATAGACTAAATACCGGTAATTAGTCCTAATCAGAATATCTGAACTACTCAAGCGAGCATCCACATATGATGCTCTCGATTTTTTTCATTACAAATGCCTAGAAATGAAAAAAATAATGTAAATAAAAACAAAACAGATCAATAATTTTTACACGAAAAAATCAGATCAGTGAGTATTTTGCCATGTAAAAAAGTTCTACTAATTCCAAACAAATTGCAAACAAATTCAAAATCGAAATTCAAAACATATCAGTAAATTCGAAATGCAGCTTGAATGAAAATCGAAATTGAACCACACCTTAGATCTGAACTTTGTCTGACTCACACCTTAGATCTGAACTTTGTCTACTCAAATTTAAGCAATTAAACGAACGATCCCTGTCAAATCCGATTCAAACTGTTGGCCTAAGATCCCTACCAAATCAGACGAACGATCTAATTAGATTGACCAAAACTTAAGCCAAAGTAAAGGAAATTACCTAGAAAGTAAAAAAATCTCGAATTCGACCTTCCACGTTGTGGATTTTTGGCTCCAAATCTCGATTTCGATCTGCCAACCCTATCCAAATGCCAAACTTGGATCTCCAAACCTCTGATTCCTCTCAAACCTTAGTTCTCTGCGTCAAACCTCACGAAAAAAATCAAACAGATTTCAGGGAGCTTGTTTGGATTATAGGGAAGGAAGTTAGATCTACTGAGACCTGGATTCGTCTCAAACCCAGCTCTATGCTTCAAACTATAAAGAGATCTCTACGTCGGAGCTCAAACGAAGGCTCCAAGGTATTGACAGATCTAAAACGAAGTTGGGCTAAGATGATGAATCTGATTGCAGATTTAAGAGAGCGGGAGATTGGAGAAAGAGATCAGACAGAAAAATCGGGAGATCGATTAGAGATTCACCATTTCAAAGAGATTAGACAGAAAAATTGGGAGAACGAAGGAGAGAAAGGGTTTCGCTAGGGTTTTCTTCTCGGAGATCAGAGCGATTCACCTCGCGACGAGCTGCAGAAATAAAATGAATGGTTAGCGTTGCCTATTTATAAGAGAGGCTGAGTTAAGTTATTTGCAGCCGCAAAACGTATAACGACTTAACTAAAACGATTTAACCAAAGACTAATCTAAAGATCTTTTGGAGCCGGCTCTCAGTCTTTTTGAGACCGTTTTTCAAATAGTCTCTTAAAGTTCCACCTGCTTATTGATGAAGTGAACCTTAGGTAGAACAACTCTATATGTTATTTTATCTAAGGAGACGACTATAGCCATCCCTAATAAAAGGATTCGAGACGGCCTTTGAAATGATCGTCTCTAATAAATGGTTATTGGAGACGGCTTTGAATACTGGTTCCAAAAGTCCTTTTTTTTGTAGACCTACCACTGCTGGACAATGTCTGCTTGATTTCCGCTATATGAGTAGACACTTCGTGACAATCCTGCGGATCATCCAGAGTATGATCCTGATGACACAGATTTCCAGGCACGAAAATCCGGGCTGTCACAAACCATGTCAGGCAGAAGACCAGCAAATGAACAAGCTATTGGAGCCGAGGCTACCTCGAGCATCAATTCATTCTGATGAACCTCTCATGGTGCACTCTACTGGTCTCAAAAGGCTTAATTTGATCTCGAAAAGACCGAATCGTGATTCGACCTTTTCAGTTCTCTATGGTCCCTTTTTCAGAGTAAATAACTAAAATATATTCACTCGACGGGCACTTTGGGCTTACTTTGATCATCAGTATGCGCCGTTTGGGTACGATTTGATGTTTAGGATAGAAGGTAAGGGTAAAATGACTATTGCCATTTTGACAAGGTAGTTACTAGTTAGTGACTGCTTTTTTTTATTGGTAAGGAAAATTGCGAATATAAAAGTCTGATGAGGGAAATTGTTTTTTCAAAATTCCACACGAGAGGTGTTGCAAAATTTCCGTTTCTTTTGTTCATTTTGGTGGCACTAATACAAGTAAGATGCTCAAATCTTCCCCGAGATTACAGTTCTTGGGGCTCAGCGAGAAGAGACTTAACTTTGTATCTCCGGCCGCCTGACACCCTACACAGAAAATATTCTTTTTATATTTAAATTTAGGCAAAAGGGTTGGTGTAATTCAATGTAGACAGCCATCAATGCCAAATATCTTGCCCCGTTGCCAAGATCCCTGAAATAACATCTGTTTAAAAGAAAAAAAAAATGATTTTAGGACTTTTTACTATGATAACAAATATCAGCCGATATCGATATGTATCATTTTTTCAGCAAATCGGAACATAGCGGCGCCGATACGTATCAGGTGTCAACTCGGGTATCAGTATCGGTATCGGCCGATACAGTCCCGTAACGGCTGATACAGTATCGGGATAAGCCGATATCTCTATTTTCTTACTTTTTTAGGCACCGATACAACTCGGTATCGACTGATACGTATCGTCCGATTCGTTATTTGTCCTCCATGGACCAACACCCGATACCGATACCGAGTTTGACACCTTGCATTTTACCGTTCAAATTAGTAGTCAAAGATAAGGTGACACCCCAATCAACTTGGTGCATTAATTTTTTTGGACCTTTGACCACATTTTAAACTATGGATAAGCTTTCTTCTAGAAAAGAGATTAAATGATACTTGATCAACCTTGCCCAAAATTGTTGTAGGGAGCACTCGATCTCGTGATGGGATGGTGCCCAACAAGATGGTGTGTAGCATCCAAGGTATAAAAAATCAGCCGATATTGATACGTATCAGTTTTCGGCCAAACCACTACGTATCGGTATCCCGTATCGGTATCGTTGATACGTATAGGGTTTCGGCCGATGCGTCTCGGTTTCAACCGAGTTTTTTGTTTCTTTGTTTTTTTTTAATTGGCTGATATGTATCGGTATCGGCCTTGGGCAAACCGATACCCAATTTGACACCTTGGTAGCATCTCATGCTACAATGAAAGATTGTTGACCTTATCTTTGTACACAAAGCGGTATTTTATCTTACCATATAGTGTTTATGTGATGATCTTGTGAACGGTTATCACAGTATGTCAAAATATCTGCACTCTAATATCTGGTACAATTTTATTTTTTAACGGCTAATATTGAAGATCTTTGATTGGACGGTATATAATTGATTTATGAGACCAAGGACTATGCACCTGGGTGTAGAAACTCTGCACCCACGTCAGCTTGGGCATCATGTACCATTCATTATAGGGATCTGGTGATTCGACAACTTGGATAAGATGATTAACTGCCACAAATAAAATTTGGGCATGATCCGAAATATAACCACCGTTAAAAATGTGGTCAAAGTTCAATAATATTGATGCCCCAAAGTTTTTGGGCGTTATCATATCTTGGACCCTTCAAATAAAGGTGAAAAAAGTAAAACAAAAAATATATATTTTTTTCAAATCATATAACCTTTGGCTAATCAACCTAAAAGGAGAGTTAATTTGGGTTGATTATGCCATGTGCAGTGGCATGTGAAAATGTGATCGGGTGCATGCTTTAACGGGTGCGTACTCCCCTTTGCCTTAATTTATAGGTATGATTCTTTTAACAAAGAAAAGATATGTTCCAATCATGGACAACTACTGACACCCTATGTAATTGATTGATAGGTTTGAAGGATATTTTTAATGGTAAAAGATCAAACACCTATTTTAATCGGGTATGATCATTTAAAGGCTAATTTTTTATTCACTCGTTCACACTGTATTGCTGATACATCTCGTTCAGGGGTGTAGGAGACAAAAATTTTGAGATTTCACACCAGGCATGCTCATGACTCTTGAGCATGGTTTGAAATCTCACCTGAGACGTCTCGTGTCTCGGCCCTTAACGAGACGAGACTGCGAGAATGAGGTGTGAACCATTCCCAGATGCAATATTTAAAATATTATATTTATATTATAATTTATATAAAGTGTTAAGCTTATACACTATGAAAAGTGTACTACTCATCATCTTTGTATACACAATACTATTTTACCTTATCGGAGCCTATTTATATGATGATCTAGTGAATGGCTGACTGTGTATCCATGCACACTAATGTTACTATTATTCTTATTTTTCAACAACTAATATTGAAGATCTTTGATCGGACGGTATACGATTGATTCATAGGTATGATTCTTTAACTAAGATGTGTTCCAATCACGGAGTCAAATCGGGACCGATACAGATACGTATTAGCAACTTTTAAAAAAAAAGAAAAAGAAAAATGAAAATACAAGTATCGACCGATACTCGATTCGTATCGGCCGATACACGATTCGTATCAGCCGATACACGATATGTATCGGTTGACATGGGGCTGTATCGGTTGATACCGATACTAAAACCGAGTTGGATACTCGATACATATTGGAGCAGATACGCATCGGTTTGCCAAAAAATTGATACATATCACAGATACATATCGGAATTGGACGATTTTTTTATTCCTTGGATCCAATCATGAATAGCCACTTGGACTATTTAGATTTATCTCAAATGTTTGTGTTCTTATTTGATCGTTCATCGTAAGATCATTGGCTAGTTTGTGAACTTCCGACAACAGAAAAGAGATTTAAGAGTTTGATCTCCAATAAAAAAAACTTTAGTAGGTCAAATGCCTAAATCTTGAAGAGAGGTTGGCCCTCTCTACTTGATACTTAAGATTTGTAATTAGGATAGCTTCGGGTTTAATTATGCTTTCAAACGCTTAGCTCTTAGGTTATCTCACCTCTTATTAGATTTTCAACCTACATTGACCGTTTTACCCAAGATATGTATGCTACGTGGCAAGGATCAAAATTTCGGGTTAAATTTCGGTTTTTGAGCATGACCAAAATCGAAATCGAAATTTTAAAATTTTAGATCCCATTCAAAATCCGAAATTTTGGATTTGGGTTTACGTGAATCGAAATTTTGATCATTTTGACCAAAATTTTGATCCTTGCTACGTGGAATCATCGAGTGTGTAATTGGGAAAGAAAAATCTCCATCCTTTAGGTCAAAGCAATAAAATATAGTCTGAAATTAAAAACTACCATGTAAATCCAAAAGCTCTTTAGAAAACAATGCCTACTCAGATAATCGTAGGAAAACATGCCCAATTTTTAATTTTAGGAAAACAATTCCTAAGATTTTTTTTTCTATATTGATTCAATTGAAAACAACACCCGTTTTGGATAGATCGGTTATCCAAAACGTGATTTCAAAAAAAAAAAAAAATCAGCTTTTTAAAGAGTTTTTTTCTCTTTATTTGAGGGGCCAAAGTTAGGGTCTCCACCCACCCAATTTGGTGCCTTGGATTTGAGAATCTTTGACTAATTTTTCAACGGTAGATATGCATCACATCATGCCTGAACTTTTTGGGTAGTAGCTCATGGTCTAAGTTGTTGTGGCATCCGATATCAGATGTAGTCCGTAAATCGTTTCAAAAAATTTACTGGTATTGTTTTCCTAAAACTAAAATAACATAGCATGTTTTTCCTAAGGTTAATTGAAAGCAGGCATAGTTTTCTAATTTTCTATAAATCCAACATATACCTAACTTTAAAGGGCCTTTGACTGCTTTGATTTAGACGATAGAGATCGTCTTTCGGACTAATCTTTTCATCATAAACCATAAGATTATGGGCTTAAAATCACATATAACACATAATCTCAACAAATGACTAGCACAGAACAAAGAGTTGGAATCTAACAGGCCCGAATGGTATCACACTATTTTTTCCATGAATGGGTATCACACTATTGTGGCAACCCTATAGCTATAACACACATTTGCCTCTTGGAGTCTTGGATATTAACAAGCCGAGTGCCCATGATAAAACTGCATGAATGGGTATCACACTATTGTGGACGGTATCACACTATTGTGGACGCTATAGCTATAACACAGACATTTGCCTCTCAGTCTGCCTATATATAGGTATCTCTAGTTATTGTTTAGGTATAGGTATCTCTAGTTATTGTTTAGGTATGAATTAAGTAAAGTTATTAAGAAGGTGTATTATATTTTCTTTACGGTTAATTGTAATATATATATATATATAATTGTTTATCACTTTTAATTTTTTTTATTTTATAAAACACCATTTATTTTATAAAAGAGGGGCCAAACCGAGGCCCTAGTCTGGCCATAACTTAGGCGGGCATTGATATGCCCAGCCCTAGCCCTAACATAGGCGGGTTGGAGTGGGCTCGGGTCGGCCCTTGACTTTATTGGTAATGGGTATTTTTTTTTTAATTCTCATAGATTTTTCTTCATTAAATTTTTTTTTTTCATTAAAGATATAGAAATATGTTTTGAGTGAGAAAAAAGAAATCCTAAGACCTCTATTTATAAATATTCAAATTACTAAAATACCGTTACAATTATCCGCTTGATGAACCGGTCGGCAGAAAAAAAAGGGCGATTTAACAGTTTAACCTGAAAAAACCAAAATTTTTGTTTTTTGATTTGACTGAATAGGCTAAGCTCCTAGTTCCAATTGAACCAGATCAGCCGACTAGCCTAGTGTGGTTTTCAAATCACTAAATTAAACTCTTCTTTTAAATACCTCACTTTAATTCGCTTTTTATTATTTCTGACACTATTTTCTCGGTATTATATATATATTTCAGGATGAATCAAGACCCAATTTTTCGACTGTATCGCTTTCCTACTGTGCAAGAGCACATTCGGCTCACTCCTGACGAAATAATGCAATCGATTCAATTTCTTTGTACCAAAAAGAAGTTGTCAAGCACGGATACTAAAAAATCGCTTGTAATCCCAAAACAAAACGAGGAAAGATTTACGGATGACTTTACTTTACGAGCGAGAAGGAGAATCATAATAAAACGAAAACCATTAAAAACAATTATTCATACACCATTGGAAACTGGTACGGTTAACCTTTCCAAAGAATCGAGAGAAGGTAATTACAGGTTATACTGGACGGATTTCTTAATGTATAATGAAAATATATTTGAAATTGGTAAGGAAATCAAAATTTGGTACCTATGGTATAATGGCAAGTTGAACCTGATGATTGATCCAACCGACTGGGTTCCTCCTATTGAAAATGAAGGAGAAGGAGAAGGAGAAGGAGAAGGAGGTGAAGGAGGTGAAGCCGAGGAAGAGCCTCCTATTGAAAGTGAAAATGAAGATGAAGATGGAGGAGAAGGAGAAGGAGGTGAAGCCAAGGAAGAGCCTCCTATTGAAAGTGAAAATGAAGATGAAGATGGAGGAGAAGGAGAAGGAGAAGGAGGTGGAGGTGAAGGAGGTGAAGCCGAGGAAGAGAAAGATGATTAAATAGGTAAGTTTCTTGATTTCTTACTATGTGGTTAAATAATTTATTTTTTTTAAAATTTTTTATTTATTGTCTATAATATTTTAAATTATTAAGTTCGGATCTAATTCAATATATATAACTTGCAGGTGGGCGTTTCATATTTGGCCAATTTGTAGGTGATTGAACTGAGTTCGTTTGAATTGAGTAGAAGAACATATATTTCGTAAATGGTTCTTTTATGGGTTGATTTCTTGACTACAGAAACAATATTTATATTAGTTTTTATAGTTTGATTTAGTTATTGATGGACAATGGTTTTAGTTTTTTAGTTTTTATAGTTTGATTTAGTCATTGGACAATGATTTTTAGTTTTTATAGTTTGATTTAGTGGTTTTCTTTTTTTGGTAAGTATAAACATCAATTTGTCATTCTCTTGAACTAATATTAGCATATTATATTATGGATTTTCTATGCTTTAATATTATTCAGCTTTTTTATATATACATGATTGTAGAATTATGAATGGGATTATTTATTCTATTATTAAATGATTTATTTTATAAAATGCGGCTATATGTGAAGGCTTATTGAAATGGTCGAATGTGGTGGTACACTAAAATAAGATAAACTTGTGGAATGTAATAATTTAATACGTTTAGGATTTATTTATTTAGATATGATAATTATGGTCGTCAATTATTATGGTGAGACAGAGATTATTTTATTTTTTTTGATAATTGGTGAGACAAAGATATTAAGTCGCCATTGGAGATTTAAAGAGATTGCACATGAAGATAATGTGAGATTTTACGTGGGGATTGCATGAGGCTACACAAGTGGAACCATGAACTATCTACAACACATGCATGAAGTTACGTGATGCTTCTGTTTCTTCGTTTTGTATTTATATAATATTTTTTGAGCCTTGCTTATTGAATAGTTGGGAATAGATTAATTATTTTTTCTTTCTTTGTTGTTGATTAATGATATAGGCAATTTCAAAGAAAAAAGCTAAGTGGACATTGGGGATTTGATGAGATGGCAGCCGTTGTAACATGAAGATCATCTGAAGATATGTACGAAGTTCTGCAATCCAAGATTTGAGTACAAAGATGGATATGTTGATCCAAATATACATGAAATTGTATCTTTTTGTTCTTTTTAATTAAAAAGGTTGCTTGTTTGATAAAAAGTAATTTATTGATTAAGTTTTCTTTCTTTGTTGTTGGGCCAATGTACTTCTTTACAAACAATTGTATAAAATTATGATTGTATAGAAGTTTTATAATTTTATAATAAGTGTTATCTTAAGTTTTATATTTCGGCATGATATATGGTTTTATGCGTTTTAGCCCATGTTTTAAAACATCTACGGGGCTGACCTTTGACATGATCCAATAAGGCACTGCGAAAATGAGAAGAAAACTACGCGTACTGATTAAAATAGTGGTGTGATATTCTATAGCCTAAAACAAGAAAAAAAACTACGCATATTAAAATAGTGGTGTGATATTCTATAGCCTAAAACAGTGATTTTTTAAATCATCCTCTCATCCCCTGTATTATCATTTGCAAATCCATCGGGCGAACCCTCTCTCTGTCACTAACACAGAACACCTCTCTCTCAATCCTTCATTCGTTTTTCTCTCCGAAACCCTAGCCGCTCTCCCGTCTTCCTCTCTCCACCCTAGCCTCTCTCTCGTCTTCCTCTCTCCGGAACCGGGATTTGTGACTTGTTAGGATATTTTTGGGAACTTCTGTTGATTAAAACCCTAAAAAATTTGTCAAATTAGCGTTGGTTTTGCTAAGAGAAGTTAGAGTGTTTGCTGTTCGATTGATTAGATTGTGAGCTCCTTTTCTACAAGCTCGAGGCGGTTAAGTTTCGGATTGGATTTGATCGGTGCCGTTAGATGTTAAATCTAACGGCGCAAAACCAATCCCCTTCGTAATCTCCGTCGCGGTGGGATTGATCGTAGGGTTCTTGATCCCCAAACCAGTCGAGATCTCTCTCCAAGCCTGGGCTTTTCTCGGCTTGACGACATCCATCATGACGAAGACCCTAACTTTCACCACAGCCTTCAGCGCATTCACGAACGAGGTGATCTGGTTGATTGTGATCTCGTTCTTCTTCACGCGAGGGTTCATGTTCGTGAAGACGGGGCTCGGTGATAGGATCGCTACCTATTTTATCTGTTATTTTTTTATAATTAATTTGGTCTCTGTGCAGTTGATATTGCTTTAGAATTGCAGATTTTAGGTTTTTTTTATACTGTAGCTTAGGGTGTTTTTGATTAGCTGTTGATTTTGAATAATGTTGATTTACTGCGTTTCATTTGCATTTGATAGACAATTTATTTTTATATATTTTGTTATTTTGTGTTAAGATGGAAGAAGAATTATGCAGAGCAGATGCAGGCTCCACAAAGCGCTAATGATCGGGGACATGCTGTACTGGATGGAAAAGAGTTATATTCATCGCTGTTTTGCTCAATCCGGCGAGGTAGATACTTCTTTAGTTTATTTTCAGTTATTTATGTATATAGTTTAGTAGATTTGTTTATATGTATGCGCCTTTGGTAGATTTGTTCCTGTTTTTAAGGCTTTTTTGCTTTTGGATTAGTAGTTCGATTACTTTGCTCTTAGCCTTTTTTTATTCGATGTGTAATCATAGTGAAAAAGTTGGAGTTTAGAATACGTAGGAAAATCTGAAAAAATGCGAAATTGAGGAATTTTTTTTGTGAAATCGTCAAAATCTAGAAAAATCCAAAAAAAGTTATAAAATATGTTAAAGAAACTGACAAAGCCAGGAAAAAATTGTGAATTGATCCCCATGGTTGTGATTTATTGATGTTTTATTTGTTTGATGAATAAAACGCTAGTGAATGCTACTTTTTTAAAAAAATTCTGATTTCTTATAGTATGTATGTAAGTTAATATAGATGTTTCATCAGTATTCCAATGTGCAGGTGTGTAATTGATGTCGGGCAAATTTTTATCGGTTCATTGATATTGTCAATGAAAACTAGTACGAATGAGAGACTAATATTGCACTACATCCCTTTAAGCTAGGTTTTTTTTTTGTTTCTTTTTATATTGGAGGTATCTAGACCTCAAACCTCGTAGGGTGCCTAACTACATGTTGACCGCCAAGGCCCACTCTTCTTTTTATTCATTGCACGCCCCCGCTTACCCTACGTACTTCCAGATTGATTGGCCGGGGGACGGGGAGAGTGGATGGTGAGGACCTCTGTCTGCCTGTGCTCAGAGCCTACCATCCCTTTCAGCTAGCTAATGAGTAATGACTACTTTTTTCAACAATGACTAGTTAAAATAAATGAATAAAAGTAAAATCTTACAAGCAAAATCGCCATAGAAAATTGCTTACATCTATGAAGAAATTAGAAAAAAATAGGCAGTTCTTACTAGCTAACTTAACTAACTTCTCATCCATAACAGGCTGGATTTACTTATCAATTCGTCTCACAGGATAAGAAGTCATTGAAGTTAGGGCCTGAAGATAACCAGTTCTGTGGCCAGCCAAATGATTTCAGTGTTTCTTGTTTATTTGTGTTTACTTCTTCACAACTAGTCAAATCCATATTAGACGCAGATAAATTATTTTTCTCCTTTTTTTGTCCAGTAATTAATGTGTGAAAGATCAATTATTTCATTAAATATGAAATATAATGAAGCCACTAAATATGCACTTCAGTCTCTTTCATGGCTTAAAATAATCATACTATATGGCCATATACGATAGATGGTGGCAGTGGCACTACATTGTGCAAGCAATTAATGTGTGACTTTTGAAACTCTATTGTATAGAAATATAATCTGTACATGAAATTTAATATCAACTTCTATACACACATACAGGGAAAAAAAACCTTGAACGCCAACACTTCGAGAGTTTATTTGTTTAGCATATCCATTCTGCATGAATAATATATTTTTTGAACAAGGTAGAGGAGAAATCTGATTGGATCTCCATTTGAAAATAATATTATGTTATCGGTATAATTTAAGTTTTCTAAAACAATCCTAATGGCAGTGGGGTTGCAAAAGATCTTGTCTTTGCTTGAATTAGAGGATGCTGATGTTCGAATTAATGTAGTAAAAGTGGTAGCAAACCTTGCAGCTGAAGGTATATTTATATTCCTTATATATGGATACAATGTCCACTTCCTTTCCTTTCAATGGTAGCAATTTTTTGCTAATAATTTTGTAAACTGTATCTAGCTTCTCGTAATGTGCTACTGGTCAAGTTTTCAAAGAATAATTGAAATTATTGCCAAATCCTTTAGCCATAGTAATTTTCTTTTGCAGTTTGAGTGGTTAGTCCGTGTCTTAATTAGATCTGGTAGAATATCACATGTGGCCCATTAGGGAAGGCTACAAATTATATTAATATGTATACCTAGAGATGAGAATTCTGTTGTCGTGTGCTGTATGACCTTAGATTAATGGTTTGCACTTGGACCAAACTGGTAGATCAGCAGAAGTTTTTTATCATGATTGACTAAACATAATGTTTGTCACTTCAATCTCAGAATAAGTGGGTGGAGCAGAATTGTAGGACTCAGATAAGCTTAATTGGTATTTATTACAAAGTTATTGCAAAGGTCTCATCTTTAAGAATTTGGGAGGTAAGAATTCCAATCTTCATGGGCACGGATTTTTTCCTTAGCTCATTGTTGGGGCTTCCCTCCACTAATGAGGAATATCATCCTGCCCTGTTTCCAGAATTAATACTAGAAATGGTTATTTTTTTGCGTTTCAAAATTCACTTTAAACGATCTCTTTCGTATGATAAATGGAATGCTAGTATGTAGATTGCATGACACCTTTTGGCAGGGCTTAAGGCGTTATGGCCTTGGGAATGGTTGGTTTGGGTTTGGTCAATTTAGGGGGGTTAGTTTAGGTTTGCATTATCAGGTATATCCCTCAAGATTGACTTTTTGTCTCTTTTGAAGGTTCTCTTTTATTTATTTGTGTGCACGTACATGAATATCTGTCCCATTATGTCCATCTCAAAACCAATTGGCCATGAGTGGAGGGACTCGGGATCTTATAAGAGAAAGACAAGGATATGAATACCCAATGTGGGACTAAACTGCAATAGTAAGTGACTGTAAGAAATCCCCACTCAACGGCATTATTTCGCCTGTCTATTGATAGTAGATGAGGAACAAAGACAAGGAACAATTCTCCTTATCCATACTCTTCTATAGAAACCAAGTAATCCTTTTAGCTACAAAATCTTGTGAAAACAGGATTTTCACAGTTCTCAAGGTTGAACAATTTATTTGGTCAGCCTTGACATCCATGGACATTAACTTTCTGTGGGTATAAGTGTGACAGCCCGAATTTTGGCACCCCGAAACCCGTGCCATCAACACGATCATCTTGACCTTGTCCCTTGGCTATGCACGGAACACTGGTATATCAAGCAATATAATGAACTGAAAACAATAACTATAATTGCGGAAGAAAAATATCATTCTACATATCTCAAAAGACAGTTCCGCTATCATGCCACTGCATGAATAGAGAACCGATGCGAACCATCGGTGATAACTGATCACCCCAGATGATTCGCCCAAAAGAATTATCTTAATTTAATTACATTATTTACAAAACTGCATAAAGGCTTGACATACAAAGCCGTACCAAATATGCTCTCAAAAACACTCTCAAGTGCACAGCAGAGTCCTCTAGAAGAAGTCCTCTGGAGGTGGCTCCAAGTCGTCCCCGGGCGCGTGGTCCGAATCAACATGGTCCACGTCTCCCGAAGCCTCGGCTGGTGCTAGTACTGAACCTGCGACGTATAGTCTAAAGGGTGAGCTACATCCTAGCTCAATAGGGAACAAACACAGTGAACATATAAGTTAAAACCTCACATATATTCCATGATATTCTAAGCATGCAGTTACTAAGAAAATAGTTGGAAAGATGACAATTTACATTCACTTTAATAACAATTTACAGTTTTCAATCTCTTTTACTGGATCATGAATGATATTGAAAAGGCTTAAAGCAAAACTTAAATCTTTAACTTAAGTAATCCCCGAGCAATATAGCATCGAGGCCCGATGAAATACCCTTCATCGTCGTCTAAATAGACAGTTATTATACGTATTCCCTGGGAATACAATACTACCCAAGCCCCTTTTCTCTAAGAATCGGCGGCGGGGTTCAATCTACAATTTTCAGTTGGACTTACATATCACTACATACATGCTCTTCCTAAATAAAGTACATGTTCAAAGTATTCCCTACCTTAAGTCTCTGATAATTCATGCATCAAGGTCCCACGTGGCTCCTTGTGCTCAAGATCACACGTACCACCTATGGTACAACATAACACATGCAACACATCACTAAAGATATAATAAAGAAGGTCCTAGACCCTCCATGAACCTCAAAGTCAAACTAAGAAATCAACAAAAGCAGTCTCAGTCGATTAATCGATCCCCAAAATCGATTAATCGAACCCGATTCGATTAATCGATTCCCAAAATCGATTAATCGAAATTCAAAATCGATTAATCGATCCCCAAAATCGATTAATCGAGATCCACAATCGATTAATCGAAAATCTCAACTTATCGATTCTCAATCGAGTAATCGAATTCTCAAAATCGATTAATCGATCCCAAATCGATTAATCGAGATCTGAAATCGATTAATTGAAATCCCAATTCGATTAGTCGATTTCCCCAGGTTACTTTCCTCCAGCCACTGGAGGTTCTCAGTGGATTAATCGACACTAAATCGATTAATCAAAATTCAAAATAGATTAATCGAAACTCAGTTCGATTAATCGATTTCGGGGTCCTCTGACTTTTCAACTTTTTGGCCAAAATCGATTAATCGAATCCCAATTTCGATTAATCGATCTGGCCAGATTCAGCCCCCTTTCGGGTTGTTCTTCCAAATCTTTTTCTTTTCTTTTTCCTTCCTTTTTCTAAGCCTTTAATCTATCCTTTAGCTACATTTGACTGATTTTAATCACATACAATCTATGCATTTACTTCAATTAGAAACTCACCTTCAATCAATCTCAAATTGATCAATATCTAGGTTGGAATTGCTAGAGTTCCAGCTTTGGCTCTAAGGAATCCTTCGCGTTGAATCCGGCCTTAAATACTCGAATCCCTTCTTGGCTTGCATTCACTCTTTGCTCAACAACCCTTCTTTACTTCTCTTTCTCTCTCTCTCTCTCTCTCTCTCTCTCTTCAACAACTCAAAACAATGAATTTAGGGTTATTAAACCCTTATATCCCCCTTGTCTTGGTGTTAAGCACATACACCCAAGATAGGTGTATGTGACTCCAGATTTACATTACACTCCACACACTTACATCATATTCACATCACATCCGTTCATTACTTCTTGAGTCAAATAGTGAACTCCTACTTGGTCAAACGTATGACCAGTCGGGCATGGATCCCGAGGTCACTGTTTAACACAAATTTTTGGGATATTACAATAAGGGTTTACTCAGTTTATGAAATGGAGTATGACTATAATGCTCCATTTATCCCAAAAAGAATTTTCCCACTAGTCTCTCTCTCGTCTCTGTGCATTCATATGCACATGCATGTGTTTGGGCATGTAACCATGACTATTTTGATTCACTGGGTTTTTGGCTTCAGTTTCTTCTGTATATGCTTTAAATTTGTAATTTTTTCATTTCTCGGGTACGATGTTTCAACTTTTGTCTCTCATAGATTGTTTGAGACTAGTGATCCGGTAATGCTCCAAATTTTCTTTTAACCCATACAAATATAATCTGTAGATAACAGGAAATTGATTGTGATATTATTGTATGCCATGAAATATATAAAGGGGCCTGCTACTAACTCCCCACCAAATGCTGAATATCCGCCATTAAGTAGAGCTCAAAGCCGTTGCATGCTCTGAATCAGACGATGGAGATCGTCACCCAACTGATGTTGTGATCATAGGCATATCATCAACCGGTCACTTTTTTATTCCACATGACACACATCCCAAAAAAGTGACCCAACAACCACATATGTGTTCCCAGGTCACTTTTTGGGATGTGTGCTACATGGAATAAAAACTAACCGTCTGATGGTATTCCCCTGATCTCAAGATCAGTTGTATGGAAGGTTGGAATGAAAAATGATCTCCATCGTTCAATTCAAAACAGTCAACGGCTTTGAGCTCTACTTAGTGGGGTGGATTTAGCATTTGGTGGGGGTTAAGTAGCAGCCCCCAATATAAATTGGACAGTTTAGGAGGAAGAATGGATGTCTTCATTACTAGCACTAGCTTTACTTCAGCTTATGCAGCTGTATTAAGGTGAAGGCGCAATTGGGCCTTGTTAGGCGAGGTGTGCGCCTCTTCTGAAATTCACCTCAAGGCTTTTTTGCTCTGCCTACAGCCAGGCATATGCCTTTTGCCTGCAATGTTTAATAAATAAACTACTTTATGTTCTTGAAAGTCTTGAAATAAGAAACATGAAAAAAAGTTATGGAATAAAAAAAAATAGGACATCTTTTTGCACTTTTCACAACCGTTCTCGGGAGTCTAAGAATTAATAATTTTATTATATCGAGTCCTATGTTTTAGCGATAGACTTAAAAGCGATTTTAGTTTCTTTATTGCTTAGAGTCCATGTTAGGCTGGGAACCTGTGTTTAGAAATTTTTATTTTGTTTCATCTAGGATAAGCAACACTCGAGACTTTATATTTAAGGTTTTAATTCTTTTCAGGACAGATTAGTGAATGCAAAAAATAAGTTTTTTATTTTTATCTTGGGATCTTCAGCTTCCCTCGCGAGTTCTTCATCTCGACATATTGAAATCCTACAATTTCAGCAGAAATTCTTAATACCAGTAGTGCAATCTGCTTTATAACTGCTGTTCCTTCTAAAATTTTCTGTCAAAACATTAGTCTTATTGCAAAGTTTAATTCCAGATTAATAATGTTGAACTAAACTGTGTTTTACATACGTTGTTGATGATATAAAAGTGCATTTTCTCCACAGCGTAGCATCTCACAGCAAGAATTTAATTCCATTATACTTAGCTTTATTATTTCGACCACAGCGTAGCATCTCACAGCAAGAGTTTAATTTGAGAAAGCCACCTTCATTTCATTATGATTTACTTCTTTTGGGATTTATGATATGCAAGTGTACTCTGTGTTCCTTCCATTTTCCTTTTGCTTACTTATAGTAATGCAGGAGCATATATAAGCATATTTTTAGAACTAGTTCTTTGAAGACCATGAAAATTGTTATTTGGCTCAACCAAGGATTAAATTCTCGATATCAATCCGTGCTAATAACAAGATGCATCATCTCAGGTATTGGGTATCAGTGATATAATGCACCACAAAGTATTCGTATCAGGTGATACTCGGGATGATGCGTTTCTATCGGGTGGCTCTGATATCGAGATGTATTGCCTGATATATATCAGTATCGTCCGATATTTTGATCAGGAAGGTCATAGTTTTGATCTGTTGTGATAAATGGCACTTAATCTCTGATTATATTCTATGATTAATTTACTAGCTTTGTCGTCAGTTTGGTCCTATGGTTCAGTCTATGTTCGGTTGACATAACCCAGCTCGAGCCAAACGATGTGACGATCACGCATCAGATGCCATGAGCCACCTGACAATGCAGAAAAAGATGAGCAACAGTTTCCTCCCCCATGTTGCACATAACACAACAGTTAGCATTATCTTTGCCCCTTTGGATAAAGCTAATCCATCATAAGGATTCTTTCTTTAAACATCGTCCAGGCAAAGACTTTATATTTCAGCAGTATGGTCATCTTCCACAGGCCAGCGCCTTGAAATCTGATCAACGGACGACGCGAAAGCATCCTAAAATAGGATCTCATGCTGAAAGTTCCATCACAATTCGGGGTCCATATCCTTCGATCGAGACCTTGGGGATTCCGTGGCATCGCATAGAGCTTCTGAATGAGCAAAGAGAACGACGTAACTTCATCATCCCTCAGCGACCTTCGAGTAGTAACCTCCCACATCATACCTCCCTACGTATCCAAAACAAACTCGTCAATCATCCCAAGAGGGTTCACGAATATGGCAAAAATATCCATAAAGGAAGACTTAAGCGGACTTCCTTCTAGCCAGGTATCCTCTCAAAACCGAATACGCGTACCACAGCCCTAACAAAACCGAAGACCTCTAGAGAAAAGCGTCCAAGTGTTAGATATTTCTCCACCACACAGACATACCTCTATGTACCATTGGACCACTACCCCAACAACCCATAGATAGCCCATATTTCTCAATCAGCACCATCCGCCACAGACTCTCATTTTCTACCCGACCTGCTCTCCAAAACCATTTACCCAGGAACACGAGGTTGGTCATCTTCAGACTACGGATACCCAGTCCACCACAGCCAATCGACGGCTGGCAAGTGTCCCAATTCACCAGATGGTACCGCTTGTCAAACCCGACCCCTCCCACAGAAAATTCCTTTGAATTTGTTCCAAGCGGTTGATAACATCCACTGGGCATTTGAACATGGACATATAGAACATATGCAGTGAAGAAAGGACCACCTTGACCAAAAGGAGACGACCACCATTGCTCAACAGCTTCCCTTTCCACGACGATAATCTATTCTCAAATCTCTGCACCACCGGCTGCTAGTCACGAGCCTTGGGATATCTAAGATCCAACGATAGTCCCAGATATTTGATCGGAAACTTCTCAACTGAACAGCTGACCACCTGCGCAAGCTCTAACATCAGAATGTCATCCACACCAATACCCGTGATCGCAGACTTAGAAAAATTGATCCGCTGGTCCGATACTCCCTCATAAATGGCGAGGACATCCACTAACGCTCTAAACTCGGCAACCTCAGCCTTTCCAAAAATTAAAGTGTCTTCATCATATTATAAATGAGAGATGAATCTACCCTGTGCTCCCACCTGAATTCCAGATATGAGGTTCCTATTCCTCGCACGCACAATAAGCCCAAATAACGCTTCCCCCATTATATTGAATAGAAAGGGGGAGAGCCGGTCCCCCTGTCGGATGCCTTTTGAACTCTTAAAGTACCCTGTTGGGCTGCCTTTAATCAACACCAAGAACCAAGCCAAAGAATAACATCCTCGCATTCATCTCCTCCAAGTTTGGCCGAATCCCAGCCTACCGAGCATATATCAAGGCCCTCCCAACTCACACGATCATACGCTTTCTCTATATCGACCTTCCAGAGAGCCGCAGGTTTGCGCTGATAGTGAGCGGAATGGATGGTCTCTTGAGCCACCACAACCAGGTCAACAAGTTGTCTGCCAGCCATGAAGGCACCCTGATTGCCCGAGATTATCTTGTTCATAACCAGCTTTAGGCGGATCTTGTAAAGGGAGTTGGTGAGACTAATTGAGCAGAAATCAGAAATATTCTCGGCTCCCTCAAACTTGGGAATGAGAGTAATGAAAGTGGAGTTTAGACTCCGCCCAATGAAACTAGAGTCGTAGAATTCGTACATAACCTCCATCAGATCCGCCTTTATGGTGTGCCAAAAAAAAGGAAGAACTCCATGGTAAAACCATTCGGACCCGGTGCCTTGTTTCTGCCCCCAATCTTGATCACCTGCCAAACCTCATCTTCATTGAATTGACCTTCCAAACCGACACGATCATCCGCCGATATCGCCTGGAAGTGCAGCCCATCCAGTTGAGGGTGCCGCAATCCCACATCCGTATACATTATTTTATAAAAAGCAACAATGTTTTCTCGGAGCTGCTCCTCACCCGAGTAAGACACCCCATCAACAACAATGGAACCTAAGAAATTCACTTTGTTACGAGCGTTGACAACGACATGAAATTACTTGGTATTGGCATCACCCTCTTTGAGCCATCGGACCTTAGCTTTCTGGTTCCAACTTACCTCCTTGACCAAACACGTACTGCTGAATTTCATTTTTTTACAGTACCTTTCCTCTCTATCTTCTGCTGAAAGAGCTCTTACTTCCTCCACATTATCCAGCTCAGTCCGCCGTTGTAGCAGCGACTCCTTGATGTGTAGCTGACCATACACGTCCCAATTCCACACCTTAATTCTACCCTTAAGCCGTTGGAGTTTGGAAAAAAATCTATACTCAGCCGTCCCAACAGTAACAAGCTCACTCCACAATGGGATCAACTTCTGAAACTTCTCATCCATCAGCCACATATTTTCGAAACGGAACGAAGATGGACCTTTTCCCCTCGACTCACAGGTTAGGAGTAGCAGCCGGTGATCGAAAAACCCACAGACGCTTCTAATCTCGCACCCGGGAAAAATTCTAATCACTCCAGGCTGCATATGAACCTGTCTAGTTTGCTTAGAAAAGGGTTCTCTTGGAGATTGAACCATGTGAACCTGGCACCCGTTAACGGCACATCCATCAGCTCCCAATCAGAAATGAAAGCATTGAAGTCCCTCATCACATCAGCATCCGGCGGCCCACCATGCTTTTCAAAGCCCCATCTACTAGCATTGAAGTCTCCTCCCAAGCATAGAGGGAAATCCCACCTGGCTGCGAGTGCTGCCAACTCAAACCAGAACTCATTGCACACACTATCATTAGACGACCCATAAATACCAGAAAAAGTCCACACTTTCCCGGATTCTTTATTCCGAAGCACCACTGAAGCCGAGAACAACCCCACCTCATCCACTTTATCAAAAAGCCTCAAATCCCATGCAACCAAAATACCACCTGACGCACCCACCGAATCGACACCAATCCACTCCCATCTGTTTCCTCCTAACACCGACGCCACTTTCTTCTTATCATAGCTGCCCCATTTGGTTTCTTGTAAAATAATAACGACTGGTTTTAATGTCGTGATGACTTGTTTAACCCCGACCCGTTTACCACCATCACAGATACTTCGAACATTCCAAGATAACATATTCATAATGAAACTATTTATCAGCCCGCCCAGCCGTCCGAATTAGGCATTAATCTCCCCCAGCACCCCTCCCATCCAACCTCCCCACTCAGAATCGAGCAAGTTCTGGACCCCCTTGTCGTTTCTTCTTGTTATCCTGCCGGTTCACTATGATGGACCGGAACAACTCTTGGAGGTCATCCTCCGTTCCTTTGAATGACATACCAAGAGTACGTCCAAAACCGATTAAACGATCTATATCACCCGAGTTTCCGGACCCCTCGTCAATCCCCCCTCTGTAGCTGCCTTCCTTGGTCGAAATAGGTGAAACACGACCCCTTTGAGCACCAGTCTCCTCCCCAATGAGCTCAGACCATCCATTCGGTAACTGTTTCGACCTCGCGCCAGCATGAACCCCATCAGTTCCGATATTCCAATCGGATAAATGTTCTGACAATGCATCTAACCGTCAGGAATCACCGAGATGGTCAAACTCCTACAAGCAGACCCTCTCCTTCACAGGTAACCCCAGATGCCCTCTAACGGAAACACTCCGAATCACCCTTTCTTTGCTACAAACCCAGTTGATCTCCTCTATTCCCCTTCCGGCACGTGGACTACGGTCCACCAATCTCATCCCAAGCAAGACTCGGATCCTTCTTGGCATGGGCCCCTGCATGCCTCCCTGGTCTGCATAAGAATAACATCCCATTGGGTCCAGAACATAGAGGACCCACGACAACCCCTCTAGGTGTCTCTCAATAGCGCCCAGCCAAACCCGTGTTTGCCACGTGTCAGCATGTCCATATCCCATTGAAAGAAATTGCCAGTCATGTGCCCCTTCACAGTATAAAGACTCGACGTCACATGCCCCTTCACAGTATAAAGACCTGACATCCTTCCACTTTTGACGTCACAAGTCACCTCTCGACATCGCCTCCGACACGCATCCAGAAGCTTCATCCGGACGATGACGTGTCAAAATCCCCATAGACCTCACCCCTCGAGGCCCCATATATACCTTTCTTCTCAACTGGAAAACCCTAAACCCCTTTTCGTTTGCAGGAGCTTCCATCCTCAAAAGGCAAGATAAAGCCTCGTACTCCATCGGATCCCAAGTACGAAAACTGCCCTCGTCCTTTCTCCCAGACATCTGCATCATCTCACCTACCTCCTCAAACTGCAGGTGTGTTCGGTCAGAATCTCTGTACGACAACATTTGGACCGTTGACAACATCGACGGTGAAAGATTCGCTAGATCTAAATCCATCTGCACCTCACCGATCTCCAAGCCCGGGAACCTGAGGTGATTAATCTGCTCCGGCGACCTCTGCAGTTCAGGCACATCCCCGTCAGTCTCCTTCAAGCCAGCTACAACCTCTCTCTGTTCATCCATCAACTCGACAGAGATAGCATCAACCTCAAAGCCCCCCCTTATGTCAGAGGTTTCTTCGTCGACAAGACCCCACGTCGATCTACCACCCTCTTCCAAACCCCTCGTACCATCGTCGATATCAGCACCCATTGCTCCAACTTCGTTCTTCGTAACAGAACGATGAGTCGACCCATAGAAACCGGTGGAGCTAGAAGCCTTGCTGGCATGGACGACCACCTATGTGTGGCTCCAAACAGAACGACGGGTTCGTGGCCGAGCGATTCTCCGAGGAACTCGACGATATCCGGCCAGGTCTTTCCACCCAGCCCCTGACTAGATTGGCGATCGGCTCGAGTTTTTCTGTGGGACAACTGAGTATGTCTACGCCGGTATGCCGGGGCCCTAAGGATTCTTCACTCGATTGCAGCGGGACAAGCACCCGCTCCAACAACGCCACTTCTATGAAGACAGTAATTATTTGTCCGTCGACACAAACATCACAGCATCTAGGGATGTTATCCAGCGAGGAGGATCCGGGCATGGTCAGTGTCCCAGAGATCATCGCTGCATCGGTCAACCAGAATGAACCGGCCACAACGGTGTCCGATCCCTTTGAGCGCCTCCGAGGACCATGCATGGAGTGGTAGCCCGTAAATAAGAATACACCCTCCTCGCTCACGGTTGAAATTGAGAGAAACAATTCAAACTAGCTAATGAGTGAATTGGGTAACTTCGAATAAAGCTATTTTTTTGCATGGTAGGTCATATTGTGTGGTCTTCTTGGGATCCCCCCATCAAATGGTGTTATCCCACAGTTACCAATGCATACAAAGAGTCTGGCTACTCTTAAGCATCAGGTACACAATCAAAACCTTCGACTCAATTCAGCAACGATACAAGACTTTTAGAAATAAATATGCAACACTTAATTTCTGCAGCTGCTTCATAATCGACTTGTAGCCACAGCTCATAAGAGTATGGGCAAGAACTCAAGCTTAGGACAACTTTACGGAAATATGCAAGAAGCCTATCAACAGATGCTTACTTAACAGTTAATAGCAGATGAAAATAAGGGTACCATTATTTGCAGTCAGTCAAAATGTAATCTCACCTAGTCAAAAAGGTAATCTGACCATTGATTGCTGTGAATCAGAGGACGGAGATGGAGCTCATTTTTCGTCTCAATCTTCACAATGGAGTACCATCCGACGGTCAGTTTTTTTTATCCCAGGTGACACACATCCCTAAAAAGTGACCCAAAAATTGTACGGCACGTATCACACTCAATCGTGTTGGAGATTTCATATCTAAGAATACTTGGGACTTGGAAGACTAGTTCTCAGTTCCGAGAAGAATCGAATGTCATCAGCTTTTGATTGTATATCAAATTTAATTAAAACTTAAGTACTATATAACCATAATCTAGCGAGGAATAAAATCTCTGTATTGTGTGCCGTTACCAAGGCGTATTGTCAAGGTATGCTTTTGAGATTCATCCCACCATTACACTAGGGAATTTATACTGAGTGCTGAAGAATTTATAGCAATATAATTTTTGTTTTCTAAAACAATCCTAATGGCAGTGGGGTTGCAAATGATCTTCTCTTTGCTTGAAGCAGAGGATGCTGATGTTCGAATTCATGCAGTAAAAGTGGTAGCAAGACTTGCTGCTGAAGGTATATATATATATATATATATATATATATATATATATATATATATATATATATATATATATATATATATATGGATACAATGTCCTCTTCCTTTTTCAGATTTTGGGCCATATGCAGAGGTAGCATTTTTTCATATACCATATTGGTCATTGTTAGTAACGAGGCTGTGTTTTATGTGTTCAGGCATCCACTGGGTTCCTTCTTAGCATCCACAAATTATGGTTTAACAGTGAAGATTTTAAGCAACGGAAAGGGAGTACTTGAAAACTAGCCATCGACAATACTATGGTCAGTCCTCTCGATATGCCATTAGATTACTCATTACATTTGGCCTCTTAACTATGGATGGATTGTTGATGAAATATTCTCACACAATTTTGTAGGTATGAGTAGGAGGTTAAAGATGATTTAACTAATGAGTAGGAGGATGCATCTAAATTGTTATTGTCCTAATGCAGTTTAACTTCATTGCCCCGAGTACTTGATCATTGGATAGATTCAACTCAATGGACTGGAGTACTTGATCATTGAGCTTGTATTTATTGGAAATATCATGCAACTACTGATTGCCAAAATTAGGAAAATCTTTTAATAGACATTTTTTGAGACGTGGTATTTCTTCATTTAAGGAATGAAACTGTGGTTTTGTCAGATGGAACTGGGAATTTTATGGCAACAAGTAGGCACAAAAAGGTAACTTATTTGAGCATGAACATTCTGGTTTTCTTTAATGAGATTATCTCCGTAATGTATTAGTCAAGTAATATTTTATTTATTATCGGTAATAAGGAAATGCATATTCTGGTTCTGATGGTTTGAAACTCATATGTTGTTTTAACTTGTTCCATAAAAAATCAGTAGACAACTTCCTATACAAACTCATCAGTTTGTATTACGCAATAAAAAAATGAAAAAATGGCCTAAAGTGATTGTATTGCCTGATATAATCTTATAGAAAGCTTCACTTGCTAATACGAAAAACTGATGCAAATTGGTATGTAGTAGTTTGACTGATGCTAATGCTCACATCTGCTTCCTCACTTGCTTTGATGGTGTTCCACATGGCACTAATAAAAAAAATATCAAATCTTTCTTTTTGAGCAATGTGGCACAGGACAAATCTCGTGTGCCAATTGTAGCTCTCTAAATTAAATCCTTCAGCTATTGGCCCAAAGCTGCAATCCATGCTCTTTGTCTATACAAATACTTAAAATCTCCTGAATATATGAGATTCTTGAAATGGTTTGTTGCCGGCAATGATGACTGTGAAGAGGCTATCACATGGTCCTGTGGTCTCTTTGATTGGAAAACCATCCATTCATTCGGCTGTCATGGATTTAAATGGAAAACTATACGAGTAAGCACTTTATTTTTGTGAGCAGGAATGAGTAATTCCAATTGATCAATTTCTGTTTATTTAATCTTACAGTTTAATATTTCAACAGTCAATCTAACACCAGAAAACACTCTGCCGTTTCTCTCGATCCATATACTCTACATCACAACCAATGGCACTAAATTCAATGGCCCTACCTTCACCACTAAATATGCTGGGATTCCAGGCAGCATGAAGACCAGCATATAAATAAGGAAGACACCATTTTACCCCAACAGAATCAGGGCATAATAAACAGATTATACGCAATCCTTTCATGGAAGACGGGACACGAAATCAATTGCAATCAAGACCAATTCAGTCAGTGGCACCTAAGTTTAGTAAACCTTTGGCATCTCCTGATTGATAGATCATTCTTGGATCCTCCACAAAAGGAGAGTGATTTTTTCAGTGGATTCTCAGAAACCCCACTATGAGGAGCCAATGTGTTTGTTATGACACTTCATAATTTGCCAATAGAGCAAAATTAAGGAGCTAAC
This sequence comes from Chloranthus sessilifolius, assembly GCA_021018995.1. Taxonomy (NCBI): domain Eukaryota; kingdom Viridiplantae; phylum Streptophyta; class Magnoliopsida; order Chloranthales; family Chloranthaceae; genus Chloranthus; species Chloranthus sessilifolius. The sequence continues at coordinate 5,554,364 of JAJIZI010000016.1, read as the reverse complement.
CTACTTTAGACTAACAGTATAAAAAAAAGGCACACTAGACACTAATATATAAATTGAAATGCCTCAACAGAATTTTGTTGTGTATTAATTGGTTTAGTGGTGCTAGCAGCTTGCTTCGTCGGGATGCGGGAAAGTTCTTGATGGATGATCTTTATCGCAATCCGGGACCCCTTCAGTTTGAGGGATCAGATTGGAGGACCACCAGTTTGTAAATCAAACTGGAAAACCTTTCTCGGAAGGCCGATGGAGGGATCAAAGGTCAATGTGTGTTCTATCATCCTAGAAATACATGCATAGATTGATTTAAAATTATATACAAGAAATGTTCATTTCAAAGTTGTCTCCTATTCTTTGAGAGGCAATGCAAGGGTGAATAGGCTTGTGAATGACGGGATTTCTATGGTAGACTTATCTGGGAGAGGTGTTTGGTCAATTTTTTTAATCTCTACTTTTGTATTGGTTTCCACCCTTTTAGATGTGCCACTTATAGCTGTTTAGCTTTTGTGCTTAGTTTTGTTTGTTAATGAATAAATTGCTGAATAGTTGACCATCATGGCAGATCTTGCAGTTATATTCAAGATTCAAAAACTTCTCCATTAACTGCCAAATTTCCAAGACTTCTTTTAGTGGTTAAAAAAAATATGAGCAACCCTCCCTTTTTGAATGCACAGATTGAATGGTTTAGTTCCCCAATTTGTGATTTTTGGGCCCATTTCAGTGCAGCATATGAGAGCTACCATTGATGGTGTTTATTTGACTTGTGAGGAGCCATTTAAGTGCATTTTAGAATGCTTGTGAGGAGCCATTAGTGCTTCACACATTCTCTTGCTTATGAATGTATTGGAGTACCTGATTGCTTTTATAAATGTATATTTAGATTTATGCACGTCCCACATCCTTTTTGCAATTTTCTACCTGATGATTGCACTGGATTCTTTAGTTTCTGTATAGGATTGTTGCCCCTTTTAATAGTAGGAATTTCATTATTTAGGACTGCAAAAGTGTTTGCTTGAAGGCTATAAGCAACTATATATATTTTTTTCCAGCAGATTTTGCTTGAAGGCTATAAGCAAGGAGATGGTATATTCTGTACCTTTTGCAGAATATACCATCTCCTTGCTATAACAATGTGGTAAGTTCATGAACCTGATATGAATAATATGCATGCATGGGCATTTTTGCATGGAGGAGTTACACCGACTCTTTTGTGAACAGATTAGCCCCTCAATTTGAAGCTCATACTGGATGGGCTAGAAAATTAGTTCAAAAACTAAACGTCAGCCACAATAATAGTAAAAAGGTGTAAATCAAGGTGGAATACTAAGCTAGATGTAATTGCCGTTGATGAAAATTTTTGCTGCCCATTAACTTCTTTTTACGTAGTAAGATGCAGATAGTCTAAAATGAAGATGAAAATTGCAATCGATCTATCCAAGATATTTTATAGAGTAGCAATATTTTGTTTCATATTTTGTAAAGCAAACTATGGGAATCTATAACACTGTTTCCCATCTACAGATAGTCTATGTTTGATTTCTCACTTATCATTAGCGTTAAATTGAAAATTTGAGTATATTCTATAAGTTAATGTGTTTTATCAGATGCATTTATTAGGATTATGTACTTTTTCTGCACTCATTTTTGATTCATAGGTTTAATTGAATTTTCAGTTTTGGACTCCGACTTGTTATCCACTTTTGTACCTGACCTGGATCTGTTAAAAAAATGATATACCTATATATTGTGTAATAAATAGGTATCAGGTTGGGTTCGAGTCGGGTTTGAGCTAACTTGAATACATCCTATTTATATAACAGGTCAATATTTTCAACCCAGCCTATTAGATGGAGACTCTTTAGATGGAAGTCATCAATATCTCAATTTAATGATGCTCTCCTTTTGATTTTAGACGAAACTTTTCGATTTGAAGCTCACCTCAAATGGATCACTAGGGGACGGGGACACTTGCAGGCGAGGCGAAATAAATTTAATTTTTTATTTTTTTTCTTTCATTTTGAAAATGGGTCATGGGGTCCTTAGATTGTTAACTTTCTTTTCTTCTTTTTGTTTGAATAAAATGATCGAGCATGTAGAGTTTAAAATGTTTGGCTGATTGCTGATTTGAAAGGTTGGATCATTGGTTGAGATGCAACCTTTTGTTTGAATAAAAGAATTGGGCATATATTTGCATATATATATTTTTATTAATGACATTGAATGATTTGCATTTGAGTTGAATGGATGTGTTTAAATATGAGATTAATAACTTTTTTTTTTTTTTTTTTAAATTTTTTTTTAAAGCATTAAAGAAAAGTATTAAAAAAGCATTAAAGAAAGCATTAAAAAAATATTTTAAAATTGCATTAAAATATTATTTTAAAAAAAATTGCATAAAAAATCGTCGACGTAATTTTTTTTTTTTTTTAATTTTGCATAATAAAATCACTATCAAAAGCAGTGATGTTTTTTCTATGAATGTTAAGAGTAGTCGTCATTGAAGTTCATAAACCACTGTCGTGACAGTGATGTCAAAGATAGTTGTTTTTGGAAAAAATCACTGTTTAAAGCAGTGATTTTTTTGGGTTTTTCATGTCGTGAGAACCAAGAACCAAAAAGTATGTTGTCTAGTGTGGAATAAATTTTTTTTTACCAATGTTTTGAAAACCCTATAGGCATTTTGGTGAGACTTGAGAGGCCAAGGCCGAGGGCACCAATTGGACCAAGTAGAATTAGATTGGACTACTTTTAATAAAATTTTTACTTTTTAGACGCCAGGGTAGCAGACGGCGAGGTACTTAATCCCAAAATCAAGTGTCATTTGGATGACAAATGACACTTAATCCGAAGATTAAGTGGTGCGGCAATGGACAAGATTAAGCACGTCCATGACCCCCAAAAATACCTAAACAATACATCTTATCAAGGTTCAAAACATAGTCAAGGTTGAAAAGAAATGCAATGCACTAGGTTAAGGGCGCGAAGGTCAAACTTTGACAATATTTTTGAAGGACAAACAAACGTTAAAATGAAAATTTTATTTTTATATCATGTTCCACATGGATAATTATCCCAAAACGAGCTTTTTTAGATCGCATGCTACGTGGTATTAGGTCTCTACACTAGTGAAGCGTTCTAGTGCTACACTTCAACTGTAACATATTAGATCTTAGCACTTCAAGTGTAGTGATCCCTTAACCTATATACAAAATAGTGAGAACAATAATTTTTTTTAGTTTGGTTATTTGCTCTACGTGGCTAGAATATTCTCCCAACCATGGTTTCAAATATTGGCTGATCTAGATTGGTATTGGCCGAAACGATACCAATTCCTTAGGTCGTATCATTTTTTATACAAGTATCGGCCGAGGATTGGCTGGATCGCTCCAAATAGGCCGATACCAAGCGATATTTAAGTTGGATCGCCGATCCACCGACACAAATGTATACTGAAATAATATGATATGATTTACCGTGGCTATAAATTTTAAGGGAGAGTGACTCCTAACCAACGTTTAAACATCAAGTGGTGTTTAAACGATATATCAACATCGCAATAGAATTTTTGATCTCACACCATTGAATTGGGATTTACTATTCTGTCATGTTGCATAGATTTATGACAAATCTAAATTGTTCATGTGGCAATCCATCATTGAGAAATGTTGTAGCCAAAGTATCATATCCACAAGTGGATCTGAAAAATTTGATTGGCGAATTTAAATATCAACCATTAAAATTAAACATAATGGCTAGTATTAGAGTGCCCAGATCGGACGGTTAAAATCTCTTAAAAATTTGATTTTTGGGCCCACTGCATTTCAACTTAAAATCTATCACTTTGACGATGTGAATTACCCACATCTCTCATCAATGATATACGATCATTGAAGCACCATTTGGTGCTTACGTCATGAGAATCGTTCCCTAATTTTAAAGTATAAAAGAAAGTAACTCATCTAAAGCCCCAACCTAATAGCATCTTTTGAGATGTCTGCTTCCGTTTGCATAGACTTCTTACCACCAAATTTCATAGAAAAAACGAGGTGAAAAAGATTTGCAATTATCTTGATAACCCGATTGTCTAAATGTTTCAAACTTTGGTTGTAGGTGATTATGAAATTTGTCCAAATGTACGTACATTAAATTGGAATCATCAGCGACTGATTTGAACAACTTATTTGGCCTCTTACACTAAAAAATGTCAACCTATTTTAATTTTTGCCCTCAAGCTTTTTTTGCATTGGGATCTCTCGATCTAATCCGCCGATACCGATCCGAATCGATTTTGAGCTGACTGATTCCGATATTTGAAACCATGCTCCCAACACAAAATATATTTTTACTTTTCAAAAAAAGTTGATAGGCATGCCATTCAAGAGAAAAAAAAAAAAAAAACAGAAAACAAAAACAATATCTAATAGAAAACATGAAAACAATATCTTCTGAAAAAAAGAAAAAGAAAAAGAAAAGAACAGAGGTCCATTCGTGTGTGTGAGAGAGAGAGAGAAACAAAAAGAAAACCTCTTTTGCAAACAACAACAAATTAAACAATCAAACGAAATTGTACTGAGATACTTGTTTCTTGCAGTAGCCAAGAAGATGAAGATGAAAAAAGAAGAAACAAGAGGATAATTTTTACTTATTTTTTGTTAAAACCAAATTTGACGAAGAAGTTGAAGGAGATAATTTTTTTGTTAAAACTTGTCAGTAATGGGCTAAGATGAAGGATAGAGCCATTGATAGGCTGAAACTCTAGGCGAAGTGCCATTAGAAACTGAAATAATGGTGTCTGGACTCAATAACACCTGAACACTATTGGGTAACCCTTTTTGAAAAGCACTTTTCTGGTGCCACATGTAAGTTCTCAATTTTTGCTTCACAAAACGTTCTCTTCCACACTAAAAATTCTCATATGAGAAGTAACATGGGGTAGCTTCTCAATACAACACTATTTTTCAGCTAGAGTTGGTCATGTCGTTGGGTGAAAAAGGGCCAAACTAAATTCATAAATATTAGAAATATATAAACATATATTTTATAATTATAAATATTGAAAATATGACATCTAAAAAAAGGAAGTAAATTATCTACGGTAAGGATCTCTAAAGTCCGTGAAAAAAATTAAGAAAATCTTGTGGCTAAATCCATATACTTGAGAACGTTGAATATGTGGTTCTAAACCCATGAATTTTGGGGAATTGATTTTGAAGAAAAGGATTGATTATGAAAATATTGAGATCTCTAAAAATGTAAGCCTCCCAAAAACTTGGAAAATAGATTTCTAAGAATATTTTGTAACCAAATTTATATATTATAGGGACCCTCACATTTGCCAAAAAAAAAAAAGTGATAATATAGTTTGACAATGATTAAAATATTTGAAAATTTCTCTTAGAATTTAATAGTTAAATTCAATAGATTTTAAATCCAAGATATATGTGGAAGGGACCATTTAAATAATGAAAAACTTTTCAAATGTTAAGTTCCTTTCAATCATTGAAAAGTAACTTTTTAAGTAACTACACCCTTTGAAAATGTAGATAACAATATCATAGGGTCCGTTTGGTAACTTGTATTCTGCCTAAAATATAGGATAATGAAGGATTTTCCTATAAGGGCCTGTTTGGATAAAAACACGGGAAATATGAGAAAGTAAAATAATATTCCTACATTTTTCCATGGATACCTAAGTTGTAGGAAACCATGGTATTTCTTTGTTTTCCTTTGTTTTTCTCTATTTGGATAACCACATTGTTAGCTGGGAAAACGCAGGCTTAACCAAATCTTGTGTTTGGATACATATGCAGGTAATTGTAGGAAAATAATATATCCTAACAAAAAAATAGCCAAATGACCAAAAAGTTATATATGTATTAAGTTTTTTTTTTCTTTACATATCTTAGTGAATTGCTCTAGTGGTAAACTTGGTGCTTTGTGAAGGTTAGGTTCTAGGTTCAAACCTTATTACATGTAATAAATTATATATATATTTTTAATTAATTATATTAGAGCATATGCATCATATATGCGAGTATATAGCTCTACATAATAGTAGAGCCTCTCGCGAGAGAAATCTCTCCAAAAATAAGTTCGTACATTTGAAATTGTGGGATTTAGTTAAATAAAATCAAAGAAGAAAGATTTGTTATGAAAACAAATATCATAAAAAAAATTGTTTGAAGATTTTTGATAATTTTGGGTGGTCAAGATAATTTTGGATGGATGAGAATCTACTAATATAAATTATGACCCTTAAAGCTTAGTAACAAATTTTTAGAAAGTTTGGGTGGTCAATTGACCACCCAAGTCATAATGTGGTTCTGCTTCTGATTTTTGGGGATGTGTGTCATATAGAATCAATATCGAATGGTCTCGATAGAGCATCATGGTCCTAAGATCTATCATGAAGAAGATTGAAAAAAAATAATCTCCATCGCCTTATTCAAATCACTCAATGGTTTTTGTCGGTGAAAAATTGTGTGGTATTATGAGAAGAGTCGCATGCGATGAGAAGTCCGAAGGTTCGAAGATAGAAAACCCGACTCCTCGGCATTTCTTATCGGATTTTGACGGAAAATGTGAAGATAATTTCTGACCCTTTGGATGACATCCAAACAACGGGAATTTTGGCAAATCATTTGCCACATATGAGTTTTCCCTTATTTCCCTTGAAACCAAACATGCCCTAAAGTAGCAGCAATCCACTGTTTCGTAATGTTCTGGGCCCCACAAAAAGTTTTGAGAATGCAGAATTATGATTAGTTTTAAAATATAAGAAAAAAATCCCTGATTTCACCCACAATCACAGTATTATTTCTCGGGCTGCTTTCACCTATAATCTTGTATTATGCACTTTACAGCTCTAAAATACTGGGCTGCTTTCACCTATAATCTTGTATCATGCACTTTACACCTATAATCTTGTATCATGCACTTTACAACTCTAAAATACTATTAAACCAATGATATTATAGACATCCCATAAAGTGTATAGTACATGATTCTATTATGCAAGCAAATACAAGATTTTGAAAGAATGCTTGCATTCTACATTCAAGTTACCAAACGGGCCCATAGTATGTGAAGTCAAGATTACTTGTCTTTCAGATCGAGCTATAAAAGTGGTTATGTGAAAGTGTAGATTACCTTCGATCCAAGGGTTGATTACCTTCCATCCAAGGGTTCTAAGACCATTGCCCTAATATGATGATATCATTGAAATGCATAGACAAAAAAAAAATAATAATAATAATGAACATGAAACAATTAGCCATGAAGAGGATTTCATTAGAAAAAAAAAAAAAAAAAAGTAGTATCGACTCAGGTACTTGAATTATCCTAGATGGACATCTAATTCCCCATGAGGAGAGACCAAACTTTCCATATAAGCACATTTGCTATTACTGGAGAATCTCTTGTGATAATCACAAACCGCTGTCATCCTTTTACTTTGAGGATCATAGTAAACAAATCCAAGATTCGTAACCAAGCAAATCTTGCCTCTATGAATTGTTATAGGAGAGTAGATGAGACGTTTACGCCCTCTATAATGAAAATCATCATATGTAATGGTGTACTCTTTGATCCAGTCATGGATTGCATGATCCTTTAAAAACCATAAATCTATTCGGCCCTCGAACAACTTGTCGTATAAACAAAGGGTGCCTTGGAGCTCCACTAAATCGGCGCTACGGCGACCCTCCATACCTCTTGGTAGCGGAATCACGCTGAATTTTTCATCTCCAAGGTCAAAGGATACAATATGTTCATTGGGTGCTTTAAGGTCATCGTGAATAAAACAATATATCGATCCATTTACACAAACATGATTGCCACATTCTGCAATTGGATAAGAGATGTCTCCAATAGGCCTCCACGACTTGGAACCGAAAGTAAAAACCTCGCACCCTAAACTACAGGTGAGAGTCAACCAATCCACTTTCCGATACAAAAGTTGGACCACTTTATATTCCTTTGTTGGTGGATAAAATCCAAATAAGCAGATTTTATCGTAATCAGGAAGACCTATGCCAAGTGTATCTGAAAATAAAAATAAACAAACAAATCCATTATGATTAGGGAATTTATGAAATAAAGTTTAAGAACTAATCAGTAGAGATGCGCAAGCCTCAACATTGCCTTTTATATACATAATTTATATCAAAAGCTACAATTATAGTGGGAAGGCCCTGGGTTTGGGGAAATATAAGCTGCATATGGCATAGTTTCCTGCTAGCCCCAGCCATAGCAGAGTTCACACCTTTGAGTTCCCATCCTCTTTGCTAAAATCATTCTACCTGCCTTAGCAGGTACCCCTTCTCCTTGATAACTCCTTGCATAGCAAAATTTTATGCAAGATTTACTTGTTCATCAGTTTTACCCTCATCTCTACTCACTCTCTGCTAGAGTAGATTTTATTTGCTCTAATAGGGGGTTAGTAGGGAATAGAGAGGTTGCTACTAGAGCAGGTAAATCCTTCTTTGCAGGGAGTTAGAAAAGAAAATGGGAACCAACTAAAGCAGGTGAACTCTACTGTGGCGGGGGCTAGCAAAGAACTGTGCCATATGCAACCATAAACTTTTTGTAGAGAGCCTACCTTAGGTTCAATTAGGGATGCAAACCCCAAACCGAACACCGACACTGAATTAGATATGTTAACATGACAAGTTAGCATGGCAATCCAATCCATCCAGTTAAGGGCCAATTTCATATTTGAATTTGTGGCTACCATTTTCATTGATTGGCATACTTCATTCTTTGGATTTATATCCCCACATTTTTGGGATATTTGTCTCATATGTAATCTAGGCATACTTCCTTCTTTAGATTTATATTCTCACATTCATGGGATATTTGTCCCATATGTAATCTATATATGTGTTTTACACTAATGCAATTATAGATAATTGGTTTTATACCAAAATCTAACATGGTATCAGCCTAAGTTTACACGATCCTTTTTTTCACCACCTCTCTTCTTCCTCTAGCCAATATTTCATGGCTTCCTCTTCAACAGTTTCCTCTCATATGGATGCTAATAATCTGTATTTTTTAAATTATTCTGGCAACCTAGGAACTATACTTGTTTCTCATCCTCTCAAAGGGGATAATTATTCTACTTGGTCTCACGCAATGCGTCTTGCGTTAAGTGTCTGTTATGAAATTAATCTTGTTTTACTCCCAAGCGCACGAATCAGATTGTAGTTAATGGGTATAAAGTACGAGATCGTTCCCACGAAGATTGGTAAAAAAATTTAAGAAAGGAAATAACAATTAACCAGAAGAATATCCATAGATTCAACACAAGAGTAAACTAGTTTATGATTTTCGAGAGTTTGATGAACAAAATAAATGAAGAACAATTTAATTAAAACTTAATTTGATAGAAAAAAGCGAGGTTCAGGATGCTAAATCCTCCCATCCTTGATTACCATTTTCAATCATACATCTAACTGGTTGGAATTCAAACGATGCAAAACTCATAAACACCAAAATCAATTGATAATTTATGGAAGATGGAACATTAAACTCGCATAAATAGATGGGGCTATTGTTCCTCCAAAATCACAAAAGAAAAAGGACAAAATATGCTTTTAATGACGATAAATAAATGTCGTAAAAGAAATGGACAAAACATTCACTGTAAAAGAGATATCTAATGGTGATAAATAAATGCCGCAAATGTTCCAAATCACATATCTAAGATCATGAGAATAGCATGACTAAATCCTATACCTTAGATTGGTGATCGATTTTTTTACAAAAATTGGCGAGAACAAATTAGCACTAAAACCTAGAGCATCGGCAGACAAAAATTCCAACCATTGATCTATAGTAATAAATAAGAATCTCGGATGGGATTTATTAGATTCCAACCCCTCAAAGAAATTTAGCTACACATGATCGAATTAAACAACATATTTGGAAGATAAATTGAAATGAATATTAAAAATACCGTAAAGAGCTTCAACAAAATCCACAAAAGCTTTAATCCAGCCATTACACTCCTTCAAATGTAGAAAATTAAACTAATCTAGAATCTAGACCTAGAAAATGAAAGAATAATGCTTGAAAAAGGAAGGGAAAGGCTGAAAAGAAAACTCAAATGCTAGGAAAAAATAAAAGCTAAACAGATCACCTAAACCTAATTTTCGAGTTTGCTTAAATAGGGTCTCAGTTTGGAAATTCAAAATTCAAAATTGATTGATCGACTTAGTTGGTCGATCGATCGATTTTAGCCTTAAAACCTATCACTTCTTAGTATTCGAAATCCAATCGATCGACTTAGTTGGTCGGTCGATCGAATATATACAAAACAGTGAGCAGAATTCTATGTATACTTCCATAAATATACCCTCGATCAATCGAGAGGTATGATCGATCCATCAAAATTTCACGAATATCTGGGCCTGACAGTTCCTTTGGTCCCATGTTCCGGCGTTGGTTGTTTTTATGCTTTTCTATGCTTCCCAATGCATCTAATGACCAGATTTTTCTGAAACACTTAAAACCTCACAAACCTGTCAGCTAGCCTTCATCGGATGGTTAAATGTAGGCTTTAGGGTATGAAATATGGTCATATTTCACACCTCATCACTATCAAGAATAAGACTGCATTCGTCGATGGTACCCTACCCAAACCAGCACCTCCAATGGCCAATCTTGATGGTAGCACTTTATGTTGCTCATCTTTGACTTCTCTTTTTAACAAATGGATCTTGGATAGTGGAACCATTGACCACAATTTTTCCTCACCTTCTCCCTTATCTCCCATTCATCTTCACCACCATCTCATCCTATTCAATTTCCAAATGGAAATGTGGCACTCATTTTGCACATAGGCACAATTATCCTTTCTTATAATATCACTTTACATAATGTTTTATGTGTTCCATCTTTTCATTATAACTTACTATCGATTCCAAAACTAATTGCAGTCTTAAATTATTCTCTCATTTTTTTCCTCATCATTGAAATTTTCAAGACCTGCCCTCGAAGAAGACGATTGGAGCGGGTGAAATAGAAAATGGATTGTACTTTTATCAACCCTCTCATGTTGCGTTTATTTTTACTGTTGAAAATTCCCAACAAGTAGATTTATGGCATTGGCGTCTCGGTCATCCTTCTCGTGATCGTTTACATTTTCTTACTCAAATGTTTTTTATTCAAATAATTGTCAATATCATGTTTGTCCTAAAGCTAAGCAAACTCGTATCATGTTTCTTAATAGTTCACGAGTTACTACTACACCTTTTGAAGTTGTTCATTTTGATGTTTGGAGAAGTTTTTCGAGTCCTCTCTCAGATGCTCACTTTTTTTAACCATTGTGAATGATTTTAGTCGATGCACTTAAGTGTTTCTAATGCAACACAAATCTGAAACCAATCACTACATAAAACATTTTTTTGTATTGATTAAAAATCAGTTCCAATACTCTATTAAATCCATTCGTATGGATAACGGAACTCAATTTTTTTCTAATCATATGCAAATTTTTTTAAAAATTTTCCATCAACATTCTTGTATTGCCATGCCTCAAAAAAATAACATTATTGAAAGAAAACACCGTCATCTTATGGAGATGGTTAGGGCTTTACGCTTTCAAGCCCATTTACCCCTCATTTTCTAGGGTGATTGTATCTTAACTGTTGCATACCTCATAAATTGGCTACCTACTAAAATTTTAAATGGAAAAAGTCGTCATGAGTGTCTTTTAAAATCACCATCACAATATAAACATCTTCATATATTTGGTTGCCTTTGCTATACACTCAATCCTCACCTCAACACAAGTTTGATACCCGATCTCGTCAATGCATTTTTTTTGGCTATCCTCATGGCCAAAAGGCTTATCGCCTTTATGACCTTGATACAAAATCTATCTTTACTGGTCGTGATGTCATATTTCATGAACCATTTTTCCTTTTGCCGATCATCCAACCCCAATCCGATGATCCTCCCTCTCCCCTTTAATTATCCAAACTCATCCATGCATATCATACCAGATCCAGTTGTTTTTCCCCCATCAAATACATTAAACGATTCCCCTACTTCTACTCCCTCTTCTCATTTCTTGCCTTCCCCCCCCTCCTCTAAGTCTACCTACTTCCCAAACCTTACCTCAAACTCGTCACTCTACACTTTCTCCCAATCCACCAACTTATTTGAAGGAATATCATTGCCCAAATATTAAGCACGATCAACCCGCTTTACCTTCTTTTTCATCGCAAGCTCACTCCACTCGATACCCATTAAGCTCTACACTTTCATACAAACGTCTATCTGCTCCATGCCGTGCATTTTCTTGTACTATTTCTTCCCCCATAAATTCTACATCCTTTCAATAAGTGTCTGAAGATCCACATTGGAGAGAAGCCATGAGTAAAGAGATTTTTGCACTCAAGGCCAATCATACTTGGTCGTTAGTTAAACTTTCAGCACACGAAAAACTTAAATGATTGCAAATGAGTTTACAAAATTAAGTACAAAGTTGATGGAACCATAGAACATTATAAGGCCCTCTTGGTTGCGAATGGCTACCACAAAAAAGAAGGCCTTGACTATAAGGAAACTTTTGCATTGATTGATAAGTTAGTGACAGTTCACTATCTTATAGCCATTGCTGTTATTAAAGGTTGGTCTCTCCATCAACTTGATGTCCAAAATACATTCCTTCACCGAGACCTTCACCAAGAAGTCTACATGAAGATACCATTGGGATTTTCTCATAAGGGGAAGCGTCGGGTTTGTCAGCTACATAAGTCTCTCTATGAACTTAAGCAAGCTTCTCGACAATGATTTTCTAACTTCTCTACTGCACTCCATGATGCTGGCTTTGTCTAATCTAAAGCAGATTATTCTTTGTAAAGACACCTCTCACACTCATGTTCTTGTGTATGTGGATGACATAATTATCACCGAAAATAACGAGGATGCCATTGCCTCACTCAAAGCATTCCTTTATGGTTGTTTCCAAATTAAGGATTTAGCGCCCTTGCATTATATTTTAGGCATTGAGGTTCTTCGTTCCAAAACATGCATTCTTCTGACTCAGCGAAAGAATGCCTTAGAAATTTTACAAGATATGAGCCTACTCGCCGCTCGTCTAGTTGATTTTCCTATGGAACAAAATTTAAAATTGGCTTCTATAGATGGTGCGCTACTAGATGATCCGTCCTATTATCGGCGACTCACTGGACGATTGATGTACCTTACGATCACTTGTCCCGATATTGTGTATTCAGTTCATACGCTCAGTCAGTTAATGAACCAATTTCAGAAACCTCACCTTGATACAGCTATATGAGTTCTACGATATCTTAAAGGCACACCTGGCCAAAGAATATTTCTCACTGCATCTAGCCTGCTACACATGTCAGTATATTGTGACTCCGATTGGGCAGCATCATTCTACCAGTGGTTATTGTACAATCCTTGGTGACTGTCCTAGTTCAAGGAAAACAAAGAAACAACCCACTATCTCCCGTTCATTTGCCGAAGCACAGTATCGCTCTATGGCAGTTGCATCTTGGAAATTACAATGGTTACACTATCTCTTATAGGACCTCGAATTTTCTCATAAGAGGCCCATGACTCTCTTTTGCGATAATAAAGCCGCCTTACATATCGCGACCAATCCCGTTTATCACCAGCGTACAAAACACATTAAACTTGATTGTCATCTGGCTCGTGAGAAAATCCAACAAGGACTTATCCAATCAAGTCATATATCGACCACTCAATAACCGGCTAACATATTCACAAAGGTACCTGGATATGATCAATTTTATCATCATAAGCGCAAGTTGGGTGTTCTTGACGTACACACTCCAACTTGAGGGGGAGTGTTAATATAACAAGTTAGCATAACAATCCAATTCATCCCGCCAAGGGCCAATTTCAATTTTGAATTTGTTGCTACTGATTTCATTGATTGGCATACTTCCTTCTTTGGATTTATATCCCCATATTCTTTCGATATTTGTTCCATACGTAATCTATGCATACTCCCTTCTTTGGATTTATATCCCTACATTCTTGAGATATTTGTCTCATATGTAATCTATATAAGTGTGTTATACTAATGCAATTATAGACAATTGGTTTTATACCAAAATCTAACAGGATCAAAAACTGAAAAAATCGAATTGAGCTGAATCCAATCTGGCTCGATTTCGGTTTGGTTTCCAAAAAATCGAAAACTAATTGGGTAAGGTGTGCAAACCGACCTCCTTTTGAGCTCCAAACTGGACCCAAACCGATTGAACCGATTGGGGAGGGTGAGTAAACCAATTGCCTTAAATATAAGCAGCTATCACTGTTCTGTCGACTAATTTTTAAGTTTTTAAAAAGTTAAAATATTAAAAAAGGTTAAGAGGCTTTAGCTTCTCTGGTCCCAAGAGAGATTTTGTTTAAAAATATAAGCCCTTAACTTTTAAGAAGCGCCTTTTTATGAAGCCGGAGGATATCAGTTTTACAAACCCAATTTTTTTGGATTTTTAAAACTGACACCTTAGTAATTATAATACCGATACTCTATTTCGTCTCGTATTTCAAGAGAACATGTGTCTTACCCAGAGAGAGGGAGAGAGTCTCATACCAAGAGATAAGGTGAGAGAACAAGAAGAAAAAGTTGCAGATAAAAGGTATGCATTATTGCATTAGGGTGTTTTTTTCCCTTCCTTTTTCTATTTTTTATTTTTTTTGTCAATTTCGGACCGAACCGAACCGGACGCTCGACATGAACCCATTTTTTTGGTTTCGCTTTGGTATCGGTTTGGGCACTTGGACAATTTGGTACACCGTAACCGACACCGATGGGTTTTGAATCTGTTTCGGTGTGGGGTGGACCGAACCTAAAACCGAAAAAATCAGTTTCGGTTCGGTACACGAACTTGCATCCCTTTATTTTTTAGAATATCATTTGACTTTTTTTTTTCTTTTTCCAAATTTCATAAATTTTGTTAGATTTTTTTCCTGAAACCCACTATGGTTACTATAGACGTAAACAGGATTTGATATCTTTTCAAGTCAGATCTAGAGATTGAGGCTATACCTTTAGGTAGAGTTCGTGATTCTCGAGTGGCAGGATTAAACACATACACCTCCTCATTCTGGTAGTAGCGGTGATTGTCGTCGTCTTCATTGTCTCCGTCGACCTTGTAGTATATAGTGAGGCAGATTAATCCATTGCAAGATATCGATGTTGTGCATAATTTGAACCTCCCAATTCTAGGATCTTTTTTCAATAAAATCGTTTCCCTTGCCTCATTCTCTAAATTCACCATTGATATTTTAAGTTGGCAAGGTTCATCTTGTTCGATCTTGAAAATTAGATTGGAGGAAGATGCCTTTGTAGTGCGGTCTGAGTGAGCATCGATGAAGTAAGGATCAGAGATTAAAGAGGACCAAAGCTTGGAAACACACCTGAATCTTATAATAGACTTACATGGAATTCTAGTGAGTATTTCCATGATGATAATGTCTTGGGGAATGTGCTTCTCTTTATAGATTCTGGCTGCCTTCATCTTCTGTAGTTTGCTCAAAGAAGACACCCTTTCTTTTTCAGTAAATATCTTGTTGTTTATTTACTTAACTATTTGTTTCAGAGAAAAGATGCATCCCAATCCCTAGAGGGAAATGGAGGTTGCCGTGTTTAATCATCCTATTAGGATTACTTATAAACACGATTTCTCACACGCCTGTTCTCGTTAATATTTTTGGGAGTGAAATACTATCTAAGCCGTCCGAATTTTTTTTTTTTTGATGAAACTAAGCCGTCCGATTTGAAAGCCCTTGATATATAAACATTCTGATTTGAATGCCATGATTTAAAACTCTAATTTGCAAAAGATTGACACGAAACAAGATATCTATCATCTCATCCAACTCAGTCAAAGCCTAGAATTTAGAAAGAATAATATAATCACAATCTCATTATAAAGCACATCCTTTACTTAAATATCTCCTAGAATCTAGCCAAAATCTAACTACTGCTTTTTTTAATTTCTCCCTCCAATATTTCCGTAAATCTCCTAAAATCTAAGCAGTATATCATCCTTGATAATAATGAAAATAATAAAAATATAGTATAGCCGATTTTGCTAAATCTTGAGATCATGGCATACATAGCAAATGGTAAGATGCTGATTCCACATGGAATACATGACAAGAATATTTGGTTGCAAAACATGTTACCCCGGTACCATGGATCAGGTAAGTTACTTGGTCCCACTCTAATTGGCAAGCAGGTGGCACCCAATCATATGATCGGATGCCATGGGTAGGAGTAACTCAATGATCAAAGTTATTTTGTGCAAAAATAAATTAAAATAAAAATAAAAACAATATAGAATCATGTAGTCAAAAGAGTCAATTTCACATAAAAATGAACAATAAAATCACATTTGGTTTTACCAATCATTTCTCACCACAGTTGACGCCATTGACTATACAGGTTTATAGATTTTAAATTTTAATTTTTTTTTAATGAAGAGTTGTGATCAACAAGCAGCTCATATCCATGGCATCCAATCATGTGATTGGATGCCACACGGTTGCAAATTAATATGGGATCAAGTAAGTTACAGGTAAGTTACCTGGTCCATGGTACCGAGTTACCTTTAGGTCCTTTACCCATAATATAAATGACACCTTTATTTATTGCCCTAGATTTCCTTTTCCACTTCACTTGCTAAAACGATTGGCTGCTTTGAATCATATGATGGAAATCAATATTCGTCCCACTCAATGGATCTTGAGATCATGATCCTACTATCAAACAGCCAGATTTTGATTATATATGGCCGATAACTTGAAAAGTAATCCAAGAATCATGTTTAATATAAGCCCATCATCTTCTCCAATTGTCAGATGGTACGCCCATTATCCCAAGATCGATTTTGTCAAATAGTACGATGAAAAATAATCTACATTATCTAATTCAAAGCAATCATCAACTTTAGAAATCATAGTTAAGGAGGAAGAAATTGAGACTGTAAATTGTGACGACCCGACTTTTCCAATCCTTAAGGTATAGGAAATGCCTGTTCATCATCTTATTGATTTCTCAATAAGCCGTATTTCAAACAAAGCCGGCAGCATAAGCATAAATCTAAATAGAAGCAAAGCTAATAAAACAAGAACAAAAGCTTAAAAGCTTTAACAAAAAATATCACCAAGAGGAATCAGAAAGAACCACCAGTGACGACCAATCTAAACACCTAAACAATGGTTCCTATTGATGGTTCCTCAAGTGATATCCAAAAAGACAAAACAATGGCCTAGGGCCCAATATTCAAAAAGATTCTAATCCAAAAGTACCAAAATGACTAATCTCGATCAAGGAAGGAACTCCTCTGCTGGGGTCTCCAACTCCTCCTCAGCAATGTAGTCAGAGTTCTCCAAATCACGATCGTCAGATCCTAAGGCAGTGTCAGCACCTGTGACGTATAGTCAGGGTGAGCTAACATCGAAGCTCAATAGAGAAAACATGTCTATTTGCATTTCATTATAAGTAAAGGTTTTCAAAAGACAGAAATCGGATCAAATATGGTTTTCAAATGATGCTTTGCAAACTAAATCTTCAGTTCTAATCCTGAGTCAAAACTGATAACATAAATCTGATGTGTTCAAAAACTTCTGAATTAGCATGCTTTTTGTCTTAAAATTATAACTTAATTTTATCTCCCAAATTTCCTATAGCATGAGAGAGGACTACGTTACCGATGGGAAGCCCTACTGACCATCGTCGTTTATGAACCCATTTTCTGAAAAGCAATAAGCCCCTATGCTATGAGGGAAACTTGCGCCAAATAGAATTACCGTCAACACGGTTGGTAGGATCTAGGGTATCGTTCGTATGTGCCTCAAATCAAATATAAATGCTAAATATATCAAAGTTTGTATACATAATATATTCACGGATTTTTGGAGTTTTGATTCAAAGTTCAAAGTGTGGAAATTTAAATTCTGAGTTTTTTATTTATATCAAAGTTTCAAAGTCCTGATTTGTATCATATTTCTCAGTTCTTAATCATGCTGTGTCAAACAAAATTTTGGAATTTATGCTTTATACAAGATAACCTAAACTTATAATAGAATGCAAATCAGGGTTTAGGTTCCCCTACCTTAGTTTAGAGTCGAGCATATCAGAGGCAAGGTAAAAGCTCACTCAACGATCTCCAATCTTTAATCTATATTACAAATATTTATGTATAAACATGTTACCGACTAATTATCATATAAGTCAAAGTTCCTAAAATTTTCTCACAGCTAGGCGAAACAGGCAAGTTTAAGGTAACGCTGACTCATGTGAAAACTTGTCCCTACTTCACCCTAATTTTTAACCTTTAACAAATTTGTCAATTCATAAAAGTTATAGGGCTCGTTGTCTTCTTTCTAACTCCTCAAAAATCGCATCAATCCGAGTTCGGGATAAGAAGTTATGACCGAAATACCAAAGCAGTGTCAGCACATCAAACCAAATTCGACCATCGAATTTTCCAAAATTGCATCAGGCTTAAAAAACCCAAATTCGACCCTCGAATTTCCCAAAAATGCATCAGGCTTAAAAACCCAAATTCGACCCTCGAATTTCTCGGGTTCAAAACCCTTCATGTTGCTTCATTGGTCTATTTTTCCCCTCAAATCTTGTCGGATTCGCTTTATTTTTGCACACACACATGCACTCAAGATTTATTCTATAATCTAAACCATTAAAATCAAAAGAAAAACTAACATTTTTGCCGATTAGTCCCACAACTTTAAGAAATAATGCCGAAGAAGGTTTTGAAGTAAAATCGTCGAATTTCTTCAACGATTGGTCTCCATCTCTTCAAAACACAAACGAAGATTGTGAGATGGTCAGCGTCACAAGCGTTGCGAAAGGTACGGAGTGTGTGGAGCTTGTAGGTGATTGCACAATCGAAATACCGCAAGGGTTTCAAAGGTGACGGTGCTCAAATAGGTTGGGTCGGTTCTCTCAACTCTCACTCCCTTTCTCTCTCTACAAAAAATTTCAAATGGCAAAGCTTAGCCATTAAGCAACCAACCTCCTCTCTCTTATAACTGAATGAAAAACTTAACTAAATATTAAGGATATTTAGTTGCAAATTCTATCTTCTTATCTTAAGGTTGGGTTTTGGTGTTGAGCGGCACACCGCAAGTCGATGCACGGCTTTCACACTAACTGCCCAATCACACTCTGAACTCTAATCCTTCCACACAAAGCTACCCAAACATTATTTAATGACTTATTATTAAATAAAATCATGGCGACATTGGTCACCGTGCCGGACTTGTGCACGGAATCAGTCAAACTCGGATTCAAAAATATTGGGATATTACATAAATAAAGGCACCCACATGAAATAAAAACTGACGATATGATGATACACTCATATTCTCACGATCAATAGTGTGAAAGATTGGGACGAAAAATGCGCTCCATTGTATTATTCAAAGTAGTCAATAATTTTAAGCGTAGGTGTCCTCAAAGATTTGATTAGCACAAATAAAGTTTGTTTATCAATGAATGGATTGTTTTCAATGAGATTGGTCAATGTATATCTGTAGACACCCAAATTTGGCCCAAGGCTTGATCAACCCGTACTTCAAGAAAGGTGTACTCCCGAGCTTTCGAAAGCACTTCCTAAACCCTTAGAATTTAATCCAAACCTTTAGAATCATTCCCAAACCCTTTAGAATCAACCCTAACCTTTTCAAATCCTTAGAAAGCCTAAAACGGACCCACGAAACTTGTTTCAAATCAATCAAAATAGCTGATGAAAAGAGGAGTGTCAAAGTTTGTATGCACAATTTCCCACCTGGGGCCTATACCATTAGAAAGTAGAGGTTTTCAGCTTTCCAACGAGCTAAAAATTGCCTCATTTAAAGTTGTACATCAAAAGTTATGGCGAAATGAAAATCGCAGATTTGTGCAAGAAATTGTAAAATCGGACCCATAGAATCAGTTTCGAGCTAACTAAAATAGCTGATGAAAAGAGGAGTGCCAAAGTTTGCATAGTCAGTTGCCTAACCTGAAGCCTATCCCATTGGAAAGTAGAAGTTCTTAGCTTTCCAACGAATTAAGAATCGCCTAATTTAGAGTAAGTTATGGCAAAATGAAGATCGCAGATTTGTGCAGGAAATTGTAAAATCGGGTTGGGCCCCTGCGGGTCTTAACTTCCAACAATTTGGGCCTGATTTTCCTTCAAAAAATGATCAAAATTGATATTGATAGTTTGACTTGTGGACCATTCCAAAGTCTGGGGTGTGTTTCGTTAGGACCCTAGTGACTCTATTAGCTTAAGTTATCACCCTTTTGTCATTCAAGTCACCACTCTATCATCTACCATTAAACTCAAATCCCTCTTCTCCAAGCCAAAACTTGAGATTGCCCATTATCTAATTTCTAAACCTATTAGTGACTTAACCCTTCACTAATCACCTCAACCTCTATAAATAGAGAGTCACCCCTTGCTCCCTCTCCATTTTCAAACACCATTCCTCCATACAAATTCCAGATTTGAGTTTTATCTTTTAGATATCATCTTCCATCACCAAACCTTGAGGGTTAGCTAGAACTACCTTTTAGCCTACCTCTCCTACCCTCTAACTCCCTAGCATTGGAGGTTCAAACCCTTTCCTCAACCCATTTGCTATCGGAAGCTCACTGGAAGCGTATCAAGGTGAAGGTCCATAACAGCGCTACAATTATCCGAGAGCTCCAGCTCTCCCCTCTACTCCTCTACCTTCTTTACTTTTCCTTTATCCTAGAATTGAGCCGCTACGCTGCCCAAATTTCGATAGGCGGGAAGGGCTCAATAGGATCTGTGTGCCTTCGGACAAGAGGAAGTGCTGCCCATTTTATTTTTCTTTTCTCTCTCTCTCTCTCTCTCTATATATATATATATATTATATAAAACAATCAACACATAGTCACGACCATAGTAGAGATGCTTACAAGCAGGTTAATCAGATGCCTAACACCTTCCTGATCGATAATCGAAGCCCTTACCCAAGAGCCTTTGGCAAAGACCGGTAAATCGAAGTCATATTTTTATACTTCGGTGCTTGTATATCGATTTTGAGGTATCTCGGGTCACCAAAAGTTCCGGGTGGTGACTCCATCATTGAGGGTATCGTCGTGACGGATTGAGAAAATCCACAGTTGCACAGATGACCTTTAGGAAATGTTGAAAAATTCACGAATAATTTGCAATTTTTGTGGAAGCGAATAAAACACGAATCATTCACGATTTTTTAAAAAAATCTCCCAAATCACCGAACTTCGCGAAGTTCGCGATTAATTTGGTAAAACCGCAGACATCGCCAAAGTCGACTACCAGTACACGCTAAGTTACGTATTAGTTAGTATTTTCTATTTAGTAACTTGCAACTTAAATATTTTATATATATCTAAAACTAAAAGTTAAAAGTAACTGAAAGTTCCTCTAAAAAAAAAGAAAAAAAAAGTAACTAAAAGTTAAACTCCTCTCTCTCTCTCTCTCTCTCTCTCTCCAGTCTCCTCTCTCAAACCCTTCATCTTTCTCTGCTACTCGTCACCGAAGTTTGGAGTCTGGAGACTCTGGACTTTTGAGTTTGGACGGCTGGACCTCTCTCATCTCTCAAGTTGGCTGACCCTTCGTCTTTCTCTGCTACTCGTCACCGAAGTTTGGAGTCTGGAGACTCTAGACTTTGGAGTCTGGATGGGTGGACCTCTCTCATCTCTCAAGTTGGCCGACCACCTTGGGAGACGCCAACATTTTTTTATTTTTTCCCCAACTTGCTCAAAATTTTCTCTAATTGCATGGCTACTTCCTTTGCAGGGGTCACCTTGGAGAGCTTGCTCTCTGATGAATGCTACATTTAGCCATTCGATGAGGGTAATCTGACATAATTGTGAAGTTCTAATTGTTTTAGAAAGATTTGACCATTGGATGCATTTGGAAGCATAAAAGAGCATAAGAACATCAAACGCAAGAACATTGGAGCAAAGGAGTTGATGGTCCCTAAAATTTAAAATTCAAATTTGATTTTTTGAATTTCAAATATGGAGCTGATCAGACCATATTTAAGAAAACTGGAGATTTGGTTTTGAGGGATCTCTCCCTTTGGGGAGCCTTTTTATTTTTCTTAGTATTTTTAGTTTTCTTTTAGCCTTTCCCTTTTATTTTTGAAGCACTATTCTTTTAATTTTTAGGTTTAGCTTTTAGATTAGTTGAATTTCTGCATTTTGGAGAAGCATATATTGTACCGCCTAGATTAAAGCCTTCGTGAATTTTGTTGGACCATTCGTACGATATTTTAATATTATTTCTGATTTCTATTTCAATTATGTCTTCATTTAATTCAATTATGTGTGGCTGAATATTCTTGAGGATGAGAATTTAATGAACCCCATCTGAGGTGTTCATCTATAATAATATAGATCTATGGCTGGGATATTATTTTGTCTTAAATGTCTTGATCTTTAAAGCCTAATTGCTCTTGCGGAATTCATAAAATCCGATTGTCATCTAAGATATGGGTGTTAGTCATGCTCCTCCCATGATCTCAGATCTACAATGTGGAATTTACTTTGGGTTCTTTCTCGATAATATTTGCGGCATTAATTCATCGTGATTAGAGACATCTTTTGCAGTAAATGTTTTGCTTCATTTCCTTTGCGATAGTGAGAATAACATACATTAGAATTATTTTCGTGAATTAATTGTCATATTTTTCGTAAATTATTGATTGAATTCAATATTTATGTGAGTTGCATCTTGTAATAGTATAGTATCCTATCGTTAGATCTGTATTTTGTAGATGATAATCCAATGATGGAGGGACTTACATCCCAATCCATTTTCATCATCATATTTTTAATTTCATCTTATTGCTTAGTTTTTTATTCTCATCAAACCCTTGAAAATCAGCAAGCTAGTTTAAATATTGGGCTTAATCTGTGGTTAATCTTTTGACTAATTTCTATTTCGTAGTTTTAAATTTTCTAACCAATCTTCTTGGGAACAATCTCGTATTTCGTATCCGATTGCTACAATCCGATTCGTACGCTTGCGAGTTTAAAATAAGATTAAAAATAACAAGTTTTTGGTGTCGTTGTCGGGGATTGGATATAGAAAATCTAAAAATGTTAAAAAATAAATAATTAATTTTAGAAATTTCTTTATATTTAAATCAATATTTCTATTAGTTAAAATAAATAAATAATAATAATAATAATAAAAAGAAAATTTGAAATTTTACATTTTGAATTTTGAATTTTGAATTTCGTAATTTGAATTTTGAAATTTGAAATTTGAATTGTTTGAAATTCAAATTTTTAGGATTTCTAGTTTAGGATTGGTAGGATTTTTAGGATTTCTAGTTTAGGATTTTAAAGATTTAAATTTTTTTTATTTTTAGGACCTTTAGGATTGGTAAGTTTTCTTTTCTTCCTTTCTTTTCTTATGTAGGATTTTTAGGATTTGTAGGTTCCTTTCAGTTTATTGCCTTTTAGGATTTATAGAAATTTTAGGATTTGTAGGAATTGTAGGATTCGTAGGTTTCTTTTAAGTTATTGTCTTTTAATTTATTTACTTTTAATTTATTTGTATGATTTTTAAGATTTGTAGGTTTCTTTTAAATTATTTCCTTTTAGTTTATTTGTAGGATTTTTAGGATTGGTAGGTTTCTTTTAGTTTATTACCTTTTTAGGATTTGAATGTTGAATTTGAAAATTTGAATTTAAATTTTGAATTTGAATTTGAATTTAAAGTTGAATTTGAATTTGAAATTAAAATTTTGAATTTGAAAGTAAAAAAAAATAAAATTCAAAATTCAAAATTTTAAATTCAAATTTGAAAAAAATAATAATACTAAAAATTAAAATAATAATACTAATTTTGGTGTTATCGGTAAAATCATGTCAATGCATGGATTCAATCCAGAATCATGTGCTATTTGTGGAAACCCGATGGACATTACACTTATGTATCTCTTGAACAATCCAAATTATTACTCTGAACAAATCAACCTCAATCTTGTTTGGAACACTCATGACTAGCAGAGTCAACTCAATGATATGTGGAGGTTTAATCAACCTCCAATGTGTGATATGATGCCTTATTCTGATCAGAAATCCTAACCCAATAACTTTTCTTATGAGCTTTCACAGCAAACTCAATACTTTCAAGACATAAAACCATATGAATCAACCCAAACTTCTTACTTCGAAGAATATTTAAAAAGTTTTATGCACACTGTAACTCAATCACTTTCTAGGTCACAATCCCAAGTTAGTGAGTTGACTCAGTGCTTGCAAATTGAGGATGAAATAGAGGAGTCCCTTATTAATACCGATTTGAATGAAGAACATCTTCAAGAGGACCCCTCTGATTTCATTCAGAAATATGAGCATGGCCAATTGATCACTACGCTTGCAAGTGCCAGGAGAAGAGGAAATAGAATGGAACAATTCTGATGTCTTGGAGAAAATTGAGAATCAAATTAAATCGGGAGAGGTAAAAATTAACACCCTTATAGTACCCGATAAGAGAGACATAACCTTTTCCGATAAATGTGAATTCGGTTTGGGGAGGAAAGAAGAATTTCAAATTTGTTGTCCATTCATTGAATACATAGATAATCAACAGAATGCCGAAAAAAGATTAATGGGTTTGAATCAGGAGTGCGATTTTTAAAATATCAAGTACAAGGTAGAGATTGGAAGGTTAGAGAGGGACTATAATGGTGAAACTTGAGCACAACATGGGGCTGTAGCCAAGTCCCTGATAAGAGAAATGTAAAAACTATTAAATAAATCACGGGTCCCGTTAGAAAAATTTTCATGAAAATTTGGGATCCTGGTGGACTTGGAATGTGTTTATACCTTGTATATTAATTTCGAAATTTCCTTTAAAACAAAAAAAAAAAATAAATAATAAAAAAAAAAAAGCAAAAAAAAAAAAAATAATAAATAAAAAAACTTAGATACACTCGTTTTAATGGTTCATTATAGTTTTAATAGTGTTATTCGAGTTGCATTTTGTTAGTTTTGATAATCTCATCACTATTGTTGACATTTTTTTGTGTGGTGAGGATGCTTTGATATGCATATATTGCTCGATGGGCAGGTTACTTTGTATTGGTACATTTTCATATTGGTTTGGGGGAGAATTTTTCTATCTCTCCCCATTTGAAGTGCTACCATGAGCCTCAAATCATTACTCCAGGTATGTTTTCTCACCTTAGTTAAATATCTTATTTATTATAATTTTATTATTTTTATTAACAGTAAGGCTGTCAATAGGCAATCCCGGCACTAAAATCTCAGGGCTAGAGCTAAAAATGGGGTAGAGGCCCCAGGCTAGGGCCTCAAAATCAAAAATTTGTTATGCTTTGCACACGATAAGGGCTTAACAAATCAAAGTGAGGCTCAATCCGCACATCTTTTTTTATTTGCATATATTAAGTATAGGATGTTAGAATAATCCCGCATTGCTTGTGGGCTACGAGGTCTTATGCTATATATAATCTAGGCACTATTAGAAAATATTACTATCAGAAATCCGAAAATGATAAAATGGGCAAGAGAAATTAGACTCGAGGAACGTAGTTGCCATCTTTAAAACGCTATTTGCTCCATACTAGAGTAAATTCTCAAGTTTGCAAAAGGGTTCCAGTGAAATGTTTTCAGAATACAACGAGCCCAATCTCTTAGATGCAATCCGTTACTTTCTAATAGTAGAGGATCGCCCAAGAAAACTCAATCTGATGAAGTACCAACAAAAAGAAGAAAGCAAGAGAATTCTCAAATTATATGTAAGGAAATTCGATGGATTTCAAAGTGTTTGAATCTATGTCTAGAGATCTCCTTATATAGATCTCAAGTGTCTTTTCAATATGACTGTTGTACCAACAATCATATTTTGGACGACTCAGATCTTTTAGAGATCTAAACTGCTCCATCCAACGACTATATGAAAGGTTGCACATTTTCGAATTCAAATTCGAAAAATTGCACTTGATAGAAAGTACCACTTTTTCAACACCGGATTTGCTTGATAAAAAGTACCACTTTTTCTGGGTCGGTCTGAAGGGCCAAAATTCAAGCCACCCATTGCCATTGAGGCCCTAAATGTGGTGGGCCTTCGTTATGATTCTTGGTGCCTTGCCTCCGCCTTACTAAAAATTATTAATGCGCCTTCTTCATCTTCAACACCCTATCTTTTTATGACGTAGAGGGGCCAACTACTCTCTTCTTCACCATCATTTAAATGGTGTTTAAATGATAATCCACCCCGTCAAAGTGATAGATCATAGATTCAAAAGCAATACACCAAAACAAAAAACACATTTTTTTAATAGTTTGGATCTTCGAAATCTACTACGAACTGTTGTGCTTAATTTCAATGGCTGATATTAAAGATTTCCAATTGGATGGCTCAAATTTACGGATGGGCTTGATTCTTTGCCTAAAATATTTTCTAATACTGAATTGCGACCTAAGCAATTTATATTGACCATAAACGTGCCCCACATGTCACAATGGCAAACCACTTATCAACCATGTGAGATCAAAAGTTTAAATTTAAGGGTGTAAGACCATTTAAATACTTATTCGGTGTTTCAACGTGGTCATAGTGTTGATAATGGCTTGAGGAACGTAGTTCCCTATGTTGTTTTAAAGATAATAGATGTGCTCACTCCGTCTGATAAGCGAAGATGCAATAGAGTTTCCAACGAATCTGCTTTTAGGATACAACAGAGCTCGGTTTTGTCAAGAACAGTATATTCTTTTCTAGATTACACTTTTTAGAGAAAGAACCTATCACATAGATTTTCTGATACACAAAGGATCTGATCTCTATTTACTGTTAAAAGATGCGTGTCTTTTCAAACGGTAAAAAGATAAATTGATTTCACCTATGTCTTTTCAACTAACGGTAAAAAGATAAATCAAAATTTGAAAGAAACTTCTTTAGAGAAGAAATGATTTTTACAAGTTTACCATTAAATTATCATCAACATATATAATATCAATTATAAACTTAATTTTGAAAAACTAAAATATATATTAGTACACTAATATGTAATCATATCTTTTTAAATATATGCTCTCTTCTAGAGTTTGTAAAAGTTCACTTCTTAATTAATTTGAATAGGAAGCCCAAGTCAGAGATATATGGACACAACAAATTTTGTCTTATTTCTCTACACAATTACCCCCTCATATAATAAAATGACTATGAATATAAAAATATAGCAATATTTTAAAGGTAGATGGCTAAACAAACATATTTTCCTTACCCTATATCCTACCTTATCTAGCTTTTTGAAACTTTTTGCTATATAGTAAATCACATAATTTAATTTCAAAATTTCATTGAAACGTTTTTATATACGTGTGTGTGTGTGGGGATAATAAGGGGAGAGACAAGGCTATAATTTACAATGTGAAACGAAACTTCAATATGCCCCTGCTAGTGGAGGAGCTCAGGATATTATAAGGGGGGAGACAAGGCTATAATTTCTCTATTGTGGCACTAAACTTTAACAATTATAAATACTTGCATAATTTTAATTATTGTGATTGAATTGAAAAAAATATAACTTAGTTTATGAATTGTCCGAAAGTTTTATAAAAATATTGGTCAAAAATTTAAATTTCTATAAAAAAAATATAAAATTAAAAGAATAATTTTATCATTATTGGTAAAAATTTTAAACTTCTATTAGTTTTTGATGATATTTTACACACTACAAAAAATAAAATTATTAGCGGCAATTTTTTACAGCAAAAAACTGCCGCTATTAACCAAAAAACTATTAAGACTATTAGCGGCAAGGGTCTTAGTGGTAGTTTTTTATTAATAATTTTATTGGCTGCCGCTAATAGTCTTATTTTTTGTAGCGACAATTCACGTAAAATTTTTCAAAAAACTACTTAAAATTTGAAATAGTCCTCGTAAAATTTTCAATTTACGAAAAACATTCGTAAAATTTAGAATTTACATAACATTTTTCAATTTAATTTGATTTTTTAAACTATTGGGAAGTGTCATTCAATTTCTTGTAAAATTATTGAGATTTTTTATGTATTTTCCCTAATGAAAATCTCGTGAATTTATCATTTGTGGTCCTCGAAAATCATGAAAGTCAAATGGTGACTAATGTCTTCGATACTCGCCTGGGGCACCCAAGTTGCAAACACGGTCAACTGACTAGTCAACATGTCGTTTGCGTGTCAACTGACCAGTCAACATATTTTGGGCCAGGAAATCAGTACGTTACAGCTACAAAGATGATTCTCCAAGTATGCCTCTGTTCTTTCTATATATACTGTATGAAATCATATCACCATCAATAAAAATTGCACTTTCTACAAGCCGTCGGCGTAGGGTTTACTAGCCGTCGGCGTAATCTACGTCAACTGATAGGGGACCTTTTTTGTAGTGTAATGAACGTCATCATTTGCCGATTTCAATTAAACTGATTTTGAAAAGTCAGGAAACACCTGAACGAGGCTTAAGTGCATCTTGAGATCATAGACATACCATGCAGTGCTTTATTTCATGGCACACATCTCATAAAAGTGACCTTAGCATCACATATACGGTTAAAATTAATTTTAAGGTCACTTTTTTGGGTGTGTACCACATGAAATAAAAAACCAACAATCTAATGGTGCCACCATGAAGGGCTTGGGCCATCGTGTGATAGGTTGGGACGATAAACGTTCTCCATCGTCCGATTCAATGCAGTCAACCGTCTGATGGTGCCACCATGATCTCAAGATCCATCATGTGAAAGGTTGGGACGATAAACGATCTCCATCATCCGATTCAATGTTGTCAATCGTCTGATGGTGCCATCATGATCTCAAGATCCATCGTGTGAAAGGTTGGGACGATAAATGATCTCCATCATCCGATTCAATGCAGTCAACCGTCTGATGGTGCCACCATGATCTCAAGATCCATCGTGTGAAAGGTTGGGACTATAAACTATCTCCATCGTCTGATTCAATGCAGTCAACCGTCTGATGGTGCCACCATGATCTCAAGATCCATCGTGTGAAAGGTTGGGATGATAAATGATCTCCATCGTCCGATTCAATGCAGTCAATGTTTTTCTGTGTGGGTGAACTCAAAGATTTGGTCGTTGAATTTAAAGGTACTCTATTTTGTAAATGCAAGGGCGCCAACTCATAATCATGTGTAGACGGTGGCAATTTAGTAATTTAATTTTCGAATGGTAAATATGATATTTAGGCTATTCTTTAACGGTAGTTAACCATTTAAAATGGCATTGGTTAAAGAGGATGTTTTATAAACACCAAAATGCTAACTAGGGGGTTTAGAGCAAATAGCAATAACTCGAGAGGTTTTTTATAATATCAGCATAACTCGGGGGTATTTGTAAAAAACCCTTCCTTTATTCGATGATGATAATACTCAATGGACTAAACAGTTGACACACATGACACTAGGGGTGTTATCGGGTCGGTTTTGGGGCAAAATCGAAACCAAACTGATAACTATCGGTTTCTATTTTATGAAACCGAAACCGAACCGATAAGGTTCAAAATCGAAACCGTTTCTAAACCTCAATTTTTTAATTTTTTATATTAGAAAGTCATTGCCAATTCATAAGAGTCAAATTACTGAAGACTCTGTAGGTTGTTGCCTATATGGCTAATTCGCTATTAACCATCCAAAAGTAGGTCATTGATCAAATGGCTAAGAACATTTTCAAGAAATTAATGCATCTATCAGACAGTCCAGATCGATATGCAGATGCACCGATTATTAGTATACACTGGTAGGTCTCGACGGCATGAATCCATACAGTGTTAAAGTCCAATCATCCACCGGTAGGCCACCATTCGATAGAAGACAACCCGAAAGTAGAATGTCCAACAACCCTAACCATCTAATTGCATGTCAAATTTTAGGCAGTTGCTAATAAAATTTTTAACCATCCATTTAGCAATCTTCTGATCTGTGAAATGTCGAGTATTTTTCAAATGCATGATATAGGTTGCCAACATGTATTGTCCAGATCGACTAGATTCATGACACATGACCCTTTATAGCTATTTCATATTTTCATTATATTACAACTTGTTTATATATTCATATTTTTTACATAAAGAGAGAAAGCGGAAATCAAAACAAAGAACCTAAATGATTGAATCATATTTTTCACAAATCAATTCACAAGACAATGCATGAACAAGATCCATCTAAATACATGCATGCAGATAATAGAAAAATTATATCGAGATCCTAATAACTTCACAGAACCCCAATCTCAGGCATGCACCACTATCGGTTTCTTATCGGTTCGATTTCGATTTTTTAACGTTAAAATCGAAATCGAACTGATAACTATCGGTTTCTATTTTTTGAAATTGAAACCGAACCGATATGTCCCAAAACCGAAATCGAACCGAAATTCAGGTCGATTTTGGTCGGTTCGGGTCGGTTTCTGCACAACCCCATCTAAATATTATATGTGAGATGAGATGTTCTTTTTAGAATTTCCACCCCTCTGTTAAAGGGTTCTTGGCCGCTTATTTAACGCATTTCTGTATTCCATCTCATAGGAGTGTTTTCAGATATCTATCAATATGACGACCTTTGTTGGCTGCATTTTAATATTGTTCAATCGTCAAGCTACCAAATTTGTTGTAAGTTCGAATCTTTCTCTATTATCATTCCATTATCTTCCATTGTTGTAGAAATTGTTCTTCATCTTTCAACGGTCTATACTTTAAAAAGGTGATATCGCTTTACTCTTTACAGATGCGATATCACATCTTTAGAGAAGCGATATTGCCCTTTTAGAGAGGCGATATTGCCTCTTTAAAGGAGCAGTATCACATCTTTAAAGAGGCGATATCGTCTCTTTATATACCGCCCCTTTAAAGAGACGATATCGCCTCTTTAAAGATGGATCTTATATTCTAATTTTGATTTAGTGTTATGATATTTTGGGTTTTTCCTATTTTGTAAAAGGTTTGCGCTCCCCTCAAGCCGATTTCCTTTGAGTTAGAAATACTGAGTTTTTATCAAATTAGTGACACCTGATTAGTAGAATGATGACGATTCATTATTTAAACTTACCATTAAATTTAATTGTTGACTTTAAAGAATCATATGATAGAGATTATGCTTCGTATCAATCTGTGGCACCATCGATCTTTATATTGTGGCCTTCAAATCAGACAACATAGATGCTGCTTCACATCGCATAAATATAAAAAGTGTAAATTTTTAAAAGTTTAAACTATGTAGAATGATAAAAAGTGTAAGAAGGGGTATTTGAGACTTTTTGTT
This sequence comes from Chloranthus sessilifolius, assembly GCA_021018995.1. Lineage (NCBI taxonomy): Eukaryota > Viridiplantae > Streptophyta > Magnoliopsida > Chloranthales > Chloranthaceae > Chloranthus > Chloranthus sessilifolius. The sequence goes on along the minus strand of JAJIZI010000016.1, from coordinate 5,523,033 downwards.
TTAGCTGGAATTGGCTCGACTTAAAGCTGGTCGATTATGAAAAATGTGAAATTATAGAGTCTCTAGCGAAAAAGATGAATCTGATAAGGTCAATTTTGAAAATTTCCCACTAAAAAGTACTCTAGTAGCAACCTCTAAAATATGTGAAACTTAAGTTTTCTCTAAATTTAATAGTTAGATTCATTAATTTGGGACCCTTGTTTTATATAGAATATACTAATTATCATATAAAAATGATGACTTCTACTCTTTTCAAGTTCTCATAAATTACTAAAACTCAATTTTTTGAGATGCAACAAATCTATCAAAGGTAATAAAGCATCTTAAAATGCCATATAATGTTAAACTGATTGGGCCCAACCATTGGCCTGATACTTTGATAATATTGAAATGCATGGACATACGACAATTGCCAGGGAAGTGATAAGGATTAAAGAGGGAAAAAGTAGTATTAATAACCAAGGATCAAATATCGGTTTCGGTCCCCACCGAAACGATAATTTGGACCAAAATTTTGGTCCAAATTTATATGGGATTAAAAATTTCAGCCAAATTTTCGATTTTTCGCTGAAATTTTGGTTCAAATTTTCGGTTTCGGCCAAGCCCAAAACCAAAATTTTGCCAGAAACCAAAATTTTACCCAAAATTTTGATCCTTGTTAATAACTCATGTTCATCATATTATTGCGGTCGCCTAATCCACCCATGGAGACCATGCTTTCCACATAATCACATGGCTGCCTTCGAATTAATCGTGCGTCATGATCATAAACCTCTGGAATACTCTTACTCAGAGGATCATAGGAAACAAATCCAAAGGCCGTTAAGTAAGAAAATTTTGCCTTTATGAACGGTTATGTGACGAGAGGGATAATATTTGTTCTCTCTATACTGCAAATCATTAAAGATAATAGTGTACTCTTTGATCCACTTATAGCTTGCGTGATCTCTTAGGAACCATAGATCCATTTGGCTACTCAGCGACCTATTTATCAAACAAAGGGTTCCTTGGAGCTCCACAAAATAGTCACCTTGGAGATCATCCAAACCTTTTGGAGCTGGAATCCCGCTGAATTTTTTATCTCCAAGGTTGAAAGATGCAATAAGTTCATTGGGTTCATTGAGCTCATTGCCAATTAGACAATATATAGATCCATTTACACAAGCAGTGTGAATGCCTTGCACAATTGAATAAGAAATGTCCCCAATACGCCTCCACGACTTGGAGCCCAAAGTGAAGACCTCGCAACCTAAACTGCACGTGCGACTCACAAGTCCACTTTCTGGTACAAAAGTCCGATCACTTTATATTCCTTTGTTTGTGGATGGAATTCGAATAAGCAGGTCTTCTCGTGACCTTGATGACTTATGCCAAGTGTATCCGAAAAAACAAACAAAGGAGGATCTATAAAAATAAAATAAAATTTAGATAGATGGTGCCTTACATATATCTAGAGATAAACTGATACAACAGCCTCAAATAAAAGACAAGCTAGACAGATTAATGTACCTTTAGCAAAGATTAACAGTAAGGCTGTCAATAGGGCATCCCCGCACTAAAATCTCATGGCTAGAGCTAAAAATAGGGTAGAGGCCCCAAGCTACGGCCTCAAAATCAAAAGCCTGTTATCCTTCGCACACGGTAAGGGCTTAACAAATCAAAGCGAGACTCAATTCGCACATCATGATTACATTATTTATGAGTAGTTAATTAATTAATTTTAATTCAATTCAGTTTTTAATAGCTCATATTACTTATAAATTGAATGGCAATTTTTTTATATATTTACATTCCATTGTGCTATACTTCAGATCATTATGTTACTAATATATTTTATCTTTTGTAGCTAATTATGTATGTTGCGTAGTGCGATGTCTCCAGATCCGGTGTGTGACTTTGGGGATGTCACACTCCTTAAGTGAGCTCTAAAGATTAATTGGTTGGTATCCTTACAAAGGTTGTGTAACATTATCTCTAAGTTGGGCATGAGGGATATGCACCAACTTGAGGGGGAGTGTTGGTGAGTTCCTAGCATCAGTTGGGTGTGCTATAGATGGATATTAGTGGTGTGTATGGGAACCTATTGTAAGTGATATATTATAATGAAAGGATGTGAGAAATACAACTCTCATAACCCTAATTGCTCTCTTAACTTTTTTATCTCTTCTTAACCTTGGCCCTAACTTAAACCTAAGATTAACTACAAACTTAATTGGTCTCACAACTATGCAAGGCGGGGAACTCGATAGCTGATTATCTAGCTAATGATGGATGACAAAGAATTGCATATTTGCTAGAGTTTGATCAAAACGAAATTTACATATATTAAGTATAGGGTGTTAGAATAGTTCCACATTGGCTGTGGGCTAGGAGGTCTTGGGCTATATATAATTTGGGCATTGTTAAAAAATATTATAATCAAAAATCCGAAAACGATAAAATGGGCAAGAGAAATTGGACTCGAGGCACGTAGTCGCTATCTTTAAAACGCTATTTGCTCCCTATTAGAGTAAATCCTCAAGTTTGCAAAAGGGTTCCAGTGAAATGTTTCTAGAATACAACGAGCCCAGTCTCTTGGATGCAATCTGGTACTTTCCAATAGTAGAAGATCGCCCAAAAAAACTCAATCTGATGAAGTATTAACAAAAAGAAGAAAGCAAGAGAATTCTCAAATTATATGCAAGGAAATTCGATGGATTTCAGAGTTTTCGAATCTATGTCCAGAGATCTCCATATATAGATCTCAAGTGCCTTTTCAATATGACTGTTAGACCAACAATCATATTTTGGACAGATCAAATCTTTCAGAGATCTAAACCACTCAATCCAACGATTGTATGAAAGGTTGCACATTTTCAAATTCAAATTCGAAAAGTTGCACTTGATAGAAAGTACCAATTTTTCTGGACCGGATTTGCTTGATAGAAAGTATCACTTTTTCTGGGCCGGATGCTGGCCAAAATCCGGGCCAACCCGACGCATTTAGAGCCCTAAATGTGGTGGGCCTTTGTTATCATTCTTGGTGCCTTCATGCGCAGGCCTTACTAAAAATTATTAATGCGCCGTTTTTATCTTCAACACCTTTTCTATTTATGATGTAGAGGGACCAACTACTCTCTTCTTCACCATCATTTAAACACCATTTAAAATAGTGTTTAAATGATAATCCACACCGTCAAAGTGATAGATCATAGATTCAAAAGCAATACGCCAAAAATAAACACATTTTTTTAGTAGTTTGGATCTTCGAAATCTACTACCAACCGTGGTGCTTAGTTTCAATGGCTGATATTAAAGATTTCCAATTGGATGGCTCAAATTCACGGATGGGCTTGATTCTTTGGCTAAAATATTTTCTAATGCTGAATTGCGACCTGAGCAATTTATATTGACCATAAATATGCCCCATATGTCACAATGGCAAACCACTTATCAACCATGCGAGATCAAAAGTCTAAATTTAAGGGTCTAAGACCATTTAAACACTTATTCGGTGTTTCAACGTGAGTCATAGTGTTCATAAAAAATGGTATTGATAATGGCTTGAGGCACGTAGTTCACTACGCTGTCTTAAACATAATAGATGTTTCCACTCCGCCGGATAAAAGAAGATGCAATAGAGTTCCCAGCGAAACTGCCTTCAAGATACTGATCTCTATTTACGGTGAAGAGATGCATGTCTTTTCAAACAATGGTAATAAGATAAATCGATTTCACCTGTCTTTTTAACTAACGGTAAAAAGATAAATCAAAATCTAAAAGACACTCCTTTAGAGAAAAAAATAAAATTTACAAGTTTGCCATTAAATAATTATCAGCATATATAATGTTAATTATAAACTTAATTTTGAAACACTAAAATATATATTACTACACTAATATATAATCATATCTTTTTAAATATATGCTCTCTTCTAGAGTTTGTAAAAGTTTCACTTCTTAATTAATTTGAATAGGAGGCTCAAGTCACATATATATGGACACAACATATTGTCTTATTTCTCTACACATTTACACCCTCATATGATAAAATGACTATAAATATAAAAATATAGCAATATTTTAAAAGGTAGATGATGCTCAACAAACATATTTTCCTTACCCTATATCCTACCTTAGCTAACTATTTGCTATATAGTAAATCATATAATCTAATTTCAAAATTGTATTGAAACTTTTTTATATGTGTGTGTATGTGTGTGGGTATAATAAGGGGGGAGACAAAGCTATAATTTACCCAATATGGAACGAAACTTCAATATGCCCCCGCCTGTGGACAGGCTTAGGATATTATAAGGAGAGAGATAAGGCTATAATTTGTAACGACCCCGAAAATTAGAACACGAGCCTGACTGCTTTGATTCGCGTGCCCGGCACGGAAACCAAGGTTGATTCAAAAACTTTAGGGTTATATTAGTTTAAATAATGTGGCACTGTGGTGAGATGAGATCACGTGTGAAATTTCATCTAGATCCGAGATGTGTAGAGGGTAGGTGGAACACGTTGCGCAAAAGCAACTGTGTTCGTGCTTCACACCGGAGCAGACACCAAAGGCAAAACAGAAATTCTGTTTTGAGGGGGTAGCTTATAGAAGAAGGAAGGGAGACAAGAGAGGAGAGACTTTCACTCTTCTTCTCCTTCATCCCCTGCCCTAACTGCTCCATTATCTGGAGATCTGTGCTAAGAAAGTTTGAAAGAGATCCCTTGTGAGAGAAGAAAAGGGTTAGCAAGAGAGAAGATGAGGGATTTCTAAGCTAGAGGAGCTAGACCTAAGTGATTGAGTTATCTGGGGTTTAAGATTGGTGTGAGAGACCTTGATCTGTCGAACCAGAGCTGAAGAGCTTCCCGCCGGACCCGGATCGGGGAGGAGCTCCGAGATCTAGGTTTGAAAACCCTCTTCCGAGTCATTGCCGGAAACCCAAGAAACCTTCGAACAAGGTGAGTTGTGTAGGTTAAATAGGGTTAAATGAGTAGTTTAAAGGGTGTGTTTATGATGTATTAATGGTGATTGCACAACCATTAATGGAGATAGAGCAAAAATGGAAGGAAGGTGAACTCCATTAATGACAGCCTTGCTGTCATTGGTGATCGATCACCAAAGGGTGGTGATCGATCATCGAGTTATGATCGATCACCAAGTGGTGATCGATCAATCAGATAAGCTTATGAGAACAGAGACCCCGGAGAGTTGAGAAGTTGAGGCTTCAGGTGGTGATCGATCACCAAGGTGGTGATCGATCTACAATGAGTCTGGTGATCGATCACCAAGGTGGTGATCGATCTACAATGAGTCTGGTGATCGATCACCAAGGTGGTGATCGATCTACAAGGGTGTTGGTGATCGATCACCAAGGTGGTGATCGATCAATCTGTATAAAGATTTATGTGGACAGAGGGGAAAGTTTTTGAAACTGGCAGTGGTGATCGATCAACAAAATGTTGATCGATCAACAAAATGTTGATCGATCTACAGAAGGGTTGGTGATCGATCACCAAGGTGGTGATCGATCTACTGTGGGTGGTGATCGATCTACAGTGGGTGGTGATCGATCACTCACCCTTGTGTTTGCCTGTCTTGACTTCATGAAGTAGACACCCCGGATATTGTGCCGGGTAGTTCTCCGACATTCCTAACACTTAATGTACTGTGCATATGGTATAGAATAAACCCTGACACGTCGAAAAAGCTTTGGATTTGCCTAGAAGATAAACTGATCTGAGGTAGGAGAAAATTCAACTTAAAGTGTATCTAAATTTAATTGCATGATATCTTAACATTGTATTCTATCTCTGATTTTCGAAAGCATGCCTGCATATGCATTAAACTCTGATTCCCGTATTCTGATATCTGTTTCTGTTCTTTGCATCTGCTCTGATAATCTGCTCTGATAATCTGATTCATGAGGTAATAAGTATGTATTTGATTTGAGGTTTAATATTCAGACGATCCCCACCGACTCGGCGGTATATCCGTTTCTTGCACAATGTGCAGTTGCTTGAAAATCCTCGGCAAAATATGCACTTCATGTGTGGGGCATTATTGCATTCCTGAAAATTGTTCATTGAACGACGATTGGTTGGGGTTTCCTATCGGCACAATCGCTACCACGTGATATATACACGGGAGTTACTTAAGTTAGAGATATGCATGATTTAAGTCATTTAAATCTAATAAGCATAGCATGTTGCTAATTCCGAAGTTCAGTTTACTTTTGCCAGTTATGCATTCTGATTTCCTGCATGTTTGAGCATCAATCTATATTTGTTCAGTTTTGTTTCACTTATCGATCTAAGATATGTTCTGCAATCATGTTTAATAATTTAGATGTAAATTAATTGAAATTCTTCTACTGAGCTAGGATGTAGCTCACCACCTTTCTCAAATCTTTTAGGTTCGAGGTTCTGGTGCAAGATCGAGAGCGATCCGGATTATCAGCCGGATCCCGAGGCCGAGGCAGAGGACGAGGAGACGGACGTTCAGGCGGACGAGTTCTATCCTTAGCCTGGGTATTGATGCCCGACATTTTGTACTTTTGATCTTTTGGATTATTGTGTGCCTGGTGGCCACCTTTGTATAAACATATGTAGTTCTACATTTATTTATTTTATGATAGTCCACATTCCATTTCGGAACCACTATCGGGAACCATTGTTTGGGTGATGTACGTCCATCACCGATGGTTCTTCCTGGTTCCTTTTTGGGAATGTGTATGTTTTTCCTTACATTTAAATATAGTTGACGTGTATTTAGTGTAGAAATTGGTTGACTCCGACTACCGCTGCTCGGATGTGTCCACCTAGCTTCCGCTATATGCGCGGATATGTGTGATCGATCCGGGATCATCCAGAGTATGATCCTAACGGCACGGATTTCTGGAGACGGAAATTCGGGTTGTTACAGTTGGTATCAGAGCCTAGACTGTAGGTTGAACTACGGGTTTAGAAAGGATTGTTTTCACAATCTATGTACTGATCAATGTTGTTGTTTTTACAATGATAGACCAGTATGGGCCCTAAGTTCAGAGGAGGGCATAGTGGAGGTAGAGCAGGACAGAGAGAGATTCCTCTGAGGGATGTGCCAGAGGTCACGTCGCGGGGCTTAGAGTTTCTCTCGCAACCAAATGTGGTTCCGGTGGGACCAAGAGGAGGAAGAAGAAGAAATGAGGAGAGGATGGAGCAGGTGTTGGAAGCATTAGCTACCAACGTCGCTCAACAAACAGCTGCGTTGGCTCAACAGGCAGCTAGACCACCCCATCAGCCTAGTGGGTTTGCGGAGTTTAGGAGAATGAGACCTCCTAACTTCTCGGGTCAAACGGATCCCATAGAGGCGGAAGGATGGATTGAAGAGATGGAAAAGCTCTTCGAGGTATTACAATGTAGTGATGAGGAGAAGGTGCGTTGGGCCACTTTCAAACTTGATGGTGACGCCGGACCATGGTGGAAGTCGGTGTCACAAAATCGACAAAGAGAATTCCCTCACACTCCTTGGACATGGGAGGAGTTCATGGAGGTGTTTTACCACAAATACTTCCCGAAAATTGTGAGGCACCAATGGGAAGTGAAATTCATAGAGTTGAAGCAAGGCGCCATGTCGGTGAGAGACTATGGAGCGGAGTTTGACAGGTTGGCTAGGTTTGCTCCTCAGCATGTAGCCACAGAGTTGATGAGAGCCAGAAAGTTTCAACTTGGCCTTAGACAAAATTTACAGAAAGACGTCGCTATGTGGGAAATGGAGACGTATGAGGGAGTCATGGCCAAGGCTCTCATAGCCGAAGAGGAGAATCAAAAGCAGTTTTCTTGGAGAGACAAGCAGGCGAGAGAGAGACCGTTTCAAGGGCAATCTCGTGACACGTAAAGAGCAAGAGGGCTAGGTTTTCTAGACCTCGAGATACCCTACACACTCGATGGGCGATATCTTCGGTCCTAGTTCCTACCAGAGGGCGGCAAGACCCCACGCCTCTAGATCATTCTGCACTTGGATCTTCCGGGTAGCGAGGCCTCAGGCACAGGACCTTCAAGGATCTCATCCTTTACTCCGGCCGCGATATGTGCAAAGTGTGGGAAACCACACAAGACGGAGGATTGTAGGAGAGATACCGGGGCATGCTTCAGGTGTGGCAAGATGGGCCACTTGGTTAGGAATTGCCCTGAGGAGAGTAAGGAGCGGGCAGGATCGGTATCAACACAGAGATCATCTCGACCAATAGTCCACGGTAGAGCTTATGCCATCACATGATCGATGCTCTGACATCGAATGATGTCATCCAAGGTATGATTTGAGATTCAATGAATGTGGTTTAGTGATATAATGAATTAAGAATTTTGAAAAATATAGAAATTATTGAGTAATTATGATGTAAATAGTATATGTATGCATGCATAGTTAAGACGTTGAGATAACATTGAAATTGGCGTATAGGTGAACTGAAATTGTATAGGAGTTGCGACATTTGTTATGCAGCACGAGCCTTGATAGATCCAGTTTCACGACTCTTTCATCCGACCTCAATTTACTAAGAAATTGGGTGCCACCTGCAACAATTTAGACTTTATTTTGATCGCGGGCCCCACGGTAATACTGTGAACGCACTCACCGTGTGCAAGTCAGTGATAGTGGCAGTGGAAGAACACGAAACACAGGCAGATTTGATTCTGTTGGATATGAAGGGATTTGACGTCATTATGGGAATGGATCGCTATCCGCATACCGCTAAGTGTGGATTGCCTTCTAAGATAGTGGTTTTCATTCCACCTAAGCGATTTATCATTTAGATTCCTTGGGGAAAAATCTAAGGTGGTTCGCTGATATCCGCGATTCGGGCGGAAAAGATGATGAAGAATGGTTGCAGCGGATATGTGGCTTTTCTACAAGAACAACGGGAAGAAACAAGTGTGCTATCCGATATTCCCGTCATGTGTGAGTATCCCGATGTATTTCCGGAAGAATTGCCTGGATTACCACCAGTTAGAGAGGTTGAGTTTGCAATTAATTTAGCTCTGCACGTAACCAAGATTCAAGGCTCAGACGGATGGCTCCAATGAATTGCAAGAGTTGAAGGAACAACCGCAAGAACCGCTGACAAGGGATTTATTCGCCAAGTGTGTCTCCTTGGGGAGCACCGGTTTTGTTTGTCGAAGAAAGACGGTTCAATGCGCTTATGCATTGATTATCTAGCTTGAATAAGTTGACGATTAAGAATCGTTACCCGCCTTCCTAGGATCGATGATCTATTTGATCAATTGCAAGGAGCGAGGTTCTTTACGAAGATTGACTTGAGATCGTTACCATCAATTACGGGTCAAGGTCAAGATGTTGAGAAGACAAATGCTCGTAACCGTATATGGGCACTATGAGTTCTTAGTTATGCCATTTGGATTGACGAACGCACCCGCATCATTTATGGACCGATGAATCAGATATTTAAACCACACTTGGACAAGTCGGTGGTTGTTTTCAGAGATTACATTCTTGTCTATTCCAAGACAAAGGAGGAACACGAAGAACATCTACATGTGGTTTCATGGACCTTAGAGAACACAAATTATACGCAAAGCTCGCAAGTGCGAGTTTTGCTGAACCAAGTGAGTTTCTAGGCCATATTGCTCCGCAAAAGGTATAATCAGAGATCCTACAAAGATCGAGGCGGTTGTGAATTGGGAACAAATAAGACAAAGGATGAGGTCCGTAGTTTTCTTGGTTTGGTGGTGGTACTACAAAAGCGGTTTGTAGAAGGATTCTCTAAACTATGTCGACTCACCACAAAGAAAAGTGCTAAGTTTGATTGGACGGAACAATGCGAGAAGAGTTTCAGAATTGAAGACGTCTAACTACAAAGACCAAGGTTAGCTATACCTTCCGCAGAGGAGGTTTTTGCTATCTACTGACGATCAGATAGTGGGTTAGGTTGCCCTCAACCAAAGATAAAAGGTTATCGCATATGGCTCTAGACAACTGAAGGAGCATGAAAAGAATTATCCGACTCATGACTTAGAGTTGGCTGCGGTAATCTTTGCCTTGAAGATTTGGAGGCACTACTTATACGGTGAGACATTTGACATCTACACCGACCACAAAAGCCTAAAGTACTTGTTTACACAAAAGGACTTGAACATGCGACAGCGCAGGTGGATGGAGTTCTTAAAAGATTACGATTGTTCCATCCAGTATCACCCTGGAAAAGCCAATGTGGTGGCGGATGCTTTGAGCAGGAAGTCTTCAGCTCAATTGGCACATTTGATCACCAGAGTGCAAAGGTGGCATTTATTGGAAGACCTGGCCTTATGTGATACATTGATTGATGTTAAGGGTTCAGGTACTTTGATGGCCACCATTGTGATACGGCCCACATTGTTTGATAATATACGAAAGCTCCAAATGGTCGATGATGAGCTTATGACAATTAGAAGAGATGTGATCAATGGGATAAGGCCTGATTTTTCTATTAAGGATGATGGCACCTTGCTATTTCGAGATTGGACGTGCATACCGGATACCAAAGATCTAAAAGACACAATTTTGGAAGAAGCGCATAAATCTACGTATGCTATACATCCGGGTAGCACCAAGATGTACCAAGATCTCAAACGAAGTTTTTGGTGGAGAGGATTAAAGAAGGATGTGGCGGAGTATGTTTCTCGGTGTTTGGTCCGCCAAACAGTGAAAGTAGATCATCGGAATCCAAAGAAGTTTGTTACAACCCTTGCCATCAGTGGAAATGGGAAGCCATCTCTATGGACTTTATTTTAGGATTGTACATCGAGAAAGAACAATGCAATATGGGTTATTGTTGATCGCTTGACTAAATCCGCACACTTTCTACCATATCGGACTACAATCACCCAATAAACTAGCCGAAGTTATATTTGAAAGAAATAGTTCGATTACATGGAATACACGATGTGTGTGTGATAGAGATCCTCTGTATACGTCACAGTTTTGGCGACGGTTCCAAGAAGGCATGGGTACAAAATTGGAATTCAGCTCAGCGTTTCACCCTCAGACAGATGGGCAGACTGAGAGAGTGAACCAGATAATAGAGGATATGTTGCGAGCATGCATGTTAGACTTTCATGGCTCATGGGATCAACACTTACCTCTAATCGAGTTCGCGTATAATAACAGCTATCAGTCGAGCATTGGGATGGCACCTTATGAAGCCTTATATGGACGTCGATGCAAATCTCCATTGAACTGGGAAGAAATCAAGTGAAGCTTATCTTGGGACCAGAAATGGTAGATAGTACCACTGAAACAGTAAGAGTAATACGTGAAAGGTTGAAGATGGCCCAAAGTCGCCAAAAGAGCTATGCCGATCTTCACCGAACACAAGTAGAATTTCAGGTATAATCAATTACATTAATGATATGACCATGGTTAAAATTTAACTACGAAGGAATTGACCCTTGTTTTCAGGTTGGAGACAAGGTGTTTGTGAAAATTTCGCCAATCAAGGGCGTCATGCGTTTTGGGAAACGCTGGACCATTTGAAGTACTTGGACGGGTTGGCGAGGTAGCATATCGGATCGCCTTACCACCGCAGTTAGCAAGCATGCATAACGTATTCCACGTATCCATGCTGCGCCATTACGTACGCGATCCGACTCACGTCTTGGATTTCCAACCGATAGAGCTCAGAGGATATGACGGCGATTGAGGAACCGATTGCTATTTTAGATCGTTTACATCAAGTCCTGCAGACTAAATTAATGCCGCTGGTACTAGTTAGGTGGAGAAATCATTCCGACACCGGGTTACTTGGGAGAGAGCAACCAAATCCGTGAAGATCCGATCTGCTCACCGATGAGAAGGTAAGTCTCGATTTCATCTAGGAATTCGTTGCCGTGATTATAAATTGGTGTGTGAGCATATACGTGATGAATTTCTCTTTTTGGAACACTTTATATGGCGTGTATGAATCAGTAGTCTCAAAATCCAGACCGTCAATATTAGGGAGATTGCACAGATGAAATGTGGTGTTCTACCGTGATCGATCTACACCAAGTCCGGTGATCGATCACCAATAGGCGTGATCGATCTACACCTGGTGATCGATCTACAAGAGACTCCGTGATCGATCTACACACTTGGTGATCGATCAATGAAGCGGTTTGAACTTAAGATTTTGGTGATCGATCACCAAGAGGCCGTGATCGATCACCAATGGGCGTTAAGTTATAAGAGAGGGGGAGTTCGAAGGGTCATTGCAACATCGCAACTGCAAGAGACCAAGGGGGTTTTTGACTTCCGACCTTCCCCAACCATTTTCCGATTATTCTCCGGCTATTTCGTCCATTCTTCGGCTCGATTTGAGGGTGCGTCGCCTCATTCACCGGTAAATCTCCCATTTCCTTGATCTTTGATTCCTTTCTTCGCATTTTAACCCCAATCTATACCATGGGACCACGCACGAAGAATCCTTCGCGTAAGGTACCCACATCCTGTGCATCACGCATCGCTTCCCCCGCCGTCCATGCCACCCATGGCACCGGCTTCGACCTCTACCCCACCCGTTCCCGCATCCGCGCCGCTCCCTATTGAGTGTGAAGTCCCCAACGCGTGGTGGGCTTCCAAAACCTTCCTACCAGAATACGTTTTTGTGTCCTCACTCTATGAGGACCGACCCGAAATGGCTTGGACCAAGGGTTACGTACAAAAGCTAGGGCTTAAACCCTTGCTCGCGCCCTTCCATGACCATTACTGCCCACGTATTGTGCGGCTTTTCTTTCAAAACCTCAAATGGGGTGATAGTCGCCATCGACTCGTCACAACCATCGATGGCCTTGAATATAAATTCAACCATTTCCACGTCGCGGCGGCACTTCAATGCCCGTCCGCTTATATCGAGACATGTGGCCTCGAGCCTCCGTACGTCAAGGAGGTACCCTATGCCGATGTGGTCACCAAGATGACCCAAGGCCAACACGGTAGGGGCCAGGCCATTTCTAGGGCCCAACTACCTGATCGGTTGTGGATGCTTGATACCTACATCAAGTGTGCCCTCAACCCTTTCCTGCACAAGTCCTCACGGACTGGAGTAGTGCAACAAGCACTATTCTTCTCAGCCTATGAGAACCGTTGGTTCTATGGCGATTCGTCATTGATGGCATCATAAATGCCAATGACCGATGTCCGAGAAGGCGATCTGGAGCAAAGAAACAGATCCCTATGCACGCCTCGTCACCAAGCTCAGAGAGCAAGATGTCGCCCACGCGAGGCCTCACGCCTTGGCTCCTCACGAGCCTCGCTTGGAAAATAACACTAGGGTCTTTCACCAAAGATCGGACAAAGAGCTACAACTTGTTGGTTGTGAGGAGGAAGAGCCCCTCGAGGCCCCATCTGAGGGTCCCCTCGATGTGCCCGCGACCACGAGAGGGCGAGACACCTGACCTACCACCCCGGCCTGAGAGCCATCCGCCTGACCAGCCTTTCCCACCTCCCGATCACCACACGCACCACCCCTCCCCACCGTCTTCCTCCGACGATGTCACCGCGATGCTTCGCGAGTTGGTGGAGAGCAACCGCCGCATCCACGAGAGGCTGGATGGCGTTGAGGCGTTCCAGAGACAGATGCATCGTCGTCTGGACTATCACGCGGGTATGCATGAGCTAGTCATGCAGCACCTTTATGCCACGACGTCCACGCCGGTGATCGCAAGACGCTACCGCACTGAGGTGGATCCACGACGACTATCATTCACCGCCAGCGTCCCTCGCAGAACAATTGATGAGGCTGCCCATCCCATGTCACCGCAGGTATTACCATACTACTATACCTTATTAGCCATTTATATGTATACATATCTCTATTATGTTTCATAGCATATCGCATAAATTCTGTTAATACTTTAATTATTCCTGCGTGATATATAAACTCTGTTAGCATTTTTAATTATCTCTGCATTATGTATGGTCTGACAGTCCTACATTAGTTCCGTACCTTAGTCTTAGAACTACTAAATCCCTGGATACACCTCTTAGACATTTTCGAGGACGAAAATTCCTAAGGGGGGGATAATGTAACCAAAAAAATTAGAACACTGAGATCGCTTTGATTCACAGGTGTCGTGACTAAAACCAAGGTTGATTCAAAAACTTTAGGGTTATATTAGTTTAAATAATGTGGCACTGTGGTGAGATGTGATCACGTGTGAAATTTCATCTAGATCCGAGATGTGTAGAGGTAGTTCTTGCTAGGAAAGCAGAGACACCAAGGGCAAAACAGAAATTCTGTTTTGAGGGGGTAGCTTATAGAAGAAGGAAGGGAGACAAGAGAGGAGAGACTTTCACTCTTCTTCTCCTTCATCATCCTCGCCTAATGCCCATTAATTTGGAGATCTGCTAAGAAAGTTTGAAAGAGATCCTCAGAGAGAAGAAAAGGGTTAACAAGAGAGAAGATGAGGGATTTCTAAGCTAGAGGAGCTAGACCTAAGTGATTGAGTTATCTGGTGTTTAAGATTGGTGTGAGAGACCTTGATCTGTCGAACCAGAGCTGAAGAGCTTCCCGCCGGACCCGGATCGGGGAGGAGCTCCGAGATCTAGGTTTGAAAACCCTCTTCCGAGTCATTGCCGGAAACCCAAGAAACCTTCGAACAAGGTGAGTTGTGTAGGTTAAATAGGGTTAAATGAGTAGTTTAAAGGGTGTGTTTATGATGTATTAATGGTGATTGCACAACCATTAATGGAGATAGAGCAAAAATGGAAGGAAGGTGAACTCCATTAATGACAGCCTTGCTGTCATTGGTGATCGATCACCAAAGGGTGGTGATCGATCACTGAGGGTTGGTGATCGATCACCAAGGGCTGGTGATCGATCAATCTGTATAAGCTTATGGGGAACAGAGACCCCAGAGAGTTGAGAAGTTGAGGCCCGAGGTGGTGATCGATCACCAAGGTGGTGATCGATCTACAATGAGTCTGGTGATCGATCACCAAGGTGGTGATCGATCTACAATGAGTCTGGTGATCGATCACCAAGGTGGTGATCGATCTACAAGGGTGTTGGTGATCGATCACCAAGGTGGTGATCGATCAATCTGTATAAAGATTTATGTGGACAGAGGGGAAAGTTTTTGAAACTGGCAGTGGTGATCGATCAACAAAATATTGATCGATCAACAAAATGTTGATCGATCTACAGAAGGGTTGGTGATCGATCACCAAGGTGGTGATCGATCTACTGTGGGTGGTGATCGATCTACAGTGGGTGGTGATCGATCACTCACCCTTGTGTTTGCCTGTCTTGACTTCATGAAGTAGACACCCCGGATATTATCTTGGTAGTAGTTCTCCGACATTCCTAACACTTAATGTACTGTGCATATGGTATAGAATAAACCCTGACACGTCGAAAAAGCTTTGGATTTGCCTAGAAGATAAACTGATCTGAGGTAGGAGAAAATTCAACTTAAAGTGTATCTAAATTTAATTGCATGATATCTTAACATTGTATTCTATCTCTGATTTTCGAAAGCATGCCTGCATATGCATTAAACTCTGATTCCGATTCTCGATATCTGCTTTCTTTTGCATATGCTCTCGATAATCGCCTCGATAATCTGATTCATGAGGTAATAAGTATGTATTTGATTTGAGGTTTAATCCCCACCGACTGAGTATATCCGTTTCTTGCACAATGTGCAGTTGCTTGAAAATCCTCGGCAAAATATGCACTTCATGTGTGGGGCATTATTGCATTCCTGAAAATTGTTCATTGAACGACGATTGGTTGGGGTTTCCTATCGGCACAAATCTGGCTACCACGTGATATATATACACGGGAGTTACTTAAGTTAGAGATATGCATGATTTAAGTCATTTAAATCTAATAAGCATAGCATGTTGCTAATTCCGAAGTTCAGTTTACTTTTGCCAGTTATGCATTCTGATTTCCTGCATGTTTGAGCATCAATCTATATTTGTTCAGTTTTGTTTCACTTATCGATCTAAGATATGTTCTGCAATCATGTTTAATAATTTAGATGTAAATTAATTGAAATTCTTCTACTGAGCTAGGATGTAGCTCACCCTGCTTCAAATCTTTTTAGGTTACGAGGTCAGTGCATTGAGAGCGATCCGGATTATCAGCCGGATCCCGAGGCCGAGGCAGAGGACGAGGAGACGGACGTTCAGGCGGACGAGTTCTATCCTTAGCCTGGGTATTGATGCCCGACATTTTGTACTTTTGATCTTTTGGATTATTGTGTGCCTGGTGGCCACCTTTGTATAAACATATGTAGTTCTACATTTATTTATTTTATGATAGTCCACATTCCATTTCGGAACCACTATCGGGAACCATTGTTTGGGTGATGTACGTCCATCACCAATGGTTCTTCCTGGTTCCTTTTTGGGAATGTGTATGTTTTTCCTTACATTTAAATATAGTTGACGTGTATTTAGTGTAGAAATTGGTTGACTCCGACTACCGCTGCTCGGATGTGTCCACCTAGCTTCCGCTATATGCGCGGATATGTGTGATCGATCCGGGATCATCCAGAGTATGATCCTAACGGCACGGATTTCTGGAGACGGAAATTCGGGTTGTTACATAATTTCTCTAATGTGGGACTAAACTTCAATAATTATAAATACTTGCATAATTTTAATTATTGTGATTGAATTGAACAAAATATTACTAAATTTATGAATTGTTCGAAAGTTTTATAAAAATATTGGTCAAAAATTTAAATTTCTATAAAAGAAATATAAAATTAAAAGAACAATTTTGTCATTATTGGTCAAAAATTTAATCTTCTATCAGTTTCTGATGATATTTTACAATTGAAGTAAAAATTTTCAAAAATTTTCTTAAAATTTGGAATAGTCCTTATAAAATTTTTAATTTACGAAAAACATTGGTAAAATTTAGAATTTACATAACATTTTTCAATTTAATTTGATTTTTTAAACTATCGGGAAGTGTTATTCAATTTCTTATAAAATTATTGAGATTTTTTACGTATTTTTATAAGAAATTGAATGACACTGCCCGATAGTTTAAAAAATCATATTAAATTGAAAAATGTTATGTAAATTCCTAATGAAAATCTAGTGAATTTATCATTTGTGGTCCTCGAAAATCGTGAAAGTCAAATGGTGACTAATGTCTCCAATTCCCACCGGGAGCCCCCTAGTTGCAAACACGGTCATATGACCACCGGTCAACTGGCCAGTCAACATGTCGTTTGCGTGTCAAATCGCTTCTAACTTAGTCACCTCATCGCGGCAGCATTACACATGGCAAGGGAGATCAGCGGAGGTCGATCGACCCATCACTAGGACACGATTGTGTGCTTGCATCGGAGTGGCCAAATCCGTTTTAGTGGATGACCGAGATTGAACAGACCCAGACGGTGAACAGATCCATTTCTGTAAGAAAGAGATTATAACTTTTGTTGCACAAAACAACATCTCTATCATATTAAATATAAACAGAGTCAATTGTTGAATCTGATAATGACTTTTGTCTTCACTTAGTTATATGATAAATATCGGTTTCTGCTCATCTTTTGAAGTTAAGATCTCTAATATTACCCTTCAAATAAGATGGATTAGATGATTTTTTTTACATGGCACAAGTCTCTCAAACTCGCTAGTATCTCTTTTGAACTATATGGAAGGGCCAACTTCTCGAGTGTGAGTAATGGCTCTAATTGTTTTTTAGTCAACTTTTTTTTAAATTTGTTTTTTATTCAAATTTCAACACTACATATCTTCTCCTATTATTTTTTATTTAAATTTAATCACTAAAGATTTTTTGATCATGGCTCATCATCAAACAGATATATATTGATTCCAAATGACACGAAAAGTCCAACTACCAAGTCTTCTGGAGACGAGTAGCAACTAACCTAGCGCCCGGGCTAACTCTTCATAATTACTAAGAATCCTTTTCTCAATCCACAATTCAATAAGGGTTGCTCTTTTGGCCTACCAAATCTATAAGGGCACCAATACAGAAATGATTGACTGTTTTGAATTAGAAGATGGAGATTATTTTTATCCCTTAAGAGACTAAGGAAAAAAGCATGCATCACCTCTTCGATTCCTTTGTAGGCCTGTCGGCTCTCGGGCCCTTGGCAAGGGACTTGCGGTCCTTTGAACCCCTGACCAACAAAAGCATCTAGGTCCACCGTACCTCCAAAGGTATAACTAAGGTTAGGGCCATAAACAACATGGTGATCATGATGGTGGTCAACTAGTCATCACATGTTCATGGTGGGTTGCAGATGGTGATGGTCGAGAGGAGATTATTTTTTTTTTGAAAAGAAATTATATTGATATAAAAAGAGAACAAAGAAAAAAAAAACAAGACAATCCAAATAATTAAGGAGATTTGTGAGAAGCAAATCAATCCGAAATAGGAAAGCCCACAACCAAAATAAATCAACCCAAATAATCTATGCTAGGGGAGATTTGGAGAGGAGATTTTTTGGTCTTAGGTTTTAATTATAACCTAATTTCACCATATTGGTGAAATTAAAATATTCAAAATTTAGTTTAAAGAGAAGGCAGTCTGAGGAAAAAAAAAATGTTTCTTTCTCGTCAGTTTTCAAAATATAGCCACTCAAAAAGCATATGTGACTTTTAATCCTCAAAATCCAAAAGACCTGTTATCCAATGCCCGCCACATAAAACCAAATGGATGACGTGAAGTGAATAAAATCCCCCTAAACCATTATCCTGAAATATTTGCTTATTTGCAAATTTGCAACTTCATTTCTCAGATCTACTCACTACATAATACCATTATCACACTTTTTTTTATTATTATTTATCAAAAAAGAGAGAGAGAGCATCAATTTTTTGGACGTCTGACCCACATATGTGTTCAATCTAAATGGTCCATGTGGCAGACCATATTATAAGAGAATCCAAGCCATTTTATTAGTGCACTTTAACATCAATAATTAACGAACATCCATATTAAAGTGCAAAAATTAAATGGTTTGAAAATCTCCTAAATGTATAATATTGGACCTTTTTAAAATCAATATGTGAGCTCTCACTTTGATCACTTGAATTGTCCACACCACCGTACATTTTTAATTGTGTGATTCAAGTATGGATCAAATCTATAATTCCCTTTTTCACTAGGTTGTCATCTTAGAGAGTCTATAGAGGAATCTTCATGAAAGAGGGACATTGTTAATCATGTCCTTTTAAAGAGGGTTGTTTTTCCTATTTCAAAGAGTAGTCACCACTTTATCTCTTTTTTTTTTTTTTTTTTTTAATAACTTAGGATAATCCCAAGCTTATGCTTGGACTAATTGATGGATCTGCATGGATCTATCAATCCGACCATCCAAATATATGTCATAGGATCTAGGCGTATGATCAATTAAAAACAATAAATCAACAATCCATAAATTAAAATATATGTGCGCACCTTGAGTGTGAGTAATTAATGGTGGGTTGCCGATCTTCAACGATCTTCTCGCTCTCAATATTTTCCAGCACAATGGGGATGCTTTTGCTAATAGGGAGGATTGAATTGTGTCGAGCAATTGTTGGGACCAAACATCCCTTATATTTATAGCCAAAAAGTCATTTCCCATTAAGGACTTAATTACTAATTATATTGTGATTGGGAATCACAATTATACCTCAACTAAAAGACTTAATTATTATTAGTTGCTTATTCTCTTCAAATTCACTGAATTAGCAACTATCACATCACAAGATTGATCTTACACCATTCACCGATCAACGGATTGACTATATTGACGGCCACCAAAATAGAAACTTCTAACAGTCTCTCACATGGCCACATTATGTCAATAACCCTGATTTTCAAATGTTAGCTAACTTTCTTTGAATGACAAATCATAATCAATCTCAATCAAAGTCTTTATAATCAGTCCGGTCCAGTGAGAATTCTAACAGAGAATCAATATAGTCAATGTATCATGTCATCGACACTGGACCGTTCATGAGATACCACATTAGAATTTATCACCGACATGGTGTATTGAGCAACAGTGTCATGCACTTATAGATACAGGGCGAATGGTTCTGTATTGCGACCTGTTTCAGAGTATCTACCATAGTACTCTTCGCTTCTATCAGATCTCACAATTTTAATCTTCGAATTGAGTTATAACTCAACTTCAGCTTTATAGATTTTAAATATATCCAGTGCCTCAAATTTCTCATGGATGAGAAATATATATCCAAAACGAGAATAATCATCAGTGAAGGTAATAAAATACTTTTGGCCACCAATAGCAGGAGTTAGAAACGGTTCACAAATATCAGTATGGACTATTTGTAGCAAACTTGTGCTCCTGATGACTTCTTTCTTATTAGTCTTTGTGAGTTTTCCTTTAATGCAATCAATACAAGTATTGAAGTCAGAGAAATCGAGCGCATCGATTATATCATATTTAATTAACCTCTCCATTCTATCCTCAGATATATGGCCTAAACGTATATGCCACAAAATGAAAAAAAATTTCACTACTCGTTTTCGTTTCTTACTAACTTTATCATCCACATACATAGAAACTAAAGATTGGGGGTAAGATAAATTCAAGTTCAACTGATAAAGATTGCCCACTAGTAAGCCACTACCCACAATATCGGAATCAAATAATAAAGTAAAAATATTATGTCCAAATTTAAATTTGAATTCGTCACCGACATGGTGTATTGAGCAACAATGTCATGTTCTTGTAGATACATGACGAATGGTCCTAGATTGCGACATGTTTCAGAGTATTTATCATAGTACTCTTCGCCTCACTTTGAAAATCATGGCACTAGAAAAGATCATCACTGTTGAGCAGAAGAATCCTTCTAAGCCATATTTTCGATTTGGGTTTGATAATATTTTATATGGTCACAAAAGTGATTCATTAAAAAAAATAAGTCACTCAAGGAATGCAAGTTGTCAAATCTAACTCATGTTGTGGGTAAGTGTCCAAAAATTAATAATAATCATAGATAACATTATGTAAGTACCATCCTTGGTGCTTGTACACAACCTCTAATACCCAAACTTAATTAAAAGCACTCGTATTTACAATAATTATCCAATTAAAATTATCAAAGTGACAATCAGTCATGTCAAAAGTCACAACAAAGAACTCATTGTCAAAATAGAGCTCAAAAATATATCCGAAATATTCAAAAAAGTCAAAATTCATATATAATGTCCGAAAATCGAACCTATAAATAGCTCAGAAATGACTCGAAAAGAATAAAGAATAGTATGGGTCACAATTGGGCCTTAAGGACAAACAGGTTGTGTTTGACGAGCCAAATCGGGTTATGAATCATGTCTGATTATCAACCAGGCCGTGGCACGAATCGGGTCATTTATGGGCCGCATCAAGTATGTGGACTAGTCGGTCCACGGGCCGGGTCATGGCTAATATGAATTATACGACGTGTCATGGGGTCCATAAGACCCATCGTGCATTGAAGGGAGATGAATGAAGGGTTTCAAGGGGCGTCTTCTCCAAAAAGAAAAATAAATTGAAAGCAATTTCATTGAAGTTTTTTGAACGCCAAAGATGTAAAGGAAGCCCTTTCACCCTGGTCCATAAAGTACCACCAGCAGGAGGGGATGCCTTATTGCATATATGTTGGTGTCCATCAGGAGAAACCAACATCTAGATTTTGACCCAACATCTAGATTGAACAAGTTCAGAGGCTATATATATATATCCGTTGTAGAAATAATCCAGAAAATTAAACTTGTTTATGCTCCACTTACCAACAACTATCGTGCAGAACTCTATTTCTTGATCTTTGCCTGCCATTAGGGTTGGATATCAATATACCTTTATTTGGCCATTAGGTTTGGATATCAATATACCTCTATTTGATAGGGCTGCCACCCAATGAATGGCTTTAGGATCGTCTCCTACTGCAATCGATCTGATTTTTTTTTTTTTTTTTTTCGCTTAAAACGTATATGGTCACCCCTTCCCCAAATAGAATACCCTTGCTGCAGCTCTCTTACGAGAAGGGGCTTTCGTGTTGTTGATTTTCCAAGGGAAACGAACCCCAAAGGCAATCGATGCCTTGCTACTTCTATTGCAAAGGGATTTGGATTTACAGTTGTGGTAACCATAATCCAGACATCTCCAATCGCCTTCTTTATATTAATTTTAACGTCACTAAATTCTGACCCTTTTGCATGAAGGAAAATCAAAATTGGTTTTAAATTAGAAATCGAACACTAAGATGAAATTCATATACTAATGCTTTGACCGATAAAACACTAATCATGGCTCTAAAACCAATTGATGGATCTGTATGGACCTATCGATCCGACCATCTAAATATATGTCATAGGATCTAGGCGCATGATTAATCAAAAATAATAAATCAATAATCCATAAATTAACATATATGTGCGCACCTTGAGTGTGAGCCATTAATGGTGGGTTGCCGATCTTCAACGATCTTTTCGCTCTCAATATCTCCTAGCACAATGGGGATGCTTTTACTAATTGGGAGGATTGAATTCTGTCGAGCAATTGTTGGGACCAAGCATCCCTTATATTTATAGTCAAAAAGTCCTTTCTCATTAAGGACTTAATTACTAATTCCAAACATCCCTTATATTTATAGCCAAAAAGTCTTTTCCCATTAAGGACTTAATTATTAATTATATTGTGATTGAAAATCACAATCATACCTTAACTAAAAGAATTAATTATTATTAGTTGCTTATTCTCCTTAAATTTACCGAATTAACAACTATGATCACATTGCAAGATTGATCTTACACCATTCACCGGCCAACGAATTGACCATAGTGAAGGCCACCAAAATAGAAACTTCCAACACTAATCCCTAAGGGA
Source organism: Chloranthus sessilifolius (assembly GCA_021018995.1). Taxonomy (NCBI): domain Eukaryota; kingdom Viridiplantae; phylum Streptophyta; class Magnoliopsida; order Chloranthales; family Chloranthaceae; genus Chloranthus; species Chloranthus sessilifolius. Next base: position 5,500,218 of record JAJIZI010000016.1, on the reverse strand, counting down.
TGGCCCCCCTACCATGTAAAGAGTATTTCACGATTTATACAGCCACCCACTCCTTTATCTTCCAATCCTTCTCTCTTCCCATATTTCTTTGCAATAATAAAGAGCAGCTTTTGTTATTTTCTACTCTCCCAAAGAAAAATGTCAAACACAATCTTAAATTACTAACTGAACTTTTTGAGATGCAATAAATATACACATTGAAATGGGAATAATAATACCATAATATCCAAAGTCAAGATTACATAAAGACGTTAAAAAGTCTACATCCTTGTCAACCTATGAAAGCAATTAGGGGTACCCTCCATCCAAAGGTTATAATGCACATCTTGAATACCATATAAAGTTTATCCGATTGGACCCAACCATTGCCTTGATACTTTGATAACATTGAAATGCTTAGACATGAAGGATTTAGCCCTGAAGTGAAACTGAATATTAAAGAGAGAAAAAGTAGTAAGGTACCATTATTCACACCCCACGAGACTGCTTTCTCACCCGAGTAAAGAAAATAAAACAAAAATAAAGTGGGGTGTAAGTTTTAAAAGTCTTTTTTTTAGAGTTTTTCAACACTGGGGTGAGAGAGTAGTCTCATGAGGTATAAATAACAATACCCAAAGTTAATATTACCTCGTGTTCATCATATTATTGTGGTCGCATAACCCCGATGGAGACTACCAAGCTTTCTGCATAAGCACATGGCTGACTAGGGTAAGATTTCTTGTCATGTCCACAAACCTAGGGTAAATTCCATGGGCCTAACTCACACTACAAAAAATAAGACTATTGGCGGCAGTTTTTTGTTTTTGGAGTAAAAAATTGTCGGCTATTAATAAAAAACATATTAAGACTATTAGCGACAAGGGTATTATCGGCAGTTTTTTGTTAATAGCAGCAGTTTTTGCTACCCCTAATAGTCTTATTTTTTGTAGTGTGATCAACCTCACAAAACTGGCTAGGTACTCAAGATACACCTTAGTGGCTTGATCCGTTGAGTAGCCGTTTCGAAGTCAATATCCTGTACAAGAGTTTAGCTGGGGCGGTAACTCCTAGTCTTCCTTGGACGTGAATTTGGAAGGAGAAAGTTCCAATGTGGGCAATCACCTTCACCTGGCTGCTACTGGTCGATAAGGCTTTTACTATAGATAACTTGAAATCTAGAGGGTTCTCATTGGCCAATTGATGTTCTCTGTGTTTAATGGAGGAAGGGGAGGCGACCCATATGTTTATTCATTGTACGTATACGCGACAGATATGGGCGGAGCTTCTCTCATGGTTCGCAATTAGTTAGGTTATGCCATCATCGTGTGGAGAGGTGATGGGCAGCAGGAGATGTGGGCTGAATAGTGCTAGGAAATCTCAGCTATGGAGTTTCATCTTGTTTGTGGTATTTTGGTTAGTTTGGAAGGAAAGAAAAAAGAGAATTTTCAAAGATAAAGCTTCGAATCCGAGTCAGCTGGCATTCAGAATTCAAGTGAAATCCTTACAGTGGGCCCAAAGCTCTAAAATTTTGGCTCCATATTCTATCTAGGGCTAGTTGTGCAACATAACAGAGATATGGGTTCTTAAGTTATGGGAGTTGTTGTCTTTCCTAGGCTTGAGCTGTGTTTGTTGATTGGCCTATTGTAGTTGTGTGAGCTCCTGGTTCACCATGCTACAGTCACTCCTCTGTTATGCTATTCTCAGTTTGGTAGTGTGGGTGTTATGTATTTGGGTGGGGTGTTGTGGTAGCTTGGGGTTGTCGGCAATGCCGAAGCTCATTAGCTCACAGTGGTGTTTATTTTTATTTTTATTTTTATTTTTATCTCTTGTACTCTCTGATTGTTATACTAGAAAGGGAGAGGCCCCTTAAATCTCATCGTTAAGCATCAAAAAAAAAAAAAAGGTGAGGATTGCCCAGATTATATATAACCCAAAGCTTCCAGCCCACGGGCAATATGGGACTATCATTCCTATACTGAAAATCATCAAATATAATGGATTACTCTCTGATCCACTCATGGCTTGTAGAAACCATAAATCCATTCGGCTCATGACCTGCCTTTTGCTCAAACAAAGGTCCCTTGGAGGCTTGGAGCTCCACTAAATAGTACAAATGGAGATCATCCATGCCTTTTGGAGCTGTAATCACCTGTAGTTTTCATCTCCGAGTTGGAAGGACATCACTAGTTCGCTATGTGCAATTTCTGTGTATGCAATAAGGTCGCTAAGGTGCATGTTGTCGAACTCCAGTGTGCTGATTTATTGTGTAATGGTAAAAGCAAAATAAAATAGAGGATGGATTCAGCACAATTGAAATATCACAGACCTGCAAGATACAAGGTCTATTGTAGCAAGTTTTAATAAGTAAGAGTTTGTCCCACAGGGAAAATTGGTCTATAGCTCCAAGGGAGCCATCTTTAGTAGGCCCTCCAGATCTGGCATCCTAAATGGAAGGGAATTTAGGGTCACTATTCTCTAAATCCTAAGGTAACCTAATGCCTGAACTACAGAAATGGTTGAGAAGAATGATGGAGTGGAAGAAAAGAAATATAAAAAGGGTGAGAAGTATGCTATTAGGTTCAGATCTGCTGGGTTTTATGACTCAGATTCAGATCTGTTGCTATAGAAGTCCTGTCCAATGGCTACATTATCACCACTGAGGAGAAAGAATCCAACTCATTTCTGTGCCATGATCCAATCCCTTTATGGCTATAACCTGTCTACTTAAATGGTCAGAGACTATCCAATTGGGGAACCACAGCCGAGAGATGGGTCAGAATAAGTTTATCATTGTACGCACTACTTCATCCAGGCTACAAGCTCAGGAATCCATAGGAAACCTCAACCTCTAAAGTGCAATGTGTGGGCTAGGACTGTATGGGAGCATGTTAGCCCAGACACATAGAACCAGCAAGAGTTTGAGTACAACCTTAGGTCTAACTGTCCACTGCTTTAGAAAGACTGCAGTGATCCAGCCACAAGCCTACAATCTCTATAACCAAACCAGATCTGCCATCTGATGGCGGGTCTATATAAATATAGGGAAGTCTGTCTCTGCACAATCCCTCATAGGGCTACAAGCACAAATGCAGAGAAGCAGAATCGGTCTTGGATCTGTGGATTGGCCTCACCCTAAGGCTATAACCTGTACACTTAAATGGTCACAGACTATCCCAGTGGCTATCCTCCTCATAGAGGTCCAAAACAGAACAAGAATATTGTCACACCATGTTCACAAGGCTACAAGCTCAGGCTCCCATGGGGATTTCAGATCTAGTGGATCCTGTGGTGGGGCTAGGCTTGTATAGGAGCATGTTAGTCCAGACACATAGGTCACTTGGATTTGAATAGATCCTTAAAAATAGTCCTCCATTGCTTATAATACAACCTAGCAATGGAGGATCTCAACGCAGCAGCCTTGTACAGAATAACTCAATCTCAAACCTCAATCCCATACATGTAAAACACCCAATCACGAAATTCCATTAAATCTAAACCAAATAAGCATACAAAGGCATAGCCAGCAAGTGTTGGGCTATGGAGAGAAGAAAAAGTAAAAAGAAATCTACCTAAACATTACTGGAACTCTATAGCTAACGCAAGAAGAAGATAGACAAAATTTTATTCTAATTTTGATCTCCTAAACCTAAATTAGGTTTAGGTTTATATAGCAGTCAGCTTGGGGGCACACTAGGGTTAGGAAACCCTAATTTTAACGATGCCACGTGGCCTATTACTGTTCCTTGGATGCTTCGGGGCGCGTGCACAGAGATTGAAGCGTTGGAATGCATGCCCTAATTGCTGAAAGTTCTCAGAATGCCCTCTGCAGAAGTGAGGGAGAGTTAGAGCCCAGAGCCTCGCCAGGTAGCACTGGTTTCCAAGACTTGTCGCGTGGTAGAACTGTCTTCGCGAGATTAGATTCACTTGGAGCTCCAACCTTCGCGGGGTTGCATTTGCTTGAAACTTAATGCTCGCAAGATAGGGAGTTGAGCCCTCGCTGGACTGCTCTGGTCTTCGCGGGATTGCACTTTTCTTTTCAATGGCGTGGGGTTCCAGCGCACAGTTAGTTCTTCAGTAGATCCTCGCGGGGATTCTCGCGAGGATGTGAAGTGCATTAATCTCTAAACTGCACGAGAGGTTCCCTGAAGTTTTGCATCCCGCGGCCACTGCGCGACAGCTGCGCGCAGAAATTCTTGGAGCTCTCTCTCCTCAACTGATCTAAGTGAACTGCACGAGGTTTGAGTGCTTGAGCTTCACGAGAGCTGCGCAAGGCATGCTTTCTAAGTCATGTGAGCATTTATATTTAAGCTTCTCGAGAGCTGCGCGAGTCATGATTCTGAAGCCCTTCTGTCACTAAACTGCGCGAGAACAGTGCGGACAATTGGCATGAAGTCTTGGGAAACTCGCAAGGGCTGCGCGAGGCTTACTTTCTTAATCCTTTGAACCTTGCGGAAGCTGAGCGAGGCATGCTTTCTTGCTCTGTTGCTGCCGTGCTTTGCCTTCATGCAGTCAGGTTCTTGTCTGGATCCAGCTTCCATTCTTCTGAGAGACTTCTGGGGCAAAAGTGGGCTCCTTAGCAGGGTTAAGGCCTTATTGCAGCTGTTGTTTATTACCTACAACATTGAACTTAACAAGCATTTATTAGATGGCTAAGGGTCTAACTGTAACAGCCCGGATTTCTGCACCTAGAAATCCGTGCCATCAGGATCATACTCTGGATGATCCCCAGGACAAATCACGAAGTGTCTGCTCGTATAGCGGAAACCAAGCAGACACTGTCCAGCAGTGGTAGATCGAGTTATCACAAGGCATTTAAAATAGAAAGAAGCAATAAAACAAACATGTATCTAAATATATAAAAATATACATTCCCAAAAAGGAACTAAGAAGAACCAATGGTGATAGACATCCATCACCCAAAATAATGGTTCCTAATAATGGTTCCAATAGAATGTATAGTAATACTATAAAAGGAAGAAAATATCTACAGAAAGTAAATACAGAAATGGCCACCAGGCGCACAATAATCCAAAGGTTTACACAAAATCCTAAAATAGCAGACTCGTACACCCAGACTAAGGATAAAAGTCGTCCCACCGACGCCGCCTCTCGTCTCTACCACCTCCGGATCAGTGAAAATCGTCACTCTCAAGGTCGGAAGTACCGCCGTAACCTAAAAGTGATTTAGAAAGCAGGGTGAGCTACATCATAGCTCAATAGAAGAATTCCAACTAAATGAATTGAATATGCAGATCATGCTATCTCATAACAGAAATCAAATCAGAAACGTACAATCATGACGAATCAAATCAAATACTGAGCTTTTTAGACAAGAAATCAGATGTTATGCAAGTATATTATCAGAAAGCTTAAATTGTGTATATTTAACTTAAGAAACTCCCGTGACTATATAGCACGGAGTAAACAGGAATGTCCGATAGGAAACCCCAACCAATCGTCGTTCACATGAACAATTTTGAAAGTGCAACAATGCCTCATCTATGGAGTGCAATTACGCCGAGGATTACAAGCAGGTGCACAAGTGTGCCAAGCATCGGATATACCGCCGGGTCGGTGGGGATCATCTGGTTTAAATCATCAAATCACATACATATATACCTCACAGATCAGATAGCAGAAATCAGAAGCAGATTTCAGGATACGAATCAGGAAATAGAAATCAAAGATAGCAGGAATTTATGATATGCATACATGCTTGTTAAAAACAGAAATCAGGGCACAGATATAAAATAAACATGAAATCATACTCAAAAGCAGTTTAGGTTGGTTTTCCCCTACCTCAGGTCAGACCTCTTTCTAAGCAAACCCAACGCCGTTCTAAAGCAGTCCAAAAGTTCTTATCTACGGCCTCCACTCTTAGTCTACATCACACACATGATGATGTATAAAAATTGATCCTAAATATTAATAATATTGACGTATTTAAGTGTTTTCTCAAAACAGAGATGGAAATGGGTAATTTCGTGTTGACTCAAAACTTGACCCAACTTCCCACTTCATTTTGACCCTCAAACATTTGATTAAAGATTTATCTAATTCATAAAAGAGTTAGATCTCGTCGTACTCTTTCCAACGCATCAAGAATCGCGTCAATCGGAGTTCGGGACAAGGAGTTATGGCCAAAATACCGAAGCTATATCGATACTTCAGTCAAAACGTGCTAACTTAGAACTTAGCCAAACTTCCAGCTCAATTTTGATCATTAAAACAATTTATTCATTAGTTAGTTAATTCATAAAAGTTGTAGATTTAGTTGTCCTCTTTCCAATGCCGCAAGAATCGCATCAATCGGAGTTCGGAGTAAAAAGTTATGACCAAAACACTAAAGCGATTCAGATAGTCAAATTGATCGATCAACACATTATATTGATCGATCACCATTGATCGATCAATTTCACCATTGATCGATCAACCATCATATTGATCGATCAATTTCACCATTGATCGATCAACCATCATATTGATCGATCAATTTCACCATTGATCGATCAATGTTGTCGGGAATGAACCTCCAGCAACCTAACTTGCTGTTTTTATCATTGTATATATAATTTGATCGATCAATCACTTATATTGATCGATCAATATAAAATTTGATCGATCAATCACCTATATTGATCGATCAACACCCAATTTGATCGATCAATCACCTACATTGATCGATCAAAACCTTCAGAAATGCACAGCCATAAGGTTTTATCATTTTTGATCTATTTTCATCCAAATCTTCTACGATCTTCATCGTATCACACACAAATCCACACTAAACTAAAACAAGGATTTATTCTACTATCTAAACTATTTAAAATCAAAGAAAAACTAACCTTTCTTCGATCGATTTCGTGCCTTTAAGGATCGTTGTCCAAAGGGGTTTCGAAACGAATCTTCCGAATTTCTACGGCGATTTCACCATGATTGATCACCACGAATTCAAGATTAAGTCGTCAATGATCCACGCATCGATCTTAACCTCTTCAACACTTGGTTAGTGATCACGAGGTGGAGCGTTTCTTGAAAAACGGGCTTCTAAGGAAAAAGGGGTTTGAATGGCTTGTAGTTCCCGGATCTTTAACGGTTGAAATTTACCAACGGCGGACACTCAAGCGAGGCCGTCGTCATGTGCTTTGCAAAGGTTGCGGAGATTATGGCGCGGTTGCAATCGAAATCTCACGGTTTCTCATGAGGGTTCCATGGGGAAGAAGCTCTCTCTCTCTCTAGAACTCCCAAACTCTAAGGCTTGCAACCGGGTAAGCTTCTTTGAGAAGCTTTGCCTTTTAATTAGCTAAAGGGTTTGGTTTCGATGCGAAGCGATAACACTGCAAAAGTGTGTTAGGCTTATCCACTTGAAATAGAGTTTGGTTTCGGTGTTGAGCGGCACACGATGCGTCGGTGCACGGCTTTCACACTAAAGGCCCAAACACACATTTAAACCTTAATCCGTCCGCACAAAGTTATTCTAATATTATTTAAATATTTATTATTATATAAAAATCTATGATGACATCGATTTTCGTGTCGACCACACACTCGAGGTCAGTCGAGTTCGAGTCTGATTTTTCAGGTTGTTACATTCTTCCCACCTTAAAGAATTTTCGTCCTCGAAAATCGACCTGCCAGTTTCAAAAAGGTATGAGTATAATTCAATATGCCCAAAAATTAGGGTCATGACATTTTCCTCTCTTCAAGGAATTTTCGCTTTCGAAACTGCAAAACATACCTAAATAGGTCTACTATCCCCACAGGTTTAAACAAAGCAGTGATAATTATGTCACAAAATTTTATTATATTATAGTAATAGATCAAGATAGAATAACTAAGTTCTAAATTACTTTTGCCAATAATATTTTCATAAATTTTAATTTATTTTGATTTTCGTGCCAGGCACGTATATCAAAGCAGTCGAGTTCTGTTTAGAATTTTAGGGTCATTACATTATCCCCCCCTTAGAAATTTTCGTCCCCGAAAATGTCTAACAGACACTAATAGTTTGAACCCTAGCAAACGTGCACAGAACATCAAAATGAATATTTGGTTACAGGATGTGAGATGCATCCCCTCAAGTGCAACGTTAGGCTATGCCCCCCATCATCTAGTGCTTGCCCATCAGGCACCTCCTCAACTGGAGCTGGTGGTATAACCCCCTCCTCAGGTAACCTCTTGACCAATAGATTATAGCTCTTGGTCCAATCCTTGAGCTTGAAAACTTTAATGTTCTTGGTCAAGCGAGGCTCGCCAGGAGCCAGGCTATACTCCTCTCTCAATGCAATATACTGCTCGACCATTCTTGTTATCAATTGAGCCTATGATGCTCTTTCTTTGAAGCGTCTTACGCTTCTCAAACAAGAAATCTCTATTATTGATCTCATGGACTTGTGCAAAACGGGTTATGGCACACTTGATAAAAGTATCAAGCATCCATAGTCTATCAGGGAGTTTGGCTCAGTAAAGGCTTGACCTGAACTATACTGACCACAAGTCTATCATGGTATGGGACATCTTTGACATATGGTGGCAACAACAAGTCTCCCCATACCGTGAAGAACATAGTAAAGCGGCGGCGACATCAAATTGGTTAAATTTATAGTCGCAACCGTCAATGTTGGTGACCAATTGGTGATGAGTGTCACCCCGACAAAGATGTTGATAAAAGAGCCTCACTATATGAGGACAAAAATGGACGTAAAATGACTCATGCAATGTTCTCAACCCTAGCTTAGCAACATAGTCGATCGCCCATTCCATTTCGAGCCAATCCTCGAATAGTTTAGAGTCGAAAGCACATTCAGGCAACAATGTTTTAGAAGCCCACCACTCTTTTGGAAGTTCTTGTTGAATTAGTGGTGGCTGTGGGTTTTGAACGAGTGGCACATCTTGTTCGATTGGTGTCACGGGTTGCACAAAGGGTTGTGCGACCGGTTTCACGGTTGGCATCGATGTACGAGCCCAAGATGCAGGGATTTTACATGACAGATTCGTCATTCGCGGTCCCAGAGTTTAAAATGTACAAAAATACACAAAAAAACCCCTTAAACAAGGAAAAGATTAGAGTTTATCATAATAGCCGAGCAAAATGCGATCCAATGAATCAAAGCAAGAAGCTCCAATAGCAAGTGAAAAAAATAAAAACCCACAATATAACTTACATCGATAAAATTGATCGATCAATGCTCAATTTGATCGATCAGGCAGCCTTTTTGTCACAGGACAATATAAATTGGTTTTATCGATCAGCCTTCTTATTTGATCGATCAAATGCGCAGTTGATCGATCAATTCACCAAATTGATTGATCAATCATTACAGTCAAACTGTTTCTTTAAACACACCTCATTAATTGAGGCATTATCCAGTCGCTATTTCACTACATATAGGGTATCAGTATATGCTATCTAGACAACTCCAACTGTATGGAATTGTAATTGCCACGTACATAAAGCAATAATGGGTTAGAATTAAAAATCGCAAAAATTTCCTCTCGCATTAGGTGAACAAAAGCAGGTATGACTCATGAATTTTGGTTTCACGCTCCCATTTTGCCTCAGTGAAAGTGATTCTTGGCTAATTCAATGGTTTAGGGTTCTATCCTCCATCCCGCCCCATGACTTTCACACCATTGAACACCAATAACATAAAGAACATACTGCTAAAGTATCGTACCTTGGGTCGGCCGATTTCGCAGCCCACCAGCTCCACAAGCTCCAGGGTTCCAATGGTTTAACAATCTCAAAAAAACTAGTGGCGATCCTTGCTAGCTTCGACACAATCGCATGGCGTCCATGCTCCACATTCACGAGCAATAACGCCCTCACCAAATATCTTTCTCTTCGTCTTAAATTCCACCACTTAACATAATTGCAAGAGTTAAAGCAAAAGGAATAATCTCCATTCCTAGCCAAGCCTTTAAACTTCTAACCGCTAGTATGTAAAGCATACACACCCCCCATAGGTGTGCAAGATCACATCAATGGTCTACACCGTACACACATGTGCACCGTACACCCATACGTAATCTAACGCATCTCATCACATTTGACCTCCACATAGCCGAACCAATTATCAGACGAGCACGTCTCCCTAAGTAGCGACATGTGGGTAAAGAAGACACATCAAGAGGCCTTCCACCATCCATACATACGCACATCTATAATCCGCAGATTGGCAATCTTCTTGCAGGAAGCCATACAATTTAGAAGTCTCCATCATAAATTCAACGTCCTCCAAATTAGGGTTATCATAATCTCCCCATCTGGAAGGAATTTCATCCTCAAAAATATCCTAAAGATATCTCGACTAAAACTCAATTGTTCATAGCGTCAATACACGTGCACAAAGGTATTATGCGTGAAATAGTCACAACCATACAAATGCCACTCATATATGCTCTCTCGAGTCCACATCCCCAATGAACTCACACGCATCCGTAGTCGAAATAGTTTCCCCAAAATCACAGTATCCACACAATCCCGATAGGTAAAATTGTCGGGTTAATGTACCGTCGCTAAGCTCATCCCAAATCTCGAAAAAGTGTGGCGCCTTCTCATGCACCGTATCTCATATCATACCTCCATAAGCAATTATATAGTAGTATGTCACCATCATGTTAACCATTAGTCAAAGAAAATGACCATAATGCCCACAAAATTCATACATAGGCAAAAACTAATTGGGCTTTTTATTAAGGATGTCCCCTTATTTACTTGATCGGTGTTCATTCCACAAAGAATTGTATATTGATCATGAGATTAAGACTACTTAACGTAATGTATCTATAAATGGGATCAACCAAACCTTGAAAGAAATTTAATGTGTTGTCCATTCAGATCTTCACTTCAACTCTGATCATTAGTGATCATGTATCATTTCCATTGTATTAATCACGGTGACCCCTTATGATTGTAAAAATACTCATGGAGCATGAGACCAATTTTGAAACATACCATTCATCCGAAAAATCCGATTCACCACATTGATGCTATCGTTATCGTGAATAAATCAACTCATAACTCGAATAGGTCTCATCTGCTCACGAACAAATATTCACACTCACCCACTTTACACGGTGGTAAGAGATATCACCAAAATGATATAAAGCCATCACCAAGATGAGATAAAGCCATCACCAATATGAGGTACAGCCATCACCAAAATGAGATAAAGCCATTACCAAAATGAGGTAAAGCCATCAGCAAAATGAGATAAAGCCATCGCCAACATGAGATAAAGCCATCAGCAAAATGAGATAAAGCTATCACCAATATGAGAACCTCTAAAATCTACCACAACGATCGTAAAATCTTCAAACTTTATGCCCTTAACCAATCTTATGATACGCGAATAGAATTCCGATCATACAGGAAGGGCAAAAGAGTGTGACACATCTAACCTTTCAAATCAAGGAGATGATTGCTCTCAATGTCATACATAAATACTTAGGCATGATTAATCGACCCTTCATGTGCACAACTCTCAACACACTCACTATACTAACTAAATCTCCATATATTCCTTAAAAATCTACAGTCGTTCATCATGGCTTAGGTGAAAACAGCGGAATCCACCATAGCGACATCCAATTATGCTCTCTCATGATATCCATAATTAAAATTTTCCTATCCTCTATCAATTACCGACATGATTGTCTTAGACTTTTCCAATTCTCGGAAAACTTCCAGAGTAAACTACAGTGATTAACAACCGAACTCACGTTTAGAAGGAACGTATTTAAATACACCATAATCATGACTCATTAGTTAGGAAGAAGAATACTAGGATTACGTATGTTAATTCAACTTTATTTCTCATAAGTATTAAGGAAATTTCAAATTCACTAAACAATTGTCCTTAAAAATTTTGTTGTAACTGTCAAGATTTATTAAGTCTGCCAATATAACTATCACTTACGTAGTTACTCTTTTGAATTTAGAATTCGTTTATGTCATGCAAGTGATTTAAGTCGATACACAAGTGATAATGCTATGATATTTCGCACGTGTCAAAACCAATAAAATTCCTAAATCATCTGAACATTAAAACAAAATCTTGACAATTGATATTGAACTTATACCTTGGGCATCTTGAGTCGCAGGAAGAATCGGCTTAGAAGTAGACGTCGAGGTCTCCTGCTTCTGTCGCTTATCTGGGCAGTTCTTGACTCGGTGTCCTTGCTGACCACATCTAAAACAAGCACCCGAGAGAAACCTACAAGCCTCCGTTCTATGAGATTTCCCACACCACGCACATGTTACAAATGGTGTAGATGAGGAAACAGGTAAGGCCTGCCGTACCGAAGTAACTCTAGTTGTCGCCGGATGTAAAGAGCGAGAACTATTTTGAGTGGTTGTCGAGGTCATTGCTTCCTTTTTCAAAGTAGGGCAATGTCTTATCAAGTGTCCCATTCGTCCACACCTAAAACAAGCCCCAGTAGATCTTCTACAGTCTCTCGCTAGGTGTCGCCCGTCACACCTAGAACATAATTCATTTAATGTCGATGGAGAGGTGTGAGTCGTCCTTCTCAACATTGCCGTAAGTAATGCAGCCTGCTGAGTCATAGTGCTAAGCATCGCTTCAAGAAACTGCCTATTGGGCTCACCTCCTCCAGTGTGTACAATCTTAGCCTTCTTTCGTGGTGCCATTTCGATCTGTTAGCATGACACAAAATTCCCATCAATAATTGTCATAGCCACAATGGCCCAAAGTTCCAACAACATCTTAAAACATATTTTATCTAATAGCCGTACATTTATCAAATCATCCAATATTTCCCTTAAAAGTGATTATGAGATCCACCATTTAAGTCTTAAATCGAATCCCAAGTTCTAAATCTCCAGCCATAGTCAGAAGTTCCCTATAGAAGCTAAAACCAAAACTCCACTAACTTTGCTAAAGTCCTAATTGAGTTATAGAAAACTCACTTCCCAATCATACCTACATCCATAGCCTAGTCTGAAGTCCTAACACGACCTAAAGCCTAGGCTCTGATACAATCAGACAATGACCGGATTTACACCCGTAATCCGTGCCATCGAGATCATACTGGATGATCCCGGACAAATCACGAGTGTCCGCTCAGATAGCGGAAACCAAGCATAATCGCGTTATCACAAGGCATTTAAAATAGAAAGAAGCAACAAAACAAACATGTATCTAAATAAATAAGAATATACATTCCCAAAAAGGAACCAAGAAGAACCAATGGTGATAGACATCCATCACCCAAAATAATGGTTCCTAATAATGGTTCCAATAGAATGTATAGTAATACTATAAAAGGAAGAAAATATCTACAGAAAGTAAATACAGAAGTGGCCACCAGGCGCACAATAATCCAAAGGTTTACACAAAATCCCAAAAATAGCGACTCAGATACCTGCATTAAGGATAAAAGTCGTCCCACCGACGCCGGGCCTCCTCGTTCGGCCTACCACTCTGGATCAGGCTGAAAATCTGGGTCACTCTCAGTGCCGGGAAGTACCGCTTCAGAACCTAAAAGTGATTTAGAAAGCAGGGTGAGCTACATCATAGCTCAATAGAAGAATTCCAACTAAATGAATTGAATATGCAGATCATGCTATCTCATAACAGAAATCAAATCAGAAACGTACAATCATGACGAATCAAATCAAATACTGAGCTTTTTAGACAAGAAATCAGATGTTATGTAAGTATATTATCAGAGAGCTTAAATTGTGTATATTTAACTTAAGAAACTCCCGTGACTATATAGCACGGAGTAAACAGGAATGTCCGATAGGAAACCCCAACCAATCGTCGTTCACATGAACAATTTTGAAAGTGCAACAATGCCTCATCTATGGAGTGCAATTGCGCCGAGGATTACAAGCAGGTGCACAAGTGTGCCAGGCATCGGATATACCGCCGGGTCGGTGGGGATCATCTGGTTTAAATCATCAAATCACATACATATATACCTCACTGATCAGATAGCGTAAATTAGAAGCGTATTTGTGATACTAATCAGAAACAGAAATCAAAGATAGCAGGAATTTATGATATGCATACATGCTTGTTAAAAACAGAAATCAGGGCACAGATATAAAATAAACATGAAATCATACTCAAAAGCAGTTTAGGTTGGTTTTCCCCTACCTCGTGCACCTCTTTCTAAGCAAACCCAACGCCGTTCTAAAGCGGTCAAAAGTTCTTATCTACGGCCTCCTCTTAGTCTACATCACACACATGATGATGTATAAAAATTGATCCTAAATATTAATAATATTGACGTATTTAAGTGTTTTCTCAAAACAGAGATGGAAATGGGTAATTTCGTGTTGACTCAAAACTTGACCCAACTTCCCACTTCATTTTGACCCTCAAACATTTGATTAAAGATTTATCTAATTCATAAAAGAGTTAGATCTCGTCGTACTCTTTCCAACGCATCAAGAATCGCGTCAATCGGAGTTCGGGACAAGGAGTTATGGCCAAAATACCGAAGCTATATCGATACTTCAGTCAAAACGTGCTAACTTAGAACTTAGCCAAACTTCCAGCTTAATTTTGATCATTAAAACAATTTATTCATTAGTTAGTTAATTCATAAAAGTTGTAGATTTAGTTGTCCTCTTTCCAATGCCGCAAGAATCGCATCAATCGGAGTTCGGAGTAAAAAGTTATGACCAAAACACTAAAGCAGTATCGGCACAGTCAAATTGATCGATCAACACATTATATTGATCGATCAACACCACATTGATCGATCAATTTCACCATTGATCGATCAACCATCATATTGATCGATCAATTTCACCATTGATCGATCAACCATCATATTGATCGATCAATTTCACCATTGATCGATCAATGTTGTCGGGAATGAACCTCCAGCAACCTAACTTGCTGTTTTTATCATTGTATATATAATTTGATCGATCAATCACTTATATTGATCGATCAATACAAAATTTGATCGATCAATCACCTATATTGATCGATCAACACCCAATTTGATCGATCAATCACCTACATTGATCGATCAAAACCTTCAGAAATGCACAGCCATAAGGTTTTGTCATTTTTGATCTATTTTCATCCAAATCTTCTACGATCTTCATCGTATCACACACAAATCCACACTAAACTAAAACAAGGATTTATCCTACTATCTAAACTATTTAAAATCAAAGAAAAACTAACCTTTCTTCGATTGATTTCGTGCCTTTAAGGATCGTTGTCCAAAGGGGTTTCGAAACGAATCTTCCGAATTTCTACGGCGATTTCACCATGATTGATCACCACGAATTCAAGATTAAGTCGTCAATGATCCACGCATCGATCTTAACCTCTTCAACACTTGGTTAGTGATCACGAGGTGGAGCGTTTCTTGAAAAACGGGCTTCTAAGGAAAAAGGGGTTTGAATGGCTTGTAGTTCCCGGATCTTTAACGGTTGAAATTTACCAACGGCGGACACTCAAGCGAGGCCGTCGTCATGTGCTTTGCAAAGGTTGCGGAGATTATGGCGCGGTTGCAATCGAAATCTCACGGTTTCTCATGAGGGTTCCATGGGGAAGAAGCTCTCTCTCTCTCTCTCTAGAACTCCCAAACTCTAAGGCTTGCAACCGGGTAAGCTTCTTTGAGAAGCTTTGCCTTTTAATTAGCTAAAGGGTTTGGTTTCGATGCGAAGCGATAACACTGCAAAAGTGTGTTAGGCTTATCCACTTGAAATAGAGTTTGGTTTCGGTGTTGAGCGGCACACGATGCGTCGGTGCACGGCTTTCACACTAAAGGCCCAAACACACATTTAAACCTTAATCCGTCCGCACAAAGTTATTCTAATATTATTTAAATATTTATTATTATATAAAAATCTATGATGACATCGATTTTCGTGTCGACCACACACTCGAGGTCAGTCGAGTTCGAGTCTGATTTTTCAGGTTGTTACACTAACAAAGGCTAAGTTAAGGGGTGAAAAATGGTAGTTTTCATGTCTTAATAGTGCGCCTTCTAAGAAAGAAAAATGCTTCATCATTAATAAGTTCTGTGTATGATATTTCAAAGGCACTTTAGAAAAACAATCTTAAAAAATAAACGTTGTAGCAGAAATTTCAGAACTTATACGTTTTAAAAAACAATGCTTTCACGATTTTTTGAAGTTCTGAAATCCATGAAAGCATCGTTTTTTTAATTTCCATTATCACCTACCAATTTAGAAGCAAAGCCTAACCCTCAAAAACTTTTTTCTTTTGATCGGTACGGAACAGTCATTAAAGAAAACCAGATGTACAGGACTAAACACCGGTGAGGAACGGGAAACAAGGCAACACAAAAAGGCAAAAAGAAGACACTCGAGACTACCCCATTGGAGACCAAGCTTTCAACATAAGCACATCTTTCACAATAAAAGGAGAGAAGTAATCACTAAGAAATCCGTCATCATGATCCCGGATCAAACCACCAATGCCTCTTTTATCAGAGCAATACGAAGAAGCAACATTGAGATTAATTAGCCGTCCCAAGTGCACGACGTATCCACTTCATACAAATGGATTTGATTTGTTTGGTGAACTGAACCTCATCAAGTTTTAATTGAAACTTCCATAATCTTGTTGAGATTGACCCAACTCAAAAGGCCAAGTTGATGTGGCCGACCCAATAAAAATTAGGTTGGCTCGAGTTAGATATCAGGTTAACGTACCGGATTAGTTCACAATCCTAGTCATGTGGAATAAACAACTGAATTTCCGATGTTATGCCTATGATCTCACCATCTATTTTGTGTGGAAGATTGGGATGAAAAACCATTTCAATCATATGATTTGGAGCATTCAATATGGTAGCAGGAGGAGATTGGGTAAGGCTACGGTTTCATCATGGGGTGTAAATAATGCTATCCAATAGTTCTAAGCATCAAACCTGCACTGCAACATGTCTTAATTATCAGCCAAGGAACTCATACAATTGGCGAACTTCATAATATCTGTGCTTAAAAAATAAAAACAACACCTCTTATGGTGGGATTTAAATGTGGATGCCACTCTAATTCGTTTTGGGATGCTACTGAACCCCACCAAATTAAGTAGGGCTGAAAATCGTTGACTATTTTGAATTGGACAATGGAGATTACTTTTTCTTCAATCTTTCACACAACTGATCTTGACATCATAAGAACATCATAAGAGGGTCATTTTTTATTCCACATGCCACTAATCAAAAAAGTGACCTAAAGATCAATGTGGCACACATAAGTCTCAACAGTTAACTTTTTTAGGTGTGTTATGTGGAATCAAAACTGACACTCAGATGATACAGCCATGATCTTAAGGTCAGCTGTCTGGAAGATTGGAATGGAAAATGATCTTCATCGTGGAATTCAAACCATCCATTGGTATTTAGGTCTACTTTAGCAGGGGATATTCAGCATTGGACAATGTTATATGGCAGGCAGGTTTTGTGCGGGCAAAGTGCAGGCAGTTGATGTGGCGGGACATGATTGGCTGCCCCAACCTGCACTTGCAGCCAATTGCGTTGCACCACATCAGCCGTCTGCACTTTGCCTGCACAAAACCTGCCTGCCGTTTACAATTTTCCAGCATTTGGTGGGAGGTTTGTAGCAGCCCCATCTTTTCTCACCACACCACATTGCAACTGTGAGAGAGAGAGAGAGCAGTTCCAAAATAGAACCTTTGTGATGGCCAAGAACGGCGCTGCTATTCCACTCGATCTGACTTCTTCTGGGTAAGGATAAGTTGGCGTCACAGCTCCACGTGTCATTGAGAAGGATCACTCATCCTTCTATCCAACGATGATATTATTCATCGGACTAAAAGAATGACACGTGTCTCCATCAAGGATCAAAATATCGGTAAGCGATCGTATTATCGTCGACCTCAGGGATGATACGCGCCGAATATCGACCTATATATTCAATGTATCGGCGATACATTGAATGTATCGATTTGATACATTAAATTTTTTTTTCGATTGTCTACAATCGATGGATGTAGACAATGATTTTTTTTGATTCGATTGTCTAAGTCGCTATCGATTGTGTAGACAATCGAAAAAAATATATATATACATATTATCGGACAATAAGTACATTATTTTTAAGGGGCTACGATACAATGCCTTTGTATCGTACCGCTCAAATCCAAAACTGATACATATCGAACGATACGTATCAATATCGGACAATTTTTTGACCCATGGTCTCCATGTTATATCCAAGATATCCTTTTAGAATATACAACACCTCCATCTATTAAATACTGCTTTTCGGCTTTGTCTTCGCATTTTCGTATTCTTCCTTTCTTTGGATAACATGTCGGCCTTTGTGGGCAAGTATAAAGGTATATTATTATTATTATTATTATTATTATTATTATTATTATTATTGTTTTTAATATCTTTACCATTATCTCGTTTAATGATTACAACTGGATAAAGTAAAATAAGAACTCTTTTAACTTGATCAGAGTCATCAGACGGTTAGGATTGGTCTGTCAAATGTGTGTACGTAGCTGGATTCAGTTCACATTAATTAGAGCACCATCTTTGATAATGTATTAACTTAGTGAGGAGAATCAATCTAAATTTAGAATTTTTTGGTGTTCCTTCTATCAAAATGGTCAAGCCTACTCGGGAGTGCACACATATTTATGAGCACATAAATCAGTGCAATGTGAAAGCATACTTTTTTTCACTGATTTGATGCTTAAAAATATCAGAGCATCTCTGGCGGAGTGAGATTGCCCTTTCAACCGAAAATGGTCAGGTCCTCCTAGTTGAATAGGGTTTCAAGTTCAACTTCCTCTACAGCCGTTGCATATAGGAGAATCTTGACTGCATGCTATCATATAAAATTGAAAATTATGAAAGTCAAGATTCTCCTATATCCAACCAATTGGACGTGAGCATTGCCGTGTTCTTTCTGCTGGTGGATGGTGCTAGACGGCCTTGTATTTTATAGGAACATAGCCTTCATAGATTGATCAACTTAAGAGTAAAACTAGATGACTTCCAATTCTCCTAGTATTATCATGGAAGATAAACATATAATCCAAAACTATTTACACTTTATTCAACAGCTCAAGATCTATGAACAAAGCAGAAAAAAAAAGAATAATTGCGGGAAAAGTGTTGGGAAGAAAAAGTTTTGCGTCATTATAGCGAAACAAAAAGTTTCGGTTGATCAGGACTCACCTGTTTTCAAGACCCTCAAAATTCGTGAATGATTTTTATTTTTTTAGAAGAGAGTCAATTGATTGTTATGCCCTCCTTTAAAACCCTCCTCTCTTGTGATTTTGCTCCCACCCCTATCCTAAAAAGGGACGAATGCCTCACCGGTGGCTGCTTCCATCTGCTCCAGCTACTCCGGCGACTGCTCCGATTGCTTTAAACCCTCTTTAATCATGATGTCTGCCTCCATTAATGACCGGTCCTGGTTTCCAGAGAAAAATGCCCTTTCATTTTTTTGGTTTGAAGGACGTGGGCAGATGGGCATTTAGGTCACTTCTCATGACTTAAAAATTCTTTTTGGAGACACATGTGTCATGAAAATAATTTTGGGACCTCCAAAAATCGTGTCAATCCCTCTTACTTGAAACTTTTTGGATTTGTATAATACCGCAAAACTTTTAAAAAATAATCATGTTTTCGCAAAGTGCCCAAAAAAACTTATGTTCACTAGAATAAAATTTTGCTTCTACTAATGATTTGGGCCTAGCTACCTCTGTAAATGTAAATATATAATGTGAAACTGTCTATTCCATATATTCTCTTAATAAGAATTTAAAGGTCTAGAAGTGAATTCATGTGGGACTCACGAAATTCACTTTCATACATCAATTCCATTATAATTAATCTTCAATTCGATGCATAAATCGAATGAAATGCCAATTCTAGGAGTAAAAGAGTCATTACGATATAATTTGAATGGAGTATTTGAAAAAATAAAAATTTATATCTAGTAGTTAAAATATTCTTTTTCAAATTCACAAGAATTTATTTTCGAAGAATCTATTTAAACAGTAGAATTATAATTTTAGTGAAGTCATTTATCACACAACATAATCAAACAAGAGAATTGTTATTTCCAGAGAAATTCAATTCCAAGGAAGTGAGTATGATAATCGCGAATTCACTTCCAACAGTTGAATTCCAAATTATCAAACAAGGCCAAAGTAAATGAATACAACCACACTTAATTTTCATTCCCCATCTTTTAATCTTCAATATAATTCTCAGAGGAGCTGATAAAGAATGCAAAGTACATAGCAACCCCAGGCAAAGGCAAGCGCCTCTCTGGCATAAATGTAGAGAACGTGGAGTCCAACCCCCAAACTCTCCGCCAGCGCCTCTAGCATAATCATAGGGTGGTTAAACACGGCTAACTTGGTCAAAAGGGCTCTTCTTGGAGCAAACTACAGAAGATGAAGGCAGCCAGAACCTATAAAGAGAAGCACATTCCCCAAGACATCATGGTCATTTAAATACTCACTGGAATTCCATGTAAATCAATTAAACGATTCAGATGTGTTTCCAAGCTTTGGTCTCTTTAATCTCGGATCCTTACTTCATCGATGCTCACTCAGACAGCACGAAAAAGGGCTCTTCCTCCGATCTAATTTTCAAGATAAAACAAGATGAACCTTGCCAAATTAAAATATCAATGCTGAATATAGAGAAGAGGGAAAGGGAAAAGATTTTATTGAAAAAAGATCCTAAAATTGGGAGGTTCAAATTTTGCACATCGATATCTTGCAATGGATTAATCTGCCTCATTACATGCTACAAGGTCGACATGGATAATGAAGACGACGACAACCACCGCTACTACCAGAGTGAAGATGTGTATTTGTTTAATCCTGCCACTCGAGAATCACAAACTATACCAAAAGGTATATCCCCTATCTCTAGATCGACTTGAGAAGATATCCAATCCTGTTTAGTAAAATTTAAAAATAATTAGTTAAAATTGATAAAAAAATTTAAAAGTAAAGTTTTTAATGAAATTGGGAAGAAGTTGAATAAAATTTGTAAAATTTAAAATTTATTCAAAAAATTCCAAATTTATTCCCAAATTTGTGATTAATATGGATTTCATATGGGGTTTCTTTTGCAAAAATTCCCGAGTGATTCTCAAATTTGATCACTATGTTTACATCCAACAAGGTTGTGAGTTTTCACTTGGCCCTTAAAAAAATATATATATTTTTTGGGCACAACCCGGTCTGGATAGCTAACTGGGCCGAGTTGGCCTCAGCCCAGTTTTGAAATTTTGTAGCCTAAACCTAGCCAAGTTAGCTATCCGGGCCGGGCTGGGTTTTTAGTAATTTTTAAGAGTATTTTGAGATTTTTTGTTTTTTTAAAATTCTGCCTGGTTTCTTATCCGGGCTTGGCCCTACTTGGCCCGCTTAGTAAATATCTAAAAAATTGGGCTGAACCCGGCCCATCCAGGCTAGGCCCGTGCTGAAGCCCGACCCGTTGAAAGCCCTACATCCAACCATGGAAGTTTGGTATACCGAACAGAAACCGATTTTTTTGGTTTTCGGTTCGGTCCACCCCACATCGAACCGAAACCCATCGGTGTAATATCCCTGATATTTTTTATTTATTTTTCATTTACCTCAGTAAGCGTGTTCGGAAATTATTGTGGAATATTTTTAGATTTTTGATAAGCTAAGGCTATAATAAGATAAATGACCGAAGGAATTTGTCTCGAGAGGTGTGCAAGTCATGTAATTGATGACTCACACAATAACGTAGGTGTTTGTGTTTAGCATGGGACACATTTTTCAACTTAAGTGGATAAGTTATAAAATTATAAAATATAGATATTTTTATTGCTTGGCTATTGGTTATAAAGAGATTGAAAGAGAAGTTTAACTTCTCTCTCTCGTTGGAAATTTAAGCCTTTAAGCCTTTAAGCCTTGCATCTTCTAAATCTTAGATCTTGAGAGCTTGAGAGTTCCTCTCCCCATCTCAACCGTTGATTAGAATTATATCGAAAATTTGATCAGCTTGAACTATTGAAAGGGAAGAGAGATGTGGAGAGTGAGAAGTTCTATGTGATTTTGTTGTTGATGAGGTAGTGGCCAATTGCTTTTTGATAGCCGTTGAACTTTGGAGATTGGTTCCGGTGTGTGCTTTGGTACAACGGAAGCAACGGCTTGAACTACAAGAGGTAGGCCTTTAAACCTCCTTTTGTCTTTTGAATTCAATTTCTGTTTAGAATGGTGAATGATGTTTATTTTTGGATAAGAAGGCTGTAGTTGAAAAAGAAAGAAAAGAGTTCGGACATGGAAATTTTGATAGCCACAGACCTGAAGAAATTCGAGGGTCGAATTTCAATTCGAGGGTCAAATTTGAAATTCGACCATCGATTTGAAAATCGAGTGTCGATTTTCCAATTTTTGTGCCTTATGCAGATTTTTCAATTCGAGGGTCGATTTCCAATTCGAGGGTCGAATTTGGAAATCAACCATCGATTTGAAAATCGAAGGTTGACTTTCTGATTTTTGTGACTGATGAGATTTTTTTGAAATTCGAGGGTCGAAATTGAATTCGACCATCGAATTTCAAATTCGACCCACGAATTTAAATTCGAGGGTCGAATTCTGCCCTATTTCTGGCATTTGAAATTTTTGTCGGATTTTTCTCGGCAAGCTTTTGGTTTGATTTTTTTGTTCTATATTAACACTGAGAGTGTTAATATGTGTAGGTTTTGAATAATGGGAGTCCTTGGTGAGGATTGCTTGTGCTTGCTTTAGAACCTTCTTTGTTGAGGTAGGGGAACCCTATATTTTATTTGCATTAAATTATAAGCATAAACTGTTTTGACTATTTCTTTTAAGAGGCATAAATTTTGGAATTTTGTTACACACATCATGAATAAAACTCTGAATATATGATACAAATCCGAAAATTGGAAACTTTGTTATAACTAAGAATTTCGTAATTTGAACCTCAGAACCTCAGTTAATTTTGAATTAGAACTTCGAATCAGAACTCTGAAAAATCAGTAATATGTTATGAATAATAAGATTTGATATATGTTAGCATTTGCATTCGATTTGAGGTACGTCAGAACGATGTCCTAGATTCTATCAATCGTCTTGACGGTGTTACTTTGGCGCAAGTTTTCCTCATAGCATAGGGGCTTGATCTATTTGCATATCATTATAAGTAAGGTTTTCAAAAGACAAAAATCGGATCAAATATGATTTTTAAATGATGCTTTGCAAACTAAATCTTCAATTCTAATCTTGAGTCAAAACTGATAACATAAATCTGATGTGTTCGAAAATCTTCTGAATTAGTATGCTTCTTCTCTTAAATTTATAACTTAATTTTATCTCCCAAATTTTCTATAGCATGAGAGCGGACTACGTGACCGATGGGAAACCCTACTGACCATCGTCGTTCATGAACCCATTTCTGAAGTGCAATAGACACCCAAATTCGGCCCAAGGCCCGATCAATCTGTACTTCGGGGGAGATGTACCCCTGTGCTTCCGATGGCACCCTGAACCCTTAGGAATTCACCCAAACCTTTAGGAATCACCCTGAACCCTTTAGAAACAGTCCCCAACCGTTAGAAAGTGCCCCTAAACCCTAGGATCCCTTCCCAGACCCAACTTAAATCCTTCTGAGCAGTTGACGGGATGAGAGCTACAGAATTTCACACAGACCATTACCAAGGATGAGCCATATACCATTAGAAAGAGGACTTCTCCAGATTTCCAACAAGCTAAAGATCACCCAATTTGGAGCTACGGTTCAAAAGTTATGGCCGATTGAAGTTTCACATAAAATCATAGGACTTTTACCGAGGCGTGGATATTACATATGCCCAGCCATTTTTGCCCCAGATTAGTCAGGCATATATATTATATACACCTGCCTATTTTGGGGAAAATTTGGTCGAGCGTATATAATATATACGCCCAGCATAGGTAGGACCCACCACGGGCTTCATCTTCTCAAAACTCCCAGCATAGGTGACACCCAGCTTAGCTACAGTAACTGTCATCGGTTGCTCGAATTTCCTTCATCTAGTTTGACCCTTTGACCATCCCCTTAGTTAAGGTGGGTGTCTTGAGCTCGGTTGCACCCCCTTTGAGCTTATTTGCAACCCTTAAGTCACCCACGGTCTCACCCCATCATCTGCCATTAAAATCAATCTCCCAAAACCCTAAGACCTTGAAAACCTAGAAAACCTTAGATGGGGGATTACCTAATTGCTAAACCAATTAGCTCTTAAGTAAGCCCCTAACCCTCCCCTTCTCTATAAATAGAGAGGCCCCCCTCTTCTTTAAGGGTTGGAAAAAATTGGAGGTTAAGGATTTGGAGCTTAAGAGAGAACCCTAGTGAGAGAAAATGCATACATTTTTTTAGAATTCCAGCATGCTTAGTTCATCCATTTCAACCCATTTCCACCATTAGATCACTCCCTTTAGCTAAAGTCTAGCCTTTAACCTCACCCTACACATCCTATTTTACCGAATCCTAGTGTTAAAATCCATTTCTATATCGTTTAAGCCATTGGAAGCACGCCAAAGCGAAGATCTTCCACGGTGCAACAAGGGCCCGTGAGCTCCGACTCACCCCTCTCTTCCTCTACCTTCTTGGTGTCTCCTCCGTCCAAGGATTCAAGCCGTTACGCCACCGAAATTTCAGTTTAGCTCAAAGCTTGATAGGACCGTATTGCCTTCGGGCAAGGGGAAACTCCGCCCTTTTTTTTAAATTTTGGTCATAGATAGAGACCGCTACGTGCGGGTTGATCGGGTGCCTAAACCCTTTCCGATCGATAACCGAAGCCCCTACCCTAGAGCCTTTGGCAAAGACCGGTAAATCAGAGTCATATTTAGCACTTCGGTGCTCAAAATATCGATTTGAAGGTTTCTCGGGTCACCAAAAGCTCCGGGTGGTGACTCTACATTTTCATTCGTTAGGCGAGCGCATCGCCGCGACGGGTTCGCGAGGATCCATGGTCGCACACACGTGAACGAGACTTAAGAGAATGCTTAAATTTAGTTTTTTGCTTCTACAGGGATCCAGACATGCGTCCGACAACTTTTCTAATAGAATCTCTTTTGAGCATTGTTTTGAAAATCGAATCGGGACCGACTTAGCAAGTCTTCCGATTCTAATTCAACCAGTTCGGCCGTGGTTCAACCCGCCAACGAACTTCGTTGACCACAATATTTAACAGGTCAACGAACTGTGAACCAAATACCAGACCGGTTTAGGCACAAGTTCACTATTCAACTTTCAACCACTGCTTCACTATAAAAATATATTAAATTTACAAATCTTGAAAATTTAATATATATATATATATATATCATATATGATTAATAAGCGACACTATATATTATATAAGTATATAATAGATTATACTAATGATATAAATATAAAATATATACAATTACATAAAAATAATCAAGTGCAACCTATAAGTAGTAAGGGCCTGTTTGGTTTCAAGGGAAAATAGGGGAAAGAAGGAAAAACTGGTAAGCGGGAAATGAATTACCGCATTTCCCGTTGTTTGGATGACATCAGAAAGGTCGAAACTATCTTCCTATTTTCCGTTAAAATCCGACAACAAATGCCGAGGGGGTCCCTCGGTTTTCTATTTTCCCACCGTTTGGACTTCTCATCTGACTCTTCTCACCCGTTTAGTAATACTACACAATTTGTTCACAAACGAAAACCATTGATTGATTTGAATCAGACAATGGAGATTTTTTTTTGTCAATCTTCCTCATGATAGATCTTAAGATCATGACGCCGCTATCAGACAGCCTGATGTTGATTCTATATGACACACATCCCCAAAAATCAAAGGCAGAGCCACGTTATGACTTGGGTGGTCAATTGACCACCCAAACTTTCTAAAATTTTGTTACTAAGCTTTAGGAGTCTTAATTTATATTAGTGGATTCTCATCCATCCAAATTATTTTGACCACCCAAAATTATCAAAAATCTTCAAACAATTTTTTTATGGTATTTGTTTTCATAACAAATATTTCTTCTTTGATTTTTTTTTTTTAAATCCCACAACTCCATCTATTTAAGTGTTGCATGGACTTATTTTTGGAGAGAGATTTCTCTCACAATAGGCTCTACTATGTTGTAGAGCTATATACTCAAATATATGGTGTATATGCTATAATATAATTAATTAAAAATAAATTATAATTTATTACACATAACAAGGTTTGAGCCTAGAACCTAACATTCACAAAGATCTAAGTCAACGACTAGAGCAATTCACTAAGATATGTAAAGAAAAAAGAAACTTAATATATATATACATTTTTGGTCATTTGGCTATTTTTTTTGTTAGGATATGTTATTTTCCTACAATTTCCTGCATATATATCCAAACACAGGATTTGATTAATCGTGCATTTTCCGAGCTAGTAATTTGATTATCCAAACAACGACAAACAAAGGGAAACAAAGGAATCCCATGGTTTCCTACAACTTAGGTATCAATGGGAAAATATAGGAATATTATTTTACTTTCCGACATTTCCCGTGTTTTTATCCAAACAGGCCCTAAGGGAACTTAAAGTAGCTCAAAACTAAATAATTATTAATTAATTAAAGTTCTATGAAATCCGTTTTCAAAATTTAGAAATTAGAAATTTCTAAATTTTAATCGGTTCTCACTTTTTATTGGTTGAACCAGTTCGGAACCGGTTCAACCCGCTGACGTGGCAATGACTAGACAACCATTTCAAAGAACCGGCCGGTTCCGATTTTTAACTAGAAAATCACAAAACCAGATTTTCTATCGAACCGAACTGGTTCTGGTTCAACTACGGTTGAATCATCAGTCCGATCCGATTCTTACAATTGTGCTTTTGAGGGCTCGAGAGTTGCAGGGTATGTTTGGAGCCTTTGGGCACCCCAGTCCCCCATTGCTCTGACAAAACCACAGCCACCAACATCCAATCTGCATCTCCCCGCCAACTCTCTGTCTGCTCCACGCTTGTTTATCTAACGTGCTCAAGCTAGGCAGGCACACAGCCTGTTTGGTTTCAAGGGAAACAAGGGGAAATAAGGGAAAACTCATATGCTGAAAATGAATTGTCGAGATTCCCATTGTTTGGATGACATCTAAAGGGTCAAAAATTATCTTTGCACTTTCCGTCAAAATCCGAGAACAAATGCCGAGGGGGTCCCTCGGTTTTCTATCTTCCGACCCTTCGGACTTCTCATCCATATGACTCTTCTCACAATACCACACAATTTTTTCACGGACGAAAACTATTGACTAATTTGAATCAGACAATGGAGATTATTTTTTTTTTCAATCTTCCTCATGATAGATCTTAAGATCATGACGCCCCTATTAGACAGTTTGATATTGATTCTATAAGGCACACATCCCCAAAAATCAGAGGCAGAGCCACGTTATGACTTGGGTGGTCAATTGACCAAATCCCGCAATTTTAGCATATTTTTATGCTCCCCTCCATCTATTTAGGTATTACACGGACTTATTTTTGGAGATTTCTCTCACAAGGGGCTCTACTATGTTGTAGAACTATATACTCACATATATGATGTATATGCTCTAGTATAATTAATTAAAAAAATAAACAATTTATTACACATAATAAGGTTTGAACCAAGAACCTAACCTTCACAAAGCATTAAGTCAACCGCTAGAGCAATTCACTAGATATGTAAAGAAAAAAAAAACATAATACATATATAATTTTTGGTCATTTGGCTATTTATTTTGTTAGAATATGTTGTTTTCTTACAATTTCCTGTTTATGTATCCAAGCACAGGATTTGGTTAATCCTGCGTTTTCCCAGCTAGCAATGTAGTTATCCAAACAACGGAAAACAAAGGGAAACAAAGGAATCCCATGGTTTCCTACAACTTAGGTATCCATGAGAAAATATAGGAATATTATTTTACTTTCCCACATTTCCCTTGTTTTTATCCAAACTGGAGTGGGCGGGAAGCATTGCCAAACACACCTTTCAAGGCCTTGAAAAACATTGCCAAACAATAATGCATAATTTATCAAGGATTAGTCTACAATGAATGTCCAACTATTAGGGCCGACCTTGGACCAAGGCCAGCAAGGCAAGAGCCTTAGGCCCCCAATTTTTAGGTGCCCCCAAATGCAATTTTCCCCATTAAAAAATAGGGTTGAGAAAACAAACAAAATTCTTTAAAGTTAAAAGGGCCCCAAATTTAGTTACCCTTACCCTTACCCAATACCCCTTTCTCCTCTCCACGAAGACTCTAGAGTTCAAGCTCCAACACCTCTCTCTCTCTCTCTCTCTCTTTCTCTCTCCACAGCTCACCACCTCTCTGACTTCTCTCTCCCTCTCTCTCTCTCTCTCCACAACTCAGTGCCTCTCTAACCCTCTCAGTCTTATCTCTCTCACGGTAATTCTTTTATTTAGTTTTATTCTTTCTATGCCACTCACAGAGACGTGAGGCTTGAGAAGAAGTTGATGAATGGGTTACCTTGTTGAACATATACACCCACATCCATAGTTGACAACATATTATATATTTTTATATAATTGTATCTGCTTTTTAAATCTATTTATGTAATCAGGGCCTTTGGACGAAGGCCCAAGAGGTGGTTGCCCCTCGGGTCTCCCAAATTTTTGGGGCCCCCAAATTAGGCGTAGTTGTTTAATATAATTTATAATTTTTAATGTACAATAACATTAGATTAATCTAATTGAGTAGTCAGTTAAGTGACAATTGTTGCTTTACTTTTTTCCCGATGAGTTGTGAGTTTAACTCTTCTCAGGTCCCATATTTGACCGACCATATGTATTGACCCAATAGAATCTCTAGCTCAATTTTGATCGAACCAGATTTGTTTGACCAAATCCTTTA
The DNA here is from genome assembly GCA_021018995.1 of Chloranthus sessilifolius. Taxonomy (NCBI): domain Eukaryota; kingdom Viridiplantae; phylum Streptophyta; class Magnoliopsida; order Chloranthales; family Chloranthaceae; genus Chloranthus; species Chloranthus sessilifolius. The sequence goes on along the minus strand of JAJIZI010000016.1, from coordinate 5,471,367 downwards.
TATATAGGGTACCTCTAAACACGCCTATGCGTTCTCCGAAAGCGCCCACGTCTCAGACCCTTTGAAGACCATTGATTCCTTTGAATGAGATGATGAAAATGATTTTTCATACCTATCTTTCACAAAATAGATCTTCAGATCATGGCCCACCTATCAAACGGTCAATTTTTTATTTCATCAAATCTCCAAAAAATGCCCTTGAATCATTGATCGATTTAGAATGTAACCCTTGCAAGTGCACAAGATCTATTGCAGTATGGCAAGAACAGGGGTGTCGAACCCACAGGGAAACGTGAATTTTTAATTAATTCTTTTAGAGATTTTAAAAACGTCCCTAAGGAAGTACCAAAGGGCAGATTCAATTTTACTAAAAATCTATCACACTTTTCCTAAATGCAGAAAAATAAATTAATCTAAACAACTAAGTACTGATAAATCTAAGAACAATATTAAAATGAGATCAAGGAATATGCTACCCCAGATTCGTACCCCTTTTCTATCATTAAAACTCACAGTTTCATTAAAGCATCAATCACACCATCATTCACTAGAAAAATGATTCGTAAATAAATATGATCATCAATCTGGCATACCCTATCTAAAAACAATGACTCAGCCTAACATTGCGGTATGAGTCATGTAAAAAGCATAGCGTATCTCATGATATTTAGATCACGACAATCAGCACATAATCGCTCTACAGCCTAGATCAGCCTGCAGGTCCAGATCTAGCGATTATGGCCGTTGATACGCGCAATCAACGGTCATAACAAAGCATTCAAAATATTTTCAATCACACAAACTTTGAGCAAAACGATTCCATGATAACAATAATAGACTACGGTATTAATCATAAACATGAGTACTTATCTGGGGATCGCATCTTTCCCGATCTACTGATTTAGCCGCTCATCTTTGGTGTTTGATCTCCTTTTTCTTTCAAAGTCATTCCTCTTTTATTTCTTCCAAAAGATATTTGCAATTGTTTTTCCTAAATACAATCTATGAATTTCTCAGAGAAAAATAATGCAAATCCTAGGTACAATCTACCCTGAATAAACCCTAGAAGGAGAGAAGAAGACTTGAAAAGATGAAGAAAATATTCCCCCCAAAGTGAAGAGCCCTAAAAACTAAAAATAAAGAATGAATAATATTCTAATTGCAAAAAAATCCTCTTAAGAAACTCGTGGCTTCCCTTTTTATAATAGCCTAACCCTAATATCTCTCTCGATTGACATCTAAGAGTAATTTTCGTGAATTCCCGCCTAGCTTTGCATCAGACACTGCCTCGGTATTTTGCTCATAATTTTTTGTACCGAACTCGGATTGAGGTGATTCTTGAGGTGTTGGAAAGCTGACGACGAGCTCTACAACTTTTATGTTTTAGCAATTTCCTGAATCTGACGTCTTGAAGGTCCAAATTGAGCTGCAAGTTGCACTAAGTTCTCAATGACCCAAAATAGCAGTGTTTTGATATTATTTTCGGGATTCTTGGGCTGTTTTAGAAACTTGGACTGTATTTACCTGAAACACTTCAAATCTAGCAAATCTCATCAGATAGCCTTCATCGGACGGCTAAATATAGGTATTTAGGGGTGAAATATCATCATATTTCACTACTCATCACACCCCCAAACCTACACTTTGCTAGTCCTCGAGCAAAGAGAATGATAGAAATATAAAGCAAATCAAACTAACATCCTAAAATTTAAATGCCACTTTCGTAGGGAACACGATTGCACTTAGCATGTGCAACAAGCCTTTAAACCCCTAGGTGATCCCTAGTGGAGGAGTTGTGTCTCCTGAGGGTTTGCGTTGAAGTTACCCACAAACTTCCAAAAATTTCAAATCATCGGTAAAATTTAGTTTTCAAAACATGATTTTTTTTTATAACATATGTACTATTCAAAAAAACAAAAATCATTAATTGCTTCAGTATGTGAATCATCAATCTCAAATATTAAAGTCATGTCAATCATGCTGGTATCCATTCAAATTAATTTAATGCTCAAATTGTTAGATAACTCATTCATTCATGCCTAAACGTGAAGTGTGCATACCAAAACCAAGATTCATCCATCTCGTAACTAGTCCAAGCGGAAAACCATCGGATCCGTTGTCTCGACTCAATCCTCACTTTAGGTATACTCAAAATAAAATCACTCCGATGATGGGTAAGTTTCGCACACATGTGAGAGATCAATACAAAGCAAATAAAAGGTCTCACATGATAAATGAAACACGATGCCAATCAATGAACAAAATAAATCTCATAAGAACGAGATACTTGTATATCCTAAGCATGTCACATCAAGTGTCATAAGTATTATATATTGACTCTCCACAAGACGTTTACCAATGCAAGATCGGATCATGAAGGTCTTTTGTAGGGTTGTAATGGGGCTCAGGTAAGGGTAAGAAAGAAAGGGAATTGTGATTCAAAATTTCTGAGAAATTGGAAAAGGAACTAACTTCTGATTTTTTTTATTTTATTTTGTTTTTATTTCTCTTCTTTTGTTTTTTTTTCTTTTCTAATATGTCACCATTTTTTTTTCAATATTTTTCTTTCTCATTCTATCTTCTCTTGTGATTTACCTTTTCTTGAAGCACCTCATTTTTCATTCTTTTTTTTTTTTTTTTCTTTTTCTCTCCCCTTTTTTTCTTTTTATATTTGCCATACACTCTCAGTAAACACCATAACTCATTATCTCTCCACATACTCTCTTTTCGCTCATTCTCATCCCTCGTTCCTAATTTCTCAGAAATAAGAAGGGTAAAGCTAAATTCTCAGAAATTGAGAAGGGTTAAAGGTTAACGTGGCTTATCAGAGAATGTATAAGGGTAAATTTTTTTATAGGCTCAAAGTACTAAAGGATAAATTTATATGAGGTGGGGCATTTTAAGCAAAACGCAGCCAAAGATGGCCTTCAATCATTTCCTTAAAAGATGGTAACCTTGCCTATTTGTCTTGAGTAGATATCTGAGACGTTCTAACACAATAATATGAAGTTGATATCATGCAAAGTCACAAGCCAAAATAAAATATATGAGATTATGCAAAATAATACGTATTCAAAGAAAACTCCGAGTTTATATACTCACTCATCAGTGACGGGAAATTAGCTCTAAAGCTCGGGTTTAGTCTCCACTAAGAACCTAAGATTCAACGCTCAAAATAGTTCATCGATTTCTAAGTCTTAGCTTGGTATAAGTGCAAAAATTCTAAGCAATTTCAGAGTCATCCACAAATTATCACATTAAGCTTCATCATCCTAGATACAAGTATTCAAAATATGACATCAATATTCTCAAAATTAAATTCACATGCATCATCAACTAAAGTTTGAAAACTATTGCAAAGTAAATCATGTATGATGGTTCCAAATAAATTTTTTTTTTTTTTTTTTTTTTCAAAGAAAATCAAAAATAAGTGATGAAAGATAGATAATCATACATACCCCCAAACCTAAAAATGACAATGTCCTCATTGTTTGAAATAAGTAGGTACCCCCAAACCTGTTGAAAAGTACCTCAACACAAAGATCAGGTGCAGAGAATATGGGCATCAAATTAGAACATGACCAAAAATAGATTGAAGGTAATGTGGCTACACTAATTTGGAAATTAAAAATAACCTAAACTAAACTAAAACTAATATTCTAGAACTAAACATACGAAAAGAGAAAACCTAAATCCTAAATCCTAAACTAAACCTGTGTCCAACTCCTAAATAAAACACACTGGGTTGCCTCCCAGGAAGCGCTGAGTTTAAGTGTCGACAGCTCGACCTCTTCATTGATCAAGAATCTGGATCACTAAGGTGCATCGCCTCAATCTTAAATTGGGTCATCGGCTCAAACATTGGTTTGAGTCTTTGCCCATTCACTTTGAAAACGGGATTGTCCTGAAAGCTTTGAACTGCAATTGCACCGTGCGCAGTAATGGAAACAACCTGAAGCGGGCCTTCCCAACTAGATTTCAATTGCCCGGGATGAAGCTTAAGTCGGGAATTGAATAACCAAACTTTTTGGCCAACATGAAACTCCTTCCGAGAAATTAATTGATCGTGCAACTTTTTGTACCTTTCCTTGTACATCTTTGAATTTTCATACGCATCGTGGCGTAACTCTTCTAATTCACTCAACTGTAACCTTCGATTCGACCCTGCTGCTTGCATATCGAAATTAAATCGTTTGATCGCCTGTAATGCCTTATGCTCCAATTCGACAGAAGATGACATGCCTTCCGTAGACAATTACGAAGGGAGACATTCGATCGGTGTCTTGAATGCGTCGATAGGCCCACAAAGCATCGGATAGCGGTTTGACCAATCTCTTCTATCCGTCACTGCGTCTTTTCTAGAATTCGCTTGATTTTGGTTAGACACTTCCACCGACCACTAGTGCGTGGATGGTGCAGCGTAGCGACTTTGTGAGTGACGTCGTACTTCTTCATTAAAGTGGCAAAATGGCTATTGCAAAATGCGAACCGCCATCATCGATGATTGCTCTTGGGATCCGAATCGGTTAAACACATGTTCTCTCGAAATTTGACCACAACCTTGTGATCATTTGATCGGGTTACCCAGCTTCAATCCATTTGGAGACATAGTCAATACCACCGTAATATATGAATACCCAAAGGATGGTGGAAAAGGACCCATAAAGTCAATCCCCAAACATCGAAAATTTCAACAATCGAATTGGATTAAGGGCATCATATTTCGTCGTGAAATATTGCCAAGTCATTGACACCGCTGGCATTCCTTGCGATTGAGCAACATCACGAAGATTGAGGGCGAGAATCCGCTTTGAAGGATTTTCTGCGCGGTCTTCGTCCTCAAATGGCCTCCACAGCCCCAAAGATGGCAAAAATTTAGGACGCTTAGTTGCTCGCCTTCCGCACGCATCTCCTAATGAGCTGATCCGAGCAGGATTTAAACAAATATGGTTCATCCCAGAGATAGTATTTTATTTGGGAGAAAAGAGATTCTTATCATTCTTAGCCCACTCAGTGGGAATTACGCGATGACCAGATAATTCACGATGTTAGCAAACCACGGAACTTTTGCACCTACATCAATTGCCATCAAATGTTCATCCGAAATGTGTCACGGATGGTCTCGTATAGATGATTCTTAATTCTAGATGCGGATGATCACCACAACGTTCTCAACCCCTTTTATCTTTAATCTCAAAGTTGAATTCACGGAGAAGCGTGATCCAACGGATCACCTTGGTTTAGCATCCTTCTTTGCTAAAAGATATTTCAAAGCGAGTGGTCCGAAAGACCACTATTTTCGATCCAAGCAAATAGGAACGGAATTTGTCCGAGCATACACCACTTAATAATTCCTTCTCGGTGGTGGTGTAATTGATTGGGCATCAATTAATGTCTTGTTAGCATAATAAATTACGTGAGGTAATTTATTCACCCTTTGCCCTAAGACATCGATCGCATAATCGATGCATCACACATGAGTTCGAATGGTAAAGAATAATCCGGTGGTTGGATTATTGGTGCATTTGATAAGAGTTCACGCAATTTTAGGAATGCCTTTATGCAATCCTCATCAAAATCAAAAGGAACATCTTTGCTGCAAAGTGCACAATGGTTTAGCCACCTTGCTAAAATCCTTAATGAATCTTCTATAAAATCAAAGATGCCCCAAAAATGATCGAATTTGTCGAACACTTTTAGGAGGTGGTAAATTTGCAATTAAGTCGACCTTCGCCTTTATCAACTTCAATTCCTTTCGTTGAAACAATATGCCCCAACACAATTCCTTGTTGAACCATAAAATGGCTCTTTTCCCACCGAGAACAAGTTTGGAATCTACACAACGCTTGTAACACCGTGAAAGATGATTCAAACAAGAATCAAATGTTTTCCAAAACCGAGAAGTCGCCCATGAAGACTTCGATGAATTTGTCGATCATGTCCGAGAATATGGCCAACATACATCGTTGAAACGTGGTGAGCATTACATAAGCCGAATGGCATCCTTCGATATGCAAACGTACCATATGGACACGTGAATGTTGTCTTCTCTTGATCACCGAAAACGGGCACTTGATTGTATCCCGAATAACCATCAAGAAACCAATAAAACTGTTGCCCATCTAACTTCTCAAGAATTTGATGAATGAACGGAACGGGAAAATGATCTTTTACGGTGGTCAGTGTTTAATTTTCGATAATCAATGCACACACGCCATCCAAGAGTTTCACAGTGGGCACCAATTCTCCTCCGTAGTTTCTTTCATCGTAATTCATTTTTTTGAACGATTTGTCTGGACTAACCCATTCACTATCGAGATCGGATAGATGATTCCAAAGATCGAGGAGTTTAATGATTTCCTTTAAAACGACTTCTTGCATGTTCGGATTAAGTCGCCTGCGGGTTCCCTCGATGGTTTACTCTCATCCTCCGATGTATTTTATGCATACATCGATGGGTCAATCCCTTGAGATCGCCTAAGGTCCATCCGATGACCTCCTTGTGCTCTTTCAAAGACCTTCAACAAATCATTCTCTTGTTCTTCCGATAATGTGGATGAAATTATCACTGGAAGTGTTTCTCGAGGTCCCAGAAAAGCATATTTGAGGGACTCAGGCAATTGTTTCAATTCCACAGTTGGTGGCTGCTCAATTGATGGAGTCAGCACATCCTTTACCTCAGTAGGTAGTGGTTCTACCTTAGTCACAACTTCACATAAGTTATCATCTTGACATGATGAATTTGACTTTTTCTCTTCTGACTGCTTCCTTTCAAGCCCTTTGTCCTCATAGATGGCTAACAAAGCAGTTTCAAATTCCTCTTTGGTGAGCATTGATGGTAATGCTTCATCCACCACTTCCTCCATCTGATCGATGTAAAAACATTCGACCTCATCCTCATTAGGGAAATGGTTCATCGCATGGAATATGTTAAGCCTGACTTTCATGTTTCCAAAAGAAACGTCCATGACTCCCGTGCGACAATTAATGCAAGCGTTGCTGGCGAAACGGACGCCCAAGAAGAATTGGGACTTGATTGATTGATTGCGCAGGTCGTTGCATGGCTAAGGCAAGCAAGTCCACTGGAAAGACAAACTTGTCTATTCCAACCAAAACATCCTCGATAACACCCTCGGTCTTCTTCGATCTATCGCCATTGGAGTGTGATCGACGTGGGTTTCAATTCACCCAATCCGAAGTTTCCAGACATTGAGTATGGGATCGATTAACACTTGCTCCCAAATCCAATAACGCCTTTCCAATTGGTTGCCCACCAATGACACATGGAACAGCTTGGGACCTGTGGTCTTTCGGTTGTGGGGTTTCCAATCGCAATATCGAATCGACTTGATTTGTTAGGAACACTTTCTTTGAAACTTGAGTACGTGCCTTTCTCTCGAGTGTACAAATCTTTGAAAAACTTGGCGTACTCAGAACTTGTTTGATTGTTTCAAGTAATGGAAGATTTATCTTTACTTGCTTGAATGTTTCAAAATTTCTTCCATTTTGTCGGTCCCTTTCCCATTCTAGATGGAGGAGTTAGGCATTGAGGGAATGGTGCCTTTGGGACATAAGGTGCAGATTCCATTTCCGATTCTTTTTCACGTCCTTGTTGGACGGTTGAAGGAAACTCTTCCTCTATTACTTTTTCTTTTCCTTTCTCTCTTCCTTGCTCTTGCACTTTTCTTATCTCTGGCTCTTTGTCTCTTTCTTTCTCTTTTCCTTTTCCTTTCTCCTTTCTTTTCTCTGATTCTTTTTCCTCTATCGCTTCTCTTCTTCATCGCTTCATGCATTTCCACTTGATTATCAACCTCTCGTCCCACTTCTCAAAGACCGTAATGCCTTTCAACCTGCTTGACTATTCGATGGTCCCGCTTCGATGGTGCTTGGCCTCGAGGATTATTGATGGGTTGGTCAGGGAGCCTACCTTCCTCTCACGACTCGCTTGATTGGCCAATTGATCGACTTGGTCCATTATCATCTGCCGAAGATTGCATGCTTCAGATAAGCTTTTCTTCCGCATCGTAATCTTTCAAGCATCGCATGAGATTGATTAAGATTCGATTGAAATTCGATTTTTCAGAGTCGAATTTGGATGATAATACTGAGCATTCTGCTGGAAATTGGAATTGCTGGAAATTAGAATTCTACCGGAAATTCTGTGGACTAAAATTTTGTTGAAAATTTGGTTGAAAAGGTTGTTGTCCACCCATTGTGTTGGTTCTATGTTGTCGGTTTACCCGCCGCTTATTCGATTCACCCCATCCTAAGTTGGGGTGATTTTTCCATTTCGGATTGTAGGTATTGAGTACATGTTTCTACCGCCACGATAAGATTGAGTCACATTTACCGCTCTTGAGGATTAGGGTTCATCAGAAAGAATGACAAGGTAGTAGGGCACTATTAGCCATATGGACCCGGTGGTCACAAATTGAACACAATCTGGGTGACAGGAGCTTTAGCTTGCTTGGTAGCAAATAACAACATGTTCATCTGCTTGGACAAGATGTCAAACTTTGTTGAGAGATCTCGAGGCATTATTGTTGACATCGCATAACCGCCTTTTGTCAACACATGAGATTTAGGTGCTGTGTCTGCTGGTTCACGTTGTCTCACTTTGTTTGGAAGTTTGAGATAACTTTTCAAACAATGCCCAGAATTCGTCAGCTGCTTTCGTGGCACAAGATCCAGCAGAAGAGGCCTCAACCATGCGTCGCTCTTGAGAATCGATCCATTGTAAAAACTTTGGACTTGTTGCCACCTTGGAACTTGATGATTTGGGCAACTTCGATCAATTCCTTAAACGCGTTCCCAACATTCATGGAATGTTTCAGAGGTTGTTGGGAAAAGAACTGGATCTTCTGACGCAATTCAATGGCCTTAGTCATGGGAAAATATTTTTTAAGGAACTGGCGATGCAGCTCTGCCCAACTCTGAATAGATTGTGGTTCTAAGGAATTTTTGCCTTATCTCTTAAAGAGAACGGAAAGAGTCGGAGCTTCGCTATCTCATCAGTGACATTGTGGACTCTGAACATTTTGCATACCCCAGTGAATTCATTTAAGTGAACGTGCGGATTTTCATTTGCTAACCCATGGAAAATTGGTAGCATTTGAATCATTGCTGATTTGAATTCATAGTGGTTCCCTGGAATGGGAGCATGCATAATACATTCCTGATCCTCGTAAAAACCAGGATCGTTATAATACTCCAGTGTTCTAGGGCCCTCATCAAAATTATTGTTCCTATTATTTCCATTATTGACATTCCCATTGTTGTTATTCTCATCTCTCTCTTGCCTTTGGTCTGCCATGGTCTCAGTTTGTTGATATTGATTCCTCTGGACTCTTCGATTCTCTCTACAAGCTCTTTCGATCTCAAGATTAAATGGTAGCATATGTGGGTGATGAGAACGAGTAAAGCTCATACACCAACACTCACAAACAGGGTTGAAGAATCCACAACAAACCCACAAAATTCTGCTTCAAACGATTTAAACAAAGATGATAAACAGTAGCCAATATCAGCAGGAAAGATTTCTTCTTTTTTTTTTTTTAATTAAAATTAAAATTAAAATTCGAATTTAAATTATTATTTTTTTTTTTTTTTTTTTTATATTCAAATTAAAATTAAAATTCGAATTTAAATTAATTAATTAATTAATTTTTTTTTTTTTTTTTTAATTCAAATTAAAATTAAAATTCGAATTTAAATTAATTAAATTTTTTTTTTTTTTTTTTTTTTTTAAATTCGAATTAAATTTTTTTTTTTAATTTTTTTTTTTTAAATTAAATTCAAAAATTAAAAATTAAAATTAAAAATCCTATAAAATCTTTCCTAAAAGAGAAAAATAAGGAGAAGAATGAAAGATTCCTAAAAATCCTAAAACAAAAGTCCCACAAAAGTTAATGACTAAATTTAGAAAATCCTAAAAATATCTAAAAGAGGAAAATAAGGAAAAAGAGTCCTACCAAATCTAAAATAAGAAGTCCTAAAAATCTCTACTTCCTAAATTTCCTAAGGAAGGTATCCTAAAAATCTAAACTTCCTAAAAAGACTCCACAAAATCTTATCAAAGAGAGAAAAATAAGGGAAATAATAATAATTATTATTATTTTTTTAAACACTCAAAACAGAAAAATCCCTATCTGAATTAATCAAAATTTCACCGATTTCCCTGGCAGCGGCGCCAAAAACTTGATCGATTTAGAATGTAACCCTTGCAAGTGCACAAGATCTATTGCAGTATGGCAAGAACAGGGGTGTCGAACCCACAGGGAAACGTGAATTTTTAATTAATTCTTTTAGAGATTTTAAAAACGTCCCTAAGGAAGTACCAAAGGGCAGATTCAATTTTACTAAAAATCTATCACACTTTTCCTAAATGCAGAAAAATAAATTAATCTAAACAACTAAGTACTGATAAATCTAAGAACAATATTAAAATGAGATCAAGGAATTCGCACTTTTCTATCATTAAAACTCACAGTTTCATTAAAGCATCAATCACACCATCATTCACTAGAAAAATGATTCGTAAATAAATATGATCATCAATCTGGCATACCCTATCTAAAAACAATGACTCAGCCTAACATTACGGTATGAGTCATGTAAAAAGCATAGCGTATCTCATGATATTTAGATCACAATATAATCGCTCTCTGACCTAGATCGACTGCGGGTCGGATCTAGCGATTATGGCCGTTGATATGCGCAATCAACGGTCATAACAAAGCATTCAAAATATTTTCAATCACACAAACTTTGAGCAAAACGATTCCATGATAACAATAATAGACTGCGGTATTAATCATAAACATGAGTACTTATCTGGGGATCGCATCTTTCCCGATCTACTGATTTAGCCGCTCATCTTTGGTGTTTGATCTCCTTTTTCTTTCAAAGTCATTCCTCTTTTATTTCTTCCAAAAGATATTTGCAATTGTTTTTCCTAAATACAATCTATGAATTTCTCAGAGAAAAATAATGCAAATCCTAGGTCCAATCTACCCTGAATAAACCCTAGAAGAAGGAGAGAAGAAGACTTGAAAAGATGAAGAAAATATTCCCCCCAAAGTGAAGAGCCCTAAAAACTAAAAATAAAGAATGAATAATATTCTAATTGCAAAAAAATCCTCCTAAGAAACTCGTGGCTTCCCTTTTTATAATAGCCTAACCCTAATACCTCTCTCGATTGACATCTAAGAGTAATTTTCGTGAATTCCCGCCTAGCTTTGCATCAGACACTGCCTCGGTATTTTGCTCATAATTGTTTGTACCGAACTCGGATTGAGGTGATTCTTGAGGTGTTGGAAAGCTGACGACGAGCTCTACAACTTTTATGTTTTAGCAATTTCCTGAATCTGACGTCTTGAAGGTCCAAATTGAGCTGCAAGTCGCACTAAGTTCTCAATGACCCAAAATAGCAGTGTTTTGACATTATTTTCGGGATTCTTGGGCTGTTTTAGAAACTTGGACTGTATTTACCTGAAACACTTCAAATCTAACAAATCTCATCAGATAGCCTTCATCGGACGGCTAAATATAGGTATTTAGGGGTGAAATATCATCATATTTCACTACTCATCAATCATATGACACATATCACGCTCAAATGTGATTTTATGGCCATTTTTGAGATCTATAACAGGTTGAATCACAAACCGATTGTTTGGTAGGTGCATGATCTGTGTCGAAATATGACTATATTTCGCACCCTAAATACTAACATTTAGCTATCCGATGAAGGCATTCTAACGGCTGTTGTATAGTTTTAGTGGTTTCAGGTGTTACGGACCGTGGGATGTTGAAAGAGCTTAAGTGAATAAAATTAAGGGACTAGATGAACTTTAGACCATGGAGCCAGCGGAAGCACTGAAATCCGTGAAAAAGACTGATTGGTCTAGCCACAGTTTCGAGAGTTAAATATGTCACATGCCCATTTCAACCGATTGAGATTTGAAACTCAATCGATTGAGTTTAAAAAGTTGCCCAAAAATCAATAGATTGAATTCCTTAAATTCAATAGATTGATTTTGGGAATGCAAATGAGCCACCAAAATTCAATCTATTGATTCGGATATGGAATAATTTTAGCCCGGGGCCCTATTTAAACAACAGGATGTTTAGGGTTCAGGGTGACTTCTGCTCGGTAGATTTTCTTAGGGCCTTTAGCAATTTTTTTTCTTTGTTATTTTTAGTTTTGTATTTAGATAAAAAGCTGTGTAAGGTTGTGATCTTCTCCAAAAAGATCAAGCGATTGATAAATAAAAGAGCAATTTTTGTGATGGCTTTCGATTTATATTGTGCGTGTGGATCAAGGATGAGCGGCTAAACCCCTCGTTCAAGGAGGAAGCGACCCCTAGATGAGTAACTAACTTACTTTTAAGCTTACAATTTCTTGTTAGAATTATTGAATCGTACGGCTTTTAGTGTATGGTTCATTGTGTTATCATCGAATACTCGTTTATAGCCGTCGACCGTGTGATCGGCGACAATAAACGAATTATTCCACCTAGATCGATCTTGTAGATCGATATAGGATGCCGTGCGATTGATTCTTACGGTTGTGATTTCGAATTTGAGATATGCTATGCCTTTCGCATGATGCATGCCGTGATTGGATGCGTCATAGTGTTCGGATAGGGTATGCCGAATCAATAATTACATTTTCATCGATTCGTTTTTCTTGTAGTTAAATGATGGTATAATGATTTAACATGAAATTGTGTGGTTGATTGTAGAAAAGTTATAAATCTAGGGTTAGCAACTCCTTGATCATTTCATCTTTGTTAATTTCTTAATCATAGTTCATCTGTGCATAGCTTGATTTAGTTCTTTTAATTATTGCATTGTGTAGTGGTAAATCTTAACAATGAAATCTCTCACCCTTGGTACTTCCTTGGGTCTTTGAATCTCTTTAAAATTAATCTAATTTTGCGCTTTCCTGTGGGTTCGACACCCTTAATTTCGCCGTGCTACAATCGAACTTGTGCACTTGCAAGGGTACACTTTAAAACCGATCAAGTTTTTGGCGCCGCTGCCGGGGATTGCGACCAAATTTTATTATTTTTTTTAAGGAGATTTTTATTCTGTAGTTGCCAGTCAACCGATTGATTTTTCATATTCAATTGATTGACTGAGAAGCGGAGATTGCGTCTCATTAAATTCTTTGTTGCTAATCAATCGATTGATTTTTATCAATCGATCGATTTTCAACTGTGCACATTTCCCTGTTTCATTTTTTTTTTATTAAAAAAAAAAAAAAATTAAAATTCAAAAATTAAAAAATTAAAAAAAAAAAAAACCTCAGTTTTTTCTTTTCTGTTCCGAGTTGATTGCAAAATTTCTAGTGGAAATATTAAATACATCACTGTTTGTTAGTCAATCGATTGACTTCTCAATTTCAATCGATTGATTGTGCTTGTCAATCAGATTTTTGCATTTGAATGTCCTATCAATTAATTGAACTTATAAGTTCAATCGATTGAGTACTTTTGTCTCAATCGATTGACATTATTGGTTGTTCCCATTCTCAATCGATTGAATTGATATATTCAATCCATTGATTTCCAGAATTCAATCTATTGATTTTGGGAGTTCAATCGATTGAATTTATAAATTCAATCTATTGAATTTGGGAATTCAATCTATTGAATTTGGGAATTCAATCTATTGAATTGATAAAATCAATCTATTGATTTTAGGAATTCAATCTATTGAATTATTTGATTTTTTTTTCCCACTCTGTTTCAATCGATTGATTGTAAAAAATAAAAATAAATAAATAAAATAAATAAAAGTAAAAAAATCAATTGATTAATTCTGAACTGTGGCATTTTGAGTCTATTTTGTTTTGGTTCATTGGTGTATGAGCTTTACCCGATCTCATCGCCCAACTCTTCAACCGTTGGATCGAGAAATCGAGCGAGCTTGTAAAACAAATCGAAAGAGCAATCGGATTCAGCGTAATAACTCCGAAGTTATGGCCGATCAAAGACAAAGAGAAGGAGAAAGGAATGCACACAACAACAATAATGGTGAAAACCATTATGAACCACCAGAAGGACCCCGAACGTTGGAACAATACTATGATCCTGATCCTTACGAGGATCAAGATAGTATTGTTCATGCTCCCATTCCAGGGAATCACTTTGAATTCAAATCGGCAATGATTCAAATGTTGCCCATCTTTAACGGATTGAGTAATGAGAATCCGTATGCTCATCTGACCGAATTCGTTGGGGTATGCAAAATGTTTAGAGTTCATAATGTGACTGATGAAATAGCTAAATTGCGACTTTTTCCTTTTTCTTTGCGAGATAAGGCGAGATCGTGGTTTAATTCGTTAGAACCAAGATCCATCACGAGTTGGACTGAGTTGCAACGTGAATTCTTAAAGAAATATTTTCCCATGAGTAAAACCAACGAGTTAAGTCAGAAAATTCCGGTTTATGCTCAGCAACCTGCTGAAACATTTCGCGAATGTTGGGAGCGTTTTAAGGAATTGCTTAGAAGCTGCCCTAATCATCATATTCCAAGATGGCAACAAGTTCAGAGTTTTTACAATGGACTGATCCCAGAGGAAAGACGTATGATCAATGCATCGTGTGGAGGATCCTATTCCATAAAAGAGCATGACGAAATTTGGACTCTATTCGAAAGGTTGAGTCAAACCTCAATGCAAAGCGAAACTTTGGGACGTGTTAACCTTGATTTATCAACAAAGTCTCATGTGTTGACAAAAGAGGGGCTGTTTGACGTTAACAACAATACCTCTGAGTTGTCAACAAAAGTGGATATGTTGTCAAAACAAATAAATATGTTGCTTGCCGCAACTCAACAAGCTAAAACCCTCAATGCCCCTACTGTTTGCGCAGTTTGTGAGAATCAAGGTCACACATCTAACGAGTGTCCAACCACTTTGATGATTTTTCCCGAAGAATCAAATCCCCAGGAGCAAGTTAATGTGACTCAGTCATATCAACGGCAAGATAGGAATCCTTATTCAAACACCTACAATCCTGAGTGGAAAAACCATCCTAACCTAGGGTGGGGAGGATCAAGTCAAACTGGACAAGGAAACCAGCAGTATAAAGCAAATACATCAAGTGGACAACAAGGTCTTCATCCACACCAGAATTCTAACTTCCAACGAAATTTGAATTTCCAACAAAATTTGAATTATCAGCACCCAAATTCTGAGCATCGTCAACATCAGAATTTCAACCAAACCAATGCTTCAAGTTCAAGGAATTCTGATTTTGAAGAAAAATTGATGCAAACTCTGCAAGCTCAACAACAAACTATGAAGGTGTACCAGCAGTCCATGGCTAAAATGTAAGATCAGATCGGCCAATTGGCTAACCAAATGAGTCAAAGAGAAGAGGGAAGGCTTCCTAGGCAACCTATCAACAACCCGCGAGGCCACGCACCATCTAGTGAAGGGCCATCAACCAGCCATCAGCTGAAGGCTGTAACGGTCTTGAGAAGTGGTCGAGTGGTCGACAACCAAGTTGAAATTCCATCTAAAGCTGAAGAAATAGAAAAAAAAGCTGAAAAGGAAGAAGAACTAGAGAAAGAGAAGAAGAACGAAAATCCCAAAAATGTTCGACAGGAACTTGAAGTGGATCCAGCAATGGAAATAAATCCCCATACACCTAAGGCACCATTCCCTGAGTGCCTTACACCTCCATCCAGATTGGGGAAGGGTCCTTCAAAAATGGACGATATTCTCGAAACGTTTAAGCAAGTAAAGATTAATCTTCCTTTGCTCGATGCCATTAACCAAGTTCCTGCGTACGCCAAGTTCTTCAAGGACTTATGCACCCAAAAGAGGAAGACGTGTACACATGTGTCCAAGAAAGTGTTCCTAACTAATCAAGTCAGTTCCATCCTGAAGTTGAATGCGCCACCAAAGCTTAAGGACCCTGGAGTCCCAACTGTTGCATGTGTTATTGGTGGACAAACAATTAAAAGAGCACTCTTAGATCTGGGAGCAAGTGTGAACTTGATCCCATTCTTGGTGTACGAAAAATTAGGCCTGGGTGAATTGCAACCGACTGCGGTAACACTTCAATTAGCAGATAGGTCTGAAAGACGACCTAGGGGTATCATCGAGGACGTCTTGGTAGGAATCGTTAAATTTGTCTTTCCTGTGGACTTTATTGTTTTGGATATGGAACAACGAGTCAAATCAGAAAACCAAATCCCCATTATCCTTGGATGTCCCTTCCTTGCAAATGCACAGCTTAAGCGTAAATGCAGGGTGATGGATGTCTCCTTTGGAAATATGAAAGTGAGATTGAATGTGTTCAATGCTATGAACCATTTTTCCAACAAAGAAGAGGTTGATTGCTTTTATATTGACGTTGATGAAGTGGTTGAAGAAGCGCCTCGATGCTCACTAAGGAGGAATTTGAAACCGCTTTGCCGGGCAATCTATGATGAGGAGGAAGTGTTGAGCAAAATTTTGAGGAAATGAACACCATCTCAATGTCTCGAGAAGAAGCCATGGAAAATTGAACCATTACCCGTGGTGGAAAAACCCAAATTGATGCCTTCAATTGAGCAACCACCAAATCTTGAGTTGAAAGATTACGATTCACTTAAGTATGTTTTCCTGGGACCATCTGAAACACTTCCGGTGATAATCTCTGCAACTTTGTCAGAAAAGCAAGAAGGAGAACTGATTGGAGTACTCAAGGACTACAAAAGAGCAATCGGATGGACATTAGCCGATCTAAAAGGGATAGATCCGTCGGTGTGTATGCACAAGATCCACCTTGAAGAAGGTAGCACACCATCAAGAGAGGCACAAAGACGGCTGAATCCCAACATGAAAGAAGTTGTTTTGAAAGAGATTATCAAATTACTTGATGCAGGAATCATTTATGCAATTTCAGATAGTGAATGGGTAAGTCCAATTCAGATTGTTCCAAAGAAATCGGGAATAACAGTGAAGGAGACCACCGAGGGGGAATTGGTGCCTACACGTGAGACCACTGGATGGCGTGTATGTATCGATTATCGGAAATTGAACACTGCCACGAGAAAGGACCATTTTCTCCTGCCATTTATTGATCAGATTCTAGAAAAGTTGGCAGGACAAGAATATTATTGTTTTCTTGATGGTTACTCGGGATACAATCAAGTGCCTGTATTTCCATCAGACCAAGAAAAGACAACGTTTACTTGCCCTTATGGAACCTTTGCATATCGAAGGATGCCTTTCGGACTTTGTAAGGCGCCGGCCACTATTCAACATTGTATGTTAGTAATATTCTCGGATATGGTTGACAAATTTATCGAAGTATTCATGGACGACTTCTCGGTTTTTGGGAGGACCTTTGAAATGTGTCTGAACCATTTGACACAGGTATTACAACGTTGTGTAGAATCTAATCTTATTTTAAGCTGCGAAAAGAGTCATTTTATGGTTCAACAGGGAATTGTGTTAGGGCATATCGTTTCCAAGAAAGGAATTGAAGTCGACAAGGCAAAAGTTGACTTAATTGCTAATTTTCCACCACCAAGGAGTGTTAGACAAATCCGATCATTTTTGGGACATGCAGGATTTTACAGAAGATTTATCAAAGATTTTAGCAAGGTGGCTAAACCATTATGTACCTTGCTTGGGAAGGATGTTCCTTTCATCTTTGATGATGATTGCATGAAGGAATTTTTGAAAGTAAGAGAACTGTTATCCAATGCTCCCATAATTCAACCTCCGGATTACTCGCTTCCCTTTGAACTAATGTGCAACGCATCAGATTATGCAATTGGAGCGGTTTTAGGCCAAAGAGTAGATAAATTACCTCATGTAATTTACTATGCAAGTAAAATACTGATCGACGCACAAATAAATTATACCACCACAGAGAAAGAATTATTGGCTGTAGTTTATGCGTTGGACAAGTTTCGGTCATACTTGCTCGGGTCCAAGATCGTAGTTTTTTCTGATCATTCCGCACTTAAGTACTTATTGGCAAAGAAGGATACAAAGCCAAGCGATCGAGGATGGATTCTATTGTTTGCAAGAATTCAATTTTGAGATATGAGACAAAAAGGGAGTTGAAAATGTGGTTGGACCATCATCTGTCTCGTATACTTCACGAGCAACATCTTTGCGTAACACTGCTCGAGATACCTTTCCGATGAGCAATTGATGGTTATCCGTGTGGCTCTAAATGGAACTCCTTGGTATGCAAACATTGTCAATTACCCGTAACGGTCAAATCCCATTGCAGTGGGGTAAAAATGATAAAAATTTGTTCTTCTCCCAAGTGAAACACTACTTCTGGGATGAACCACACTTGTTTAAATTCTGCTCTGATCAGATAATCCGACGATGTGTGCCCAAAGAAGAACAATCAAGCGTGATGAATTTCTGTCATAATAGAGCTTGTGGAGGTCACTTTGGGGGACGAAAGACCGCATTCAAAATTTTACAAAGTGGATTCTACTGGCCCACTATCTTTCGCGATGCAATGGATTATTATAAGGGATGTGTAAAATGTCAAAAATTGGGAAATATTTCTAAACGAGACATGATGCCGTTGAACCCGATTTTAGTTGTCGAAATTTTTGACGTTTCGGGAATCGACTTTATGGGACCATTTCCCCCATCATTTGGGTTTCTCTACATTTTGGTGGCTGTAGATTATGTCTCAAAATGGGTGGAAGCTATAGCCACTCGATCGAATGACCACAAGGTGGTGGTAAAGTTTCTTAAGGAGAACGTGTTCAACCGATTCGGAATACCCCGAGCTATCATCAGTGATGGTGGTTCACACTTTTGCAATCGCCAGTTTGCAACTTTAATGAAGAAATATGGAGTCACTCACAAAGTGGCAACACCTTACCATCCGTAAACTAGTGGTCAAGTTGAGGTGTCGAATCGTGAAATCAAGTGGATTTTAGAAAAGACTGTCAGAACAGATAGAAAGGATTGGTCTCTTCGCCTATCGGATGCTCTTTGGGCATACAGGACGGCATTCAAGACACCAATTGGAATGTCTCCATTTCGGCTTGTGTTTGGGAAGGCGTGTCACCTTCCAGTTGAAATTGAACACAAAGCCTTTTGGGCAATCAAATGGTTTAATTTTGACATGCAATCTGCTGGATCAAACCGTCGTCTGCAACTAAATGAACTCGATGAGTTATGTTATGATGCATATGAGAATGCTAGACTTTACAAGGAAAGATCCAAAAGGCTTCACGATGAGTTAATCTCCATAAAGGAATTTCATCCGGGGCAAAAAGTTTGGCTGTTCAATTCAAAGTTAAAATTTCATCCGGGAAAATTACGATCAAGATGGGAGGGACCTTTTCAGGTCATTTCCACATCTGAATTTGGTGCAGTCGAGATTAGAGACATCAAAGATAATCGAATTCTGAAAGTAAATGGTCAACAGCTTAAACCGCTGTTGGAGTCAAAGTTTCAAATGATGGCTGAAGAAACAGATCTCATTGAGCCTCCAATGTGATGAAGAATCGGTCGAGCTGTCGACACGTAAACTCAGCGATTCTTGGGAGGCAACCGAGTGGGATAGATTTTAGTTGTATGGTCCTTGATTGTTGTGTTAAAAGATCTAAGTCAATTGATTGACTCGGGATATTTTTAGCATAATTGTGAATTTCACCATAAAAAAAATAAAAAAATAAAAAATAATAATAAAATAAAATAAAATTCTGCTCAATTGATTGAATGAAAATAAAATTCAATCGATTGAGAACCGTGATCAGTTTAAAACAGGTTTGGGGGTCCTACAACAATCCAACGAGGACATTGGAAACATCAGGTTTGGGGGTGGTGTGCTCAAATGCGTGGTTAATGATTTTTAACTTTTGCAGTATATGTTTGACCACATTTTATATGCACCTTCAATACTAAAAAAAAAAAATAAATAAATAAATAAATCATCGTTGTTTATTTTTGGCGTAGTTTTCAAACTTTAATCACTGATGCATATAAAATTTTAATTTTCAAATATTTATGCCATGATAAAATTGTTGTTGTTTAGGATAATTAATTTCATTGTGAACATTTAAAGATTAATTTGAATTTTATGCCTAAAAATTTTTTTTTGCACTTCGCCATGCTTGAATCTGGAAATCAAAAGATTAGTCCAAATTTGGAATTCTAGGATCCTAAGAAAGACTAAACCCGTGAGATTTAGAACTTTGTCCTCATTCTTGATGAGTGCTAAAATAAATTCGGAGTATCTTTAAAATTCGTGCTTAATTATTGAAATCTCATACATTTTATCTCGGTTTGTTTATTTCGCATGCTTTATATCATTGCGCTAAAACTCATTGCATTTAAACTCAAGACAAATAGGCATCTTTATCATCGTGAAAGGATATGATCAAAGGCCATCATTGGCTCGTTTCTGCCTAAAATGTCCCACCTTATATTGATTTTCCTTGTTGCACCCCCTTTTGAGCCTTGATTGAAAATTTTTTGTAAAGCTATATTAACCATACCCCACACGAGTTTGAAAAAAAAAAAAAAAAAAAATACAAAACTTTACCTTTCAATCTCTGAGAAATTAGGAAAGAGGGACAAGAACAAGAGAGAAAGTGGGGAGTCATGACGATAATACTTGCAAGGAGCATATGGCAGGAAAATATGTGCATAAAAAATTAAAAAAAAAGAAAAAAGAAAAGGAATGAAAAGAAGAAAAAAAGGTTGAAAAGAAAGAGAAATTCTGAAAAATTCGAGAAAGAATGAGTGGAAAGTTAGAAAATTAAATTGTATTTCTTTTTCTAGTTTCTCAGAGAAATTTGAATCCAATTTTCCCTTTCTTTCATAACCTTCACCCGAGCCCCATTACAACCATAGAAAAGACCTTCGTGATCTGATCTCGGTTGGTAAATGCCTTGTGGAGAGTGATGATGCAATGACTATGGTGGTTGGTATAGCGTGCTTAAGATACAAATATCTTTCACCATGAGATTTCTTTTAATTCTTTGATGCACCGTCTTTCTTATATCATGTGAGACCTTTTTGTTTGTATTATAACTCTCTCACATGTGTGCAAAAAGTAAATCATTTATCGGAGCGATTTTGTTTTAAGTGTATACCTAAGGTGAGGATTGAGTCGAAACTTTGGATCCGATGATTCCCGATTTGGATTAATCCAGCAATGAAATGATTTAAGCATTGGCACATGTGCACACGACATTCTAGGCATAAATAAAAAAATTGGTCTAAAAATCAGAGCATTGGGTTAATTGGAATAAACAACAGTGGAATTATCATGCCATTGGTATTTGAGAATGAACTTTTGCATGCTGAAATAATTATTGGTTTTTGATTTTAAAGGTATATATATTATATAAACCGATTTTTGAAAACTCTTCTATCGATGATTTTGAAAACTGTTTTTTTTTAAGTTTGTAGGTATCTTCACTGAAAACCTTCAGGAGACACAACTCCTCCCCTAGGGATCACCTAGAGGTTTAAAGGCTTATTGCATATGCTAAATGCAATCGTGCTCCCTACGAAAGTGGCATTTAATTTTTTTTAGGATGTTAGTTTAATTTGCCTTGACATATTTATCATTCTCTTTGCTTGAGGACTAGCAAAGTGTAGGTTTGGGGGTGTGATCTGTGTCAAAATATGACTATATTTCACACCCTAAATACTAACATTTAGCTATCCGATGAAGGCATTCTAACGGCTGCTGTATAGTTTTAATGGTTTCAGGTGTTACGGACCGTGGGATGTTGAAAGAGCTTAAGTGAATAAAATTAAGGGACTATATGAACTTTGGACCATGGAGCCAGCGGAAGCACTGAAATCCGTGAAAAAGACTGATTGGTCTAGCCACAGTTTCGAGAGTTAAATATGTCACATGCCCATTTCAACCGATTGAGATTTGAAACTCAATCGATTGAGTTTAAAAAGTTGCCCAAAAATCAATAGATTGATTTCCAAAATCAATAGATTGATTTCCAAAAATCAATAGATTGATTTCCAAAAATTAATAGATTGAATTTGGAATTCAATAGAATGATTTTGGGAATGCAAATGAGCCACCAAAATTCAATCTATTGATTCGGATATGGAATAATTTTAGCCCGGGGCCCTATTTAAACAACAGGATGTTTAGGGTTCAGGGTGACTTCTGCTCGGTAGATTTTCTTAGGGCCTTTAGCAAATTTTTTTCTTTGTTATTTTTAGTTTTGTATATAGATAAAAAGCTGTGTAAGGTTGTGATCTTCTCCAAAAAGATCAAGCGGTTGATAAATAAAAGAGCAATTTTTGTGATGTCTTTCGATTTACATTGTGCTTGTGGATCAAGGATGAGCGGCTAAACCCCTCGTTCAAGGAGGAAGCGACCCCTAGATGAGTAACTAACTTACTTTTAAGCTTACAATTTCTTGTTAGAATTATTGAATCGTACGGCTTTTAGTGTGTGCTTCATTATGTTATCATCGAATACTCGTTTATAGCCATCGACCGTGTGATCGGTGACAATAAACGAATTATTCTACCTAGATCGATCTTGTAGATCGATATAGGATGTCGTGCGGTTGATTCTTACGGTTGTGATTTCGAATTTGAGATACGCTATGCCTTTCGCATGATGCATGCCGTGATTGGATGCGTCATAGTGTTCGGATAGGGTATGCCGAATTAATAATTGCATTTTCATCGATTCATTTTTCTTGTAGTTAAATGATGGTATAATAATATAACATGAAATTGTGTGGTTGATTGTAGAAAAGTTATAAATCTAGGGTTAGCAACTCCTTGATCATTTCATCATTGTTAATTTCTTAATCATAGTTCATCCATGCATAGCTTGATTTAGTTCTTTTAATTATTGCATTGTGTAGTGGTAAATCTTAACAATGAAATCTCTCACCCTTGGTACTTCCTTGGGTCTTTGAAATCTCTTTAAAATTAATCTAATTTTGCGCTTCCATGTGGGTTCGACACCCTTAATTTCGCCGTGCTACAATCGAACTTGTGCACTTGCAAGGGTACACTTTAAAACCGATCAGTGCACTATAATTTAAGTCGTTCCCTTATGCTGCCTATCACACCCAAATAGTGTTTTGGAAGCCACATTGATCTCCACGAGATCTTGGAGGGAGGACGGTACCGGCACCCACATATATATATACACACACGCGCGCGCGCACACATTTTTATTATTAATGATCATAACTTAAAATAGTGTTGCAGTTCCATTTTTAGCAAATGGCCTATAAATTTTGATCTATTCGATGAGACTTATCCAATGAGCCTATTTTTAATACTTTTTGAGATTGTTAAAATGCTAAAAAATGATAATGAAAGATTCAATAACACTTAAAATAATAAAAATTAAAATGTTAATGGTTGGGTTACTCGAACCGTTGGGTACGTTCTATCATTTTTTTTTTCTCATTTTGGTGTTGCATTTTTCTTTAATATATACTTTCGTTAATTTGTTAGATGCATTTTCAAATTATAAACATTGAGATAGTTGTAATCTAAAAGCACCGAGTATTATTTTATTTGTCAAAAAAAATATTAATATGTAAGAGGGGCCCCATTTTAGGAACTCGCCTTGGGCCCCTAAAATCTCAGGGCCAGCCCTGCCACCTATCATGGGTGAACACAAGAGTTTACACGTATGTGTGATTGCGCACATAACAGATCTATTTGAGACCAAAAGCATACCATCATACCGTTGCTTTTTTTTTTGTTTTTTATTCCAAGTGGTATAAAGATAAAAAAAAAAATGCTTTAAAATCACATGACACACATCACACTCAAAAAGTGATTTTAGAGTCATCATTTTCAGACGAGTGGTAAGATCATTTTCTCAAAGTCCTTTGTGTGGCAAATTTGGGTGAAAGCGATCTCCATCATCTAATTTCAAGCAGTTAAGGGTTTAGAGTGGATCTCCAACATAAGCACTTTCGGTAAACATGTAGGCGTGAAGAGAGGTACTCATATAAGAATAAGGCATCTCTATTCGCGCCAACGCGATTTCTGAAAGCGCCAATGTTCAAAACCCCTTGAAACCCATTCACTGGTTCAAACCAGACGATAGAGAACCTTTTTTTCCATGATCTTCCACACAATGGATCTTGAGACTATAAGCATATCATAAGATGGTCAATTTTTTATTTCACATGGTATGGCTACCCAAAAAGTCACCCTAAAATTATTTGGCAATCATCACAATTAAACATGATTTTAGGTCAATTTTTTTGGGCTTTGTGGTATGTGGAATAAAAAACTTATGTTTGATGGTAAGATCGTGGTCTCAAAATACACTCTGTTGAAGATTTGTGTGAAAAAGACCTCCATTGTCTGATTTCGATGTCAATGGATAGAGGTTGCGCATGTGGGGGATTTCAGAAATTGTGTTGGAGACTCGGAGCCACACCCATAATAATATGGGTACCAGATCTATTTGTGCCTACGCATTCTTTGTAAGCGCCACATCTCAGACCCCTTGAAAACCATTGATTGGGTTAGATGAGATGATGGAGGTCGTGTTTCACCCCCATATTGCACACAATAGATCTTTAGATCACGACACACCTATCAGACGGCCAATTTTTTTTTCCATGTGCAACAAATCCCCCAAAAATGACCCTAATTTCACATTCGAAAGTGATGTGTGCCATATTATTCAAAAGCCTTTTTTTGGAGATCCGTGGCACATGAAATCAGAAAATGATCATCTGATAGGTGCGCCATGATTTCAAGATCTATTGTGTGGAAGATCTGGGTGAAATATAATTTCCATAATCTGATCCGAAGCAATGAATGGTAGAACCACTAAGGTTACCCGCACCTATTTTTTCTCCCTAAATCTCTCATGGATACCTCTGTTTGCGCCCACGCATTTTGTAAAAGCACCCACTTCTCAGATCACTTGAAAGCCATTGATTTCTTCAGATCAGATGGTGGAGATCGTTTTTCATCCCGATCTTCCACAAAATAGATCTTGAGATCATGTCTCACCTATAAAACGGTCCATTTTCATTTTATGTGTCGCAGTCACATATTCCCAAAAAATCCTTGAATCATATGGCAAAACATGCCATTTTGCGACTACCCAATCATGAGCGAGTTAGTAACGTCTGAACGCCATAGTGACAAATTTCGTTTTTGGTCATTTTTCGGTAGGGGGTCCTTTTGGTACATTTTGGATTAATTTCCATACATTTTGAAAAAAATTCGGGACAATTTTGGAGATTAAAAATATATTTAATATTTTTTTAAAAAATTACTACAATATATACCAAATTACTAACATATTTAAAAATAAATAAATAAATAAACATTAAAAAAAAAAAAAAAAAATTTATAGAAATTTTCAAAATTTCGCCCGAAAACACAGAAAAGTATCGAAATTTTCGTTTAACCTCCATTTCGGTGAATTTTGGCAGAATTTGTCACGATGCATAACGCTTATTATGGCAAAAGTAATATTTTGATACGATTATTATTGTAATTATGTCATCTGCACAAGAGGTAACCCTTTCCCTCATCTAAGTGGATAAGGAGGATGCCCTTTCCCTCTTAAGTGCGGTTATTTTCAGCCCAATGACTATTTCTTCTCAATCCGAAAACCCGGGTCGATAAGGAAGAATCGTGACTTTTAAATAAAGGAAATCTCTAAATATTTAAATTTCCAAGGACTCTCAACCCGAGTCAATCTTTTGGAGTCTATCTTTTGGAGTTTCCAAAAAAAATTTCTATTTATAAGTAATTATAAGATGGTTAAACACGGCTAACTTGGTCGAAAGGTCTCTTCTTTGAGCAAACTAGAGAAGATGAAGAAGGCAGCCAGAATCTATAAAGAGAAGCACATTCCCCAAGACATCATCATCATGGAAATACTCACTAGAATTCCATGTAAGTCTATTATACGATTCAAGTGTGTTTCCAAGCTTTGGTCCTCTTTAATCTCCGATCCTTACTTTATCAATGCTCACTCAGACCGTATGAAAAAGGGTTCTTCCTCCAATCTAATTTTCAAGGTAAAACAAGATGAACCTTGCCAACTTAAAATATCAATGGTGAATTTAGAGAATGGGGCAAAGGAAAATATTTTATTGAAAAAAGATCCTAGAATTGGGAGGTTAGAATTTTGCAGATCGACATCTTGCAGTGGATTAATCACTCACTATTCCGCTACCTGTGACAAATGATAATGAAGACGATGACAACTACCGCTACTACCAGAATGAGGATGTGTATTTGTTTAATCCTGCAACTCGAGAATCACGAACTCTACCTAAAGGTATATCCCCAATCTCTAGATCGACTTGAGAAGATATCCAATCCTGTTTACGTCTATAGTGATCACATTGGGTTTCAGGAAAAAATTCATAAAGTAAAATTAAAAAATAATTAGTTAAAAATGATAGAAAATTTAAAAGTAAAGTTTTTATCAAAATTGGGAAAAAGTTGAATAAAATTTGTAAAATTTAAAATTTATTCCCAAACTTGTGAATAATCTGGATTTCATATGGGCTTTTTTTTGCAAAAATTCGTGAATGATTTGCAAATTTGGTCACTATGTTTACATCCAACCATGCAAGTTCAGTATACCGAACATAAACCAATTTTTTCGGTTTTTGGTTCGGTCCACCCCACACAGAACCGAAACCCATCGTTGTCGGTTTCGGAGTACCAAATTGTCCAAGTGCCCAAACCAATACTGAAGCGAAACTGAAAATATCAGTTCATGTCGGTTTCCATTTCAGTTGAGTTTGGTCCGAAATTGAAAAAAAAAAAATCTCGCAGAAGGAAAACAAACCCTAATGCAGACCATTTTCTGCAACTATTTCTTCTTCTCATGAAGTGCCTCTTGATATGACTCTCTCTCTCTCTCGGTAAGACTCTCCTCCCTCGAAACGAGTCGAAATAGAGCCTATCATTATTAAAATTACTAAGGTATCAGTTTTAAAAGGGAGCCATTACTTGCACACATTTTTCAAGTGATTACACTGAATTTAAAGAAAGACTTGGTATTTTAGGGATATGTGATATGACAAATGAAATATGGGCCGTTTGATTTGAAGTTCATGATCAATAGATCTCTTGTACATAAAATTGGAGCAAAACACAATACTTGTCATATGATCTTTTGTAGTCAATTGTTGAATTATATAATAGCCTTTGACTCCATTTAATCAAATGATGAAAATTATATTTTGTTCTAATCTTTTGCAATTGATTTCTTTAAATAATGGCCTTCAAATCAAATGGCTTAGATGGTGTTTTCACATAGTAGAGGTCACCAAACTTGCAAGTCTTTCTTTTAAATTGGGTGCAATCCGGTGCAACCACTTGAAAAGCATGTGCAAGTAATGGCTCCCGTTTTAAAAACCTAAAAATTTGGGTTTTTAAAACTGATACCCTCTTGCTTTATAACAAAGAAGCCTCTTAAAAGTTACGAGCTTATATTTTTAAACCCTGATTTTATAATTACAAACAAAATCTCTCTTGGGACCTAAGAACCTAAAGCCTCTTCCCCTTTTTCAATATTTAACTTTTTGAATACATAAAAATTAATTGCCAGAAGAGTGATAGCTGCTAGTATTTAAGGGGATCGGTTTAATCACCCTACCCAATCGGTTCGATCGGTTTGGGTCCGGTTTGGGGCCCAAAAGAAGGTCAATTTACTCACATTACCCAATCGGTTTTCGGTTTTCCAGAAACCAAACCGAAACCGAACCGAATTGGATTCGGCTCGGGTCATTTTTTCAGTTTTCGATCCGATTCAGTATCAGTGTTCGGTTTAGGGTTTGCATCCCTAATCCAACCTATGGCAGGCTTTCTACAAAAAGTTTATATCTCCTCAAACCCAGGGCCTTCCCACCATAATTGTAGCTTTTGATATAAATTATGGATATAAAAGGCAATGTTGAGGCTTGCGCATCTCTATAGATTAGTTCTTTTATTTTATTTTATTTTATTTTATAGATTTCTCTCTAATCATAATGGATTTGTTTGTTTGTTTTTAATTTTCAGATACACTTGGCATAGGTCATCCTTCTTACAATAAAATCTGCTTATTTGGATTTTATCCACCAACAAAGGAATATAAAGTGGTCCAACTTTTGTATCAGGAAGTGGATTGGTTGACTCTCACCTATAGTTTAGGGTGTGAGGTTTTTACTTTGGGTTCCAAGTCGTGGAGGCCTATTGGGGACATCTCTTATCCACTTTATGAAGGTAACAATTCTGTTTGTATAAGTGGATCTATATATTGTTTTATTAACAATGACCTTAAAGCACCCAATGAACATATTGTATCCTTTGACCTTGGAGATGAAAAATTCAGCGTGATCCCGCTACCAAAAGGCATGGAGGATGTCCCTTGGGCTGAATTAGTGGAGCTCCAAGGCACCCTTTGTTTGTGCGACAAGTTGTTCAAGGGCCGAATAGATTTATGGTTTTTAAGGGATCATGCAATCCATGATTGGATCAAAGAGTACACCATTACATATGATGATTTTCATTATAGATGGTATGACTGTCGCACCTGCTCTCCTATAACAATTCATAATGGCAAGATTTGCTGTGTTACGAATTTTGGAATTGTTTATTATGATCCTCCAAGTAAAAGGATGACAACGGTTTGTAGTCGTCACAAGGGATTCTCCATTCATAAAAATTGTGCTTTTATGGAAAGTTTGGTCTCTCCTCATGGGGAATTAGATGTCCATCTAGGATAATTCAAGTACCTGAGTCGATACTATTTTTTTTTTTCTAATGAAGTCCTCTTCATGTCTAATTGTTTTATGTTCATTATTATTATTTTAACTTTTTTGTCTATGCATTTCAATGATATCATCGTATTAGGGCAATGGTCTTAGAACCCTTGGATGGAAGGAAATCTTCCTTCTGGTTTTAGAACCCTTGGATCGAAGGTAATCTTCACTTTCACATAACCGCTTTCATAGCTCGATCTAAAAGGCAGGTAATCTTGACTTCACAAACTATGGGCCCATTTGGTAACTTGAATGTAGAATACAAACATTCTTCCAAAATCCTGTATTTGCTTGCATAATAGAATCCTGTATTATACACTTTACGGAATGTTTATAATATCCTTTGTTTAATAGTATTTTAGAGTTGTAAAATGCGAGAAATAATACAGTGATAAGAATCTTGCATTATAGGTGAAATCAGGGATTTTTTTTTTGTATTCTAACACCAATCATAGTCCTGCATTCTCAAAAGTTTTTGTGGGGCCCACCACATTACGAAATGGTGGATTGTTGCTACTTTATTGGAAAATCCTTCATTACGCTATATTTTAGGCAGAAAATAGGTTACCCAACGGACCCTATGGAATTGTTGTTATTCACATTTTCAATGTGTGTAATTACTTGCATGTCAAAAGTTACTTTTCAATGATTTAAAGAGACTTAATATTTGAAAAAAATTTAATTATTTAAATGGTCCTTTCCACATATATCAAGAGTTAAAAATCTATGAATTTAACTATTAAATTCTAAGAGAACTTTAGAACTTTTCAAAGATTTTAATCATTGTCAAACTATATTATCACACATTTTTTTTTCTTTTAGCAAATGTCAGGATCCCTATAATGTATGAATTTGGTTACAAAATATTCTTAGAAAGCCATTTTCAAAGCTTTTTTGGGGCTTGTCATTTTTAGAGATCTCAACGTTTTCACAATCAACCCTTTTTAACAGATATCAAATCCCCAAACCCCATGGTTTTAGAACCACATATTCAATGTTCTCAAATACATGGATTTAGCCACAAAATTTTCTTGAAAAAAATTTCACGGATTTAAGAGATCCTTACCGTAGATAATTTACGTCTATTTTTTAGAGGTCATATTTCCAATATTTATAATTATAAAGTATATGTTTATATATTAGCAATATTTATGAATTTAGTTTGGCCCTTTGTCAAAGTAATAAGGGAGGGCTTTGGATAAAAAAATCATTTCCCATATTGTCTTCCAAAGACATTATGTCATATTTGACAACTCTTTTCTAAAAAGCATTTTTCAGTGCAAAAATGTTCGATGAAAACATATTTTTCACCCCACAACGTGACAAACTCTAGCTGAAAAATGATGTTGTATTGAGAAGCTACCCTGTGTTACTTCTCACAAAAGAAAATTGTTAGTGTGGAAGAGAACTCTTTGTGAAGCAAAATTTGAGAACCAACATGTGACACATGAAAAGTGCATTCAGAAAGGGTTGCCAAATAGGGTTCTGGCCTTAATAAGGCCAGACACCATTAGTTCAGTTTCTAATGGCACTTCGCCTAGAGTTTGGGCCTATAAATGGCTCAAACCTTCATCGTAGCCTATTACCGACATGCTTACCCGGTATGGCAATACTTTTATGAAAAGCACTTTTGTTTGTTTGTCGAGCTTTCCGTAAAAAACCCCATTGGTATGTGAAGTCTTGAGAGGAGCACAACGAATTGCCATGCTCCATGTAAATGTATATATGAGAAGTAGCGTGGGCCACTTCTCTCAAAACACCATTTTCAACAATATAAGATAGTGTCACAACCATGGATCAAAATTCAATGTACCGTATCAGTGGTGAACGATATGGTACATTGAATGTACCGTATCGGTCATTACTATGTAAAGTACCGATACATTCTCTGAATAGTATTTTTCATAAAAGCGTTGCCAAACATGACCCAATGAAACAAGAGAAATCAATTTCCAAAGGAAATCATTTCTCGAACAGCCTCATAAATAAAAAAAATGAACCCCGAAGTTGACTTCATTTCTTGAAGTTTCAGTGCTATTAAAAGACTTTAATTAGGCGATGATTTTAAACAAATCCAAATGGACTTAATTTCTTGAAGTTTCAATGCAATCAAAATTAAAAGACCCTAAGCGATAATTTTACCCAAATCCAAATGGAAATAGTAATCATGCACCATTCTCCATACACGCATCCCAACCATAGTGACGAAATTCTCCCACTTTTTGAAAAAGTCGAGAATAATTTACGATTTTTTGAAAAAATAAATGATTTTATAATTATTCGAGACTTTCTAAAAAAAATTCAATTTTTAAGAATTATTCGCGAATTAAAAAAAAAACTTTTCCTTTATTTTTATGAATTTTTTTATATTTTTCATTGATATATTTTTATAGTTTTTTTTTATTCATCCGAATTTTGAACTTTTCCCGATTTTGATGAATTTTGCTGGATTTTTCCAGATATTTTCCAAGCCGATTTATTTCCAAACTCCGACTTGGTCACTATGATCCCAACCACCACCATCCACGGCCACCAATTACCTCCTCATAATTCTTCTTCTACTACTTATCATGGGTACTACCATATAGGGCCGGCCCTAGGGGTTGTCAAGTGGGACGGCGCCGCGGCAGACATAGGCCCCCGACCCACTTAGGCCATTGGCCTACATATAAGTTTAAAAAATACAAATAAAAATTATATTACCGATAAAACGATCTGAAGAACTGATTGTCTGATAGGTGAACCATGATCTGGACATCAATTATGTGGAAGATTAGGACAACAAACTATCTCCATCGTTTGATTCAGGACAGTCAACAATTTTAATGGTGGAATTAAATGTGTGTTTCTCTTCACAGTGTAAATAACGCCACCCTAAGGGCCATTCCCACTTATTTTCTTACTAATTTATGGAGAGATTTTAAATACACTCATGTAGGGTGTATAGGCTCTAGAAAAATTAATTAAAATGATAATCTTATCCAAGGTAAGGTTTGAAGCTAGAACCTATGAGCAAGAACACTAATTCAACCACGAGAGTAGTTTACTAAAGTATGTATAGAAATAAAACCTTTAATTCACATAAAAATTTTAAGAATTAAAATAAGGGAGCCATTACTTGCACACGTTGTTTAAGTGATTGTACCAAATTAACCAAAATTTGTCCTTGCACATGCTTTATGTAGTTACACCAACAAATAAAAAGAAAATTGCACTTTCAATCTAGGCCCAAGTCTCTCTACAAGTTTCTGTAATGCGTCTCTCTCTCTCTCTCCACCACAGTTCATGTTGGAATCTTGAACAGAGTATGGGTTAATCCTTTTGAATCTTCAACACTTAAGATTATCTCGAGCCAATTTTTATCAGGTACTAGCTTCCAACATGTTGATCGCATGACATATCACTCGCACATATTTGCAAATTTTGTAAAAAACGAATAAAATACGAACTATTAGTGATTTTTTGAAAAATTCGTCAAAATCACAGAAGTTCACAAAGTTTGCAAATAATTCGGCAAAACTGTGAAGTTCGCCGATTGACACCGTCCAGGTGAGTACACTGAACCTCTATTGTCACTTCTTTTATACCAACTGGCCTTCCTCCCTCTTTCTTCCAAAACCAATGTGGGACTATCTTCTCTTGCATTAGCTTTTATACCAACTGTGTGACGACCCGACTTTTCCAATCCCTAAGGTATAGGAAAGGCCGGTTCATTAACTTATTGATTTCTCAATAAGCCGTAACAAACAGAAGCCGGCAAGATATAACAAAGATTTAAAGACAGAGACAAAGTACATATTAATCCAAACAAAAGTTTTTAACAGCAAAATATGTCACTATGAGGAACTAAGAAGAACCACCGGTGATGGCTAATCCAACACCTAAAATAGTGGTTCACAATAATGGTTCCTCGAGTGATATCAAAAGAATCAAAATAATGGCCTAGGGCCCAATATTCAAAACAATATTCTGACAAAAATACCCAAAATAAGGGATCTAGGATCAAGGGAAAAACTCCTCAGCTGGTATGTCCAAATCCTCCTTGAGAATGTAATCGGAGTCCTCCAGATCCTCTGACCCAAGGTCAGTCTCAGTACCTGTGACGTATAGTCGAGAGTGAGCTAACATCGAAGCCCAATAGAGGAAACAGATCTATTTGCATTACATTATAAGTAAGGTTTTCAAAAGACAGAATTTGGATCAAATATGGTTTTCAAATGATGCTATGCAAACTAAATCTCCAGTTCTAATCCTGAGTCAAAACTGATAACATGAGTCTAATGTGTTTGAAATCTGCGGAATTAGCATGCTTCTTGTCTTAAATTTATAACTTAATTTTATCTCCCAAATTTCCTATAGCATGAGAGCAGACTACATAACCGATGGGAAACCTTACTGACCATCGTCGTTCATAAACCCATTTCTAAAGTGCAACAAGCCCCTACGCTATGAGGGAAACTTGCGCCAAAGTAATACCGTCAACACAGTTGGTAGAATCTAGGGCATCGTCCATATGAACCCCAAATCAAATGCAAATGCTAACATATATCAAGGCTTATTATTCATAACATAATATTGATTTTTTTTCGAAGTTCCGATTCAAAGTTCCGATTCAAAATTTACTGAGGTTCTGAGGTTCAAATTACGAAGTTCTTAGTCATAACAAAGTTTCCAATTTTCGAATTTGTGTCATATATTCAGAGTTTTATTCATGCTGTGTGCAACAGAGTTCCAAATTTTATATTTCTTAAATGAAACAGTCAAAATAGTTATACTTATAATTCAATGCAAATTAAAATACAGGGTTCTCCTACCTCAACAAAGAAGGTTCTAAAACAAGCACAAGCAGTCCTCACCAAGGACTCCTAATAGTCAAAACCTACATATATTAACACTCTCAGTGTTAATATAGAACCAAAAATCAAACCAAAAGCTTATTGAGAAAAAATCCAACAAAAATTTCAAATGCCAGAAACAGGACAGAATTCGACCCTCGAATTCAAATTCGTGGGTCGAATTCAAAATTCGATGGTCGAATTCAATTTTGACCCTCGAATTTCAAAAAAAACTCATCAGTCACAAAAACCTGAAAATCGACCCTCGATTTTCAATTCGATGGTCGATTTCCAAATTCGACCCTCGAATTGGAAATCGATCCTGGATTTCCAAAAATTGCTTCAGGCACTAAAAATACAGATTTCGACTGTCGATTTTCAAATCGATGGTCGAATTCCAATTTCGACCATAGATTTGAAAATCGACCCTCGAATTTCTCTGGTTCTGTGGCTGTCAATTTTTCATGACTTGATTCTTTCTCTCATATTCAACCACAACTATCTGATTTATAATTAACCCTACTTATTCAAATCTAAACAAAACATAAATTAAATTGACACAAGGTGGTTTCAAAGACCTACCTCTTGTCGCTTAATCCGTTGATTCCGTTGCACCGATTCACGTATCGGAACCAATCTCCAAGCTCAATGGTTTAGATCTTCAAATCAGTCCATATTCATAAAGAGGTGGTCACAGCCTCATCAACAACAAAATCACATAGCACTTCTCACTCTCCACATCTCTTTTCTCTTTCAATAATTCAAATTGATCTGAAATTAAGCACAAGGCTAACTAATGGTTGAGATGGGGAGAGGAATCCTCAAACTCTCAAGATCTAAAGATCAATGGCAAGGGAAATGGTTGCAACTTTAATTCAAACGAGAGAGAAGTGTAACTTCTCTTTCAATCTCTCTTATAACCAAAAGCCAAGTAATAAAATATCTAGATTTTATAATTTTACAACTTATCCACTTAAGTTGAAAAATTATCCGGTACTAAACACAAACACCAATGCTATTGTGTGAGTCATCGATTACATGACCTGCACACCTCTCAAGACGAAATCCTTTTGCCACAAGTCTTATCATAGCCTTAGCTTACCAAAAATCTAAAAATATCCCTCAATAATTTCTGGACACACTTACCGAGGTAAACAAAAATAAGCCAAAATATTCGGGATATTACATTCACCCCTCCTTAGAAATTTTCGTCCGCGAAAATTGAATGTATCACACACCACACAAGAAAGAGAATGAAAACATGAGCCACTGTGATCCGATCCCGTAGGGCACGCAAGTCAAGGGATGGGATCCGTAGTAACGTGGATGTACTGCATGTGGCACCAGAAGGGCCATAGTGGATTGCATCCGTACATGGATGCCCACACCCCAAGCGTCAAGTGCCGGGAGACCAATGCACAGTGACTCATGGAAGCAATAAAGATAACAAAAACACACCACAGCAGCATAAAGAACAAAATCCACATAGATAGCAAACCCACATCGATAGTAAAACCCATAGAGCAAACAAAATCCACATACGTAAAGTACATGCCCACAGAACAAAATCCACCCACATAGGCAGTGCAAAAGAAGACTAAACAGAGCCACAACATAAGAAAGACAGCCTAATAGGGGGGAATGTGTAACGAAAGTAAAACCCACATAGCATGTCAAACCCATATAGCAAATATATACAAGACAAAACAAGGAGAGTATCCCATCCACATCTCAAAACAGAAAGATAAAAGATAACAAAAAGAAGGACCACCAGGTCCTAAATAATCCATGGAGTAAAATAAATACAGGCCCCATCACATCCAAAATAAATCACAGCCCCCCGCCCAAAGTAAGACTAAAAATCCCCCGCAATAGATGGACCAGCTTGATCCTGATCATCAGCTCCCGCAGCAGCATCGTCACCCGCATCCTCTCCGGCCGTAGAGGCATGCTGGTACCGGCGCCCGATGTCGAAGGACGATAAACAGAGGCACTGATGTCGGCCAGATACGTAGTATAATCGTCGGGGAACGCATGCAGCATCAGGTAAGAAAGAGCGCCGCCATGAACGTCCAATTCCTGACGCATAGAGCTGGTATGCTGGGTGAGCTCCTAGATCTGGTGGCTCATCGCAGTCATCTAACGCGTAAACTTCGTGAGCGTAAGGAGATCACTCTGTGGGGGTGGAGTAGGGGCAGTCGTCTCAGGGGCAACACGGGTAGGGTCCTCATCATCATCGCTAGCTGCTGCATCAAGTACCACTAGGTCCTTGGGTGGCTTGACTAGGCGACCGTAGGTTTGACCCCAATTGACAAGTTTATACATTTTTCGACCATCAGTAGATTTGGGTTCGGTAGGGGGAATCTCATACGTAGGGCCCGCTTGATAATTCTCGATCATAACCGAAATCAAACGAGCATAGGGAATGCCCTTTTTCGGTTTCTTTACTTGTTTCCCCATTTTCTCGCGGGCTTTTATAATTCCCTTTAAAAGGACCTCAGGAACACTAAACCACCGCTCCATATAAGCGACCACCGCTCCATATAAGCGGCAAATAAAATTTGTTGTAGGGGACCGGTGCGCTCGGATTTATGACCAAATGGGTAAAGGGTGGTCTTAAAATTTTTATCCAATATCCACATCGAATCAAGCAGGTGTGTGCGGACAATAGATTTACCGGACCCATGACGTCCCTGTGTCATCTGGGTAGTCACATCATGAAATGGAACTGGTTTTGGGAAAGGAGGACCCAATCCCATGGTTTTAGAGTAATTTAAAGGACAACGTAGTGCCACTGCCATGTCATCGAGATCAAATGTGTAATCTCGCCCATCAATGGAAGCGTAAATTTTCTTCCCATCCTCGCGGCGCATATGCTGGTAAAACAGGCGCACGAGATGGGGATAAAGTGGTCACTAAAAGTTGTGCACAGTGAAGTCATCTGGACTTTTTCGAGGTATTCGCCTGCCCACTGAGTGGTTGTTTGTTGGTCAAACAACTCCGGGTGAAAAATGTACTCAGTGGTGAAGCCCTTGATGCTCCAAAATTCACTGGGTTTTTCAAGAATTGGAGGAGATACAGATGGTGGTATGGGTTCTGTGGTTTGTGGAGCCGACTGAGGTGGCTGTTCGACCTGTGGGGCTGGTCTTTGAGCTCGGCTCGAGGAACCAGCCTTCGAAGCCGGCCTCTTTGAGGTAGGGTTTCGAATAGGGGCTTGCTTTTTAGGCCCATAGAAGCAACAAAAAAAACTAGCAGCAAACAGGAAGAAAATTCCTAAATGAACTGTAATCGTGAGGGTTTACCTTAAGAGGAGCCCCAAATCTAGTTCCAAAAGGTTGAAATCCAAGTCCCTGGCAATTTGTAGTGGATTTCCCCTCTGATTTCAGCCAAAAATAGGAAGAACAGCTCCAAAATTGTCAAAAGCCCCGAAAACCCTAAGCCCTCTCCCTCAGATGTGCAAACACGAAATGCCAAAATAAAACAGAACCCCCACTTAAATCGAGAAAATCGACCCTCGATTTCAAATTCGTGGGTCGAATTTCAAATCGACCCTCGATTTTGAAATCGACCCTCGATTTCTTTAGAAAATTCTCAGGCCTATTTTTTGGCTTAAAACTGCCTGGTTACTGTGTATGCAAATTCGACCCTCGATTTTGCAATTGCAACACTCGAATTTTAAAACACCTGTGGCCTTAAATTTTTGCAAATTTTTTTTGAAATGATTGCCATATCTTTGGGTCTAAATGGACCTTGTTTGAGCCCTTTTCATTCCTACCATGAATTCAGACCATGACATTAGTATCAAGGCCAAAGTTTTCATTGAAATTGAAGGAAGTAGCGTACTATAGGCCCAAATTTATGGCACATGACCATTAGTGAGTAACATACCAGAGTTTGGTCTAAGGCCCAAAATTATCCAATTTCCATAATGTAGGGACTTTTTAAACAAGCACATATTTAATGTAGATGGAACCGGCAAAAATCACTCACCAAAATTTATATAAATATAAAACAAGTACATACTAAAAAAAAAAGTCAAAATACAAAATATCCCATATACAGGTTCTCAACAAAATCAATCAAAAAGGCGGGGAAATTGTTCTCGGGGCTCAGCTTCACGCTCCCAAGTGGCTTCCTCCGGTGTATGATTCCGCCATTGTACAAGAACCAAAGGAATCCTCTTAGTGAGTAGGATCTGCTCCTTGCGATCCAAAATATGAACCGGGTCCTCAATCACCTTCAAACCATCCTAAAGCTCGATGGGTTGGTAATCAAGCACGTGAGTCGGGTCACAGATGTATCGACGCAGCATCGACACATGAAAGACGTTGTGCATGCTTGATGATGTGATATTTTAATGTATGTTTTACTCGCAAGTGCACGAATCGGTTTGTATATAGTGGGTGCGGAGTACGAGATCGTTCCCACGAGGACTAATGTTGAAACACCTAAAAGAGACAAGCAATTCTAGAAATCTATTAAGATCTAACAGTATTCTACCAATTTTATGATTTAAGTGGTTGATGAGATGGTAATTAATGACTACAAACTAAAATTCAATTGATAATTCAAAAATAAAAGTGAAGATGATGATGATAAAGATGAAGATACTAAATCCTCCCATCTTTGGTCCGTTCTTCCTATAATATAAATCTAAGGATTAACTTATGAGATATTTCATTGGTAACAAACATCTTTTATGGAAGATCAATGGTCAACACCCTAATAGGTTCCACGTTGCATCCCTGCAATCAGGACTTAGATGATTTTCATATATCTAGATGCAGGATCAAAGTGCGGCTAGACACGCATGATCTCAGGTTCAAATAAAAATCATCCCCAAAGCGGGTGAAAATTCCAACAAGAATACCACTTACAAATCTGAAATCAAGGGCATGGCTCGGCACACTTTATTCAGATTAGGGATATTTCAGATAAAATTACCATTACAGAACCAAGATCCAGGGCATGGCTCGGCACACTCGATCCCAGAACATAATCGTAATTAGATCCACACAATGAAAACACAAAGACCATAACACTGATTGGGTAAAATTACCGTCACAGATCTGAGATCCCGGGCATGACTCGGCACACGCGATCCCGGTTAGTGGCGGGGATTTCATCCATTCATGATAGCACAACATCCATAAAAATAAAATCTCATATTTTAATCCCTAATTTTATATTATTAAAAGTACATCCCTCGGATGGGAATCATTAAATCCCCATCCCTATAAATTTAGCCACACATATTGTAAGGAATTGACATAAATAAATAAAGACGGGAAAATAACATTAATTAAAATTACCTCAAGCTTCAAAATAATTTACCTTGATCCACACGTATGATGAACTTCAAAAACGAAATAAATGCAGAAATAAACTTTCAATAAAATTGAAGGAATGAGTACTTGAAAAATTAAAGAACAAAGCTCTCAAAAATAAATAATAAAACTTCCTATTTCTATGAAAAATAATGGCTAAAAACTAAGAACACTAAAAACTAAAACTAAAAAAACTCTAATTCTAATCTCTAATCTACTCTCTAATTCTCTACTCTTCTTCTGAAGTGTTTGAGTCGCTTTAAATAGAACTCGTCGCGCACAGTATCCTAAACCGACTTTTTATAGTCGATTAATCGACTCATGACCCTCGATGCATCGAGCCAACAATTCTTCCACAAAATCACGTTTCCAGTGTCAGAATCGTGTCAGACTGCTATTCCTGCTCGATTAATCGACCTGTAGGGTCGATGCATCGACCCCAGAAATCCGTGAAAATCAGCACTTTTTGTGGTTCAGACACTGCTTCAGTATTTCGGCCATAACTTTCTGTCCCGAACTCGGATTGAGACGATTCTTGCGCCGTTGGAAAGCTGACGTAAAGATCTACAACTTTCATGTTTTGACAATTTTATAATTCAGCCGTCTTGAAGGTCCAAATTTAGCCGCAAGTCGCACTAAGTTCTTGATTACCCGAAATTGCAGTGTTTTTGCATTATATTCAGAATTCTTGCACTGTTTTCTATACTTGGCTCATATTTACCTGAAACACTTCAAATCTAAAAAATCTTATCAGATAGCCTTCATCGGACAGCTAAATATAGGTATTTAGGGGTGAAATATCCTCATTTTTCAGTACTCATCACTTGACAATTGCGGTGGTAACGCCACACGATATGCAACCTCTCCGACTAGGCCTAATATCTCAAAAGGCCCAACGTACCGGGGACTCAGTTTCCCTCGTTTCCCAAATCGCATAACGCCCTTCGTAGGCGAAATACGAACAAAGACATTCTCGCCAACATGAAAAATCAATTATTTAGTGCCAATTTTTTTTTTTTACATGGAATATATACCAAGTGAAGAAATACACATTAGTGTTGTTAAACTACCTCTAAATCCACGTGTCGCCTCTTGAGATTGGCGTAGCTCTTCTGACGACTCTGAGCTACTCGTAGTCGCTCGCGTATCAACCGAACCGTCTCGGTCGTGCACTCAACTATCTCAGGGCCAATAAGGAGCTTCTCACCCACTTCATCCCAATTCAACGGTAATCTGCACCGTCATCCATATAAAGCCTCGAACGGAGCCATACCGATGCTAGCCTGAAAGCTATTGTTGTAGGCGAACTCGATCAGAGGCAAGTGTTGGTCCCATGACCCGTGAAAATCCAACATGCACGCTCTCAGCATTTCCTCAATGATCTGGTTCACTCGCTCAGTCTGGCCATCCGTCTGTGGGTGAAACGCCGAGCTAAAGTCAAGACGAGAATCCATTCCCTCCTGAAATCGTTGCCAAAAGTGTGAAGTAAACAACGGGTCTCTGTCTAACACAATACTAGCCGGTATCCCATACAGTCTAACAATCTCCTTCAGGTATAACTCTGCAAGTCTACTGGCTGTATACGTGGTATTGTATGGAAAGAAATGAGCAGACTTGGTTAGCCG
The DNA here is from genome assembly GCA_021018995.1 of Chloranthus sessilifolius. NCBI lineage: Eukaryota > Viridiplantae > Streptophyta > Magnoliopsida > Chloranthales > Chloranthaceae > Chloranthus > Chloranthus sessilifolius. The sequence continues at coordinate 5,430,834 of JAJIZI010000016.1, read as the reverse complement.
ATCGATAATGACCCAGATGGCATTGTTCTTCCTCAGTGTTTTCGGCAACCCGAGAATGAAATCCATTGAAATGGCTTCTCATTTCCACTCAAGCACAGGTAAAGGCTGCAATAGGCCTGGAGGATTCTGATGATCAACCTTAACCTGTTGATAAACCAAGCACCGCGATACGTACTCAGCGACGTCGCGTTTCAAACCTCGCCACCAGAAACTCTTCATCAAGTCCTGATACATCTTGGTGCTACCAAGATGTATGGCATACATGGATTTGTGAGCCTCTTCCAGAATGGTGTCCCAAAGCTCTGTACTCGACGGTGCGCATACACGGTCATGAAACAGCAAGGTCCCATCTGCTCGTATGGAGAAATCCTTCTTGTTGCCATTCTCGACATCTCGCCTGATCGCCATCAGCTCATCATCGGTTATCTAAAGCTTTCTGATATTCTCGAAGAGCGTAGGACGTAATACAAGTGTAGCCATCAATGCTCCCAAGCCTTTGACATCGAACCGTGAGCTGCCCAAAGCCATATCCTCCAAAAGCTTCCATCTCTGAATTCGGCTAACAAGATGTGAAAACTGTGCTGAAGACCTCCTATTAAGAGCATCAGCAACGACGTTCGCCTTTCTCGGATGGTACTGAATCGAGCAATCGTAGTCCTTCAAGAACTCCATCCATCGTCGTTGCCGCATATTCAAGTCCTTTTGAGTGAATAGGTACTTGAGACTCTTGTGATCGGTGAATATATCAAAGATCTCACTGTAGAGGTAATGTCTCCAGATCTTCAAGGCGAATATAACTGCCGCTAACTCTAAGTCATGCATCAGATAGTTTCTTTCATGGTCCTTCAGCTGCCTAGAACCATACGCAATGACCCGTTCGTGTTGATTAAGCACACAACCTAATCCGTCGTAAAAACCATCACTATATACTGCGAAACCTCCACTGTCGGAAGGTATAGCAAGTATGGGTGCCGTAGTCAATCGACGCTTCAGCTCCTGAAAGCTTTGCTCACACTGCTCTGTCCAATCAAACTTAGCGTTCTTTCTCGTGAGTTGTGTAAGTGGACCCGATATCTTCGAGAAACCCTCGACAAATCTCCGATAGTACCCTGCCAAACCAAGGAAACTACAGACCTCTGTAACTGTCGTAGGCTGTTCCCATGTCACCACAGAATCTATCTTTGTGGGATCCACTGAGATACCCGTTTCAGAGACTACGTGGCCCAAGAAACTGACCTGCTCAAGCCAAAACACATACTTACTAAGTTTGGCATACAACTAATGGTCCCGGAGTGTTTGAAGAGCCATCTTCAGATGTTGCACATGCTCCTCTCTGGTTTTCGAATAGATGAGGATGTCATCTACGAAAAATACCACAGATTTATCAAGATGTGGTTTGAATACTCTGTTCATCAGATCCATGAAAGATGCAGGCGCATTCGTCAATCCAAACAGCATCACTAAAAACTCATAGTGGCCATAACGTGTCCGAAACGCAGTTTTGGATATATCTTCCGCCTTAATCTTGAGCTGGTGATAGCTTGAACTCAGATCAATCTTCGAAAAGAACTTTGCACCTTGCAACTGATCAAATAAGTCATCTATCCGCGGAAGAGGATAACGATTCTTAATCATCATCTTGTTGAGCTGCCTATAATCGATACACAGACGCATCGATCCATCCTTCTTTTTCACAAAAAGAATCGGTGCACCCCAAGGAGAAACACTCGGTCAAATGAAGCCTTTGTCTAACAGCTCCTAAAGCTGATCCTTGAGTTCTTTCAACTCAGCAGGCGCCATCCGATATGGAGCTTTGGATAACGGTTCTGTACCCGGTGCTAGCTCAATCGTGAACTCTATCTCTCGATCAGGTGGTAATCCAGGTAAGTCCTCTGAAAAGACATCAGGATAATCGCAGACCACCTTGATAAGAGCCAAGTCATTCTTCTTCTCTGTAGAATCTTGCAAGTAGGCCAGATACCCACTACAACCATTCTTCATCATGCGCTTGGCCTTAATGGCCGAAACCAACGGCGCAACCTTTGATTTGACTCCACAGAATCAAAAGGATTTTCGCTTTGGCGATCGAAAGGTCACGATTTTTCGTAGACAGTCCACGCTCGCGTGATAAGCTGCAACCAATCCATTTCGAGAATGACGTCGAACCCTTCCATGCTCAACGTAATCATGTCGATCACTGTCTCGTGCTCATCAATCATCACGATGATGGCCCGACATCTTATGTCGATGCATACTGAACTTCCCGTAGGAATCTTTACGTCCAAAATAAAAGCAAGGGGTTCGGGAGTAATACCCAACTTCTCTGAGAATGGAGGAGTAATAAACGAGTGTGTAGACCCGGGGTCTATAAGTACTCGTGCTTCAATTTTTCTCAGGTCGTCTCGACGACTCATCATAAGGGTACCTTTAGTTAAAAAGTTTGTTAATTATATGCAATGATTCCAATGTGATTTAACATAATTACTTGAATGAATTTAAACATTAAATAATAGAATCAATGCATAAATGACATCTCAACTTTAATGATACCTTGGATTATGTCATTCGATTTTTGGGCATCCTGTGCAGTCACCGCATAAGCTCGACCTTGAACTGTAGGTCGCGTCGACTTCTGCGTAGAGATTGTTATAGTCCGTCCTTTCTCAACGGCAAGACAATCCTTGATCATGTGACCAATCTGTTTACACCTGAAGCATCCTCCAGTGTTCCGTCGGCAATCCTCTGTCTTATGTGATTTCCCACATCTTGCACACACTGGGGTAGAAACAGGAGTAAATTGATCCTCGTCGAACCACGAGCCACGAAGCTCCACTCGCAGATAGTGCTTCCACTCGAAAGGTCGCCCCGGTGACGAACTCTGCGGTCTCGATAGGAAGTCACATCGGTCTCAAGCAACATCGGTCACGGAATACGATGGCTGACTAGGGTAGGGAGGAGGTTTAGAGAATCTCGGCTTTTTGTTCACCTGCTCTGAAGCACTTTGTTGTCCCTGGCCAAACTGATTTCTATTTCCCTGCTCTCGCCTCAAGTACTGTTTTTGAATGTCTTCCTCTGCAATGAGGGCCTTGGACATGACGCCCGCATATGTCTCCATTTCCCACATCGACACCCTCTCCTGAATGTTTGGCCTCAAATCTCTCTGAAATTTCTGAGCCCTCATCAGCTCAGTGGCCACTTGTAGGGGTGCAAATCGGGAAAGTCTATCAAATTCTGCGCCATACTCGCGCATCGACATCTCATTCTGCTTCAGCTCAATAAATTGGACTTCCCATTGGTTACGTACGATCTTCGAAAAGTACTGATCGTTGAACGTCTCCACGAACTCTGCCCAAGTCCATGGAGTATTGGGGTAGTCCTGCTCTCTCATCCGGGAAACAGACTTCCACCATGGGCTGGCCTCGCCCAAAAGTTTAAAGGATGCCCAGCGTACTTTCTCGACATCTGTACACTGCAACACCTTAAATATCTTCTCAATCTCATCAAGTCATGCCTCGGCCTCCATAGGATCCGTCTGCCCTAAGAATGTAGGAGGTCTCATCCTCCTAAACTCTGCGAATCCTCCTGGCTGATGTCCCGCTCGCGTTTATCTGGCCGATGGTCGCATCATTGAGCCATGTTGTTGGCCAAGGCTGCCAACACCTCGTCAACATTTCCCCCTCCGATTATCGAACAGCCCATAGAATTTTGGGGGATTAAGGGCTTCACCACTGAGTACATTTTTCACCCGGAGTTGTTTGACCAACAAACAACCACTCAGTGGGCGAGCGAATACCTAGAAAAGGTCGGGATGACTTCGCTTTGCACTGCGTTTAGTGACCATTTTTACCCTCGTCTGGTGCGCTTATTTTATCAGCACATGCGCCGCAAGGATGGGAAGAAAATATACACTTCAATTGATGGGAGAGATTACACATTTGATCTCGATGACATGGCTGTGGCGCTACGTTGTCCGCTGAAATACTCTAAAACCATGGGATTGGGTTCTCCTTTCCCCAAACCAGTCCTATTTCATGATGTGATTACCCAAATGACGCAGGGACGTCAGGGGTCCGGTAAATCCATTGTCCGCACACACATGCCTGATTCTATGTGAATATTGGATAAAATTTTCAAGACCACCCTTTACCCATTTGGTCATAAATCCTAGCGTACTGGTCCCCTACAACAAATTTTATTTGCCGCTTACAAGGAGCGATGGTTTAGTGCTCCTGAGGTCCTTTTAAAAGGCATTATTAAAGCCCGTGAGAAAATGGGTAAACGAGTAAAGAAGTCGAAAAAGGGCATTCCCTATGCTCGTTTGATTTCTGTGATGATTGAGAATTACCGAGCGGGCCCCGCATATGAGATTCCCCCTACCGAACCAAAAGCTATCGATGGTCTAAAAATGTATAACCTCGTCAATTGGGGTCAGACCTGCAGTCGACTTGTGAAGACTACCAAGGACCCAGTCGTTCCTGATTAGCATGAGGATGAGGACCCTATCCATGTTGCCCCTAACACCACTGCTACTGCACCTACTCAGCCCCCACAGAGCGACATCCTTACGCTCTCGGAGTTTACACGCCAAATGACTGCGATGAGCCACTAGATCCAGGAGCTCACCCAGCATACCAGCTCTATGTGTCAGGAGTTGGACGTTCATGGCGGCGCTCTTTCTTATCTGATGCAGCATGCGCTCCCCGACGATTATACTACGTATATGGCTGACATTCGTGCCTCCGTTTATCATCCTTCAACATTGGACGCTGGTACCAGCATGCCTACTGAGGCCGGAGAGGATGGTTCAAGTCACGGCGCTGATGGTGGGGACGACGATCCTAATCAGGCTGGTCCATCTGCTGCAGGGGATTTTAGTGTTACTTTGGGGGGGGGGGGGGCTGTGATTTATTTTGTTATTATGGGGCTTGTATTAATTTACTCCATGGATTATTTAGGACCTGGTGGTCCTCCTTTTTGTTATCTTTTATTTTTCTGTTTTGGGATTTGGATTCAGTACTTTGTTTGCTTCATTTTGTATATATTTGCTATCTCAATTTTACCTGCTATGTGAGTTTTGCTATCTCTGTGGGTTTTTACTTTCTCTGATGGTATATTTCGTCTTATTTTGCACTACCTATATGAGTTTTGGCTTTTGTTCTGTGGCCATGTACTCTACCTAATTGGATTTTGTTATGTGGATTTTGTTCTTTATGTTGCTATGGTGGGTTTTTTTGTTATCATTGTTGCTTTCATGAGTCACTATGCATCGGTCTCCCGGCACATGACGCTTGGGGTGTGGGCATCCATGTAGGGATGCAATCCACTATGGCCCTTCTAGTGCCACATGCAGTACATCCACGTTACTACGGATCCCATCCCTTGACTTGCGTGCCCTGTGTGATCGGAACACGGTGGCCCATGTTTTCATTCTCCTTTGTTGTATGGTGTGTCTTGCATTCAATTTTCGCGAACGAAAATTTCTAAGGAGGGGAGAATGTAATATCTCTGATATTTTTGGCTTATTTTTTGTTTACCTCGATAAGCGTGTCCAGAAATTATTGAAGAATATTTTTAGATTTGTGGTAAGCTAAGGCTATAATAAGATAAATGGCCGAAGGAATTTATCTCGAGAGGTGTGCAAGTCATGCAATCGATGACTTACATGATAAGGTTGGTGTTTGTGTTCAACATGGGACACTTTTGCAACTTAAGTGGATAAGATGGCAATTATAAAATCTAAATATTAGTTTGTTGATTTTAAGTTATAAGAGAGATTGAAAGAGAAGTTTAACTTCTCTCTCTCTTTCGGTTGGATTAGAAAATAGGAACTTTTGTCTCTCCTTTTGTTTTAAATCTTAGATCTTGTGAGACTTGAACATTCCCTCCCCATCTCTACCATTGATAAGCTCCGTATTGAAATTCTGATCGGTTTGAGCTATTGAAAGAGAAGAATAGGGGAGGTTTGAGTGGCCACCTCATTAGAATGATGAACTATTTTGAAGATCTAAGCAGTTGAACTTTGGAGATTGGTTCTGGTGCGTGCTTTGATACAATGGAGGCAATGGCTTAAACTACAAGAGGTAGGCCTTTAAACCTCCTTTTGTCTTTTGAATTTAATTTCTGTTTAGAATGATGAATGGTGTTTATTTTTGGATAAGAAGGCTGTGGTTGAAAAAGAAAGAAAAGAGTCCGAACATGAAAATTTTGACAGCCACAAACCTGAAGAAATTCGAGGGTCGAATTTCAATTCGAGGGTTGAATTTGGAATTCGACCATCGATTTGAAAATCGAGTGTCGATTTTTCAATTTTTGTGCTTGATGCAGATTTTTGAATTCGAGGGTCGATTTCCAATTTGAGGGTCGAATTTGGAAATCGACCATCAATTTGAAAATCGAGGGTCAATTTTCTGAGTTTTAAAGTTTGAAGCAGTTTTGAAATTCGAGGGTCGAAATTTAATTCGACCATCGAATTTCAAATTCGACCCACGAATTTGAATTCGAGGGTCGAATTCTATCTTGTTTCTGGCCTTTGAAAATTTTGTCGGATTTTTCTCGGTAAACTTTTAGTTTGATTTTTTGGTGCTATATTAACACTTAGAGTGTTAATATATGTAGGTTTTGAATATTGGGAGTCCTTGGTGAGGGCTGTTTATGCTTGCTTTCGAACCTTCTTTGTTGAGGTAGGGGAACCCTATATTTGATTTACATTGATTTAGAAGTATAGACTGTTTGACTGTTTCATTTAAGAAGCATAAATTTTGGAAATTCTTTGCACACAGCATGAATAAAACTCTGAATATATGACACAAATTCAAAAATTGGAAACTTTGTTATGACTAAGAACTTAGTAATTTGAACCTCAGAACCTCAGTAAAATTTTGAATCAGAATTTTGAATCAGAACTTCGAAAAATCAGTATTCTGTTATGAATAATAAGCCTTGATATATGTTAGCATTTGCATTCAATTTGGGGTTCATACGAACGATGCCCTAGATTCTATCAACCATATTGACGGTCTTACTTTGGCGCAAGTTTCCCTCATAGCGTTGAGGCTTGTTGCACTTCAGAAATGGGTTCATGAACGACGATGGTCAGTAGGGTTTCCCATCAGTCACGTAGTCCGCTCTCATGCTATAAGAAATTTGGGAGATAAAATTAAGTTATAAATTTAAGACAAGAAGCATGCTAATTCAGAAGATTTTCGAACACATCAGATTTATGTTATCAGATTTGACTCAGGATTAGAACTGGAGATTTAATTTGCAAAGCATCATTTGAAAACCATATTTGATCTGATTTCTGTCTTTTGAAAATCTTACTTATAATGATATGCAAATAGATCTGTTTCCTCTATTGCGCTTGGTTGTTAGCTCACCCTCGACTATACGTCACAGGTGTTGAGACTGACCTTGGGTCTGAGGATCTGAAGGACTTCGATTACATTCCCGATGAGGAATTGGACATACCAGCTGAGGAGTTTTTCCTTTGATCCTAGATTCCTTATTTTTGGTACTTTTGTTAGAATATTAATTTGAATATTGGGCCCTAGGCCATTATTTTGGGTCTTTTGATATCACTCGAGGAGCCATTATTGTGAACCACTATTTTAGGTATTGGATTGGCCATCACCAGTGGTTCTTCTTAGTTCCTCACAGTGATATATAATTTTTGTTATAAGATGCTTTTGTTTTTGGATTATTATATGCTTTGTTTCTGTCTTTAGATCTTTGTTATGTTGCCAGCTTCTGTTTGTTACGGCTTGTTGAGAAATCAATAAGTTGATGAATCGAATTTTCCTATACCATATGGATTAAAAAAGTCGGGTCATCAAAGTTGACACTAGAAGGTAAGGTGTTACCTTTTCGTTTTAACCGTGCCACAAATAAGAGCCCTATATCTCACCTAACACCTACTCCAAAAGTGGGTAGGAGACATTAAAACTTTCTCTGTCAGCTTTTTACAGCCCGCATTTTTTACCTCTTAGGTACCACCAGCTCTTTCGCCCTGCTTCCTAAAAAATCGTTTCATATATAAAAATACTATTATTTCTCACATACTTCCAGCCACTTCCAAAATATCTAGTAGGCGGTAACAGCCACACCCCTCCCATCTCACAAAAGCTGCTGGGGTCGGGTCCCAATTACCCATAGGAAAAAACAACAAAACGGCGGTAGGGATGGAGCCCAATACATAGCAGGCCGGTCCAAGTTCTGTGTACTATACATACATGGTTAATGGGTCGGGTCATCTCTTCACCCGGCCCGTCAATACTTTTTCTGTTGAATTGGGTTAAATACTTGACCTGCCTCTAATCATTGAAGGTTGGGCCTAATTTTGCCGACTTTTGTGCACCTAAAAGATGTGGGCTAGGACAAGTTTCTGGTACGTGTGAGTTATAGTGCCAAAAGTGTTGGGCTTGCCTATATTTGACGTGCCCCATTCATCTTAGGTTGGGAATACAATTTTTCACTAATTTTTGCAGTTATCAGAGCATCTCCAGCTGATATCCCTTAACTAGTCGTTTTGTTGTGTGGCTTGTGCCATATGAGCACCCCAACAGCTAGTTATAGGATAGCCATCAATTCCAACCGTCATTCCAGATCTCATTTTAAATGAATAGTGATATCTCAAATTCTTATAATATATATATATAGTGATATTCTATAATTTGGGATAACACTATTCATATCTCAATTTTTGAATAAATAATTTTTTTTTAAAAATTTACTAAATTTCCTTTCTTTTTATTTAATTTACTATATTTTTTTATTTATTAAAAATGTAAATTTGAGATACCTCTTGAAGTTTATAGGTATCCCAAATTTGAAATCCCATTTTTGGTTGGCAAAAATGAGATATCAAATTTGTGGTACTTCCTGGAAATGGTCTAATAGATGAGTTCTCGAGTATTGACTATTTTGCATTGACTAAAGCACTACTACAAGTGTTAGCGTTAGGTACCTAATATCGCTATGGTGGTCGCTCGAGTAATTGCAATTCAGCAAAATAGTGGCGCTAGAATCAATGACCCACCATAAGGAGTTATCTCATGAGTCAGCCCTAAACCGCAAAAGTATCACGTGGAGAGGATGGAGGGGTTGGAGGATCACGTGAAGACTTAGAGTTCTATTTTTGAATTGAGGCCGGGGATTAATAGCCCAGGTGTGGAGAAATCTCTACACCTACTGTCATTTGACCATCATGTAGTGTCCATCATGAGGATCGGATGCCACCACAACTTAGGCAAGGTCGATCAGATCTCATTTAAAAATATAAAATTTGCTTTTATAACTTTTCCACTGTTATAAAGATGGTCAAAATTGAGGAAAATCAATGCCCCAATTTTTAGGTTGTTATCTTATCTTTGATCCATCAAACGGAAAGTAAAAAAATCAAAAAAATAATTATTATATTTTAATCACATGTCCCATGGCTGATCAACCCAATTGGGTTGATCATATCACGTGGCATATGATACGGCTACTAGGCGCACCAGTCATCTTGTGCATCCAAGCCTTTTTACTTTGATATTTTTTTGCACTTTTCTATTTTCGTAAAATTCGGAATTCAATTGTGAGAATTGGCAAGTTTCATGCTTTATATATTTGGTATTAGTGAAATCCCTATACACTTTTTTATTGGGAGCCATTACTTGCAATGGGAAATGTAGCCCTTGCACCAAAGTTAAAGAAAGATATTGTATTTTATGAACATGTGAGATGTGAAAACGCAATCTAAGCCTTCGAATTTAAAGTTCATGATCTATAGATACTTAGTAGATAAGATTGAGCAAAACATGATATTTATCATATAATCTATTGTTGTCAATCGTTGAATCAAATAATAGCCTTTGACTATATTTAATCACATGATGAAGATTATATTTCACGCTAATCTTTTGCACGTAATATCTTTAAATGGCGGGCTCTAAATCAAACGGTTTAGATGGTGTTTTCATATAGCAGAGGTCGCCAAACTTGTAGGTCTTTTTTTAGGGAAAAGGGCAATCGGCTCCCTTTTTATTAGGAGCCATTACTTGCACACGTGTTTCAAGTGATTGCACCGAATTTATAGAAAGACTTGATATTTTAGAGACATGTGATATTAAAAATGCAATATGGGCCGTCTGATTTGAAGCTCATGATTAATAGATCTGTTGTACATAAAATTGGAGCAAAACATGATACTTGTCATATGATCTATTATAGTCAACTGTTGAATTATATAATAGCCTTTGACTCCATTTAATCAAATGATGAAATTATATTTTATTCTAATATTTTGCAATTGATACCTTTAAATCATTACCTTCAAATCAAATAGCTTAGATAACGTTTTCATGTAGTAGAAGTCATCAAGCTTGCATGTCTTTCTTTTAAATCCTGTGCAATCACTTGAAAAGCGTGTGCAAATGAAAACTGCATGAATGTTAATAGCCACATTTACCTCGAGTCTGCCTATATATAGAGGTATAACCTCTTATTTACTTACGAATCCAGTAACAAAACTTCTTGAAAAGGTGCATTATATATATTTGATATACGGTTAATTGTAATATATCTATATATATATGCTTTACTGTTTATCATTTTTATTTTATTTTTATTTTATAAAACACCCTTTATTTTTGGGGAAAAAAATAGATTTTCAGTGCCTTAAAATTTAAAAGTATCAATTTAAAGTTATAGTTTGGTATTTACTATTACATATTTGTGGTTATATTATTAAAGATTAATATTCAAGATTTCTTTTTCTTCTAATATGGTAAATGTTAATTTATTTAATATATTTCAACTTTGTATGTAGATGAATAATGAAGTGTTTCAGCGATTCCAAAATCTTCACTTCATTGATAATATCCTTCCACTACCACAACAATTGGCAAATATCCATTTTCTTTGCAACAAGCATCTGTCTCCGACAGATGTGAAAAGATTGTTGACGATAACTAAAAACAATCATCAAGAGTTTGTTGATTCTTTTCAGAATAGAGGTAATCTTCGTACCACAGTAGAGAGCCAAGGGATAGAAGTGTTCGTGACACACTGCGATTGATGATTAATCCTGTCCACTGGAATCCTCCTCCTCTTAACCCTCCTGTTGAACCTCAACCTGAATAGTAAGTTACTTTATCTTGATATATCTATAGACGACTTTATCTTGATATATCATGGCTTACCATGCAATTTTATGTTGATATATCATGTTCAGAAATAAAGTTAGCCATGTCTTTAAAAAATACCTTTTTATTTAAAATCAAAGGTTTTACTTTCTCAACTTCAATTTAATGTGCTTAGAAGTGGAGTTACATATCTTTATTCTCTTCACAGGTGGAGTTTCTGGGATTGGATTGGAGCTTCGTTAGTTATTTATTATAATTAAAAATATTTGTAGTTTGTAATAAATTATTTACCGTGTGTTATCTTTCAGATTTTATGGGTTTATGTTACATGGTTATGGTATGTGATTTTATAGTTTATTATTAGATTTATGTTAAATTTTATGGAAAACTATAACTCTTTACTACTGTTTTAATAGTAATATTGATAGATGGTTAAATTTGATTTCTTTAATCATATCATATTTTTAGGCCAATTATAGATTATTGATTCTCTTTAGTTTTTAATATTCTAACAATGATATACCCTGCCTGCGTTGGAAGGGATAATATTCTCAATATACAAATGCCAATTATTGATTATTGATTCTCTTTAGTTTTTAATATTCTAACAATGAATATTCCCTGCCTGCATTGGAAGGGATAATATTCTCAATATACAAATTTGTGTTATTTTTTTTATATCATTATTCGATTATATCGTGTAATATCCCGCCCTCTCCAGCTTCAACTACTACTATATTTTGTAGTGATGGTTGTCATTGCCATCGTCAGAGGTACCATAACCTCCCATCATTGATCACCATAGCCAGAAGCGAACCAACTTCAAAGGTTAGCCATATTCTCTATATCTCCTTGTTCCTAAAAAATATCTGTTTGGACAAACCAATTATATACTATTTGGGGTATCTGTAGACGCCTCACTATATATAACTTACTTCTTAATACGATATATTTGAAGAAACACTATAGCTTTGTTACCCATTACTAATAGTTTTTGTCATCCTTTACCAGATTATACAAATGCAAAAGATATCATACAATGGAAGAGCTATTCAGCGTGGACACTCTTCTTGGTTATATGGGATGCTCTTCATCGTCAAACTCAGAAATTACCTATCACATTTGGACAAAAAGGACTTGAGGATTTTCTGAGGAAAAAAAATATGCAATAAACACAGAGGAAATGGCTATTGTTTGGAACGATAAAAGTCTTAGTCAAAATTCAATGTGTCATTAAATCTTGTATTTGCTTCGCTTCTCTGCTCTTTGTTTTGAGTTAGTGTGTATAGTTATGTAATTTTTTTGAAAATGATGAGGAAGGGACCCTAAGAACTCCTCCTATACTAAGAAACCTTTAAAATAAATTCAAAATTATCTTTCATCTTCTTATCTTGACCTCGCTTTATGTACGGAGAAATCTTCTTAATTGCTTTGAAATCTGGTTCTAGCCAGAGCTTAATGAAGCTTGCCATGTGGAAAAGTAAACTCGAGTGGGACACCTTCCTTTAATAAAGTCGGCACGAGCCAATCTTTCGATTTAATTACATAAAGGCGCCGCTTTTTATCCAAACAAAATCATTCGCCTGTTTTTTTTTTAATTCAAATGCGCCTTAGCGTCCATGAAACGGGTAGCCGTGTACATAAACTCACGTAGCGCGTGAATCGCTTAATATGCACTATTACCATCCTGCCCTTGCAACCAGATTTCCCTCTATCTAGGTTTTTTTCTTTCTTGTCATCAACTTAACACCAAACCCTAGCTTACCGGAAGAGGAGAATGAACCCATGCTGACCTGAATCTTTGAGGAGTGCTTTCTTTTAAGCTTGTTCATAAAGACTTCTAAGAGCATACTTTCTTTTAAGCCTTTCGTTCCTCTTCTCCGTGTAATCGTCATAAAGCCTACCTCTTTCAAACATAGAAGTAGAATTAGTACTTTTAGTAGTAATAAAAAAGGACACAAATCGCCTTTTCCTCTTTCCTCTTCCACCATTTTCACTAAAGTTTGCAATTCACATGAAATTGGTAAAAATTGAGATTTTTTAAGAGCCGACAAGTAATTTGGGAGTTGGAATTTCTTCAAAGGAGCTGCTGCAAAAAGGTAAATCAATTATTATCTCATTCTGTTTGTGTTTTTGGAAATCGATGGAAGTATTTCTTTGATTTACGTACCTGATGGGAGCGGAATGGAGGCCTGTGATCTGAAGCAGATTTCATTTTACTAATTCTTCTTTGATGAATTAGTAAGATTGAAGTATCCACTTACAACTTTATTTGTAAATGCAACCGTTTGCCAATAGAGAAAACTTTTTCGTCTAAGATATTTTTCGTTTCTTTGCTTTTAGAGGAGTCTTGAGATTTGAATGAAAGAGAGGAGCATTTTCAACGGTCATATTTTTGAATGGAGGGTGGAGATCGGCTTAAAAATTTTAAAGCTTGGTGAACTATCACTAGCTTTAGATGTTTTCTCTTAACCCTTCCCTTTTGGGGTCAATTACTAAAAATGCCATTGATGCCACAGAGAGGGAAAGAATATGAAGGTGAAAATATAGCGTACTTCTAATACCATTAAAGATTGTAGTGTCCCCATCTCTACCATGGATCAAAATCTCGGTTTCGGTTTCGTTCATGACCCGAACTATAAATTGGTCAAATTTTGGTCAAATTATCGGTAAATTTTGGGTTTTTTTGAAAATATGCTCCGAACTTTATTTTATTGGTTTTTTTTTTACTCTTTAACATTACTAAAACACATATTTACACTAGTGAAGCTCATTTTCGTTGGTTTAAAGTACTTATATGTCTATTAAAAAAAATTTGCCGCTGTAACAACATATTTGGTGCACAAAAAAGGGTTGCACAACCCTCAAACAACAAAAAAATTGACACTTATGATGGTGTGCCATGTGAAATAAAAAACTAACCTTATGATAGTGTACCCATGAACTCATGATCCATCGTCTAAAAGATTGAGACGAAAAATGATCTCCAAAATCATATTCAAAGTGGTCCATATATTTTAGTGTGGGCGAACTACAAAATTTGGTGGGTGAATTTAAGGCACTCTATAATTTTAAGAAACTTATATTTAAAAAGACTGGATATAGAGGGGAGATGTGAGAAAAGTAAATATCGGTCATACCCGATCCATATCGGCCAGTAGTATCGGGTTAAAAGTAAAGGCCACTATCCTTGGAGACGGATATCGGGTCGATATATACCGTGTTTTAATATAGGGTAGAAAATCGGGTCAAATAGGTCAAATATCTTTCGGCCCATACCCAATCATATTAGCCCATATGAATCCGATCTAAATCGGATAAAATATCCTCTGTAAATATTCATTATTTTCTAACATATTTTTTAAACTTTTAAAATGAGGAAAGGGTATTAAATATTGGCTTGGAACTCAGCCGACATCAATCGGATAGCAATTGGGTGCACTGGTGTGCACTATTCCTATTTCTTTTCTTTTTTTTTAACGTAGCACTATTCCTATTTCTCAGTGGATGTAAACCATTCGATCAGTGAATTTTAATATCAACCATCAAAATTATGAGCAACCGTTAGTATTAGAGTGCACAAATCGGATGATTCGAATCTCCCAAAAAAGTGTGATTTTTGGATTTATAGCCCTTCAATTGATGATAAGTTAAATGACGGTTAGGATAGTCGGTCCCATGATAATGGCTCATGACCAAGATTTAAACACTAATTGGTGTTTAAATGATCTTCCACCATTAAACTCTCCATTGAAGTGTGATTTATCATTGTGCCATGTGGCACAAATCTATGATCAATCTAAATTGCCCAAGTGGTCACCCATCCTTGGAACATGTCTCAACCAAAGGACCATGCTTCTAAGTGGATATAATCCATTTGATCGATGAACTTTATTATCAACCCTCAAACTTAAGAACAATCGTTGATATTACATTGCATAGAGTGGAAGCTTTGAATCTCCCAAAAAGTGTACACCAAATGGTAACATGTTTCAGCCAAAGGGCCATACTTCTAAATGAATGTAAACCATCTGATTGATGAACTTTATTATCAGCCATCAAACTTAAGAACAACCGTTGATATTACAATGCATAGAGCGGAAGGTTCGAATCTCCCAAAAAGTGTACACCAAATGGTGTTTAAATAATCTTCCACCATTAAACTATCCATTGAAGTGTGATTTATCATTATGCCATGTGGCACACATCTATGATCAATCTAAATTTCCCAAGTGGCAATTCATCCTTGGAACATGTCCCACCCAAAGGACCATGATTCTAAGTGGATGTAAACCATCTGATCAGTGAACTTTAATATCAACCATCAAACTTAAGAACAACCGATGATATTAGAGTGCACATATCATATGGTTAGAATCTCCCAAAAAGTGTGATTTTTGGACCCATAGCCCTTCAATTGATGACAAAATATTTTAATGGTATGGATTTCCAAAATCAAAAGCCAATAAATGGTGTAAGGTCGTTTAAACATCATTTGGTGTTTAAACCACGATCAGGATGGTCAGTCCCCTATTCAAAAGGTGTAGAGGCCCATCTCACTACCAAAGCTTCACTGCAGAGTTGGGACACATGTAAAGTGTAGAGGCAAGTATTGAAAGATAAATTTTAGTGTATTATATAATAACACAACAGCCAAACCCAAAAGCAAATTTTATTTGCTTTTAAAATCTAGAGCTTTTGCTTTAGCAGAGGCTTCTTCTAAGTTTTATATAGTAGTAAGGATTTGCAGGAAGCAGAAATGGGCATCGGCAAGGATTGTGGAGAAAACAACTTACAGAAGAAGAAATCTCTTCTTAGTTTTATATAGTAGTAAGGATTTGCAGGAAGCAGAAATGGGCATCGGCAAGGACTGTGGAGAAAACAACTTACAGAAGAACATTTCTTCTTTTTCCCTTTTTTTTTTCTTCTTCTGCTTCTTCTCCTTGGGTTTTGTACCAAAGGAAGAAAAAGAAATGGGTATTTTTTTTTTGCAAAAAATGGGTTTTAAAACCCTCAAAAAAAATTTCAAAATTCAAAAACCATGTCTCGGCTGATAATTGAAACCATATTTTCAGCTCGGTTCAGGCTGAAACCGAGTCATCTAGGCCAAAATTTTGAAATGTCGGACGAGATTTTGAACCATGATCTCTACACCTTGTGGTATCTAGGGCCGCCCTTGGGGCAAGGCCCATCATGCGGTCGCCTCAGGCCCCCGATTTTTTGGGGCCCAATCTTTATGAACTATTTTGGTTAATATAATTTTCAATGTATAAAGTTAGAACATCAAGTTAATAGGTTAGTTGGTTAAGTTATTTGTGTTGTTTTACTTTGCTCCCATTAGGTTATGAGTTCAAGTTATGAGTTCAACTCTTCTCAGGCCCCATATTTGCATTATTTTTTATGGGTCGGATCGAGTCTCTGCCGGGTCGGTGTTGGTCATGCGTCGGATCACCTCACTGAGCCAGGCTGGCCTTATTTACTGATCTAGTGGATTCTCTGGCCCCATTTTGATCGGTCTGGATTTCTTTGATCAGATCATTTATATATATACAAATTTTTCCTTATTAAATGACCCAACTCAAAACAACGGTCATGTGCTTGTTAGAGCTCATTTTTTTGCAAATGGCCTATCATTTGGATCTACTTGAGAGTTGTCCAATGAACCTATTTTTGGAACTTTTTGAGATTATTAAAATGCTAAAAAATGACAAGAAATATTCAATGGCAGTTAAAATGCTAAAAAATGTCACAGTGGTATTAGTTGGGTTACTTGATTTGTGGGATACGTTCTACTATTTAGCTTTGCTCTTTTTTTATTTTATTTTCCTTTAATATATATTTTTGTTAACTTATTAGTTATACTTTCAAATTATAAATAGTAGAATAGAATATGCATATATTTGTAATCTATGAGCAATCATGGTGACAAATTTCAATTTCGGCAATATTTTGGAAAAAAATTGAAACGTTTTGAAAGAATTTCAGGGAGTACAAAAAATATTCTATATAAATTATATTTAATATTTTCAAAAAAATTTATTAATTATACAAAAGCGACTAAAATTAAAAGAAAATTCATTAAATTTGATAAATTTTCGTTAATTTCACCAAAATTAATGAAATTTAGCAATTTCGGAAAAATCATTGAAATTTCACTGAAAATTACGTCAAACTCCTATTTTGGTAAATTTCAGTGAAATTTTGAAAAATATCGGAGAAATAAGTAGGGGTGTTATTGGGTCGGTTCGGGTTGGTTTTCATGCAAAACTGAAACCGAACCGATATGGTTCAAAACCGAAACCGAACCGATCGGTTCGGTCGATTTTCAGTTTCTAAACCTCATTTTTTTAACTTTTTATTATTTGTAGCATTTAACCGAATGGAATCGATTTTTTCGGTTTCGGCTTAGTGTTTTCAAAATGTATACAAACTGAACTGATTTATACGAACTTTTTTTGCAAACTATGAATTAACTGATTTGAAGACTTTTGGTGATTAACAAACTAACACAGCAGCAATTTGCTTTCTACAAGAAGCCTCACACACCATCAAACTCAAACATAGACATACTATAATCCATATATACACCACTATCTGTTTCTTATCTATTCGGTTTCGGTTTCTTAACATTAAAATCGAAACCGAACCGATAACTATCAATTTCTATTTTTTGAAACCAAAACCGAACCAATATGTCCCAAAACCGAAACCGAACTGAAATTTCAGTCAGTTTGATCGGTTCGGTCGATTTTTTGCACAGCCCTAGAAATAAGTATTATTTTATTTGGTTAAAAAAAAGTTGTAGCAAATTTTTTTTTGGATTAATACAAAGGAGGGCCTCATTTTAGGAACTCGCCTTAGGCCCCCAAAATCTCAGGGTCGGCCCTGCCCATCTCTATTATTGAGGTTTGTGTGCATAACGATCTAGACTGTCCAATCACCCACTCACCTTTTAGGAATTATCATTTCAGATAATGCTCAACAGCTTCATATAGAAACTCATTTTAGAATGGCAACTTTTATTTTAGGCTGGTGCTACTACCACACCACTTTATGTTACAACCACCTCATTTAAACAAAGGAAAAATCGATTGACTACTTTAAAGCAGACGATGAAGATCGTTTGTTGTCCTAATCTTCCACAAAACAGATCTTCACATCATGGGCCTACTATCAGACGGTCTGACGTTGATTACACGTGGCACTCATCCCAAAAGGTGAATGCGAACCATGTTTAATGGTACGATATGATCACGTTCACTTTTTGGGATGTATTCTACATGGAATCAACATCTAACTATTGAAAGTAGGTCCATGATCTCAAGATGATTGGGACCAAAAGTGATCTCCACGATCTAATTTAAAGCTTTTTATTATTATTTATTTACTTGTTCTTCGAAAGTCATTGTGAATTTCGTGTAGTTTTTTCGCCATGAGCAGGGACAAGGCCTAATTTTACTTTATTTTTACAGCAAACCCAATTTGTGGCTTTTATGACTTTTATCTATCTAATTGTATGTATTTTACAGCAAACCCATGATTTTTAATTTTTAATAGGTGGCTTTTCTCATCTAATAGTTTGAATTCTATGCCCCGAGTGCTGAATAAGGCCAATTCCTGCCTCCTTAAGTAACTGCTCATCTAATAGTTATGTAATTTTTTTGAAAATGATGAGGAAGGGACCCTAAGAACTCCTCCCATACTAAGAAACCTTTAAAATAAATTCAAAATTATCTTTCATCTTCTTATCTTGACCTCGCTTTATGTATGGAGAAATCTTCTTAATTGCTTTGAAATCTGGTTCTAGCCAGAGCTTAATGAAGCTTGCCATGTGGAAAAGTAAACTCGAGTGGGACACCTTCCTTTAATAAAGTCGGCACGAGCCAATCTTTCGATTTAATTACTTTTGGGGATTTTACATACAGGCGCCGCTTTTTATCCAAAAAAAATCATTCGCCTGTTTTTTTTAAAATTCAAATGCGCCTTAGCGTACATGAAACGGGTAGCCGTGTACATAAACTCACGTAGCGCGTTAATTGCTTAATATGCACTATTATCATCCTGCCCTTGCAACCAGATTTCCCTCTAATTAGGTTATTTTCTTTCTTGTCATCAACTTAACACCAAACCCTAGCTTACCGGAAGAGGAGAATGAACCCACGCTGACCTGAATCTTTGAGAAGTGCTTTCTTTTAAGCTTGTTCATAAAGACTTCTAACAGCGTACTTTCTTTTGCGCCTTTCATTCCTCCTCGCCATGTAATTGTCATAAAGCCTACCTCTTTCAAACATAGAAATAGAATTAGTACTTTTAGTAGTAATAAAAAAGGATACAAGTAGCCTTTTCCTCTTTCCTCTTTCACCATCTTCACTAAAGCTTGCAATTCACATGAAATTGGTAGAAATTGAGGTTCTTTAAGAGCCGACAAGCAATTTGGAAGTTGGGATTTCGTTAAAGGAGCTGCTGCAAAAAGGTAAGTCAATTATTATCTTTTTCCGTTTGTGTTTTTGGAAATAGATGGAAGTGTTTCTTTAATTTACGTACCTGATGGGAGCGGAATGGAGGCCTGTGATCTGAAGCAGATTTCATTTTACTAATTCTTCTTTGATGAATTAGTAAGATTGAAGTATCCACTTATAGCTTTATTTGTAAATGCAACCGTTTGCCGATAGAGAAAACTTTCTCGTCTGAGATATTTTTCGTTTCTTTGCTTTTAGAGTCTTGAGATTTGAATGAAAGAGAGGTGCATTTTCAACAGTCATATTTTTGAATGGAGGGTGGAGATCGGCTTAAAAATTTTAAATTTGGTGAACTATCACTAGCTTTAGATGTTTTCTCTTAACCCTTCCCTTTTGGGGTCAATTACTAAAAATGCCATTGATGCCACAGAGAGGGAAAGAATATGAAGGTGAAAATATAGCGTACTGCTAGTATCATTAAAGATTATAGTGTCCCCATCTCTACCGTGGATCAAAATCTCAATTTCGGTTTCGTTCATGACCCGAATCGTAAATTGGTCAAATTATCTGTAAATTTCGGTAAATTTCGAGTTTTTTTGAAAATATGCTCCGAACTTTATTTTATTGGTTTTTTTTAACTCTTTAATATTATTAAAACACATATTTACACTAGTGAAGCTAGTTTTCGTTGGTTTAAAGTACTTATATGTCTATTAAAAAAAATATGCCGTTGTAACAATAGATTCGGCGCACAAAATTGGATTGCACAACCCTCAAACGACAAAAAAACTGACACTTAAGATGGTGTACCATGTGAAATAAAAAACTAACCTTATGATGGTGTGCCCATGAACTCATGATCCATCGTCTAAAAGATTGAGACGAAAAACGATCTCCAAAATCAAATTCAAAGTGGTCCATATGTTTTAGTGTGGGTGAACTAAAAAATTTGGTGGGTGAATTTAAGGCACTCTATAATTGGGTTTCTTTCGCACTTTGTTTCGTTTGTCTTCTCCATTTTCGAGGACGAAAATTTCTAAGGAGGGGAGAATGTAATATCCCGATATTTTTGAATCCGAGTTTGACTGATTTTGTACACAAGTCCGGCACGGTGACCAATGTCACCATGGTTTTATTTAATATTAAGTCATTAAATAATAATTTGGTAGCTTTGTATGAAAGGATTAGAGTTCAGAGTGTGATTGGGCAGTTAGTGTGAAAGTCGTGCACCGACTTACGGTGTGCCGCTCAACACCAAAACCCAACCTTAAGATAAGAAAATAGAATTTGCAACTAAATACCCTTGATATTTAGTTAGTTTTTCATTCGGTTATAAGAGAGAGGAGGTTGGTTGCTTAATGGCTAAGCTTTGCCATTTGAAATTTTTGTAGAGAGAGAAAGGGAGTGAGAGTTGAGAGAACCGACCCAACCTATTTGAGCACCGTCACCTTTGAAACCCTTGCGGTATTTCGATTGTGCAATCACCTACAAGCTCTGCATACTCCGTACCTTTCGCAATGCTTGTGACGCTGATCATCTCACGATCTTCGTTTGTGTTTTGAAGAGATGGAGATCAATCGTTGAAGAAATCCGACGATTTTGCTACAAAACCCTCTTCGACATTATTTCTTAAAGCTGTGGGATTAATCGGCAAAAAGGTTAATTTTTCTTTTGATTTTAATGGTTTAGATTGTAGAATAAATCTTGTTTTAGTTTAGTGAATGTGTGCGTGCAAAAATAAAGCGAATCGGACAAGATTTGAGGGAAAAATAGACCAAGGAAGCAACATGAAGGGTTCTGAACCTGAGAAATTCGAGGGTCGAATTTCAATTCGAGGGTCGAATTTGAAATTCGACCATCGAATTTAAATTCGAGGGTCGAATTTGGGTCTTTAAGCTTGATGCATTTTTGGGAAATTCAAGGGTCGAATTTAAATTTGAGGGTCGAATTTGGATTTTTAAGCCTGATGCATTTTTGGAAAATTCGAGGGTCGAATTTGGTCTGATGTGCCGACACTACTTTGGTATTTCGGTCATAATGTCTTATCCCAAACTCGGATTGATATGATTTTTGAGGCGTTAGAAAGAAGACAACGAGCCCTATAACTTTCATGAATTGATAAATTTGTGAATCAAATATTATAAAGGTCAAAAATTAGGGTAAAGTAGGGATAAGTTTTCACATGAGTCAACGTTACCTTAAACTTGCCTGTTTCGTCTAGTTGTGAGAAAATTTTAGGAACCTTGGCTTATATGATAATTAGTCGGTAACATGTGTATACATGAATGTTTGAAATGTAGATTAATGATTGGAGATTGTTGAGTGAGATTTTACTTTGCCTCTGATATGCTCGACTCTAAACTAAGGTAGGGGAACCTAAAACCTGATTTGCATTCTATTATAAATTTAGGTTATCTTGTATAAAGCATAAATTCCTAAATTTTGTTTGACACAGCATGATTAAGAACTGAGAAATATGATACAAATCAGAACTTTGAAACTTTGATATGAATAAAAACTCAGAATTTGAATTTCCACACCTTGAACTTTGAATCAGAACTCCAAAAATCTGTGAATGTATTATGTATACAAACTTTGATATATTTAGCATTTTCATTTGATTTGAGGCACATACGAACGATACCCTAGATCCTACCAACCATGTTGACGGTAATTCTATTTGGTGCAAGTTTCCCTCATAGCGTAGGGGCTTGTTGCTCTTCAGAAAATTAGTTCATGAACGACGATGGTCAATAGGGCTTCCCATCGGTCACGTAGTCTGCTCTCATGCTATAGGAAATTTAGGAGATAAAATTAAGTTATAAATTTAAGACAAGAAGCATGTTAATTCAGAAGATTTTGAACACATCAGATGAATATTCTAGTTTTGACTCATGATTAGAACTGGAGATTTAGTTTGCAAGGTATCATTTGAAAACCATATTTAATCCGATTTCTGTCTTTGAAAACCTTTACTTATAATAAAATGTAAATAAACATGTTTCCTCTATTGAGCTTCGATGTTAGCTCACCCCGACTATACGTCACAGGTGCTGACACTGCCTTAGGATCTGACGATCGTGATTTGGAGGAATCTGACTACATTGTTGAGGAGGAGTTGGAGACCCCAGCAGAGGAGTTCCTTCCTTGATCAAGATTAGTCATTTTGGTACTTTTGGATTAGAATCTTTTTGAATATTGGGCCTTAGGCCATTGTTTTATCTTTTTGGATATCACTTGAGGAACCATCATTAGGAACCATTGTTTAGGTGTTTGGATTGGCCATCACTGGTGGTTCTTTTTGGTTCCTCTTGGTGATATTTTTTGTTAAAGCTTTTAAGCTTTTGTTTTTTTTTTATTAGCTTTGCTTCTATTTAGATCTATGCTTATGCTGCCGGCTTCTATTTGTTACGGCTTATTAAGAAATCAATAAGTTGATGAACCGGCCTTTCCTATACCTCAGGAATTGGAAAAGTCGGGTCGTCACAAATACCGTCAACACGGTTGGTAGAATCTAGGGCATCATTCTTATGTACCTCAAATCGAATGCAAATGCTAACATATATCATGGCTTATTATTCATAACATAATACTGATTTTTCGATGTTCTGATTCAAAGTTCTAATTCAAAAATTTACTGAGGTTCAAATTACGAAGTTCTTGGTCGTAACAAAGTTTCCAATTTTTTTCGGATTTGTGTCATATATTCAGAGTTTTATTCATGTTGTGTAACAAAATTCCAAAATTTATACCTCTTAAAAGAAACAGTCAAAACAATTTATGCTTATAATTTAATACAAATAAAATATAGGGTTCCCCTACCTCAACAAAGAAGGTTCAAAAGCAAGCATAAGCAGTCCTCACCAAGGACTCCCAATATTCAAAACCTACATATATTTACACTCTCAGTGTTAATATAGAACCAAAAAAATCAAACCAAAAGTTTGCCAAGAAAAAAAAATCTGACAAAAATTTCAAAGGCCAGAAACAGGACAGAATTTGACCCTCAAATTCAAATTTGTGGGTCGAATTCAAAATTCGATGGTCGAATTCAATTTCGACCCTCGAATTTCAAAAAAACTCATCAGGCACAAAAATCAGAAAATCGACCCTCGATTTTCAATTCGATGGTCGATTTCCAAATTCAACCCTCAAATTGGAAATCGACCCTCGAATTTTAAAATCTGCTTCAGGCTTAAAAAAAATAGATTTCGACTGTCAAATTCCAAATTCGACCCTCGATTTGAAAATCGACCCTCGAATTTGGCTAGTTCTGTGGCTGTCAAATTTTCATGCCTGGATTCTTTCTCTCCTATTCAACCACAGCCATCTAATTAAAAATGAACACACCATATTCTAATCTAAGCAAAACATAAATTAAAATGACACAAGGAGGTTTCAAAGACCTACCTCTTGTAGTTTAAATTGTTGCTTCTGTTGCACCAATTCATGCACCGAAACTCATCTCCAAAGCTTAACGATTTAGATCTTCAAATCAATTCATCCTTCTAATGAGGTGGCCACTCAAACCTCTCCTTAGTGCACAGGACAGATCCCTCTTTTTGTTAATGTCCACTCCCCTATCCTTCTCTTCCAATAGCTCAAACCAATCAGAATTTCAATACGGAGCTTATCAACGGTAGGGATGGGGAGGGAATGTTCAAGTCTCACAAGATCTAAAATTTCAAAACAAAAGGAGAGGCAAAAATTCCTATTTTCTAATCCAACCGAAAGAGAGAGAGAAGTTCAATCTCTCTTCTAAATTTCTCTCTTATAATACAAAACAAAACCAAACAATATCTAGATTTTTATATCTACTACTTATCCACTTAAATTGAAAAAGTGTCTGATGCTAAACACAAACACCTATGTTATTGTGTAAGTCATCGATTACATAACTTGCACACCTCTCGTGACACTTTCTTTTGGCCATTAGTTTTATTATAGCCTTTGCTTACCAAAAATTCAAAAATATTCCTCAATAATTTTCGGACACAATTACCGAGGTAAATGAAAAATAAGCTAAAAATATCAGGGATATTACATTCTCCCCTCCTTAGGAATTTTCGTCCTCGAAAATTGAATGCATCATACACCATAGAACAAATGAGAAGGAAAACATGTGCCACCGTGTGTCGATCCCGCAGGGCATGCAAGTCAAGGGATGGGATCCATAGTAACGTGAATGTACTGCATGTGGCACCAAAAGGGCCATAGTGGATTGCACCCGTACATGGATGCCTACACCCCAAGTGTCACGTGCCGGGAGACCGATGCACAGTGACGCATGAAAGCAACAAATATAACAAAAACCCACCATAGCAACAGAATAGAAAAGACAAAACCACATGGATAGCAAACCCATACCGATAGTAAAACCGATAGAGCAAACATATACAAGACTAAACAAATAGAGTATCCAATCCACATCTCAAAACAGAAATATAAAAGATAACAAAAAGAAGGACCGCCAGGTCCTAAATAATCCATGCAGTAAAAATAAATACATGCCCCCTAATATCAACAAAATAAAAGACATCCCTGATCGATTTTAAATAAACCCTTGCAAGTGTACAAGATCTGTTCTAGTAAGGCAAGAACAAGGGTGTCGAACCCACAGGGAAATCTGAAATTTTAATCAATTCATCCTAGAGATTTAGAAAATAACCCCGAGGAAGTACCAAGGGGCAGATTTAATTTTTACCAAAAATTAACACTTTTCTAATTGCAAGAAAGAAAATAAATTAATCTAAAAATTATGTAATGAAAAATCTAAGAACAAATTTTAAAAACAAGATCAAGGAATTTGCTACCCCAGATTTATACCCTTTTCTATTTTTAAGCCCACAATTTTATTAACATCAAACACACCATCATTCTAAGAGAAACATGACTAGTAATTAAGCATGATCATTAACCCGGCATACCCTATCTAAAAACAATGACTCAAATAATGGCGGTATGAATCATGTGAAAAGCATATAGCGTATCTCATGGTATTTTAGATCAAAACAATAAAAACATGATCACTACACTTTGAGAAAAACGATTTGATGATGAAATTATCAAACTATGGCATTAAACATAAAATATGGGTACTTATCTGGGGATCGCATCCTCCTTGATCTACAGCCTTTAGCCTCTCATCCTTGGTGCAAGATCTTCAATTTCATTCAAAACCATTCCCAGAGTAAAGAGCAAAGAAGGTGTAAAATAAAATATGTTCTCGGAAAATCTCAACACAATTTTATTACTCTAAGAAAACCCTCTACAAAAGTCTCTCGCAAATTATTACACAAATTTTTTCTCGTAATGAAAACTCCCCTTACAAAGCCGTGGGCCTCTTATTTATAATAGCCGATTCAACCTAACCCTAATTGCCTCAATCGATTGAGGCTTAGATCTCAATCGATTGAACTTTGAATTTAACCTCCTTTAAGACACTTTTGCCTTTTTGTCTCAATCGATTGAAATTCATGTCTTAATCGATTGACACTAGTTGGAAGTAAATGCCCTAATTGGTGAAATCTCCAATATGCCCTCAGCAGCAACAGTCGCTAGGTTGGTTTTCTGCTCTTCGCGTGGTTGACTGGATAAGGAGACTTTCCTTATCGCGAGGTTGATTGTACTTTAAGAACTCAGGTGCTCGCTGGGTTAGATTTTATGCGCTTCGCGGGGTTCAATTCTGCTTTAATGCTTGGGTGCTCATTTGGGTTGAATGTCTTCGCTAGGTTGATCGCCTTGGACTTTCGCTAGGTTGAAATGCTATAGACGAGGAACCGCGACGGTTATCTCGAACCTCGCGAGGATGCTTCTATCTGTGTGAAGGAACCGCGCGACACCGACTATCCGAATCTGCGAGGACCTTTTCGGATCATGAGTTATTCCTTCGAACCTCATGAGGAAGCTATTCCTTCCTACTTTCAAGCTGCTGAAGGCTAATCTTTTCTACTTTGTAACCCAACCTGACAACTTCAATATCTTTCTTTCCTTGATGGAGTTTGATTCCCTTCTGATTTGGTGCTTCTTTAAACCTTTTGTCCATAGTTCTTTTGTAACCTCTAATTTCTTTCTTTTATGCACTTGGAAGATCCAAGGTTTAGGAACACTGTTAACATCAAATGACCATCAAATACTTTCATCGAACTGCTAAGTGTAGGGTTTAAGGTATGAAATATAGTCATATTTCAACACCGATCACACCCCCAAACTTACACTTTGCTAGTCCTCGAGCAAAGAGAATGATAAATATATAAAGTAAAATAAAACTGACATCCTAAAATTTAAATGCCACTTTCGTAGGGAACACGATTGCACTTAGCATGTGCAACAAGCCTTTAAACCCCTAGGTGATCCCTAGTGGAGGAGTTGTGTCTCCTGAAGGTTTTCAGTGAAGGTACCTACAAACTTCAAGGCTATCGGAATTTCAGAATTGATTAATCATGTCCTTTAGCAATTAGATGCCCCTGAAAAATCTTTTTAGAATACATCTAACCATGTTCATTCCATTTATGCCACATTCAGTTCAGACCATTGTCTTCTAATGTTCATATTTCATGCCTCAATGTCATGAGATCATCACTGCCCAAAGTTCTTATGTCAGAGGAAAAGCTTAAACTGGAACTTTTAGATCACATGTCTAGACTCCAATCCTCACCATGGGTATACACTCAGAATGAAATCACTCCCGATGAATGAGTTTTTATTATTATTATTATTATTATTTTTTTTTTTTTTTTTTTCGTGTGAGATGGAATTGCAACACAATTAGAAGAAAATCTCACAAGTTTAAAGAAAGACGGTGTATCAAAGAATTATAAGGGAAATCTCATTAAGAAAGATATCTGTATTTTAAGCATGCATATATCAAGCACCATAGACAATTATGTACTTACTCTCCACAAGGCATTTCATCACTCATGATTGGATCAAAAAGGTCTTTTCTAAGGTTGTAATGGGGCTCGGGTTAAGGTTAAGAAAAGAAAGGAAAGATGGATTCAAAATTTTCTGAGAAATTGGAAAAGAAACAACTTCTGATTTTGTATTTCTATTCTTTTTTCTTTTCTAGTCTCTCACCATTCTTCTCAATATATATATATATATATATATATATATATATATTTTTTTTTTTTTTTTTTTTTTTTTTTTTTCTTGAAGCACCTCATATTGTTCATTGTTTTTACAATTTCCTTTTTCCCTTTTTTTTCAGTACACACTACAACACATATAATCCCCACTTACTCTCTTTTCACTCATTTTCATCCCTTGTTCCTAATTTCTCAGAAATAAGTAAGGGCAAGCTGAATTTTCAGAAGCGGTAAGGGGTTAAAGGTTATTGCAGCTTAACAAAGAATGTATAAAGGTAAATTTTCCAATAAGCTCAAAGGTGTACTAGAAGGATAAATTTATGAGGTGGGACATTTTAAGCACAGACGAACCAATGATGGCCTTAGATCATTTCCTTTCATGATGGTAAAATACGCCTATTTGCCTTGAGTTAGTACACAATGATTTCTAGTGTAATGTTATAACACACATAAAATCACAAATCAACCTAATGAGATTTAACAATTGGAACAAGAATTTCAAGGATACTCCGAATTTATTTCAGCACTTATCAAGAACGAGGACAAGTGTTTCAAAAACTTTCAAGGTTTTAGTCTTTCTTTGTGATCTTTAAGATTCCATGTTACACACTTAATCCTCCAATTTTGAGATTGAAAGCGAGCGATGAAAACAATTATTTTTAAGCATGATTCATGATCATTAATGTTCAATATCTACACCTTATGGGCACTCATAAAATAACCATGGTATGATAGCATTATTTAAAGAAATTCAGGAAGAATCTTCATGCTCAAAAATATGAATAATCAATTAAATTATTTGTTAAATTATCACCAATCGATTGAGACCAAATTCTCAATCGATTGACAGATTGGACTCAATCGATTGACTGAGTCACAAATTCTTATACCCTTTTATGTTTATCAGTTGATCGATTGAGACAGTAGTCTCAATCGATTGACTGATAAGCATTCAAAAATCCGAGAACTGCTAAAAAGTAATTTTTTTTTTTTTTTTTTTTTTTTTTTTTCAGAAAACAACCAATTACCCCCCCAAACCTGAACTGGCCAATGTCCTCATTGGTGATGATGCGGAGAAAGGGAAGAAGGCCTCCCCCAAACCTGTTCTATGCAATCAAAGGACAAAACAACCGAGCAAGTGAAAGAGAGAAAAACACAAATACGAAACTAAATTTTTATTAAAAAGAAAATTATTACAAACTAAAGCAAAATTTAACGTGACGCAAAACTAAACAAACGTAACCAAAACGAAAATAAAAAACAAACCGAACCGAAACAACGAAAACATAAAAACAACCCTACCCTAAAGACATGTAAAATTAGATCCTAAAAACCGAAAACAAATCCTCTAGTCCTCCATGGTAGAAATTCCTCCCCGCGGCTTCGGAAAAGCGTAGCGCCACATTTCTTCAAAAATTCCAACTGCGCCGACGGGTGGGATTGGTGCCCGAGGTGGTGATAAGGGTGGGGTAGGGGTGGTGAGTACGGGTGATGAAACAGATTCTTCATCAAGGTGGAGGATGGCATGGGTGGACCAATCGAATGGTGGCGGTGGAGCGTTGTATCGGGCACGTTTGCGTGCGGGCTCCATTAACTTTTAGACTGCGGCTCGAGTACGAGGACGGATGGAAGACATGGCGACAAGGTGGGGACGGATACTGAAAATTGGGACTAAGAGGAGGACCCAGCAAGTGCCCTAAATAGCTGAAAAGTTCCTAAAAGAAGGACACTCTAAAGAAAGAAATTTCGGACAGTCGGTGCATGAAGAATTTTTAGAAAGAAGTAACAGTCAATCGATTGACATGTTGGTGTCAATCGATTGACAAGAGAGGTCAAAGATATGGGGTGGTGGCAAATTAAATCCGATCCAGCAGGGGTTGACGGGGTTTCCTATTCCAGCAGGGGTTGACTGGTTGACCAAGCAAGTTTCAATCGATTGGCACCTAAATGTCAATCGATTGATATACCATACTAAAAATAAAGGTCAAAATCAGGACTTTCCAAATTTAGGTGCATCAGTCAATCGATTGAGACAGAATTCTCAATCGATTGACTGAGGAAAATATAGGGGAGCATGAGGGAGCTCAATCGATTGAGAGAGAGATCTCAATCGATTGACTGAGAGCTCGAAACCAACCACAAATATGCCAAAACAAAGAAAATGCTATCATTGATGCTTGCATGCATACACTGATCCGACATATAAAAAAAAAAACAAAATAAACATAAAACAGAAAAACTCCAAAACAAAACAAAACAAGACAATCAGTAGACATCATCATCATCCTCATATTCCGGTTCCCGCTCCTCGTTCATTCTTTGCTCACATTGCCGATGAAATGGTAAGACGACCCGGGAATGACTTCATGAGCCAACCGCATAAGGAGAACGGTTTGAAATCGGGCCCGCCTATCCACACCACCGAGCCGTGCATTCAGCCCGTCCATCCGCGCCGAGGCGAAACAGCAAACCGCCTCGACCAAAATCGGGGACCTCTTGACGAGGTCGCTAACACCGCCACGTTGGCGTGGGGTTTGACGGGAGGAGGAGGAGCATCCTCAACGGGGCCGATTGCACGCGGATGATCGCTTGATACTCTTGACCCAAACATTCACACCATATTGATAAAATTGCATGTCACCCATCACCTCGTCATAGATGGGGCAGCCAAGGTGATCCGGAAGGTGCATCACATAGTGTGGGAAGTGTAGGAGAACATGCACGCTTGGCGGTACTGGCCCGGCGATATCACTATGGCAGCGGTACATCTCCGCGAGCATCAACCCAAAGCGCATCAAACCAAGTATTGGTGTGTGAAACCTTCACGACCCAAAGTCCTCTCGGACTTTGTGCCATGTTGAAGGTTATTGGCCATAACGATATCCCAAAGAGGATATCCATGGGCAACTGGCTGGCCCGGTCCCACGACGACCACCACCACATATCGTCGATCATATCATCTTGGCTACGCTCGATGGCGGAGGAAGGTGGTGGTTCAGGGGCGAGCCTCGTAGAAATTAAAAGCAGGCGAGATCGCGGCATGGAGGTTATATTGCCAGTTATCTATCTCGATGGTGATGAACGGCAAGCCGGTTGGGGAGAGGGTCTCGGGCACCCACACCATCTTTTGATAGAATAGCCGAATGATGCGCGGGGCTACATCGATGGGTGGTGGGGTCAGCAGCATTTCCAAGCGGAGGGCCTCGATGAATTCGATCGACCGTGCGCATTCCGCGATGTTCCGGTATTTCACCAAGTCGAAGAAATTTTCCGTTTGGAATTGGCGATCGATATAATGCTCATTAGGTATGCGCATCGGATCATTGGGGTAGCGGTGGTCGGATAAGGGCAGCCATTTGATCAAAACAAGGAGGAGCAAAGATATCGGCGTGACAAGTTGGCTGGATTTCGAATGAGGACTCCACGGGTGGGGAGTACCACATATATAGTGTGAGCCTCAATCGATTGAGGATTAATGCTCAATCGATTAAGGATGCATGGACTTCCCACGTCGCGAGGTGGGAGCGGCAACTTGGCACTGCCTGGGAGACGTGGCTCTTGCCATTACTCCACTATTGAAGGTCAATCGATTGACACTAAGGTGTCAATCGATTGAGGAATAGTTGTGAGAACAAAATAGCGCCGGTTGTTGTCCTTGGAAACGTAAGGCATTAAAGGGCCAAGGAAAACCAAGTGTAATGGGAGTCAATGCCCAACCCAAGAAGTCAGCTGCCATGACAAGAGTTGTCGGGTGGCTGTCCAAATTCCAACACAAATGCACAAACTCTTAAGATGTCAATCGATTGAGGCCAATTTCTCAATCGATTGAGACAAAAGACTAAAAAATGATGATGAAGCTCAATCGATTGACACAGACCCGTCAATCGATTGAGGAATCACAGTCAATCGATTGACTGTGGACTTTTTTTTTTTTTTTCAGAAAAATAAAACTAAACTAAAAAGAACAACAAACATGGAAAGACACACATAAAAAAATAAAATAAATGGGTGCTCCTCGAGGCGAGTTTACATGTCGATTTCCGACCTTTGGTGATCAATCCTCAGGATCACAGAGGTGCATCGCCTCAATCTTAAACTGGGTGATCGGCTCAAACATTGGTTTGAGTCTTTGCCCATTAACTTTACAAATGCGATTGTCAGCAAGGCTCCGAATTTCAATGGCACCATGCGCACTAATGGACACTACCTGAAATGGGCCTTCCCATCGAGATTTTAATTTTCCCGGGTGGAGCTTCAGTCGGGAATTGAATAACCAAACTTTTTGGCCAACGTGAAATTCTTTTCGAGAAATGGACGCATCATGCAGCTTTTTGTACCTTTCCTTGTACATCTTCGAATTCTCATACGCTTCGTAGCGTAATTCCTCCAATTCATTCAATTGCAATCGGCGATGCGACCCGGCTGCTTGCATGTCAGAATTAAATCTTTTTATCGCCCAGAATGCTTTATGCTCCAATTCGACAGGAAGATGGCAAGCTTTCCCGTAAACAATTCGAAATGGAGACATTCCAATCGGAGTCTTGAATGCGGTCCGATAGGCCCACAGAGCCTCTGAGAGCCGGTTTGACCAATCTTTTCTATCCGGTCGGACCGTTTTTTCTAGAATTCGCTTAATTTCCCGATTAGACACTTCCACCTGACCGCTAGTCTGTGGATGGTACGGCGTAGCAACTTTGTGAGTGACGCCATACTTCTTCATTAAGGTGGCAAAATGGCTATTACAAAATACGAACCGCCATCACGATGATTGCTCTTGGAATCCGAATCGGTTAAACACATTTTCTACGAGGAATTTGACCACAACCTTATGATCATTCGATCGGGTTGCCACACTTCTATCCATTTCGAGACATAATCAATTACCTAGAATATATGAAAACCCAAAGGATGGGGAAAAGGACCCATAAAGTCAATCCCCAAACATCAAAAATTTCAACAATCGAATTGGATTAAGGGCATCATATTCCGTTTTGAAATATTGCCAAGCTTGACATCGGCATTCCTTGCAAAATTGAGCGTCACGAAGATGGAGGGCCAGAGAATCGCTTTGAAGGATTTTCGGGCGGTCTTACGTCCTCCAAATGGCCGCCAGCCCCAAAGATGACACAAGTGTAGGACGCTCATTTGCTCCTCTTAGGGTACATCTCTCCGATGATCGATCGAGCGAATTTGAGCAGACATGGTTCATCCCAAAATAGTATTTTATTTGGGAGAAAAAGAGATTCTTATCATTCTTACCCCACTCAGTGGGGATTCTGCCAGTAACCAGATAATTCACAATGTTCGCAAACCATGGAGCCTTTGCACAAGCTACATCAATTGCTATCAAATGTTCATCCAGGAAGCGTGTCACGGATGGTCTCGTGTATTGCGATTCTTCAGGTAGAATTCTCGACAAATGATCAGCCACCACGTTCTCAACCCCCTTCTTATCCTTAATCTCGAAATTGAACTCTTGGAGCAGAAGGATCCAACGGATTAATCTCGGTTTAGTATCCTTCTTTGCTAGAAGATATTTGAGCGGAATGGTGCGAAAAGACCACTATTTTCGATCCAAGCAAATAGGAACGAAACTTGTCCAAAGCATACACCACAGCTAATAATTCTTTCTCGGTGGTGGTGTAATTGAGTTGGGCATCAATTAATGACTTGCTAGCATAATAAATTACGTGAGGTAATTTATTCACCCTCCGCCCTAGGGCGGCTCAATTATGTCGGATGCATCACACATGAGTTCGAATGGGAGAGAATAATCCGGTGGTGGATGATTGGTGCATTGGATAAGAGCTCTCTTAATTTCAAAATGCTTGCATGGGTCCTCAAGAATTCAAAAGAACATCTTTGCCAAGCAAGGTGCACAATGGTTTAGCCACCTTTTGAAATCCTTAATGAACCTTCTATAAAATCTGCATGACCCAAAAATGATCGAATTTGTTTAACATCGTTGGGTGGTGGCAAGTTAGCAATTAGATCAACTTTTGCTCTATCCACCTCGATTCCTTTACGTGAAACAACGTGCCCCGAACAATCCCTTGTTTAACCATAAAATGGCTCTTCTCCCGCTAAGAACAAGTTTGGAGTCAACACAACGTTAAAGACTTGTGAAAGATGATTCAAACAAGAATCAAAGGTTCTCCCAAAACCGAGAAGTCGCCCATGAATACTTCAATGAATTTGTCGATCATATTCAAAATATGGCCAACATACACCGTTGAAATGTGGTAGGGGCATTACATAGGTCGAATGGCATCTGCGGTATGCAAAGCGTCCCATAAGGGCATGTGAGCGTTGTCTTTTTGGGTGAGCGGGCACCGATTGTATCGAATACCCATCAAGAAAGCAGTAAAACTCTTGCACTAACTTCTCAAGGATTTGATCAATGAACCAAGCGGAAGAAATGATCCTTTCTGGTGGCGGTGTTTAATTTCCGATAGTCAATGCAGACACGCCATCCAGTAGTTTCTCGAGTGGGGGCCAATTCTCCTTCAGCAGTTTCCTTCACAGTGATTCCGAACTTTTTCGGAACAATTTGGGCCGGACTAACCCGATCACTATCGGAGATCGGATAGATGATTCCGATCAAGGAGTTTAATGACTTCTTTAGAACGACTTCTTGCATGTTTGGATTAAGTCGCCTCTGTGGTTCCCTTGAAGGTTTACTCTCATCTTCCAAATGTATTTTATGCATACATACCGATGGGTCAATTCTTTTGAGATCAGTGAAAGTCCACCCGATAGCTACCTTGTGCTCTTTCAGCACCTTCAACGACTCTTTTTCTTGTTCTCGCCGACAACGTGAATGAGATTATTCTTTCGAAGTGTTTCACGAGGTCCCGAAAAGCATATTTGAGGGACTCGGCAATTGTTTCAATTCCACAATTGGTGGTGCTCAAGTGATGGAGCGACTTCCTTCACCTCAACAGTAATGATTCTATCTCGTGCACACTCGCATCTAAGTGATCATCCCGGCATGATGAGCTAGACTCTATCTCGTCGGATTGCTTCTCTTAGATCCTTTCTCTTCATAGATGGCCAACAAAGCATTTTCAAATTCCTCTTTGGTAAGCATTGAAGGTAATGCCTCATCCACCACTTCATCTATCGATCGATGTAAAACATTCGACCTCATCCTCGTTTGGGAAATGGTTCATCGCATGGAAGATATTCAATCGAACCTTCATGTTTCCAAAAGAAACGCGTCCATGACTCGCTCGACAATTAATGCAAGCGTTGGCGATGGCGAGAAACGGACGGGCCCAAGGATGATGGGGACTTGATTAAGTGACTTAACAGGTGTGTCCATGTCCAAAACAACAAAATCCTTTGGAAAGACAAACTTATCTATTCCAACCAAGACATCCTCAATAACGCCCTCGGTCGTCTTTCGATCTATCTACGATTGCGAATGGACCGTTGTGGGTCTCAATTCACCCAAATCCAAGTTTCTCGTACAATGAATATGGGATTAAATTAACACCGGCTCCCAAATCCAATAACGCTTTCCCAATGGTTGCCCACCAATGACACATGGAGCAAGAGGGAACTCCAGGGTCTTTTAGTTTTGTGGGGTTTCCAATTGCAATATGGGCCGACTTGATTAGTCAAGAACACTTTCCTCGAAACATGATTACGTGCCTTTCTCTTCCAGTGCATAAATCTTTGAAAACTTTGCATACTCGTGCACTTGCTTGATCGTTTCAAGCAATGGAAGGTTTATCTTTACTTGCTTAAATGTTTGAAAATATCTTCCATTTTGTTGGTCCCTTTCCCATTCTTGATGGAGGAGTTAGGCATTGAGGAAATGGTGCCTTTGGGACAAAAGTGCAGGTTCCCCTTACGAATCTTCGTCTTGTCCTAGTTGGACGTTGAGGAGACTCATCCTCTATCACCTTTTCTTTTCCTTCTCTTCTTTTCTCTTCCTCTTTTCTTTTCTCTTTCTCCGCTCTTCTCGACTCTTTCTCTTTCTCTGCTTCCTGCTCTTTATGCCTTCACTTTCTTCCTCTGCTTCAGGCATTTTCACTTGATTATGAACTTCGTCCCACTTCTCAACACACGAATGACTTTCAAGCTGTTGACTATTTAATGGTCCTTCATCGATGATGCTTGGCGCGAGGATTGTTGATGGGTTGGTGGGAAGCTTACCCTCCTCTCGTCGACTCAGGTTGATTTGCCAATTGATCGACTTGGTCGATTATCATCTTGAAAAGATTGCATCACTGCGATCACCTTTTCTTCGGATCGAATCCTTTGAAGTGCTTGTATGAGATTGATTAGGATTCGATTGAAATCTTGATTTTAGAAAATCGAATTTGGATGAGAATATGGAGCATTCTCTGAAAGTTAGAATTCGGTGAAAATTAGAATTCTTGAAAATTCTGTTGTGGACGGAAATTTTCTTTGAAAATTTTGTGGAAAAGCTTGTTGTCCACTCATAGGATTGGCTCGGTATTATTTGGTTGACTGACGGTTTGGTTTGATCCACCCCATCCTAAGTTGGGGTGATTTTTCCACTGGGTTGTAGGTATTTGAGTACACGTTTCTACCTTGTCACCGATAAGATTGAGTGACATTTATGCTCGGAAGAGTAGATTCATCAGAAGGAATGTCAAGGTAGTTGGGCACTCATTAGCCATATGACCGGTGTTCACAAATTGAGCATACGGGGGGTGGCAGAACTTTAGCTTGCTTGGTTGCACTAACAACATGTTCATCTGTTTGACAAAGACATATCAACCTTGGTTGATAGATCGAGTTATTGTTGACCTCATACAATCCGTCTTTGGTCAACACATGAGATTTAGGTGCTAAGTCCAAAGTGGTTCAGGTCTCACTTTGTATCGAGGTTTGATACAATTTCTCAAACAATGCCCACAACTCATCGGCCTCTTTCGTGGCACAAGATCCACCGCAAGATGCATCAACCATGCGTCTTTCTTCAGGAATCAGTCCATTGTAGAAACTTTGGACTTGTTGCCACCTTGGAACGTGATGGGTAGGGCAACCGATCAACTCCTTAAAAGCGTTCCCAACATTCATGGAATGTCTCTGTAGGTTGTTGGGAAAAGAAAAGGATCTTTTGACGCAACTCTATGGCTTTAGTCATGGGAAAATACTTTTTGAGGAACTGACGATGTAGCTCGGCCCAACTCTGAATAGATTGCGGTTCTAAAGAATAGAACCAAGTTTTTGCCTTGTCTCTTAAAGAGAACGGAAAGAGTGAGCTTAGCTATCTCATCGGTAACATTGTGGACTCGAACATTTTGCATACCCAGTGAACTCGTTAGGATGAGCATGCGGATTTTCGTTTGCCAAACCATGGAATATTGGTAGCATTTGAATCATCGATTTGAATTCATAATGATTCCTGGAATGGGAGCATGCATGATACCTCTGATCCTCGTAAAACCGGGATCATTATAGTATTCAAGTGTTCTAGGTCCCTCATAGTAATTATTGTTCCCATTATTTCCATTATTTACATTGTTGCCATTCGGTTGTTGTTTTCATTCATTTCTTGCTCTTGATCACCATGGTATCGGGATGATACTGATTCCTTTGGATTCTACGATTGTCTCGCAAAGATCGTTCGATCTCCGGATTAAACGGTAGCAAATGTGGGTGATGAGAACGAGTAAAGCTCATACACCACACCCACAATCAAAGGTTTGAAGGACCCAAAATAAGTCCTCAAGCAGACTCAATCGATTGTGACAGTGGTCTCAATAGATTGACGATGACATATAAAATTTCACACAAATGACTTGTGTCATAATCGATTGAGAGGCTTCTCTCAATCGATTGAGGTTCAAAGATTAAAACACACAAGAGTTACATCACAATTGATTTACATAGGAATGTCAATCGATTGAGAAAAGAGAGAGAGAAAGTAGCTCAGTATCAATCGATTGAGAAAGGAGCTTCAATCGATTGAATGCTGCTATGAACAGAGAGCAAAGTAAGAAGAAAAAGGAAAGAAAACCACTCAGGAAATTTATTTTTATTTTTATTTTTATTTTTTTATTTTTTTTTTTAAATTAAAATTCAGAAAAATAAAAATAAAATCTAAATTCGAAAATTAGAAATTAGAAATTAAAAACCTAGAAAATCTTTCCTAAAAGAAAACTTCTAAACTAAGAATATAAATTTCCTAAAAATATAAACTTCCTAAAAAAATGAATAACCAATTTTTAGAAAATCCTAAAATTTCTAAAAGTGGAAAATAATAAAAAAAAAAAAAAACTTCTAAACTAAGAACTTCTAAAAACCTAAACTTCCTAAAGAATATCACAAAATCTAATCTAAGAAAGAAAATTAGGGAAAGAGAATTTTTTTTTTTTTTTTATTTTCAAGTTTGTCAATCGATTGACAGAGTTGAGTCAATCGATTGAGGCACAATTATTGCCAAAAACACACAACCTCAATCGATTGAGAAACAAGTCTCAATCGATTGACTGTTATAAAAACAAAAAAAATCTCTAATCGGAATTTACTCAAAATTTTGCCGATTTCCCCGGCAGCGGCGCCAAAAACTTGATCGATTTTAAATAAACCCTTGCAAGTGTACAAGATCTGTTCTAGTAAGGCAAGAACAAGGGTGTCGAACCCACAGGGAAATCTGAAATTTTAATCAATTCATCCTAGAGATTTAGAAAATATCCCCGAGGAAGTACCAAGGGGCAGATTTAATTTTTACCAAAAATTAACACTTTTCTAATTGCAAGAAAGAAAATAAATTAATCTAAAAATTATGTAATAAGAAATCTAAGAACAAATTTTAAAAACAAGATCAAGGAATTTGCTACCCCAGATTTATACCCTTTTCTATTTTTAAGCCCACAATTTTATTAACATCAAACACACCATCATTCTAAGAGAAACATGACTAGTAATTAAGCATGATCATTAACCCAGCATACCCTATCTAAAAACAATGACTCAGCCTAATCGCGGTATGAATCATGTGAAAAGCATAGCGTATCTCATGGTATTTTAGATCAAAACAATAAAAACATGATCACTACACTTTGAGAAAAACGATTTGATGATGAAATTATCAAACTATGGCATTAAACATAAAATATGGGTACTTATCTGGGGATCGCATCCTCCTTGATCTACAGCCTTTAGCCTCTCATCCTTGGTGCAAGATCTTCAATTTCATTCAAAACCATTCCCAGAGTAAAGAGCAAAGAAGGTGTAAAATAAAATATGTTCTCGGAAAATCTCAACACAATTTTATTACTCTAAGAAAACCCTCTACAAAAGTCTCTCTCGGCAAATTATTACACAAATTTTTCTCAGAATGAAAACTCCCCCTTACAAAGCCGTGGGCCTCTTATTTATAATAGCCGATTCAACCTAACCCTAATTGCCTCAATCGATTGAGGCTTAGATCTCAATCGATTGAACTTTGAATTTAACCTCCTTTAAGACACTTTTGCCTTTTTGTCTCAATCGATTGAAATTCATGTCTTAATCGATTGACACTAGTTGGAAGTAAATGCCCTAATTGGTGAAATCTCAATAGCCTGTTATCGCTAGGTTGGTTTTCTGCTCTTCGCGTGGTTGACTGGATAAGGAGACTTTCCTTATCGCGAGGTTGATTGTACTTTAAGAACTCAGGTGCTCGCTGGGTTAGATTTTATGCGCTTCGCGGGGTTCAATTCTGCTTTAATGCTTGGGTGCTCGCTGGGTTGAATGTTGTCTTCGCTAGGTTGACTGCTTCAGACTTTCGCTAGGTTGAAATGCTATAGCACGGGAACCGCGCGACGGGTTATCTCCAGAACCTCGCGAGGATGCTTCTATACAGCGCGGGAACCGCGCGACACCTGACTATCCGAACTGCGCGAGGACCTTTCAGTGGACTGCGCGGGAGTTATTCCTTCAGAACCTCGCGAGGAAGCTATTCCTTCCTACTTTCAACTGCGCGAAGGCTAATCTTTTCTACTTTGTAACCCACAGCAACTTCAATATCTTTCTTTCCCTTGATGGAGTTTGATTCCCTTCACAGATTTCAGTGCTTCTTTAACCTTTTTGTCCATAGTTCTTTTGTAACCTCTAATTTCTTTCTTTTATGCACTTGGAAGATCCAAGGTTTAGGAACACCTGTTAACATCAAAACTTCACAACAGCCATCAAATACTTTCATCGAACTGCTAAGTGTAGGGTTTAAGGTATGAAATAGTCATATTTCAGCACCGATCAATCCCCCAAAGTAACTCTAAAAGTCCCCCGCAGCAGATGGACCAGCTAGATCCTGATCGTTGTCCCCACCATCAGCGTCATCACCCGCATCCTCTTCGGCCGTAGTGGGCATGCTGGAACCGGTGCCCGACGTCGAAGGACGATAAACGGAAGCACAGATGTCGGCCATATACGTAGTATAATTAGCGGGGAACGAGTGCTGCATCAGGTAAGATAGAGCCCCGCCATGCACGTCCAACTCCTGACGCATATAGCTGGTATACTGGGTGAGCTCCTGGATCTGGTGGCTCATCGCAGTCATGTGGCATGTAAACTCCGAGTGCGTAAGGATTTCGCTCTGTGGGGGCTGAGTGGATGCAGGAGCAGCGGTGTCAAGGGCAACATGGGTAGGGTCCTCATCGCCGGCGGCTGCATCAGGAACGACTACTTCCTTGGGAGTCTTCACAAGTCTACCATAGGTCTGACCCCAATTGACAAGGTTATACATTTTAAGACCATCGGTAGATTTTGGTTCGGTAGGGAGAATCTCATACGCGGGGGCCACTCGGTAATTCTCAATCATCACCGAAATTAAACGAGCATAAAGAATGCCCTTTTTCGGCTTCTTCACTTGTTTACCCATTTTCTCACGGCTTTAATAATTCCTTTTAAAAGGATTTCAGGAGCACTAAACCATCGCTCCTTGTAAGCGGCATATAAAATTTGTTGTAGGGGACTGGTACACTCGGATTTATGACCAAATGGGTAAAGGGTGGTCTTGAAAATTTTATGCTTATAAATTGATGCAAATAACAAATAGGGTTCCCCTACCTCAACAAAGAACATTCAAAACCATGCACTAGCAGTCCTCACCAAGGACTCTCAACAGTCAAAACCTACATATATTAACACTCTCAGTGTTAATATAGAACAAAAATTTCAACCCAAAAGCTTGCTGAGAGAATAATCCGAAAAATTTCGAATGCCAAAAACAGGACAGAATTCGATGGTCGAAATTCAATTTCGACCCTCGAATTTCAAAACTGCATCAGTCACAAAAAATCTAAAAATCGACCCTCGATTTTAAATTCGATGGTCAATTTCCAAATTCGACCATCGAATTGGAAATCGACCCTCGATTTCCAAAAATTGGCTTCAGGCTCAAAAAACACATTTCGACTGTCGATTTTCAAATCGATGGTCGAATTTGGAATTCGAGCATCGAATTGAAAATCGACCATTGGATTACTCTGGTTTTGTGGCTGTCAAAATTTTCAAGTTCGGACTCTTTTCTTCATTTTCAACCACAGCCTTCCTATCCAAAAATAAACACCACTCACCATTCTAAACCAAAAATTGAATTCAAAAGACAAAAGGATGTTTAAAGGCCTACCTCTTGTAGTTTAAGCCGTTGCCTCCGTTGTACCAAAGCACGCACCGGAACCAATCTTCGAAGTTCAACGACTTAAATCTTCAAAACAATTCATCATTCTAATGAGGATGTCATTGCCTCAGCCACAACAAAATTATATAGAACTGCTCACTCTCCATATCTCTCTTCTCTTTCAATAGTTTAAACTGATCCGAATTCAAATACAAGGCTAACTATTGGTTGAGATGGGGAGAGGAATTCTCAAACCCTCTAGATCTAGGATCAACAATGAGGCAAGGCCTTAGAGGCTTAATTTTCCAACGAGAGAGAGAAGTGAAACTTCTCTTTCACTCTCTCTTATAACCAAAGTTAAGCACAAATAATATCTAGATTTTTTTAATTATAACTTATCCACTTGAGTTGAAAACATATCCGGTGTTAAACACAAACACCAACCCTATTGTATAAGTCATCGCTTACATGAC
The DNA here is from genome assembly GCA_021018995.1 of Chloranthus sessilifolius. Taxonomy (NCBI): domain Eukaryota; kingdom Viridiplantae; phylum Streptophyta; class Magnoliopsida; order Chloranthales; family Chloranthaceae; genus Chloranthus; species Chloranthus sessilifolius. The sequence continues at coordinate 5,389,104 of JAJIZI010000016.1, read as the reverse complement.
TTACACACATCTTTTGACCAATTCCTTTTTCCACAAGTTTCATCATAGCCTTAGCTTACCAAAAATAAAATATTTCACAATATTTTTCGGACATGCTTACCGAGGTAAATGAAAAATAGGTCAAAAATATCAGGGATATTACAACCCTACACCTGATTTGCATTCTATTATAAGTATAGGCTGATTGATTTAGAGCATAAATGCTGAAATATTTGTCTAACACAACATGAATAAGAACTTTGAATTTTGACACAAATATGAAACTGGAAAACTTTGATATGACTAAGAACTCAGAAATTTGAACTTCAGAACTTTAGAACCTCAACTATTTTTGAATGTAAACTTCGAATCAGAACTCCGAAAAATCAGTAAATATGTTATGTATACAAGCTTTGATATATGTTAGCATTTGCATTCGATTTGAGGTACATAAGAACAATACCCTAGATCCTACCAACCGTGTTGACGATATTAATTTGGCGCAAGTTTCCCTCATAGCATAGGGGTTTGTTGCATTCAGAAAATGGGTTCATGAATGACGATGGTCAGTAGAGTTTTCCATCGGTAACGTAGTCCGCTCTCATGCTATATGTAATTTGGGAGATAAAATTAAGTTATAATTTTAAGACAAGAAGCATGCTAATTCAGAAGTTTGTGAACACATCAGATAAATTATATCAATTTTGACCTCATGATTAGAACTGGAGATTTAGTTTTGCAAGGCATCTTTTGAAAATCATTTTTGATCCGATTTCAGTCTTTGACAACCTTTACTCCTAGTGAAATGCAAATAGACATGTTTCCCCTACTGGGCTTTGTTGTTAGCTCACCCTCGACTATAAGTTACAGGTGCTGAGATTGACCTAGGATCTGGATCTGGAGGACTCCGATTATATTCCTGAGGAGGAATTTGAGACACCTGCAGAGGAGTTTTTCCCTGGATTCCTAGTTTATTCTTTTTGGATATTTTGTTTAGAATTATTCTTTGAATATTGGGCCGAAGGCCGTTGTTTTGTCTTTTTGATATCACTCGAGGAACCATCATCAGGAACCATTATTTTAAGTGTTTTGGATTGGCCATCACCTATGGTTCTTCCTGGTTCCTCAAGGTGATATTTTGTTTTGTTAAGCTTTTGTTCTTGCTTCCTCTATGCCTTGCCTCTGTCTTAGATCTATGTTATGCTGCCGGCTTCTATTTAATTACGGCTTATTGAGAATTCAATAAGTTGATGAATCAGCCTTTCCTATACCGTAAGGATTGGAAAAGTCGGGTCGTCACATCATGACAAAATTAAATACCTCCAATACCTAAGTGTTTATAGGCACCCTCTTCGAGCCTCAGGTCATCACTGTGTAAAGGATAGTGAGAGTTGGGTATCCTAAAAAACTTACAAGAAAATTTGTTAAAAGAACAATGTTTTTGAGCTCTAAGATATGTTTCTGATTAGTTTTCAGATTCCATCTTGTCTGGATCTTTAATGTAGCATAAAAACAATGGTTATATTGAAGAAAAAGTACAAGGATAGCCATAAAAATACAAGATAACCCATATAAACTCCATTAACAGAAAATGAAAACAAATCTTCAAAAAATAGCATCATTAAAATAAAACTCAAAATCATCATCTTGAAGATTCATGCTTAAAAACAAAGGTTATTTTGAATAAAAAAAAACAAGAATAACCCTAAAATAGTTCGCAAATACATAGTTCACAGAACCGATAAAAAAAATAGTTCATAGGACTTACCAGCTCCTAATTCCGACAAAATCGAAGAAACTCTCCAGCAGAGAAGGGAAAAACTAACCTACAAACAAGACAATAACATAAATTTGTATCAAATCAGATTTTTTTTAAAAAAAATAAAGAATTAGATTTAAAACTAAAACCCTAACTCAAGAACACAAACTCATTACCTAGAAGGCGAGTCTTCTCCCTTGTTCTTCGATTAGGTTAACCAAATCGCTACAGAATTCCAGTGGAGGAAAGATCAAAGTCTTGGTAATGAGTTTGTGTTCTTGAGCGATTTGGTTAACCTAATCGAAGAGGGTGCCTTTAAACAAGGGAGCGATTTGGTAATGAGTCCACTGGAATTCTGTAGCGATTTGGTTAACCTAATCGAAGAACAAGGGAGAAGACTCGCCTTCTAGGTAATGAGTTTGTGTTCTTGAGTTAGGGTTTTAGTTAATTGTTCATCCAAATGAATTATTTAAATCTGATTTGATACAAATTTATGTTATTGTCTTGTTTGTAGGTTAGTTTTTCCTTCTCTTGAAATTTGTTTTTGAAAATTTCAAAGTGACTGATGAAAACGTGAACAAGGTTCAATAGGTATTAAATCAGTGATTCTCGAAATGCATATCAGTGAAAAGTAATCTAAAGTCAAAGGATGGTGAAAGATGTCTGTTGCATTTTCAACATCAGATCAATTTAAAATGTCAATAAAAATATGATCATGATTCAATTGAGAAAGTGAAAATTTGGAAGCAAACTTTGCAATTTGGGAATCGTTTGAACTTGAATGAACTTTGAAAATGGGTATATGGAGCCTTGATATGTGTTATTCTTTATTCATCAATTTATAAGCATAAAGCTATTCGGCTATTTCTTTTAAAAAGCATTAATTTTTGGAATTCTATATACGTATAAATAAAACTGGAAGATATGACACAAATCTAAAAATTTGGAACTTTATTTATGACTAAGAACTTTGCAATTGGAACCTCGAGAACCTCGATTAATTTTTGAATCGAACTTGAATCGAGAACTTTGAAAAATCATATATGATATGAATAATAAGCCTTGATATGTGTTAGCATTTGCATTTGATTTAGGGTTCATAAATCGATGCCTAGATTCTACCAAGCTGTGTTGTGATATTACTTTGCAAGTTTCCCTAATAGCGTAGGGGCTTGTTGCATTCAAAAAATGGGTTCATGAACGGCGATGGTCGGTGAGGGTTTTCCCATCGGTCGGTCCACGTCATGCTATAGGAAATTTGGGAGATAAAATTAAGTTATAAATTTAAGACAAAAGCATGCTAATTCGAAGATTTTTAACATATATCAGATTTATGTATTCAGTTTTGACTCAGGATTAGAACTGGAGATTTATTTTGCAAAGCATCATTTGAAACCTATAATTGATCCGATTTCTGTCCTTTGAAAACCTTACTTATAATGAAATGCAAATAGATATGTTTCCTCTATTGGGCTTGGCTGTTAGCTCACCCTCGACTATACGTCACAGGTGCTGAGACTGACCTTGGGTCAGAAAATTTGGAGAACTCCGATTATATTCCCGAGGAAGAATCGGACTTACCAGCTGAGGAGTTCTTTCCGTGATCTTAGATCCTGTATTTTTGGTATTTTTGTTTGAATATTATTTTGGAATATTGGGCCCTAGACTATTATTTTGGTTCTTTTGATATCATTCGAGGAACCATTATTGTGAATCACTATTTTAGGTGATCGGATTGGCCATCACCGGTGGTTATTCTTGGTTCCTCACAGTAATATAATATTTTTGTTATAGAAAGCTTTTGTTCTTGATTATATATGTTTTGCCTCTATCTTTAGATCTTTGATATGTTGTCGGCTTCTGTTTGTTACGGCTTATTGAGAAATCAATAAGTTGATGAACCGGCCTTTCCTGTACCTTAGGGATTGGAAAAGTCGGGTCGTCACAAGGGTTCCCCTACCTCAACTCAAAGCGGTCCAAAAACAAGCAAGGCAGTCCTCACATAGGACTCACCAGTTCAAAAACTACAAAGATTAACACTCTCAGTGTTAATATTGGACCAAAAGTCAAACCCGAAAGCTTGCCAAGAAAATTTTCGACAAAATTTCAAAGGCCAAAAACATGACAAAAATCGACCCTCGAATTTGAATTCGATGGTCGATTTTGAAATTTGTTGGTCGAATTTAATTTCGACCCTGGAATTTCAAAAATGCACATCAGGCCCTAAAAGCAAAATTCGACCCTCAAATTTCAAATCGATGGTCAAATTCCAAATTCGACCCTCGAATTTCCCAGGCCTGTGTTTTGTGAAATTTTGGATCTTTAAACCCTTTTTCTTCATTCTACCACAGTTTGTTTATCTAATTAATATTCATCATAATCTACTCTAAGCAAAACCTAAATTCAAATAACATAAAGAGGTTTAAATGCCTATCTCTTAACGTTTAAACCATCGATCCGTTGTACCAAAATCACATGCCGGAGCCAATCTCCAAAGCCTATCAAGTTAGAACCTCCAATCAGTCCCTCACAAGGTTGCCTCAAGAGCAGCAACTAACAATTCACTCAGAGCCTACCACTCTCCCCTATCCCTCTCTTTCACTATCTTAAACTGATCAGAATTCTAATACGAAGCTTATCAACGGTTGGGATGGGGAGAGGGATTTACAAACATCCAAGATCTAAGATCAAAAATCAAGGGCAAGGTTTGCAAACTCAGATTCAAACGAGAGAGAGAAGTGTAGCTTCTCTTGCAAGTCCCTCTCTCTTATAATACAAAAACAAAAGAATTAAATATCTAGATTTTTCTATTTGCAATCCTATCTACTTAACTTGAATTTGTTTCCAGTGTTAAACACAAACACCTAACTTATAGTGTAAGTCATTGACTTCATGACTTCCACACATCACGAGACAAAATCCTTTGGTCATAACTCTCATCATATCGAAAGCTAAACAAAAACTCAGAAAAATCCCGTAATCATTTCCGGGCATGCGTACCGAGGTAAACGAAAAACAAGCCAAAATATCAGGGATATTACACATGATAAGAGAGAGAAGGATTTTGGCCAAAGAATAGAGGAGAAATTTTTATTTTTTTTCATTAATGATGCGCAAAAATAGAAAAAATTGGGATGTAACTAATAAATTTGTTAATGTAACTAATAGAAAGAGAAGAGAGACGAAAGAGATTTCTTATACGACTATTGTAATTATTTATGAAGAATATCTTTATAAATAGAGAAGATCATAATAAGATAAAGATTTTAATTTTAAATCTTAACGCATTCACTGTAAGGGCTCTTTGATTTGTACACAACACCATCTCGATAGCAAGTGACATCATATGAGTGCATAGAATAATCTAGATCAAATCATCCTCATATTGCATCAAAACACCATGTGAAAAAGAGCCTAAAATGAATAGCGACCATGTGATTGTCCAAAATAAAAATATTATTTTAGATGTTCATCATTTTTTCTACATGTATAGCCTCTTTAAATCACTTCTTTTTTTAAGTAATAATGCAAATTCCATAAACTTGAAAAGTAAAAATATATAAAAAAAAATTACAAGCATATAAATGTGTCCAAAACATTGGGTTTGGACAGTCACCACTAACTCAACCTTCCTCTGTTGATAACCAAACAAAAAATAATGACCAACATACCAAAAAGATTTATGCTAAACTATCGGATCATCCTTCAGCATTACCTAAATCGTCCATTTTTTAATATAAATGATGATTAAAAAAAGTATTTGTTTTCAACAAAACATGATTTTCGTGTTTTAACCGCAGTTTTGCTAAAAGAACATATGAATAACATTATTTTTTAAAATTTTAGTCATTATTTTTAGACTTGACAATTTGCAAAAATTTTAGGTTTTTGCCTTGCCAATTTTTCTCGAATTCTGACTTGATAATTACGTCTCCACCTAACAGTGAAGATATCCACAATCACAAATACTTATAACCAAATTAGAATATGAGTGCATATTAATCATACGATGTTGATTGACTCTATTTTACCAGTTTGTGGTACTAATCTAGACAACTTAATCTGCGATAAATAGTATTGATAATAGCTCCTTAATCAGTTTTTTCACCATTATTCCAGAATAATGAGGTCTCTTATGCCTTGATTCGGAATGAAATATCCCTTGTGTTTCCAAATAGTCTTTTTTTTAATAAGTGAGTTGGGCTCAAAATAGTCTTTTATTCAATCCTTAAGAAAATGATATGTTTCACAATATTAAAGTGCAATTTCCATAGTCATATTCTCTTTTAATTGGCAAATACAGTCTAATATTTGTGGTAGTATAAGGCCTTGTTTGGCAAAGTTTCTTTCGAAAAGCACTTTTCAAGATAAAATATTGGGTGAGAAGCACTTTCCATCTAAGGACATGGCTACCTCTAACTGAAATGGGGTGTATTTTGAGAAGCAACTTGACCATTTTTAGCTAGAGATGGCCAAGTCCTTAGGTCAAAAATGCTTCTCGTCCAATATTTTCCTAGTAAAGTATTTTTGGAAGCAACTTTGCCAAACAAACCGGCCAAAGTGATCAAGGGTAACATTAGGAGGAAACTTTGTAAAGAATTCCATTAGTCTTAATGGCTTCAAGATTTTTATGGGCACAAGCATCTCGAGATAATTCAGTGGCCTTTTCACATATCTGGATGAACCAACCTACAATTTAGGAAAACATCATCCACCAACATTTTGAACCTAGGCAAGACCTGCCTTTATTTGTCCTATATATCAACATTTTGAACCTAGGCAAAACCTGCCTTTATTTGTCATATATATCCTAGATGTTGAAGATTCTCAATGAGAATTATGTAGAAGCGGTTTTGGCGACATGTGCAAATCATCTTGTGACGACCGACTTTTCCAATCCCTAAGGTATAGAAAAGGCGGTTCATCAACAATTGATTTCTCAATAAGTAGTAACAAGCGAAGACAACAAACAAAGATCTAAAGACAGAGGCAAAACATATATTAATCCAAAAACAAAAGCTTCTTATAACAAAATTAATATCTATCACTGTGAGGAACCAAGAAGAACCACCGGTGATGGCCAAATCCGATCACCTAAAATAGTGGTTCACAATAATGGTTCCTCGAATGATATCAAAAGAACCAAAATAATGGCCTAGGGCCCAATATTCATAAATATAAAGACAAAAGTACCAAAAATACAGGATCTAAGATCAAGGAAAAAACTCCTCAGCTGGTATGTCCAAATCCTCCTCAGGAATATAATCGGAGTCTTCCAGATCCTCTGACCCAAGATCAGTCTCAGCACCTGTGACGTATAGTCGAGGGTGAGCTAACGAAAGCCCAATAGAGGAAAGCAGATCTATTTGCATTTCATTATAAGTAAGGTTTTCAAAAGACAGAAATCGGATCAAATATGATTTTCAAATGATGCTTTGCAAACTAAATCTCCAGTTCTAATCATGAGTCAAAACTAATAACATAAATCTGATGTGTTCAAAAATTTTCTGAATTAGCATGCTTCTTGTCTTAAATTTATAACTTAATTTTATCTCCCAAATTTTCTATAGCATGAGGCGGACTCGTGGATGGAAAACCCTACTAACCATAAATGCGTTCATGAACTCATTTTCGAAATGCACAACATACCCCTATGCTATGAGGGAAACTTGCGCCAAATTAATATCGTCAACACGGTTGGTAGGATCTAGGGTATTGTTCTTATGTACCTCAAATCGAATGCAAATGCTAACATATGTCAAAGCTTGTATACATAACATATTTACTGATTTTTCAGAGTTCTGATTCGAAGTTTACATTCAAAAATAGTTGAGGTTCTAAAGTTCTGAAGTTCAAATTTCTGAGTTCTTAGTCATATCAAAGTTTTCCAGTTTCATATTTGTGTCAAAATTCAAAGTTCTTATTCATGTTGTGTTAGACAAATATTTCAGCATTTATGCTCTAAATCAATCAACCTATACTTATAATAGAATGCAAATCAGGTGTAGGGTTGTAATATCCCTGATATTTTTGACCTATTTTTCATTTACTTCGGTAAGCGTGTCCAAAAAATATTGTGAAATATTTTATTTTTGGTAAGCTAAGGCTATGATGAAACTTGTGGAAAAAGGAATTGGTCAAAAGATGTGTGTAAGTCATGTAAGCGATGACTTACACAATAGGGTTGGTGTTTGTGTTTAACACCGGATATGTTTTCAACTCAAGTGGATAAGTTATAATTAAAAAAATCTAGATATTATTTGTGCTTAACTTTGGTTATAAGAGAGAGTGAAAGAGAAGTTTCACTTCTCTCGCTGGAAAATTAAGCCTCTAAGGCCTTGCCTCATTGTTGATCCTAGATCTAGAGGGTTTGAGAATTCCTCTCCCCATCTCAACCAATAGTTAGCCTTGTATTTGAATTCGGATCAGTTTAAACTATTGAAAGAGAAGAGAGATGTGGAGAGTGAGCAGTTCTATATAATTTTGTTGTGGCTGAGGCAGTGACATCCTCATTAGAATGATGAACTGTTTTGAAGATTTAAGTCGTTGAACTTCGAAGATTGGTTCCGGTGCGTGCTTTGGTACAACGGAGGCAACGGCTTAAACTACAAGAGGTAGGCCTTTAAACATCCTTTTGTCTTTTGAATTCAATTTTTGGTTTAGAATGGTGAGTGGTGTTTATTTTTGGATAGGAAGGCTGTGGTTGAAAATGAAGAAAAGAGTCCGAACTTGAAAATTTTGACAGCCACAGAACCAGAGTAATCCAATGGTCGATTTTCAATTCGATGGTCGAATTCCAAATTCGACCATCGATTTGAAAATCAATAGTCGAAATGTGTTTTTTGAGCCTGAAGCCAATTTTTGGAAATCGAGGGTCTATTTCCAATTCGATGGTCGAATTTGGAAATCGACCATCGAATTTAAAATCGAGGGTCGATTTTCAGATTTTTTGTGACTGATGCAGTTTTGAAATTCGAGGGTCGAAATTGAATTTCGACCGTCGAATTATGTCCTGTTTTTGGCATTCAAACTTTTTCCGATTATTTTCTCAGCAAGCTTTTGGGTTGAAATTTTTGTTCTATATTAACACTGAGAGTGTTAATATATGTAGGTTTTGACTGTTGAGAGTCCTTGGTGAGGACTGCTAGTGCATGATTTTGAATATTCTTTATTGAGGTAGGGGAACCCTATTTGTTATTTGCATCAATTTATAAGCATAAACTGTTTCGGCTATTTCTTTTAAAAAGCATTAATTTTTGGAATTCTATTATACACAGTATAAATAAAACTCAGAAGATATGACACAAATCTAAAAATTTGGAACTTTGTTATGACTAAGAACTTTGCAATTGGAACCTCAGAACCTCAGTTAATTTTTTTTGAATCAGAACTTCGAATCAGAACTTTGAAAAATCAGTATATGATATGAATAATAAGCCTTGATATGTGTTAGCATTTGCATTTGATTTAGGGTTCATAAGTACGATGCCCTAGATTCTACCAACTGTGTTGACGATATTACTTTGGCGCAAGTTTCCCTAATAGCGTAGGGGCTTGTTGCATTCAAAAAATGGGTTCATGAACGACGATGGTCAGTAGGGTTTTCCCATCGGTCACGTAGTCCGCTCTCATGCTATAGGAAATTTGGGAGATAAAATTAAGTTATAAATTTAAGACAAAAAGCATGCTAATTCAGAAGATTTTCGAACATATCAGATTTATGTATTCAGTTTTGACTCAGGATTAGAACTGGAGATTTATTTTGCAAAGCATCATTTGAAACCTATAATTGATCCGATTTCTGTCCTTTGAAAACCTTACTTATAATGAAATGCAAATAGATATGTTTCCTCTATTGGGCTTGGCTGTTAGCTCACCCTCGACTATACGTCACAGGTGCTGAGACTGACCTTGGGTCAGAAAATTTGGAGAACTCCGATTATATTCCCGAGGAAGAATCGGACTTACCAGCTGAGGAGTTCTTTCCGTGATCTTAGATCCTGTATTTTTGGTATTTTTGTTTGAATATTATTTTGGAATATTGGGCCCTAGACTATTATTTTGGTTCTTTTGATATCATTCGAGGAACCATTATTGTGAATCACTATTTTAGGTGATCGGATTGGCCATCACCGGTGGTTATTCTTGGTTCCTCACAGTAATATAATATTTTTGTTATAGAAAGCTTTTGTTCTTGATTATATATGTTTTGCCTCTATCTTTAGATCTTTGATATGTTGTCGGCTTCTGTTTGTTACGGCTTATTGAGAAATCAATAAGTTGATGAACCGGCCTTTCCTGTACCTTAGGGATTGGAAAAGTCGGGTCGTCACAAGGGTTCCCCTACCTCAACTCAAAGCGGTCCAAAAACAAGCAAGGCAGTCCTCACATAGGACTCACCAGTTCAAAAACTACAAAGATTAACACTCTCAGTGTTAATATTGGACCAAAAGTCAAACCCGAAAGCTTGCCAAGAAAATTTTCGACAAAATTTCAAAGGCCAAAAACATGACAAAAATCGACCCTCGAATTTGAATTCGATGGTCGATTTTGAAATTTGATGGTCGAATTTAATTTCGACCCTGGAATTTCAAAAATGCACATCAGGCCCTAAAAGCAAAATTCGACCCTCAAATTTCAAATCGATGGTCAAATTCCAAATTCGACCCTCGAATTTCCCAGGCCTGTGTTTTGTGAAATTTTGGATCTTTAAACCCTTTTTCTTCATTCTACCACAGTTTGTTTATCTAATTAATATTCATCATAATCTACTCTAAGCAAAACCTAAATTCAAATAACATAAAGAGGTTTAAATGCCTATCTCTTAACGTTTAAACCATCGATCCCGTTGTACCAAAATCACGCACCGGAGCCAATCTCCAAAGCCTATCAAGTTAGAACCTCCAATCAGTCCCTCACAAGGTTGCCTCAAGAGCAGCAACTAACAATTCACTCAGAGCCTACCACTCTCCCCTATCCCTCTCTTTCACTATCTTAAACTGATCAGAATTCTAATACGAAGCTTATCAACGGTTGGGATGGGGAGAGGGATTTACAAACATCCAAGATCTAAGATCAAAAATCAAGGGCAAGGTTTGCAAACTCAGATTCAAACGAGAGAGAGAAGTGTAGCTTCTCTTGCAAGTCCCTCTCTCTTATAATACAAAAACAAAAGAATTAAATATCTAGATTTTTCTATTTGCAATCCTATCTACTTAACTTGAATTTGTTTCCAGTGTTAAACACAAACACCTAACTTATAGTGTAAGTCATTGACTTCATGACTTCCACACATCACGAGACAAAATCCTTTGGTCATAACTCTCATCATATCGAAAGCTAAACAAAAACTCAGAAAAATCCCGTAATCATTTCCGGGCATGCGTACCGAGGTAAACGAAAAACAAGCCAAAATATCAGGGATATTACACATGATAAGAGAGAGAAGGATTTTGGCCAAAGAATAGAGGAGAAATTTTTATTTTTTTTCATTAATGATGCGCAAAAATAGAAAAAATTGGGATGTAACTAATAAATTTGTTAATGTAACTAATAGAAAGAGAAGAGAGACGAAAGAGATTTCTTATACGACTATTGTAATTATTTATGAAGAATATCTTTATAAATAGAGAAGATCATAATAAGATAAAGATTTTAATTTTAAATCTTAACGCATTCCTGTGTAAGGGCTCTTTGATTTGTACACAACACCATCTCGATAGCAAGTGACATCATATGAGTGCATAGAATAATCTAGATCAAATCATCCTCATATTGCATCAAAACACCATGTGAAAAAGAGCCTAAAATGAATAGCGACCATGTGATTGTCCAAAATAAAAATATTATTTTAGATGTTCATCATTTTTTCTACATGTATAGCCTCTTTAAATCACTTCTTTTTTTAAGTAATAATGCAAATTCCATAAACTTGAAAAGTAAAAATATATAAAAAAAAATTACAAGCATATAAATGTGTCCAAAACATTGGGTTTGGACAGTCACCACTAACTCAACCTTCCTCTGTTGATAACCAAACAAAAAATAATGACCAACATACCAAAAAGATTTATGCTAAACTATCGGATCATCCTTCAGCATTACCTAAATCGTCCATTTTTTAATATAAATGATGATTAAAAAAAGTATTTGTTTTCAACAAAACATGATTTTCGTGTTTTAACCGCAGTTTTGCTAAAAGAACATATGAATAACATTATTTTTTAAAATTTTAGTCATTATTTTTAGACTTCGACGAATTTGCAAAAATTTTAGGTTTTTTGCCTTGCCAATTTTTTCTCGAATTCTGACTTGATAATTACGTCTCCACCCCTAACAGTGAAGATATCCACAATCACAAATACTTATAACCAAATTAGAATATGAGTGCATATTAATCATACGATGTTGATTGACTCTATTTTACCAGTTTGTGGTACTAATCTAGACAACTTAATCTGCGATAAATAGTATTGATAATAGCTCCTTAATCAGTTTTTTCACCATTATTCCAGAATAATGAGGTCTCTTATGCCTTGATTCGGAATGAAATATCCCTTGTGTTTCCAAATAGTCTTTTTTTTAATAAGTGAGTTGGGCTCAAAATAGTCTTTTATTCAATCCTTAAGAAAATGATATGTTTCACAATATTAAAGTGCAATTTCCATAGTCATATTCTCTTTTAATTGGCAAATACAGTCTAATATTTGTGGTAGTATAAGGCCTTGTTTGGCAAAGTTTCTTTCGAAAAGCACTTTTCAAGATAAAATATTGGGTGAGAAGCACTTTCCATCTAAGGACATGGCTACCTCTAACTGAAATGGGGTGTATTTTGAGAAGCAACTTGACCATTTTTAGCTAGAGATGGCCAAGTCCTTAGGTCAAAAATGCTTCTCGTCCAATATTTTTCCTAGTAAAGTATTTTTCGGAAGCAACTTTGCCAAACAAACCGGGCCAAAGTGATCAAGGGTAACATTGCAGGAGGAAACTTTGTAAAGAATTCCATTAGTCTTAATGGCTTCAAGATTTTTTATGGGCACAAGCATCTCAGATAATTCAGTGGCCTTTTTCACATATCTGGATGAACCAACCTACAATTTAGGAAAACATCATCCACCAACATTTTGAACCTAGGCAAGACCTGCCTTTATTTGTCCTATATATCAACATTTTGAACCTAGGCAAAACCTGCCTTTATTTGTCATATATATCCTAGATGTTGAAGATTCTCAACAGTGAGAATTATGTAGAACTGGTTTTGGCGACATGTGCAAATCATACTGTGACGACCCGACTTTTCCAATCCCTAAGGTATAGAAAAGGCCGGTTCATCAACTTATTGATTTCTCAATAAGCCGTAACAAACAGAAGCCAGCAACAAACAAAGATCTAAAGACAGAGGCAAAACATATATTAATCCAAAAACAAAAGCTTCTTATAACAAAATTAATATCTATCACTGTGAGGAACCAAGAAGAACCACCGGTGATGGCCAAATCCGATCACCTAAAATAGTGGTTCACAATAATGGTTCCTCGAATGATATCAAAAGAACCAAAATAATGGCCTAGGGCCCAATATTCATAAATATAAAGACAAAAGTACCAAAAATACAGGATCTAAGATCAAGGAAAAAACTCCTCAGCTGGTATGTCCAAATCCTCCTCAGGAATATAATCGGAGTCTTCCAGATCCTCTGACCCAAGATCAGTCTCAGCACCTGTGACGTATAGTCGAGGGTGAGCTAACAGCCAAGCCCAATAGAGGAAACAGATCTATTTGCATTTCATTATAAGTAAGGTTTTCAAAAGACAGAAATCGGATCAAATATGATTTTCAAATGATGCTTTGCAAACTAAATCTCCAGTTCTAATCATGAGTCAAAACTAATAACATAAATCTGATGTGTTCAAAAATTTTCTGAATTAGCATGCTTCTTGTCTTAAATTTATAACTTAATTTTATCTCCCAAATTTTCTATAGCATGAGAGCGGACTACGTGACCGATGGGAAAACCCTACTAACCATCGTCGTTCATGAACTCATTTTCGAAATGCAACAAGCCCCTACGCTATGAGGGAAACTTGCGCCAAAGTAATACCGTCAACACGGTTGGTAGAATCTAGGGCATCGTCCGTATGAACCCTAAATCAAATGCAAATGCTAACATATATCAATGCTTATTATTCATAACATAATACTGGTTTTTTCGAAGTTCTGATTCAAAGTTCTGATTCAAAGATTTAATTGAGGTTCTGAGGTTCAAATTGCAAAGTTCTTAGTTATAACAAAGTTTCCTAATTTTCATATTTGTGTCATATATTCAGAGTTTTATTCACGCTGTGTGCAATAGAATTTCCAAAATTTATACTTCTTAATTGAAATAGTCAAACAGTCTATACTTATAATTTAATGCAAATTAAATAAAAGGTTCCCCTACCTCAACAAAGAAGATTTAAAATCATGCTCAAGCAATCCTCACCAAGGACTCCCAAAAGTCAAAACCTACATATATTAAGACTCTCAGTGTTAATATAGAACCAAAAATCAAACCAAAAGCTTGCTGAAAAAAAATCAGACAAAAATTTCAAATGCCAAAAACAGGACAGAATTCAACCCTCGAATTCAAATCCGATGATCGAATTCAATTTCGACCCTCGAATTTCAAAAGACTCATCAGACATAAAAATCAGAAAATCGACCCTCGATTTTCAATTCGATAGTCGATTTCCAAAATTTTCTTCAGACACTAAAAAACACATTTCAATTATCGATTTTTAAATCGATGGTCGAATTCCAAATTCGACCCTTGATTTGAAAATCGACCCCGAATTTCTCTGGTTCTGTGGCTGTCAACTTTTCATGTCCGAAACTTTTTCTCTCTTATTCAGCCACAGCCATCTGATCTTCTTTAAACATAAAACATGCTACTCTAAACAAAACATAATTTAAAGGACACAAGGAGGTTTTAAAAGCCTACCTCTTGTCGCTTAATCCTTTGATCCCGTGACACCAATACACGCACCGGAACAATTCTCCAAGCTCAATGGTTTTAAAACTTCAAATCAGCCCATCATAAACCTTCCTCCGCTGCACAGATCCTTATCAACACAGTGACACTCTCTCCTTTATCCTTCTCTTCCACTAGCTCAAACCGATCAGATTTTAAGCACAAGGCTAATTAATGGAGGAGATGGGAAGAGGAGCTCTCAAGCTTTCTAGATCTAGGATCGAGTGAGGCAAGGCTTAAGGCTTAATTTCCAACGAGAGAGAGAGAAGTGTAACTTCTCTTGCAATCTCTCTTATAATCAAAAGTCAAGCAAAAATAATATCTAGATTTTATAATTTTATAGCTTATCCACTTAAGTTGAAAAATTATCCGATGCTAAACACAAACACCAACGCTATTGTGTAAGCCATCATTTACATGACTTGTACACATCCTTTGACAATACCCTTTTACCATCATTCTCATCAAACACATAGCTAACCAAAAGTCCAACAAAAACCCGTAAAAATTTTTGAACACGCTTACCGAGGTAAACAAAAATAAGCCAAAATTTCCGGGATATTACACATAGGCTGCTCGTTGGACTACTTGGATTGACCAATGAACAAACAGGCAGACTCTACACGTCTTGCTCTTAATCGTAGTCATCAAAATTGCCGAATTTTTAAAAAGACACTATTAATTGCAAATTTTGATTTATCGAATTAATAGTCAATTAATTGCAAATTTTTTAATAAGAGTTGTGAGTTTTAAGAAATCACAAATTTAATGATTAAATTGTGACAAATTCACAATTTTCTAAATATATTTCTTCATACTTTAAAAGTTTAGTTTTTAACTTTTATTTTTTTCTCCGATTCTTCTTAATTTTCCTGTTGCAACTTACTCCCAAACCCCAACTTGGAGATTATGCTCGTAATAACAAACCGATTAAATATTGAAAATCTAGTAAAGTGACTTCATTGTTCAAACAAATGATTATCTTTTACTTTTCTTATAGCCCTAATCTTTGTCATGGGTCACTGAACTTATCATCAGTTCTGATTCCGGAATTAAATGCATTAATTAGACCTGAGTGTCGCCCGGCACTCGGGTCAAAATCTTGGTATCTGTGCCAATATTTTGAGCGCCTTGTCAGTAAAAGTTCAAGATTGAACTTACACTGATTTGTGTGCTCCAAAATAGCTGTGCCGATCTGGAGGCTTAACCATTTGGATGAAATGAGATTGATCTGAGTGCCATGGTTGGCACTCAGGCGGGGTACCTAATACCAGCTCATTGGAGGATGCAGAAATTGAAGAATCAGCACTTGCTTTACAAATATTGAGTCTCTCCTTTTTATTACTAATGAAAGGTGAGGATGTATATAACCTCAAGCTTACCTCTAAATAAATAATAATAATAATAATAATAATAATAATAATAATAATAATAATAATAATATGCGCATCCACACAATCAGTGTGATTTTTGTACAGCATTCTATTTATGTGGGATTAACCAAGCCATTTCACTAAATGATTGCAAAGAAAGCTTCTTTATCTCTTTATCTATACCAAAATAAATATGGAAATGTAACCTTAACCTCTCTACATCGATGATAATATCTATAAATAAAAGGCCACTATTATTTTTATTTTTTGTTATTTTGGTGGATATTGGATTGAATCTGTGCGGCTGATATATGAAGATCCAATCCTATCCACAAGGCCATATAGGTTTTGTATCAGTCAAGTAGTTTTTTCAGCTCTTTTTTGTAACATTGAAATAGGCCTTACTAAAGAACAGGGATCACGTGCAATAGGCCTAATCTCGTTCTCTCAATCTCAAAATCCTTCTAATCCTTCCCTTCTCAAACACTTGGAGTCTCTCTCTCCTCAAAGATTTTCACTGATCTGGTGAGTCGAGTCGATATTTAGGAGAATAGTTCAACCTAGGCCAAGTTCGGTTGGTAATCTTTGTTGATTCAGTGGAAGGTGTTCATTTAACACTGTTGATCTCCCCGAGCTCTATTTTCTCCTTCATGTTTGTAAATTTGGTGTTATTTTAGGAAATGTTGCATGGAGAATCAAAATTAGAGATTTTTTTTGGACTCTTTATGAAATGATTTGATTTTATTGTTGTGTTTTCTGCTGGACTTTGATCTATGAAGTGTAAATATGCTGCTAATTTGAGAAAATTTGTCTTGAGACTTCAAGTTTGAGATTTTGATAGATTTGTTTATAAAATGACATGGTTTTAGTTGGTTTTGGGTGGATTGATCTCTTATTCATTAGTTTTATATTTATTTTTTAAATTTTTTTAGCTATTCTAGATGAATTTTTATTTTACTTGATAAATAATAATAGAGTTATCTTATGTAAGTCCGAGTTTCTTAACAATTTTGTTTTCTTTTATGTAGCAAAGTTAATTTCTATTGAGATTTTGATTCAATTAGGGGAACTTTGAAGTTCAGGCACACATTGGTTGGTAAGCTCTTGTTGATTTCATTTTGCTGAGTCTCCTGGTGATTTATTGTTTTGTTCATTAGCATTACTTACAAGGGGGAATCTAAGCATTATTTCAAGTCATTTTGAAGTGGCCTTTTTTTTACCTTTCATTTATACCTTCTTATGGTACTTGCTAGTTTGCTAGGTCTTCCAAGTTACAAATCATGTGAGCTATTGTTACCCTTCAACAATGGCTTGAATACTGCCCCGTTGGGCAAAACAGAAGGTTAAAGAAAAAGGGTTTAGGGTTTGGACGAAGGCACTACAAAATGTAGGACTATTAGCGGCACCAAAAACTTCCCCTATTAACAAAAAAACTGCCCCTACTAGTCTTGTCGCTATTAAAACAACATGATTTTTTGTTAATAACGAATGTTTTTTGTGCCGTTAATAGTCTTATTTTTTGTAGTGAGGGTTTTATATAATTTTAATCACCCATTTTGTTAGAAAAAGTTATAAGAAATGAATGAAGAGAACGAACAAATGGAAAAGGGTTTAAGAAACAAATTTAGAGCACGAAACAAAATCTATAATCTTGTTTCCATTCAGAAGTCCATCTTGGCACACTTTTCTTGCTTTGTATCCTTGTTTTCTTTTCATTTTTATCTTTGCCATAATAACTTAGAGATTTCCATTCATTTATTGCCTAACATATAAGAAACTATGTTCCATTAGGTTTCTGAACCCTCCTAATAGTGCACACTACAAAAATGTTCCTTTTAACTAAGAGATGTCTACCAAGCCCTTAACATATGGGCCCTGTGCTGTTTTAATTCTTTTGAGCATTTCCCTAATTTCCTTCTTGTGGAGCTATTGACCTTCTCATATACATTCTAGTTTCTTCAAAATAGCTTTCGTCAAGATGAAGTTAGTTTTAAAATGAAAATTTCTGACTGTCATTAATCATGCAATGTTCCTTTCCTTTCCCTTATACAGGCACGCGGCATGAATTATCTTCATCACTTCAACCCACCTATCATCCATCGTGACCTAAAGTCATCAAATCTGTTAGTAGATAAAAATTCGAACATAAAGGTGTGGGTCTATTTATATGAGAATAATTGGTTGGTAGTTTTATCTCTTCTGATCTAAAAATTGTTATTTTGTATAGATGCAACTTTTTTTGTGTGTGGACAGGTCGGTGACTTTGGTCTCTCACGCCTCAAGCGTCAAACATGTCTGACAACAAAGTCTGGGAAAGGAACGGTATTGCTTATACAATGGCTTTAGTGCCTATCTTTAGCATGGTTCAAAATCTCGCCTGAAATCGGTACGTACCGGACGATAAGTACCAGTTTTGGAGGTCACCGGTACGATACTTGGAATGTATTGTACCAGTTCATTACATATTGTTAATGTATTGCACGATACATACCATCTAGAACTGGTACGTACTGGACGATACATACTGGTTTTGGAGCTGGACGATACGTACTGGAAAACCGGTATTTTAACCCATGATCTTTGCTCTTTAATCTCGTTTGAATTAATCTGTTCATTTTGCAATTCTTTGTGTATGATTTTTGTAAATCTAAGTATTTATTGGACAATTACAATTTATTTTTGCATATTGTTCTTCAGCCACAGTGGATGGCTCCAGAAGTTCTTCGTAATGAGCCCTCAGATGAGAAGTAGGTTCTGTTTCTTTTGTTGTTTTATTAATGAGATCAATAAGGTTTTCATTTGTTGTTGTAACAAGTCAGCTGAAAAATTTTTATATAGAATATTATTTTGTTTTCTAAATGTCAGAGCTCAAAAATTATTTTTGTTGTTATATGGAAACATAGGTAGGATGTATACAGCTATGCGGTGATACTATGGGAGCTAGTCACCGAAAAACTCTCTTGGGATAATCTCAATTCGATGCAGGTATTCTTCCCTCCAGGATAATAAATCTTGCCACATATGTTCTCACTTTCAAGATATTCCATAAAAATATTTGTTCATATTTCTAAGAAATCAAATTGCTGTTTGCACATTCTCAATTTACTATTTATGCATATGTTATATAATAGATGAGTGTGAAAATGCAATTAGCCAAGTGTCATATAGGACATAAATATGGATATTTTGACATGCCATTCTCATATGAGAAGTAGGTTCTCTTTATACTTTCTAGACCATTTTTTATAATATAAATGCAGAAAGTTATATTGAACACAAAATCATCGATCACCAAACGTTATAAGAGAATAGAATATATCGCAAATATTTCCTAGATCAAAAGCCCAACCTTTTTATATTGGCTAAACCAATACTATGGTTTAGAGTTTGCTCGAGTCTCTCAAATTTTACCAGTAGTCATTTCTGTTCCAAATAGTCTCCTTCCTATAAATTTCACACTTTCCAAGATATTGATGCATTTAAATCATGGATAGAAACTTCAATATTTCTAGACCGTTTCTAATGATGTATCATGGATCTTGCAATCTCCATGAAGTATCTACAGTGTAGTGAAAGAGGAAAAAATAATAATAAGGGCATCAGGGGACTTTTACTCATCAACATTTTGGGGGGCACAAGTGCACCATCAGAACTTTGCAGGTATGGGTATTTGAAATAAGATCCAATGCCTTAATAAGATAACAAAATTATTGAATGTAACAATTTTGGGGCTTTTTTTCTCATTTTGATGCAGTGAATGACTGCTGGTAGAGGGATAAATAATTCACTCAAAAATGCAGGGTTGAGCAGCGGTATTAAGAGTTGGAAAGGGATGACCTCAACCAGGTTGAAAAAGATGGTGTTGATGTCCGAATTATAGCAGACATATTTTTCTTTTTGTATTATTGTAAAAAGACGGTGCCGCTGTTTGAATTATATTTGTAATGACCCAGAAAATTTGAACCAGAAATTAACCGCATCGATGTACGTGCTCGGCACGGAAATCGAGACAGAAAAATTTAAAACTTTGAAAATAATATTAATAGAAATAATATTAGCCTATAAGTAGGTTAGTTCACGTATGAAAACTCGTTTCGATCCGAGTCGAGTACGATGTCGAGACGGTACACTACGCCACATCGACATGATGGTGTTTCACACCGAAGTAGAAATTAGAGAAGCAACTGAAATATCTAAGATATTTCAGTTGGTAGCTTATAAGAGAAGGAAGAGGGTTGGAATGGTTACCCTTCATCTTCTCCTTCTTCTCTTCCCTGAAAGATCTGCAACTAGGTTATAGGTTTGAGTAGATTCTTTGAGAAAACTAGGTTGGGAATACCCTAGGTTATATATTTGTTTGACATAGAGTGTGAAGGGGTCAAATACGACGGTCGACATTGAGTCTGGGAATGTGTGCTGATGCTGTGGGTTGAAGCGGAGCTTAGCTTCGTCCTATTCGAGTTGTAGCTGTAATAAACTCCGAGAGCCGGATCCAAAACCCTTCGAAATCGTGTTTGCCGAAACCCCGAAAGGGCCCACATAGAGGTGAGATCTCTGGTTTAAAATGGGCAGTTGGATGCCCTAAATATAGGTTCTGTATGAATATTTAAGATTATAATAAATTTTTAGAAGAAAAATAAGTTAGAAAAATATTGTTGGGTGAACTCCATTAATGACAGAAATTTCGTCATTATTGATCGATCACTGAGTGTGGAATTGATCGATCAACAGTGGTGGTGATCGATCAATTTATATATATAGTATATGAACAGTACTGGCAGAGAGTTGGTGAATTTTGGGTTAATATTGGTGATCGATCAATTGACTGGGTATTGATCGATCAACAGTGGTGGTGATCGATCAACAAGGGTGTTGATCGATCAATAAAGAGCCCATTGATCGATCAACCAACATGGTGATCGATCAAATTGTATACCATATATGCAAATAGAGAGTTGGTTAAACAAATTTGTGTTTTGGTGATCGATCAACAAGGGTGTTGATCGATCAATAAAGAGTTCATTGATCGATCAACAAGGTATTGATCGATCAATAAACCCTGTTTTCAGACAGTTAGAAAATTTATATGTAAAAACCACTGGACATCGTGCCAGTTCACAATCTGTCACTCTAACACCTAGAGTAACATGTTTAGGGTCTAGGATCAGACTAAGATGCCTTGAAAAAGTTTTGGATTTGCTTAGAAGGAGCTTGATCCGAGGTAGGGGAATTCAACCGAAATTGCATTTATTTTTGATCTCATGGTTTATATCTGTCATACATATCTCAGCATAGTTTAATTCTGTTTTAAAAGCATGTTTAGCATATGTATGAGCATTCTACTCTGTACTTGATCCGACATTTGATATCCGTATCTGAAATCTGAATTATGTTAAGTATGATAAGTATGCATGTGATTTGAGGTTTGATATTCAGTAAAAATCCCACCGACTCGACGGTATATCCGTTTCAGGCACACTTGTGCATTTGCTTTGTAATCCTCGGCACAATTGCACTCCATGTGTGGGGCATTGTTGCAATTCCGAAATTGTTCATGTGAACGACGATGGTTGGGATTATCCATCGGACCAAATCTGGCTACCACGTGCTATACTCACGGGAGTTACTTAAGTATACTACACTAAGTCATTATATGTTGTATTCATCAAGTCTGTACTGTTTTGGATAAATGTCTTATGTTTTATACATATGTTGCATATTTTTAGTTTTGTTCTTTGATGACCATGTTATGCAATTAGAATGCAAATTTATTTGGAATTCTTCTATTGAGCTAGGATGTAGCTCACCCTGTTTTTGTAAACATTTAGGTTCTGAGGTGGTGACTCCCGGTGCCGAGAGCGACCCAGACTATCAGCCTGATCCTGAGGCCGAGGTTGAGAACGAGAGGAGACGACGTCCCCACGACTTTTACCCATAGACTGGGTATAGCTTAGACATTTTTGGGTTTTTATGATTGTTGGAGACTTTGGATTATGTGTGCCTGGTGGCCACTTTTGTATTAATTTTTGTAAATATTTTATTTCTTTTATAGTGTTATTATACATTCTATCGGAACCATCATTGGGAACCATTGTTTGGGTGATGGATGTCTGTCACCGATGATTCTTTTTGGTTCCTTTTTGAGGATGTATACTTTTTACATTTATCAATGAAGGTTTATCTATTGTTCTTACTTTTAGATTGATTCATTAGATGACTCTACTTACCGCTGTGGGATTTTATCTGTATATTTCCGCTTTATATACAGATATTGTGTGATTTGTCCTAGGGATCATCCAGAGTATGATCCTGATGGCACGGATTTCTGAGCACAGAAATCCGGGCTGTCACAATATCAGACATATATTTCACATTTTGTACTATTGTAATTCTTACTTTTGATTCAATTGAGTCTCATATTTTTCCAATAAGTTTCCTAATCAGTTTCTCTATTTTACTTTTATCAGAATCTCTACATCACCAAAGCTTCTAGTGGGCATCTCCCTATTTGTAATGTCGATATAAACATGGCAGCAGCAGTTTTTTAGTAGTTGTCACTACTATTGACAACTTAGCGGCAAGAATTGTAAAAATTGCTGCTAAAATAAAGTAGTGACATCATTAGTAGCGGCTGTTTTTACAACTGTTGGTGAGGGTATTAAAGGCAGTTTTTATGTTCATAGTGGCAGTTTTTGGTTGCCGCTAATAGTCTTATTTTTTGTAGTGGCAAAAAAATCTGAGCTGCCGACAAAACAATTTAAAGATATATCTGTAGTGGTCTCAAGCTGCCGGCAAAGAAATATGGACTGCCGACAAAAAAAATATTCGCGGCAGTCTCAAGCCGCCGGCAAAACAAATACAGCTATCGGCAAAAAAAAAATTAAAAATATTCACGGCGATCCCAAGCCGCCAAAGAAAGCAAATGTAAGAAAAATATTCACGGCGGTCCGAAGTCAAACAAATACAATTTAGTGACCGTTATAAAAATATTGTCGGCGGATTGGAGCCGCCGGCAAAAAAAATTAGACTGCCAGCAATACTATCCCCGACCAAGGTATTCGTGGCGGACCTTGGGCCGCCGGAAATATTATTCCCGACGGCTTTTGCAGTTTTACCAGCGGCTTTGGACCGCCGGTAACACCCTGAAATTTTGTAGTGAATTTTCTTCATAGAACCAATAAATTTAAGGAACCATTTAAAGATAAGCAAACTAATAAATAAATATTTATTTTATTAAATATCCAACATAAAGTAGCTAGAATCCTCCATTTGGTAACGTGGTCAGCCAAAGACTTTTAAGAACACAAGATTATGAATACCGAAAAAAAGATGCACTGATTTCACGCAAAACACAGGATTGTTGCCAAGACTCTTCTATTATGCACTTTAAACCTCTAATATACTAATAAACAAACAATATTTCAAAAATACCGCAAAGAGCATAATACAATATTCTATTTTACAAGTAAATATGAGAATTTGAAATAATATGATTGTATTATGCATTCAAGTTGCCAAACAGACTAAAGAAATGGCCACTTTTGGTTGTGGGTTGAAAATTGAAAAGGATATCTATTATTTGGTGATTGATAAAAAAATATGTTATTTGGTGAGTTGATTGAATTCGCTTCCACAAAAAAGCATTTGAAATTTCTGAAACATCGTCAATAAGCTACAGAGTTTCTTTCATCAGATAATAGACTCATTAAAACATCTAAATAATGGAAAAATAAGGTTTCTAATGATGAAAAAAGAGAACCTAATTAAAATAATAAGCTTGCCTTTTGCATTTGGCAAGAGTAAGGTGAAGAATCCCCTTTATTTGTTCATTATGTCAAATATAGCATAAGTATGATAGTTATCTAACAACAGAAAACTCACACCAAACACAAAAAAGAGAAAAAAAAAAATGAATCTAATTTCACATATCCTACCTCTCTTTCAGAGATAGTGATATGAAGAAAATGAAAATGAAAAGAAAAAAAAAATAGTCCCTAACCCAACAGCTATACATTTCCCTATCTCACATTTTGATCTATCCGGAGTAGACCCGCAATCAGAAATCATGTGAGCTCGCTAACTCCCGCATATGTCGTTGTCCTCAGCAAGAGGTCGCGGTGCTACGCATCAGTACACCTAATGGGTGCAAAACCCAACCTGGACTTCTTTGTATCATACAAAATGTAGAATTCTGCTGCTGGTAGTTCCCCAATTTCGAAAGCGAAGAATGCGAAGTACCTAAGATAGCTAAAGAAATGATCTCCTCGGGATCTAACCGGAAGAAGTAATTCTCCACCGGAAAACTCCAGATGGCACCGTCACCAGATAAAAATGAGAATGTGTATAAAGGTAATTGAAACTTCAAAGAAATTTCGATGGTGGATTTCCGCTAAAAAAGTAAAATAAAATTATACCTTGTTAATCAGTAATAGGGGCCCTTTGTCTAAGTGTTTTATTTCATCTTTGGATGAAAGTTGGGCGTTGGAGATGTCCCTCATTTCACAGTAAGAAATTAAGTTATCATGGTTGTTTCTATAGGGGTTTTAAATAGGACATTTCGCAAGATCCTTACCAAACTTTTTGAATTGGCAAAATCCCTTAGAAACTAATGGAATTGGCAAAAAATGTAAGATCGCTTAACTTTCTAAATTATTAATATATAAAATAGTGACTATTAATATATAGAAAACTTGCAACTTACAGTCCTCAAGTTGTTAAATATCAAAACTCAACTCTTGATGACTTTTAAAAGTGTAAAGTCACTACAAAAAATAAGATTATTAGCGGCAGTTTTTTGTTGTAAAAAACTGCCGCAATTAATAACAAAGCTACTAAGAGTAATAGCGGCAATTTTTTGTTAATAGCGGCAGTTTTGGTTGCCGCTAATAATCTTATTTTTTGTAGTGAATTTTCTTAAGTTATATACAAATAATTTGATGACCAACTATATAACTCAACTTTTCAGATGCAAATGTGAATGACAAATAAAGTTTAATAAGTTTGGACATGAACATTACCACGATAGCATTGAAATTTGTGGACAAGTTAATTCATCAAAACAAAAAGGAAAGTGAAAAAAGAAAATGTAATTACTTCTGTTCATCATATTATTGTGGTCTATCTTTGTAATAACCCAGATTTTTGAATTTTATTTAATGGTATTAGATGATATACCACACAATGCGTGGTGCTAATGCTCCACACCGGAATATACCCACTTTAGAAATAGTCTAATTTTTTATATATATATCAATATTAGACTCATTGCGGAGTACTTGTCGATACGATTCCAACGATATATAATTTGTCGATTTTCGATAAAAATATAAAAAGTTATGCCCGTTTGAAGAGTGAAGCGGGTTAAAGGGCACAATTGTAAATTCGGGAGAGAATTACCATTTACCTTGGTCTTCCAAGTTGGAGAAAAACCTCTCGAAGGCTTTTAGTCATGCGTATGAATTCTTTGCGTGTAAAACTACTTTATTTTATTAAATCTTATCGGAAAAGTCTTAATTAGAGTTAACTATATCTGAATTAGATATATATTTACATAAACCTCGGTTGTCTTTCTTTATTTTTATAAAGCTACGGTAAATCTTTCGTTAAAATTCTAAATGGGATCTCCTATATTTTATTTTATCGAGGAGAATCTTACTATCAAAGTTTATTCTAAATTGGCCGATTTATTGTAAGAAAGATTTTAAAATTCTAAAGGAACGTATCTCAAGAATCGTCTCCATACCCAAATCATCGTAGGATTCGAAACACGCTTCAACAAGTGGGTGCCTCTAAATCCATCTTAAATTATTTAGTTATTTCTTAAAAAGAAAACCCTAATTTTTTCTTAAATTTTGATAAATTTCGGGTCTTAAAAATATAGAAATTATGCCCAAATTCGATAGGATCGTTTTTCCCAGATTTTCGTGAAATTCGGCCAAACTCTTCGAACCTGATCAGCCTCTATTTTGGCCGCAACTTTTATCCCGAACTCGGATTGACGTGATTCTTGCGGCATTGGAAAGAAGACAACGAGATCTATAACTTTGTCTGAAATAGCAATTTCACGAATTTAATATTTTTAAGGTCAAAATTGAGCTGCAAGTCGGGATAATGATCCAAGGTTACACGGGTTTGACATTATTTTTTTAACTCTTTGACTACTTTATGCTAAACTTATCTCTAGACTTATAAATCGCTAAGATTAAATAAAATATATTAAATAGCTTGCATCGAATAATAATTTATAAGTTTAAGGGGTCAAATATGGGCGTTTTTTTTAAGATATTACCTAATCTAGATATTTAAAGCAATTTTAATTGACACATCGTTCCTTTAGAATTTTAAAATGGGTTGGATCGCTATACTATGGGTCAATTACAAATTTCATGAATATAATTAACCTTAATGAAGTATAGTTTCACTATTATAAAATAAATATAGTTAAATATTTCTTATTTTACATTTTTACTTTAATATTTAGTATGTTATGCTCTTTATTAATTTTCTTAAAAATATGAAATGTTTAAGGTTTATGTATAATTCATTCTTATATATATTATTATGACATTCATGTATAGAAAATTATAAGTTAAGAATAAAATATGACACATGACTTAAGCGGTGGGGTTTCTTTCTGGAACTTGGAATATGAGCATCCCTCTATGGTAGTATGGGATACCACGGTACATCTCTTCGTGGTTTAGATCACATTGTTAAAGAAAGTCGAGTCGGGTTTCATGACTATAAACCTCTGTAATACTTTTGTATTGAGGATCATAGGAAACAAATCCAAAGTCCATAACTATAAAATCTTGCCCTTGTGAATGGTTGTAGGACGGAAAGCAATAAACTCATCCCCTCTACATCAAAGGATATGTGGTACTCTCTGATGCATTTATAGTTTATATTGCCTCTTAGAAAGCATTAGTCCATTTGACACCAGAACGGACGCTTATCGGCCAAACATAGGGTCCCTCCGAGCTCCACTAGTATGACACTATAGAGATCTTCCATACCTTTTGAATGCGGGATCACAATAAAATTTTCATCTTCAACATTAAAGGAAGCAATGCAATTAATGGGTGCGTTGAGCTGCTTTTGCTTGTGAATTACACTATATATAAAGCCATTTAAACTAGCAGTGGTTAAGTTGTATAAGTGGATAAGGAACATTCCCAATGGACCTCTATGACTTGGAACCCAAAGTGAAGACTTGACACCCGAAATTAGGGATATCCAACTTGTCCACTTTTTGAATATAGAGCTGAACCACTTTATATTCCTTTATTGGTGGATGAAATCGAAAGAAGCAGAAATTACGATAACAAGGATCACCTCTTTCAAGTCCATCTCCAATGAAAACAAACAAACCTTATAAGTAGGTCTTGAATGTTGTGCAAAAACCTTTAGAAAGTCATTGCACTTCCAATCTCGTTAATAGCTTTCATGTGCGAAGAAAACAATTAATGAATCAAATAATAATTACCACAAAAAGGTAGAAAAAGAAAGAGATCATACCACAAACAAGAACAAAATTTTCGTGGTTCGGCCTAAGCCTACGTCCACGGGTAGTCAACCAAAATGTTCCTACTATCAAAAAGAAGATGCTCAAGAGGCTACAAATAGTGGAGATCGTATTCTCCAATCTTACCCAATATAAGAGAACCACAAATATCGGTGCCTAAATAACCAAGACTTATATGCCAAACAAAACCCCAAGTTCTCTCCCTCTCTAACACACATGCACAAGGATATCCCAATTCCAAAATCCCAAAACGTCCAAAAGGATCTCTCGCCTATATATTCACTCACTCACCAATTATAACTTACCTTTTATTCTTACCTAGTTTCCTACTGAGACTAGGACTATTTTTTCTCTTTCTTTTCTAATTTTAGAGAATAATACAAGTTTCCAAAATAAGTGACTTTCCTCAATCCAGTTCCCACACTCCCACACTCCTACTAGTTAGGATTCTATTTTTACCCAAATCCAAAATAAGAAGAGTCAAACTAAAACAACTTGGGTCAACCTATTTAAAGCCAAATCGAGCCAAAACCCAACAATCACTACCTTGGCGAGATTTGCAAACAAATAATAATTCTCCACTTTGACATTAAATCTCATGTCATTCAAATATAGAAAACGAAACCAAACATCTTCAATTTCAACTTAAAAACTGTCTTCAAATGTGCCCACCAACACCAATATACGCAGGAAGTGCCAAACTATCAGTGCTCGAAAGTGTCAAGTTGTCGATATAAACGCACCTAAAAGTGTCAAACTGTCAACGCACCCAAAAGTGTTAAACTGCCAATACACCCGAAAGTATCAAATTGTCAATGCATCCAAAAGTGTCAAACTGTCGATGCACCCAAAAGTACGCGTCAAACTGCCAATGCACTCAAAAGTGCCAAACTACAAATGCACCCAAAAATGCATATCAAATTATCAATACCAATACACCTGAAAGTGTCAAATGTGCCCATTGGCTCCACTGCACCCGAAAGTGCCAAATTGCAAATTTCCACAGCGTTAGTTGTAGTACCCATCTTCATTACGAACTATTTTTTATCTTTCGCAAAACACAAGCACAAGTATACCGATTATTCTTGTCTCAATTTTTCTCCGCCACATCTAACCCTTCACACAGCCAATCGTAAAACCCACCAACAATAAGCGAAAATTTCTCGCGGAAGCAAAACGATGTCCAAGTCGAAACCTAGCCTCTGATACCAATTGTTGTGTAAAAACCCCTAGAAAGCCTTTGCACTTTCAATCTCGTTAATGGCTTTTACATGCGAAGAAGACAATCAATAAATCAAATAATAATTATCACAAAAAGGTATAAAGAGATAGCACCACAAACAAGAACAAAATTTACGTGATTCGGCCTAAGCCTCTATCTACGGGCAGTCAAACAAAGTGTTCCCACTATCAAAAAGAAGATGCTCAAGAGGCTACAAATAATGAAGATAGTATTCTCGAATCTTACCCAACACAAGAGAACCACAAATACTGGTGCCCAAATAATCAAGACTTACATGCCAAACAAAGCCCCAAGATCTCTCTCTCTCTCTCTAACTCACACGCACAAGGAGATCCCAATTCCAAAATCCCAAACGTCCAAAAGGATCTCTCACCTATTTATTCTCACTCACTCACTCACCAATTATAACTTGACTTTTATTTTTACCTAGTTTCCTATTTAGATTAGGACTCTTTTTTCTCTTTATTTTCTAATTTTAGAAAATAATACAAGTTTCCAAAATAAGTGACCTTCCTCAATCGAGTTCCCACACTCACACACTTATTGTCTAAGTGGAATTACTAAGATCCTATTAGTTAGGATTCTATTTTTATCCAAACCAAAAATAAGAAGGGTCAAACCAAAATAATTTGAGTCAACTGTTTAAAATCAAACTGAGCCAAAACCTAACATTGAACACATTGAGTTGACCTGAAACTTGACTGACTGACACGTTATCAGGCTGGACGCATAAACTTGACCTATCAGGTCTGATTGTGTTGGCCAAAGGATTAAAATGGTGTGTTATATATAAAATTAAGGGGGAAAAGGGGCTTTTGGATTTGGTTGGACTGGGTTGAGTGAGATTTTAGGTCGGATGAGAGCTATATCCTTGACCTATTGTATTGGGTTCCGAATATGCCCTTCAACTTTTGGCAGCAAAAACTTTTGCTCTCATGCTACTCAACCTATTGACAACCCTATCAATAAGGTAAGAGAAGATATTTGAAATATAGAGTTGATAGTTACAACTTGAGTGCAGTATCTATTGATACTCAGGGTCACTTTTTTCACATGTGTGCCATGCGTTATAATTATCATGTGTTCCGTGTGATTTGATGCTATGATTTCAAAATCTAAATTATAAAAGGTTGGTTCGATATCATTTGCTTCGTAAAAAAACAGTTAAAATGGCATCTAAAATTTTTGATGACATTTGACTATGTTAGATCGCATTGTCGCATTCTATGACAAATCTAAGGTGAATCTCCCATAGGGTGTTTGTCAAGATGGTGTGGAACTGCGTCTTCCGGACATTATAACAGCAATGTTTGGCACAATTAACCCACAAAAACTCTTCTTCTTTTTTCATATTTTGATTCCTCTAAAAACGTGTTTTAAAGCTAAGTATTTTCGTATTTGAAAATCAGAACATATCAATTTTTAGAGGTCAGGCATGGCTGACCAACCATGTGCAAGTTGGTCTTGCAGCCGACCACGAACATCATTTAGGGTCAACCGCGATCCAATCAAGGTCGACCGCCGAAGTGCCTAGAGATGTACTCTTTCCAAAGTACATTTGATTATCTTTCGAGGGTTTTAAATCTACCTTTTAGAGAAAACTTTTAACCTGATTTCATTTTTCAATTATTATTCTTCTCACTTTTGGATTAGCTTATAAATTTCTAGAATTGATCCTTCTTGTCTTTGAAACATTTAATTTGAATTAAATGTTTCAAAGAGGAACCCATTTTTCGCATTGTCCAAGGATCTGGGGTATAATTGTTTTGCCCGAATGATTTATGATGAATCGTTGTGTGGATATCAACGATTGGAGAGAGTAAGTTTAGAGAGATTCATTGTACTTCAAAAGAGTTTAATAAAATTTGCATGCGTAAGTTTGGTATATCACTCGTAACTCTTTTACTACGTAAAAAAGCCAAAACAAAAATTACTGCCCTAACCAATTATAAAAAATTAGTGATTTTTTTCCTATTTGCAGTGGTTTATAAACTTCAACAACGACTGCTCTTAACCGTCAGAAAAAATACCACTGCTTTTAACCGTGATTTTTTTATGCAAGTTTTTTTTTTTTAAATTACATCAATATTTTATGCAATTTTTTTTATATTTTTTTTAATGTTTTTTTTTTAATACAATTTTTTATTTTTTTTAATGCTTTAAAATATATATATATTTAAAAAAAACTATTACTCTCATATTTAAACACATCCATGTAACTGAAATACAAATCATTCAACACCATTAATAAAAAAAATAAATGCCCAATTCTTTTAATACTTTTTTTTAATATAATTTGTTATTACCCTTTTTAATATTTTTTTTTTAATGCTTTAAAAAAAATAATATAAAAAAAAAAAAGTATTAATCTCATATTTAAACACATCCATGCAACTCAAATGCAAATCATTCAATACCATTAATAAAAAAAATAAATGTTCAATTCTTTTATTCAAACAAAAAGTTGCATTTCAATTTATGATCCAACCTTTTAAATCAGCCAAATATTTTAAACTCTACATGCATAATCCTTTTATTCAAACAAAAAAGAAAAAGAAAAAAACGAGAATTAACAACTAATACAATCAAGTCACTAAGCCCTACAGAACGCCCAGGGGTTGCAAGGAGATTGCTTGATCACTCCCAAGTCAGCGAAGTAGCTAATATTTTCAACAAAAATTGCACTATCTTGTTCATACTCGGCCGACATGCCACTTTTCTCCCTAGGCATCCCTCGATCAATCTGGCCAACATCAAAGCTAAATCCGATGGATAATTCCCTTGCAGAGAAAACATAAGCTTTATTTTTCTCAATGGTATTAACACCTGCACAAAATCACCAGATCCAAAATATACATTTTAGTCGGAAGATCTATTTGATAAATATATGATTTTAGTCCTATGATATATATATATATATATTGGATCTATGGAAATTGAAATGACCTTATAAGGAGTTCTAGCCAATCTCCCAGTAGAACTGAAGGTGAGAGAGAGATCTATCACTGCAAAAGAAATATGGAAAAGTGCAGAAGATACATCAAGATCTTAATTAAATTGTATCCTACAAGTATTTTTTGAGGTGCCTGTATTGGTATCATATGCAATGGATACCAGAAAATCACTAGACATATAGAAGTACCTAGTTATCATAGGTTTAAGATGATTTTAGCAAGCAATTAAACTATATAAAGCAATAAAATCAGAAGAGGAACAAAATACCAGTAGAGCTTTCATAGTCAATGGGTGCCAAGACCCATCATAAGGGAGCCCAACTACCATTTAATGCTACTGACCGGAAAAAAAATGAGAAGTAGTAAAATGGTAAATCCTTCCTAGATGGGTATATTTTTTTGGCTAATTGTTGCTCACATCATGTCTAACACTGAGCAATGGCACAAAATGACCAGAGTCAGTCTCAAACCTTATATATGTAATTGTGAGTCATTACATTGCTCTAACAAGAAAATCAAATAGATTAATCAATACGAGAGTATACCAATGGCCTGAGTGGCGCTGTCCTCGGTCTCTGCCTTAAATTGCCTCCACAAAGACTTGCACTGAACGGTGTGAACAAAGTCTGTCGATGGAACCTGATAACAATGCCTATATAAATGCATTGTAAACACTTTATTAAAAGAGATTGATCATTGATTAAAAGAGAGTTGCTTTTGTGCAAACCTTAGAGAGCTTGTGAAGAATTTTCAACCGAGGGAGTGAATTCTTCAAACCTTGAAGAGTGAGCCATCGTTTCTCGTGCGACTTGGTGTGAAGCCGACGTACAGCCATGGTGTGAAGCTTCGGAAAATCCTTGGTGTGAAGCCTTGGATCTCTATCCTATTATTCCATCTTTTCTCTATCCATCATACGGTAATATTTTTCTTTATTTTGAAAAAATTCACAAAACCCAAAATAAAATCAGTTTATCTTTGATCTATCCCTTTTGTTAAATCTCATTACTTGAGTCTGTGTTTTCAAACCCGAGTGAAACCAAGAGACGACACTGTCACTATCGATTGGTACCCTAAACTACAGCGAAACCCGAATCCTTCATCGGATCCGCTTTTCTAGATCGAGAAATATAGATGCATGTGAGCGCTAAATTGAATTAATTGCTTTATTGAATTTATTAACTTTATTTTATGTGTTTCGTGATTTTAAGTAATTCCATTATTAAATTAAATTTGTAGTTAATCCCAAACTTGCATAATTAGGGTTTAGCATTGTTGTCTTGTGTCAGTTTGGTATTAGAGACAGGTTTAGAACCCGTGTGGTAAGCCGTGATCACCATGAATCCGGAACAGCTAACCGCTTTCATGGAAAGTTTCAACACTCAAATGGCTGTCATACAAGCACAATTGCAAAATCAGCAAACCCAACAAGCTGATTTAGCGGGCACAATTTCAAGAGCTGTCTAGAGCGACTCTTAGTGAACATCATAGGGTTAATCTTCATGAGAAAAGGAGGGACCTTCTTAGGCGTGACAATCATCTCGATCCAGAAGAGAGTCACAAAATCGGTAAAGATTGATGCTCTCACTTTCGAAGGAAAGATAGACCCCAAGATCTATCTAGATTGGGTAGCTGCCATGGACCATTATTTTACATGGTATGAAATGTCGGATGAACGCAAGGTGCGGTTTGCCAAGATGAAACTTTTAGGCCAAGCCAAACTTTATTGGACGAGTGTGGAACAACGTCGAGAAGCTCTCGATGGTGAACCCATCGGCACGTGGGCGGACATGAAAGAAAAACTTCATGAAAAATATGTTCTCATGTCCTACAACCAACGACTCATAGATCAATGGCATGGTTTGACGCAAGGAAACATGTCGGTTGATGAGTATATCAATAAGTTTGAGGAGTACTTGTATCAGGCCAACGCCTATGAGAGCCCACATGTCACCTTGTCTAGGTTTCGCACTGATCTTCGTCTAGAGTTACGAAAAGAACTCATTCCTCACCCTATTGAAGACCTAGAGTGTTACGCTAGGGTGCAAGAATTGGAAAGGTATCTTGACACCCCGGTCCGTGATCAATCTAAATTTTCCAATTCTGGTCTTCGATCTAGTCTTGCTGAAAAGACGACTGATGTCTATAGTCAATCCCCTAAACCAGTGAACTCTCAGATTGACAAGGGTAAAGGGCACCTGATTGAAAGTTATAGGCGCGCACCACAACAGTGTTACAAGTATCAAGGTTTTGGTCACTTCGCGTCTTAGTATCCTAGTAAGTCGCAAACCTTAATCATCCAACAAGATATCGAGAAAGAAAACAATGAGTTGGATGAAGAAGTGTATGAACCCGCCGAAATGCCCGGCGACTAGGAGAATGAAGCTCCCGTGAAAGTCGTAGGTTGCCTCAGGATGGTTCCTATTACCAAGGAAAGTGTTAGAAGTGAGTCCATATCGCATGAGTCATTAGAGTCTGTAGGAGCATGTCCTCATTCTAACCTGCATGGGATTAACAAACAGATTTTATCGGATAATAGAAATACACATATTCGCAGTGACACATTGAAAATGCCTAATGAATTTAATGATAATGGAAATACACATAATCACACTGACACATTGAAAATGCCTACTTAATTTAATGATAATGGAAATACATATAATTGCACTGACACATTGAAAATGCCTAATGAATTTAATGATGGTGATTTTATGTTAATTCATGATAGTCCTAAACATCTGGAGCCTTTCCCAATCCTGAAGAGGGGTAATGATGGAGGTCTAGATCTTCCTCTAGACAAGGACGACCATCCAATAGTCGCCGTTGCGGATCTTACAGTTATCCCAAGCCTTGAAACTATACCTTTGGATCCATTCCTTGCTACCCACCTAGACGAGTCAAGCCCATTCAACCAATTCATAACCCGTATCCCACCTGAGCCATGTGAGAAAAGGTTGAATGAGAAGGGTTTTTAGCATTCAAGTTTCACCACCAACGAGAATAAAAATCAGAAATATCTCACCACATTGAAGGGCAAGCCAGGAGACAAGCGTCCAAGAGACACCACACGTGAGTTCTACAACTCATCGGGGATGAGTTTTTCCACCGAGATTGGCGGGGCGCAGGTCAAGAAGTAGATTAGTCGCATTCTGAACACGGATCGTGGAATCGAATTAAAAACTAGGCGAAAGATAGAAATTGAAGGGGCACAGGAAAAATCGATTGATCGAAATTGAAATTCGATCAATCGAAATCATGGGTCAAAATTTTGTCCGATACCGATACGTA
This sequence comes from Chloranthus sessilifolius, assembly GCA_021018995.1. Lineage (NCBI taxonomy): Eukaryota > Viridiplantae > Streptophyta > Magnoliopsida > Chloranthales > Chloranthaceae > Chloranthus > Chloranthus sessilifolius. Next base: position 5,353,975 of record JAJIZI010000016.1, on the reverse strand, counting down.
TCGATTTTGGATTGAGACGATACGATACATTCAATGTACCGTATCACCATTTTGTATGTAAATGCCCGGACGATACATTGAATGTATCGTATTCTATTAGATCGTATCGTCAATCGTGTCGGTTTTCTTCAGACGTTATGCATTTTGACCCATGGTCGAAATATCAACGGCAATATTTTATGTATATGAGAATTTCGATCGATTGAAATTTCGATCAAACGAAATTCAATTTCGAATCAACGATTTTCAATTTTGATCGATCGAAATCGCGCCTAAGAGTTTTAGTTGTCTTAAATTTCTAATTTCGAACTTTAAATTTTAGGGGTTTAATTGTCTTTTAATTAATATTCGTTTAGGGTTTTCTTAACCTATATAAAGGCATTGTAAACACTTTATTAAGGGAGATTGATCATTGAATGAAAGAGAGTTGCTTTTGTACAAACCCTGGAGAGCTTGTGAAGAGTTTTCAACCGAGGGAGTGAATCCTTCAAACCTTGAGGAGTGAGCAATCGTTTCTCGTGCTGACTTAGTGTGAAGCCGACATATAGCCGTGGTGTGAAGCTTCGAAAAATCCTTTGTTTGAAGCCTTGGATCTCTATCCTATTATTTCATCTTTTCTCTATCCATCATACGGTAATATTTTTCTTTATTTTAAAAAAAATCACAAAACCCAAAATAAAATCAGTTTATCTTTGATCTATCCCTTTTGTTAAATCTCATTACTTGAGTCTGTGTTTTCAAACCCGAGTGGAACCAAGAGACGACACTGTCACTATCGATCGGTACCCTAAACTAGAGCGAAACCTGAATCCTTCATCGGATCCGATTTTCTAAATCGGGAAATATAGATGCATGTGAGCGCTAAATTGAATTAACACAGTTGCTTTATTAAATTTATTAACTTTATTTTATGTGTTTGGTGATTTTAAGTAATTTCATTATTAAATTAAATTTGTGGTTAATCCCAAACTTGCATAATTAGGATTTAGCGTTGTTGTCCTGCGTCACTATGTGCACATCAACTAACGAAGAATTAAGTACAATCCACTTAAGGAAATTATTGATAACATCAAATAATATTATATCCACACCAATTAATATAAGCCTCTTTCTCTAGATAGTGTGTGATGAATAAATGATGGCGTGAAAGCGGCAGCCCTCAATCTAAATTATATACAGGCGGAAGTGGAATATGCTGGAATGGAGGCTATAATCCTTCCTCCACTGCAGTCCAGGAAACTGGAAGATTCAATGAGAAACACAAACAATCATAGATAGTCCTTATGTTTATATATCTATGTTATGGAAGTTCAAATTTGATTCAGTGTATAATGTTATAATTTTCCATCAACATTCTATGTGATTTTCTTTTGTTATTTATATCCATATGTTGAATATTTCCAGCAGCTACATATTTAGTAATATGCCAAGGATTTACCTTATTTATTTGAGGACAAACGTTGAGTTTATATCAAATCTTCAATGCAAAAAAACATAATCATAGGCTGCAGACGTGCAGTAATTGATCACTTCAAAGGGAGATATTTAATCTTTATGAACTTTCATAAGATATATTTGTTTAGGTATCTGATAATGAAAAAAAAAACACATTTTATCAGTAGACGGAAACTAAGAATTTTATTAAAAACAAAGGAAATTTAAAGTTACCATGCTGTTGTGCATGTTTCAACCACTGAAACAAAAGCCAAAAGTATACATGATTAGTAGATGTGAACCATCCGATTGATAAAATTTATAAGTAACATTAAGAAGAACAATGGATGTCATAGTCAATATATCTCATTATTTAAATTTCTCTACAATACAATTTTTGGGTCTATGGCACCTCAATCTATGATCTATTACGGATCACCCACATCTTATACAATGATGATGCAAGATCATTTAAACAGCGCATTCATGTTTAAAGGGCTGATAGCAACGTCCCACCAAATGGTGAATATCTCCCATTTAGTAAAGATGAAACGTGTTGAATTTCTTAGCTTGGATTATGGAGATTGCCACTAATCCATTCTCTGATTTGGGTTACCACTAATCCACCGGCTGAAGCCTTCCATCATGGTCTGAAGCAATTCAGGTTCAAAGCGCTATGGTTGAGGTGTGATGAATGCAATAGGATAGTAGAAAATAATTGGGATGACGCATACACAAATGACCCAACTGCAGGGCTCGCAGCTACTAGTGAATGACTAGCTAAGGGGCTGTCAAAGTGGAACAAGGAGAAGTTCGGCAATGTTTCCCATAATATCACCCAAAACTATCTCCATCGTCAAATTGAAAACATAATAGTTTTTGGCATGTGTCCTCAAAGATTCGGTGGGTGCAAATAATGGTGCCCCATTCAAATAAGTGTTAGTTGATTTTTTGTGTAAGGCACATATATGCTAGAAATGTGTATGAGAAGGTTCTCCATAAATTTCTGGCTGATTACACGGCAAATGAGGAACAGACACTTCTTGAATCTGGGCATTGAACACGTTGTGATCATTGATTTGAAATGATCTATGGCTATTGGCTATTAGCCATTGGTTAATACATTTATTAGTGAAATTCATGCATTTTAAAAGCTCTTTGGATTGGTTGTAGGATACATATATCTAACATAACAGATTGATCATCACATTTTTGCCAGTTAGAGTCAATTTTTTTACCAGCTAGAATTTGTATTCATAACTATCGGAGTTACTTCTTTTAGATGCGTACTTTGCATTGACTAATAAGATTTAGCATCAAATGATCCACCTTCAGAGCACTCTCTTTTACTCAAATTATTCAATTATTGAATGACTCTCTCTCTCTCTCTCTCTCTCTCTCTCTCTCTCTCTCTCTCTCTCTCTCTCTCTCTCTTACAAGTTCAATCAAGTCCTCATTGAAATTGAAGATACTGAAGACTGTGTACCTACTGCCTGCCACGAGAGAAATGGGAATCTAAAACACAAGAAGAAAAAACAATGATAACATGGAAAACTGCATTACTATACTAAATGCTTTGCCTAGGACCCACAAGGTTTGTCCGAGAGCATGGGACACATACCAATATCATTTACATAATGGTGATATCAACATCATTCCATCATTTCTCAATTAAAAATTATAATATAAATGAAAGCCATTGTATAATTCTGAAGAGCAATAAGACTGGAGCAGCAATAACAAGTGTGAGGGGCCCAACCAACCAAAGCCCAAATGATGGTTTAGAGGTGAGAGAAGGTGATTGGAAGGGCATTGACCAAAAGACTAAACAAAAGGAAGGAGGGAGAGAGGGGCAAGAGAGAGAAACAGAAGGGGAGATTTAGATTTTGAGGGGTAAGAGAAGGTCCAGTATTTTGGGGAGAGATCTGGATCCACACTCTCGGTCCTGTTAAAAAGAGGTGAGAAAGGGTGCATGCCATACAAATCAACCCTCTATCCAAGGCTGCAGCGGCCATCAGTCCTCGTTAGAGTTATGAGGTCCAGCAGGAGCAGCAGGCCAGCAACAATTGTTGCTGCTGCAACCTAGGTGGTAGTTGTGTTTGGGACTTAGGGTGGTGGTAACCAAGTGGTAACCAAGTGAAGCGATCCATCTCCTCCTCTGTTCTCTCTTCACCATATAACTGAATACAAAGAAGCAAGGCCACGTAATGAGAGTATGAGACTCAGACAAAGGGAGAGAGAAAGAGGGAGTCTCAACTCTGAAGTGAACTCTTCTTCGTCTCTCAGCAGCTAAGCTATCTTCTTTCCTGGTAACTCATATATAATAAACTCAAATTCAATTTAAAATCAAGTATTTTGCTTTACGTTTCTTTTTGTTTCATCATTACCTTTCATTTTTCCACTTACTACGTGAAAAAAGCCAAAAAAATACAGAAAATTACACAGAAAAACACAGAAATTTCTTTATTAGAGCATTCAAACTACTTCAAATCAAAGAAAACAAATTTAAAAAATACCCTAAATTACTAAAACACTCAAATTATCCACGAGAACATAGTAAATAGGCATGTCAGATAATACAAACACCACATGATTCAACAGCAAAACTATTTGAAAATGGAATCTTCACATTCCATGCACGAGGTTCTGAAAACATAATTTTCATATTATCCATGAACAAATAAATATATGCATAATTTAGTATGTCTAATGGTATGTGTATCCAATTGCTCTGTGCATTACAGCTCTCCAAGTGACCTAATATAGAAAGAGTTAGTATTAGGTACCTGACCAGGTTTTCCAGCCATGGTATTCGGGTCAATCCCCTTATCAAATGGCCAAGCCTCGGGAAGTGCTCAGCTATTTATAAGCACACAAATCAGTGAAAGTACACTTTTTGACCTTTCACTGATTTGGAGCTCTGTAAAGCATACAAATACCCTATTAGAAACTATGCTAAAAACAAAAAACCAGCTTCTATGTACACAAACAACACAATGTTGAGTAGCTGCCTGATTATCCACTATAGAATCTTAGTGACGGGGAACACTAAGTTCAACTTCAGAGAAAAAAAAAAAAATATATATATATATATATATATATATATATATATTTAATGAACAGTGTTCGTGAACAGTACCACGGGCGTCCGTGAACAGTGTCATGGACATCTGTAATGAACAGTGATGGACGTCTGTGGGCGTCGTGACGGTTTTTCTAATTTTTGCGAAAATTGCTATTTTTCAATCTTTTTTAGTATTAGGACTCTTTATTTCGAATTTAATTATTAGTGGCCTATATATAGAGACTTGTAAAGACTTTTTAATTAGTTATTGAATATTTTGAATGCTTTTATGTTTGAATATTCTTTGCCTGAGATGGGTTTGGTGTGAGGCCAAGGGAGTGATTCCCAAAGGCTATTTTATCTTTTCTATTATCTATCATTGTTTTCTTTGAATCATTTACCTTATTGATCCCTGCTTGTTTTCTAAATCTCAATCTATTGATTTCGATCCCAAAACCCTAAACCTTTCTGAACCCTAAATCCATCAAAGCCAAAGCCCTTTTTCTAAACCATAAACCAAACCATAAGCCTATTACAAAACCATATACCTATTTCCAAAGCCCTAGTTAGAGCCTGCGAATCTACGTCGGATCAAAGACGATGTCCAAGCCTGGAAAAAGTCAGAGTTCTATCTCTAAGCCGATCTCGACTCAAGTCTAACAGTACTAGCGCATCGGACTGGACCCTAATTGGATCTAGCGTGATCTACCAACCTGAATTCTCTAAAAACCCTAAGGTATTTAAAATAGTTTTGAGATTAAGCTTAATTTAATTTTATTTAATTTCGCCAAAATCGCATAAAATCATAATCACGCATTTTAGGGTCGTTGTCCCGCGTCACTTAGAAATTCTTCATATTCCGATCCAGTTCATGTACTGATTTTCTCTAACTAGTACACCACAATGTTGAGTAGCTGCCTGATTATCCAAATTACTTGTCCAATTAAATGCCAAAATGGTAATTTTTCTTATGACTGTGGGGCCACTTCTGATTTCAGAAAATGATGCATCTTTGTTACATGAAGTAAATAGAAAATCCAAATTATGCCATTAATTGGTTAGCATAGACACATCATATTCAATGATACTACGGAATTTAATAGATTATTCTTATAACAGCCCTGTTCACTTAGTAGTTTTCCTTATACAGTAAAACACAATCTAAGATATTCTGCTATTAAAGACAACATAGCCTACGGTAAAGATGGTGCAACTCTAGAAGAAATCCAAGCTGCAGTGGAACTTGAAGTAAATAGAAAATCCAAATTATGCCATTAATTGGTTAGCATAGACACATCATATTCAATGATACTACGGAATTTAATAGATTATTCTTATAACAGCCCTGTTCACTTAGTAGTTTTCCTTATACAGTAAAACACAATCTAAGATATTCTGCTATTAAAGACAACATAGCCTACGGTAAAGATGGTGCAACTCTAGAAGAAATCCAAGCTGCAGTGGAACTTGCCAATGCTGCAAAATTTATTGACAATTTGCCTCAGGTCCTACTTTTATTTCAAGCTTTTTAGCATTTTTCTATTTTCTTTCTATTTTTATTTATTCTCTTGGCCATTCCATCTGTAGCAAGGATCAAAATTTCGGGTTTCATTTCGGTTTCGGAGGGGACCGAAACCAAAATTTCGGCAGAAAATTTCAACCCCATACAAAAATGACCGAAATTTCGGTCATTTCGGCCAAAATTTTGATCCATGATCTGTACGATGTCACAAGACTTTTTTACTTTTTTTTTAATTATAAACTTCTCAATTTAATTCTAGCACAGCTACTCATGCGGTGAATTGTAGTCGATGCAAGAGAAAATACTGAATTTTAACACTTTCCTTTGTTATGTTATATATATATATATATATATATATATATATATATATATATATATATATATATATATATATATATTTGTTATGTTATATATATAGGGACTTGACACCATGGCAGGTGAGCATGGAACTCAGCTAACTATAGTCACGGATTGAGATTGAAGATGCAACCTATAAGATAAAGAAAGAGATTAGATCATCTTTTAGTTTTGCAGTTTCTTGATCATTTTCTTGCTGGCCATTTCCTGTGTAGCTCCCCTTAAGCCTTGCAATTAAATTACCATTACTCGCTGAAAAAGCGGAAAATAGCTTCCGTCCCTCAAGGTTCTAAATCTTAGTTCAGAATTAGATGGGAAATATGGTCTAGACACCGGTAACAGCAGCAGCAACAATAATAATAAGGGTAACTCTAAACGAGCCCACGCGTTCTCTGAAAGCGCCTACGTCGGAACCCCTTAAAAAGCCACAAGCAGAGTTCGTATGGCCAAGATATGTATGTTGAGATGGGTGCATGAAGTAGCAATAAAAGATAAAATTAGGAACGAGAAGAGGAAGTTTAGGCGGAAAAAGAAAATTTGAATAATTTCATTTGAGATGGTTTGGGCATGTCCATTGGAGAACTGAAAATTAGGGCTGCAAAAGGGTCGGGTTGACCCAATGGATTCAGCGACCCGACCAGTCACAGGTTGGGTTCAGGTTGAAAATCCTGACCAATCTTGTAAACAGATTGAGTTTGGGTTCTCGACCTGAATCTGACAGCCACCCTATAGTCTAAACCAAGTTGGCCTAACCTTACCCAACCCAACCTGAGGATTGTTAATTAGCTGAGGTCAAATTGAGGCCAAACATATTCGGGCTGAATTTAGGTCAACCTCGACCTGCCAGGTCGGGTTGAAAATACTGACCTGTATTATAAAGGTGGAGTTTGGGTTCTGTGTTCTCGACCAGAATCTGACCCGACCTAACTGCTTCCCTATAGTGGTTGCTTTTTCACGTCCTACTGGCATTAGGAATTTCAGTTGACGCCTAATTGAAGACCTTGCTGCAAGGGATCTGAATTTCATTACTACCTTTTTTGGCCTTTGATAGTGGAGAGGAATTAAGTTTTACAAGGTGGATATGCAATTAATTAATTTACATGGATATAACAGATAACATTGAGAAGATTATTGATCAATGCTTCTACTTAGTTAAATCTTTTCACCATGTCCATTGACAGGTTCACGAGAAAAGATAATATTGCAAAGGAAAAGCATTACACCCTCAATCGAGGAGTGGAACACTAAGAAAAAATAATAAACTGAATATAGATAAGAAATGTGAATAGACCCAAGAACTACACCAGCCTAGAACAATAGCCACCTAATTCTATAGGTGATGTGTCAATACAATCGGGTGGGTAAGAAAATAAACACAAGTTCATTGCAATGGGAGCTAAAATATTCGATGTATTGGAATAAGTTAGCACAGAAAAATAGCCAAGCAGAAAGAGGAGTACAGATAGCACAAAACCAGCAAACTTACTTGAACTAATATAATGTTGAGTTTATTGACAAAGAGCCTTTCCCACCTAAAAGAGACTTCATTACTTGAACATCAACTCCATCAAGGCAGGCAGAAGATTTATAGAAATGGTGTGCCAGTATGAGAAGCTCAACCTGAAAAACCATTGCAGGTTTTTGTAAGAGAAAATAACACAACTATTTGATATATCATTTTGACCTTGAGAAAGAAATTGTTATAATTAGTTGCCATCATTTTCTAATCAATAAGATCTAAATATTAAACAACCTTTACATAAATTACATGTAACAACTTACAGTTTTGGGTATTGGATCTGACTTCAAAAAAGGCTTAAGCTTGTCTTCCAAAAAACCCTCCCCAAAAGACCGGAAAAAAGTCACATAAATAGCATAAATTTACTTTTCGTAACACAAAAGATAGTAAAATGAATAAACTGAATTAGATGTTTTTAAGTATTAAATTTTTAAAAGTATATAGATCCATTTAGGTAAGAAGTAACTGTTCTCTAATTACACATATTTTTATAGCTTTCTTAGATTTACTTCAACACTATTCAAGTGTGAAAGAAAAAAGAAAAGGATTGAACTTTCCAACCATTTATTCATCAAGAGCTCATATGCGACGACGAACTACATAAAGGAAACCTTAGACGCGCTTACCTTCATGAAAATGGCATCTCCTTTTGGAGCGCTAACAAACATGTCTCCACCAACATGCTCCACACCTACAACAAATCAACGGCTGTCATTTCAAGATACAAAAACACTACAAATAAAGGGACCTACACCGACGGCTGCCAGCCGTCGACGTCGACAACACTAACCGTCGGTAAAACTCTACGCCAACGGCTGAAGCCGTCGGCGTAGGTGTATTTATTTAGGGAGCCATTAATTGCACACGAAATCCATGTGATTGCACAAGATAAGTGAAAAGTATTAATAATTTTATTTTTTTTCAAAATACAAGTTACCCTAGTGGTTGCACCAGGGAATAAACGAGGAGACCAAGAGACGTGAAGCGCAAAACTCTTCAATACACATCAAGCATAGAATTCCTCTTAGAGTCCACCAGATTTCCGATCAAAACATCAAAGGTTTGGGGTGAAACAAGTGAAAGAAAAAAAAACTGTTATGAGATTAGGGTTTACAGAGACGCAAGCTTGTTGGAGAAGATGAAGTTAGGTTGTGTGAGACTTCCTATCTGCAGGCCCCTAAACCCTAAGCAAAAAATGACCACAATAAAAAAATTACGGTGCAATTTTTGTTTACTTTTAGGTGCAAGCACATGAAGCATGTGTAAGGACAAATTTCACGTAACTCGGTGCAATCACATGGATTTCGTGTGCAATTAATGGCTCCCATTTATTTATTTATTTTTAAAAAATTAAATAACTACCTTTTTTTTTCATTTCGGTACCCACCTTGCATCTACCAATTCAATTGCTAAGAGAAGAAACATTTTGGACAAGGCCACCTTGTGGGGAGGTTGCTGACAGTAGCAATGGTAAGCAAAATCACACCTTTTACAGAACATGAACTTATTCGGATCTCCAGCTCTTCGACATACCTAGAACAAAAAAAGCATATGTAAATGTAATTAGTGACTTTACTATCCAGATCAGGGATAGTGTGCAGCAAATAAAGAGTATAATAATATATCATCTCAGATAAAACAAAATATTCAGCACTCTAGACCTGCAAGTTTGCAGCTGTGAAACCATGTTCATCTGAATTACACTTCCCCCATGGCGATTTCAAGTTACTAGTAAGCTTCCTCTAGGAGATTGACCAGATGAAGATTCATCCCCTCAACGAACCCCATAAAAGCATGAGTTTGGTAAAAATTTCAACATATGATTAAAAAATATCCTACCATTACCTACATGGCATAAACATAGGAGTATAGGACTAACCTCACATATGCAGCAGGAGGGACAAACCGATGAACTCCAATGAAATAGAGGGACATAGATTCAAACCCCTGATCCTATGCCTACAATTTAGGAAAAAGAAACTAGTGAAACAGAAGAAAACCCACAGATCAGCAAAATCATAAAACTCTGACCCCTGAAAATTCAACTTAAAACCGACCAATGTCATAAATGCTGGATTTTATTGCAGCAACAACATCAGCTACTGCTTGAAGCCCAGATACCCACTGCAGATTCATTGTCTTGATTGGCAGTCTCTGCAGAAAAGGCTAACAGTAAACATAATAGATATAGTGAACATAAGATTCCATAAACTATCAAATCACTTTGCCTTACCGTATAAAAAGGACAAAATCACCAGCAAAGAGTCTTTTTGTGCTAACGAACACACTCCAACTTGTGGTCAGCAGATGCCTTTTTGGTTGACCTGAATATTTTTTTGAAAAGTGAATATTCAGAACATAAATGAGGGAAAATGCTGCCTTTCAGATCTTCAGCAGTATATTGCTGGTTTAATCTAAAGCACACTCATCAAGATGCTATCAAAGTAAGATCATATCAGACTTCAGTAAGAGGTAAGAGGTAGAAACTTGTGATTTAGAACATTGGATATGGGAGGTAGGAAAGTAAGCAAAGAACTAACCTACAAAACAGAGACTTGCATGTCAAGATTTAGATGAATCCTAGACAGAAGTTCAGAGCAGGAAATTTTGTGAATAAAGAAGTTGACAGAATGAATCCTCAGATTTGTTCAAAAATATTAGGAAGATACATCCAATAAACAACAATAAAACCTAAAAAATCCATTCAACTATCATTACAGCCTAGCATACTCTTACAGTTGACCAAAAGCAAGTAACTGATTAAGCACAAGATAACTCATGAGATGGAAGATTTTAAAAATAGCCCCTAAAATACATGATTTCTGTCATCCATGTGACTGGCATTTAGTAGTCTACAATGCAAACTTCCCTCTGTCAAATTACATTCTCAGTGCACCTTTTTTATTTATAAAATAATAAAAATACAAAAAAAGTAATTTTAAAAAAAAAAAACAAAAGGGCATTTTTGGTATTTTTCAGGTTCATATCTGATACATATGGTTCGATATGACCCGATATTTGTCCCCATACAGAATCGGGTGTATATCCGTATCGGAGGGGGCCTAACTTGATCTGTATCGGCTGATACTTAAAGCCATGGAAACAACATTTCTCTCCGGCATTTCATCAAACAATTGTCCCCTTAGGCCAAGAAAGATAAATCCGGACTTGCTCCGTTAAAGCAGGTACAAGAAAGAAAGCAAAAAGCATTCTCCTTATAGGAAGAAGCTACCCAGAATCAGAAGAGAATGGCTTCGTAGTGCTTCGGATGAAGGCATATCCTACTCCTGTCCGCATACTATAGTCGATCGAGCGGGGGGAAGAGAGAGGCTTGAATCCGCGGCTGCCGTTCTTTAAATAGTAAATCATCAATAATGCTTTCCATAAACTCAGATTTTTATGTCACATTTCATCAAATAGATTATGGGCCACACCCCATATCACCAAAATTAGGTTAGGTAAGATTAGCAAACCCTCAAAACCAATAATAATAATAATATCTAAATGGATTGCTAAAAGTCCTTAAAATTTCTAAAATACTAAGATTGCTAAAAGCCTAAAACAAACTCTAGGCAGCAGACATATTTATGTTAACAGAAACCTAATAAACAGATCTATACATAAGATTTCCAAGAAAGAGAAGTAAAATAGGGAAAAAAAAATCAGGCAATGTGCAGCGTAGTCCAACGATCCATTGCAGATTCGAGTTCTATTCATTCTCTGGTAATAAACTTGCAACGATCTCTGGCTCTTGTTGCAAAGCTGATGGGATTGAAGGAGATTCTGCCAATGCCATCGCCGGAAATCGCTGCAGAGAAGCGCCTTAAGCGTAAAATCACAAACTGAGCGTCTAATGATATTTTTATGACCCCAAAATCATTTTTATGGAACATTGGAATGACACATGATCTCTATCGTACAATTCGTAGCAGTCATCTGTTTTTAGCTATACTTAGTGGGTGGATTTTCAGCTTTTGGTGGGGGTTTAGTAGCGGCCCTAAATCTATTACAAGATCCAGCTGGAAAAGGCAAAAAAAAGTTAAAAATTGAAATTTTTGTTCAAATATAAATCGCAATTATGCTCAGTTGAGAGACTACTCCTTCAACAGTGAAAGTTACCTAGTTTACTACATTTTACTATTCTCAGAACTTGGTTAGATGGATGCTTTTGAAGACCATTTATATGCCTTCCTATATCGGTTTCCTAACATTGAAAAAAAAAAATACAAAGAAGAATTGAGACTCGAGAGCAAAAGATTTAAAAATAATAATAATTTATCAAAATTTTGCACCTTGAGAGCTTTGAATGTAATATCCATGTCTGCGAGAGTTTGAAGCAGATTAACCAGAGAATCATCGAACTGAAATAATAATCGAATTGGAGCCAATCAACAAAAATTAAATAAAAAAACTAATTTTTTTTTAGAGAAAATTAGGATTGAGATCAATCGATTACCTGATCTGGATCATCAAGACGCTGTTTGAGCGAGCGAGAGAATCTGACTCTGCTCAAGATCAATTCCAATCAAACATCCACCACCGTCACTCTGATAATGATCTTCTTCTCGCTCGACTGACTGCGGAGTTAAAGGCGAAGCACTTTTCTCTTTCTCGATCGAAACCTCTGATCTCGACTGGCTCTTCTCCTTCCCATTGATTTCGTTACTGCTCAGCCTCGGAACATCGAGACTGCAATTTCTACAGGGAGGAACAGGAAAAGTGTAGAGGCGTTCGACCAGAGAGAGAGAGAAAGAGAGAGATTACAGTTTTTGCCTTGAACTGTGTTGAGACAGAAAGAGCTCGATCTGAACCGTAACCGTGATTTCCTTCGTGAGATTCTTTAGCCAAACCAAGCAACCCCCAAATTTGAGCTCAGGAACTTATAAAATTCATGGAACTGAAGCGAGAAACAAGGAAATTACAAAACCTAGCTTTAGCAGATTCAATCCTCCAACCTAAGCTGACGACCAGATAGATCAACCCTATCCAAGCACTTCACTGTTGATTCTTGCAGAATCCCCACAACTTCCTCATTCACCACATCCTCCTCCACCTCCTGCTTCAAATCACCACCACCGGAACTCATATAAATCTTCCCCAGCCTCTCCTCTGCATCCCCCAACAGTGTGCATTTCATCGAGCGACACGATCGCCTTATAGGCGTACTTCTCCTTCTCCGAATCTTTCCTGCATTGCTTCTATTTGTCCACCTGCTGAACCCGCCATTGGAGCCGATGGACCCCGTCGGGGCGTGACGATAACACGATTTCTTCCAGCATTTTTGAGAGGTTGGCATCGATCTCTGCGATTTCAGTTTTGCAGAATCAACGGTCTCTTGATCGGGGCGATTGCCTAGGGTTTGGAGGGCCGATCGGGATTGAGCGACGTCCGAGATCGCATTCGTCATCGAAGCGAGAATTTGTGGGCTTTCGAGATTCGGCATCTGCTTCACCAAATTCGATATGTTTGCCAGAGAGACAATGTATTAGGGTTTCATATGTTTTGCTCGGAGAGAGAGAAAGAGAGAGATGGGGTAGTGATAAAATGAAAAGAACAAAATACCATCTAAGTCCTTTGATTTGAAGGTCATTATTTAAAGATATCGATTATAAAATATTAGAAGAAAATATAATTTAAAATCTGTTGATCATGAACTCCAAATCAGCCAGCCCATAATATAATTTTACATATATACTAAGTCTTTCTTTAAATTCGGTGCAATCACTTGAAAAACATGTACAAGTAATGGCTCTTATGTAAATCTAACTGTTGGTTGAATGGGTCGGCTCGCAGCCGGCCCAAATTCGATGGATTTGGATTATTATACCATGATTTTAGGGAGTGAATTATTAGACTATTATTTTCAGCAGTAATTTTTTTTATTGCTACAATATTTTCATATCATTTTCACATAGTGTTTGTAGGATGATTAATGAGTTATCATGTTAAAAATTATATGTTCGTACATTTTCGTGATCGTTTGATTACGCTTACTAGATTGATTTTCGAATAGTCGAATAACCCCATAGGAATTTCAACTTAGATGCTGAGATAATTTCTACTCGCAAAATTTTCTACCATAGATTTTTAGATTATTTACACTTCTCAAATAACACTTTGTGAAGATTATGCATGCTATAGTCAATGGCGGACCCACATTATCTAGTAGGGGGATCCCGGGATCCTCCATCGGTGAAAAAAAAAAAAAAAAATTGTCTAAAGGATATATTTGATATTTTGCTTGCTTCATAGCTTAAATAGTTATTCGAACATCATGTTTAGCTCAAAGTGACAACCCTATAGGCATCCAAATTTAGCCTAAGGCACGATCGGCACATACTTCGAGAAAGGTGTACACCCAAGCTTCCGAAAGCATAACTTGGACCCTTAGGAATCATCCTGAATCCTTAGAACCCATCCAAACCCTTAGAGCTCATCTCGGTTCACATAAAAACCCTCTCAAATCCTTAGAAAGCCCAACTAGACCCATAGAACCCGATTTGAACCAACCAAAACAGCGGATAGAAAAAGGAATGTCAAAGTTTATATAAATAATTGTAAAAATTGCAACTTATATTATTGGAAAGTAGAGATTTCCAGCTTTCCAACGAGCCAATAATCGTTTAATTCCGAATTGTGCATTAAAAGTTGTGACAAAACGAAGACTGCAAAGAAGTGCAAGAAACTAGCTGAAACTAAAATAACAGATAGAAAAAGAGTGTCAAAGTTTATATAGATATCTGCAAGAACTAAAGTTTATATCATTAGAAAGTAGAGGATCTCAGCTTTCCAACAAGCCAAGAATCGCCTAATTTCAAGTGGTAAATCAAAAGTCATGGTGAAATGAAAGCTGCAAAGAAGTGTAGGAAATTGGATTGTCCATTACCTAATTTCTAAACTCATTAGTGACTTAACCATTCACTAATTACCTCAACCTTAATAAATAGAGATCCCTCTCTCCTTATTTAGGACACCTTTTTCAAAACCCAAAGCAAAAACTCTAGAGAAATAGCTCCTCATCTCTAAGATTTAAACTTTCCAAGCTTTCAAACCCTAGCCTAGATTATCATCATACCATCATTCCATACCTTTCAAGCCTCAAAACATTAGAAGTTAGAGCCCTTCTCTAACCCATAATGCTATCGGAAGCTCATTAGTGTTGCTCTCACACAAAGATTCGACAACAGTGATACAAGGGCCCGAGAGCTCTGACTCTTCCCTCTATTCCTCTACCTTTTTTTTGTTTTTCATCTATCTTAGGATTTGAGCCGTTACGCCGTCGAAATTTTAGAGAGTTCAATAAGATCGTAGTGCCTTCAGGCAAGAGAAAGTGTCGCTCACTTTTTCCTTTATATATATATATATATAGAGAGAGAGAGAGAGAGAGACTTGGCCATAGTAGAGATCGCTTACCGGCGGGTCGATCGGGTGCCTAACGCCTTCCCAATTTTTAACTAAAGTCCTTGCCCAAAAGGCTTTGGCGTTGACGGGTAATTCAGAATTATATTTTACACTTCGGTACTTATAATATTAATTTTGGGTATCACGGGACACCGAAAGTATCGAGTGGCGACTCCATTTTTTTTAGTGAGCGCATCATCGCAACAGATCCGCAAAGTTTACGGTTGCACAAACCCAAAATACTACTTTGGTGTGACATAGAACTTTAGCAAGTTATATAATCAATTTACACGAATAAATTCAAAATTAAAATCTAAAAATGAAAGTTAACTTTTGACTGTGATTCCAAGATCTAGATTTAGGACCAAAAAGTTCATTGGGTGCTTTTCTGGATGTTGGAGTACGTGGCTATACCCCAATGTAGTGCTTTTATGGGATGCATATATATATAGGATGATGATCCTCTCACTCAAGTAATAAAATATAATCTCATTACTCTAGCAATCATTGGTTGCATGTCATATCAAGTTGACTTTTAAGTCCCTGATGTGACATGGAGCTAATAAAAGCTTGAGTCGTTGGCTTATGTTCCATGACTCGAGTCATATAATAATTTCTTATATATATATATATGGCACTCAAACATATTTTGGGTGTCATGTGGAGCATGGTATTATTGTTTAGATGATTTTTTTATATTAACTTTTAAAACAACATCACCATGTGTTTTTTGTTTTGTAAAATCGCAATCAAATTTTAAATTTTAAATTCAATTTTAAACTTAAGTGTTTTTTAAAAAAAATTGATCTATACACCTTGCTAAAGCTCCATGGGACACTAAAACTGCATTGGATGCCCACGTGGAGCTCAATGTAAAGTTCGAGTATTTATCTATGGTACTCCATTGGACTACCTTCACCTTTTCCATATATATATATATATATATATATATATATATATATATATATATATATATATATATATATATATATATATATATATCGTCTAAGATGGGGTATAACTTGATGCATACCAACCGATATATATTGGATATGGCTACTATCTAAAATCATAGTAGAGAAATTGGGAATGTCTAAAAAAATATACAAGAGAAAATTAGAAAAAAAAAGGGGAAACTAAGGTTTCACCTTTAGGTAAAGTCCCTAATTCTCGGGTGGCAGGGTTAAGCACATGCACATCCTCCTTGTAGGGGGAGAGGTTTTCATCGTCTTCGTCGTCCTCGTAGATCATATGGAGGCAGATTAAGCCATTGTTAAATAATGATGCTGCACATTTTGGGAACCTCGCATGCAATTCTAGGAATCTTTTTTAATAAAATCTTCTCAGTTGCCCCATTTTCTACGTTCACTGTTGATATGATAAATTTGTTAAATATTTAAAAGTTTGTTAGGTTCAAAGGGAAGAATAAGTCGTAAATCCGTGACAGATAAAGGGGCACTACATTTATGAGAATTAAATTCTCATAAACATCTCAGGAAGGGTAGTGTTTTACCTGTAATAAATAAGGGGAAGTTGAGCATTGCTCTTAATAAACTCTATAATACAATGTGTTGAGATATTAAAGTTACAGGGGCATCTTTTATAGGTCTACCTATATAAGTGTGAAGGTGAAGCCGCCTTCAATGAGACATGACTTTTTTCTTATAAACACTTATGAAAATCAGGGTACTAGCATATGGCCTAAATGTGCTAACTAATTTATTAAACACTAAATATATAAAATATGTGTGTGGAATAGTTTCGATTTGTCGTATACGATCGTTAGTTCAAGACTTAGTTTTACTAAAGATCTTGACAAACTTTGAGTTATTTCTACTAAAGTGAAAATTCAAGTTTGTACGATATTTTCATTTATGCATATAGTTATGGCTTTGCTCTGATTTCAAAAAATTTAAGTAATGGGGGATTGTTGGATATTTAAAACTTTTAAATAGTGGGAGATTATTAGATATTTAAAAGTTTTATAATTTATATCTTTTCAAAAGAAGTGTCTTTAAAAGTGGTGTGTCTTTTCAAAATGAAGGGTCTTTCCAAAGTGGTGTGTCTTTTTGGAAGGGATGCGTGTAGTACCTTTTCATAAGAAAGAGTGCATTAACGCACCACTTGATTTCTATTTAAGGAATCTAAAATCAGTGTTTTAAACACTACAATAGAGTACACAATTTCTTATCACCAACAAGTTATCTGTAAACTGGTTTCAGATAGCGTGATCGGATTCGCCAAATCCTTCACAAGAATACACAACTGGCTCGTTGTATCTTGAAACCAGTTTACCGATAACCTGTTGGTGACCACTTTACCAAAGTGGTGGGGGAAAATATTGGTTTAAAGACAACGATATTTCTCGTGCCTCGGACTGATTCCCTGTATTATTTCGGGTCAATATTTCACAATTTTTTCAACAAAGTTTACAGGATTCATCTTGTTCGATCTTAAACATTAGATTGGAGGAAGAGCCCTTTTTTGTGTGGTGTGAGTGTTGATGAAACAAGGATCATAGATTAAGGAGGACCAAAGCTTGGACACACACCTAACTCTTATAATAGACTTGCATGGAATTCTAATGAGTATTTTCATAATGATGATGTCTCGGAGAATGTGCTTCTCTTGATAGATTGTGTTTGCCTCCATCTTTATTAACAGCTAGACCCTTTCTTTTTCTTTCTTTTTCGGCAACTATCTAGTTCTCGCACAGTCATTTACTTAAATCATTTTTTAAGAGAAAAGATACACCAAATCCCTGATTTTTAGGATCTGTTAATGAAGATGGATGAAAAACCTAAGTGAGACGTGTCTGAGTTTGATACCCAGCTAATCACCCCACTTGGATTACTTAAAAGAGAAGTTTTCTAAAACTCTAAAAGACCGAGTGTATATATATAGCTCGTGTTACTACCACACCACTTATGTTACATCCATCTCACTCAAACAACGAAAAATGTCTTTGAGTGTTTTGAATTAGATGATAAAAATTATTTCAAACTAATTTGTTCACATAATAGATCTTAATATAGTGGACTTATCAGCAGACAGACAGATGATGATAAGACATGGCACACAACCCAAAAGTTAATGTGATCTCAACGTACTATCAAATATAATTCGCTTTATCTTTTTGGGAGGCGTGTCACATGGAATCAATATCTATATTGTGTGCAACATCTCTACCATATTAATAAATATAACTATAGTCAATTATTGAATCAAATAATGATTTTACTTTTCACTTAATTGTTTGATAAAGATCGTGTTTTATGCCAATCTTCCGAATCTAAGATCTCTAATCTTGGCCTTGATATCAAATGGATTAGATGATTTTTACATGGCAGAGGTCCCTCAAAATAGCTAGTATCTCATTTGAACTATGTGCAAGGGCTAACATCTCGTGTGTAATTATGCTCCGATTGTTTTCTATTCAAATTTCAACACTAAAGATCTTTTTATCATGACTCACCATCAAACAAATACATGTTGATTCCAAATGACCCGACTTCCCCAAAAGTGGCCCACCTACCAAGTCTTCCGGAGACGTGTAGCAAGTAACCTGGCCCTATGGCTGACTTTTCATGATTACTAAGCATCCTTTTCTGAATCGACAATTCAATAAGGGCGGCTCTTTTGCAGCTACCAAATCCATAAGGGCACCAATACTGAAACGATTGATTGCTTTGAATAGATATTGTTTTAGCCCCTTCAAGAGCCAGGAAAAAAAAGCATGGCTAACCTCTTCGTTCCCTTCGGGGGACAGTCGGTTCCGAGCTCCAGGCAAAGGCCTTGGTGGCCCTTGAATCCCTAACGAACAAAAACATCTAGGTTCGCCATACCTCTAAAGATATAATTAAACTTAATGTCATAGATAATATGGTGGTCATGGTGATGGTGGTGATCACATGTTCGTGAGATTGCGGATGGTGATGGTCAAGACAAAAGAAGATATTTTTTGTCGTAGTTTTGATCATAACTTAATTTCATTTTTTTTTTATTGAAATTAAAATATTCAAAATTTAAGTTAAACAGAAGGCAGCGCAAGGAAAATAAAAGTTTCTTTCTTGTTTGTTTTCAAAATATAGCACTCAAACTTTTGTTTAGATGAAAAAAAAACACATAACATTTTAATTTTTAAATCCCAATGCCCCCGATATAAAACCAAATGGTTGGAAGTGAAGTGGAAAATATCCCCCTCAACAAATTTGCTTATTTGCAACTTCATTTCTCGGATCTACTCTCGGCATTTAATACCATTTTCATACCATTAAAGGTATTATAAGATAAAGACTGACTTATTGCTACGTCTGACCCACATATGTGATCAATCAAAATGATCCATGTAGCAGACCATCTTTGAAAAATATCTTTACTAAAAAACTGTGTCTATAAGAGAATCCAAACCGTGTGATGAGGGCACTTTAACATCAATCATTAGCAAACATTCATATATATATATATATATATATATTTTGATGAATATTACAAACATCCATATTAAAGTGCAGAAATTATATTGTTCAAAAATCTCCTAAAGGTGTAATTTTGGGGCTTTTTCAAATCCATATGTGAGTTCTCACTTTGATTACTTGAATTGTTTATATCTTACATTTTTAGTGGTGAGATTCAAATATCGAGCACATCGATAATTCATTTTTTCACCAGATTATTATCGGAGATAGAATTAGTATAAGCTGTGTATGGCATAGCTCTCTGCTATCCCCTGCCATAGTAGAGTTCACCTGTTTTAGTAGGTTCCCATCTTCTTTGCTAACATCCTGCTACTTGTTTTATCAAGTACCCCTTCTCCTTGATTACTCTTTACATAGCAAGATTTATTTGTTTGGCAGTCCTACCCTCTCTAATCACTCCTTGCCAGAGCAGGTTTTATTTGCTATGATAGGGAGTTAGTAGAGAACAGAGAGGTTACTGCTAGAGCAGGTAAATCCTACTTTGCAGAGAGTTAGAAAAGATAATGGGAACTAACTAAAGCAGGTAAACTTTGTTGTGACGAGGGCTAGCAAAGAGCTATGCCATATGCACCCTTAGAAACCTTCAGGATGATCGACCCTGTCAATCTGATTTCTTCTCGGTAAGGATAAGTCGTTGTGATTGTTCCACGCGGCATTGGGAAAGATCACTCTTTCCTTTATTCGATGATGATAGTACTCAATGGACTAAACAGTTGACACACATGACACATCTAAATATTATATGTGAGATGAGATGTTCTTTAGAATTTCCACACCTTTGTTAAAGGGTTATTGGCCGCTTATTTAACGCATTTCTGTATTCCATCTCAGAGGGATGTTTTCGGATATCTATTAATAAGTCGACCTTTGTTGGCTGCAAGTATTATATTATCGGGGACTTTAGAAGAACGACCATAAAAAACAAATGTTTTAGCTCTATATACAGCATTCAAACGTTTTAGAGAATCGGCCATTTGCTCTTTTCTGGGTTTCTGATAGCCGTGAGATTGCTAAAAGTGGGACACGTGGGAGGAATTATGTCCTTGCAATATTACTAAAATGTCCTTCTATAGTAGCCAAACAATTAAGAACGCTAAATCGAACAAGAATTGTTATGATATCTTGATAACAAAATATAGAATTCAAATGCCTCTCAATCCCTCATTGTAAATTGTATACGGAAGCAATCAAAGCGCTGCAAATAGAGAATTTTTCAAAAAATCCCCAGCAAGAAACAGACACGTTTTTATTGGAGAATGTATTATAATGGAAGCTTTAATGGCTGATGGTTTCTTCTTGATCAAATGTTTGCCCTTATTGTAATCATAAGTAGAGAAGAAAGTTTGGAGAAGAACCTTCACAGCAATGTGCTGGAACGAGTGCCCATCGACGAACATGCCTAGAAAACTAACCCTAAACGAATGTTTTCCCCCTTAAAGCAATATGCTTGATCAAATGTGTTGTTGAATAATGTATTTTGCCCCGTCTGTAATCATCAGTATAGAAGTCTCATTGGAGAAGAAGCTGTGCAGCAATGTGTGGAGAAGAAGCTGCGCAGGATACTTAACCCTTTATAGAAGGGTAGCTTCGTAAAGTTATATTGAATACCTAGTTCGCATGTGCGACTACGTTGTCAATCTCCCAGAATTTAGAAGTAAAAAAACCAGTAAAAACCTTTTCCTCTAAAAAGTTTGCTACCTGTATAATAGGCTAAAACCTTTCATTTCGAAGGTTGTTTTTCTAATTTTCCCTATATTATCTTTATTTTTCTTAACCAATTATTCCTTATTTTATCTCTACTAATGTCTTGTTTAATGTTGTACAACCAGTTAAACTGGAGTAAATGCATTTTACGAATTGATCAGACCCCGTTAGGATTTTGTTTTTGTTTGATGGAAATCTGACCCCGTTAGGATTGGTTTCTCGAGTGTGATTTTTAGCAAAATTGGCTTTGAAACTGTAGAAATTTGCTTTATAGGAAGTTTTATAACAATCTTTATATATATTGGAGACCTTGGCGTGGGTTGTAAATCCTTTGGTGTTGGGGATTTGATGCCTGTAGGAAAGGTTTATTACATAGAAAATGTAGAGTTCTTTACAACTGTCACTCTCAAAAAGCATGGAAATCTGCTTTCTGAGTACTGTGGGGTAGTACATTATAAAAAAAAAAAGAGTACTGTAGAGTAGCAACCTCTAAAATATGTGAAAGTTAAGTTTTCTCTGAACTTAGTAGTTAGATTCATTAATTTGGGAACCTTGGTTTATGTAGAATATATTAATTATCTTATAAAAATGATGACTTCTACTCCTCAAGTTCTCATAATTAATTAAATTACTAAAACTCAACTTTTTGAGATGCAACAAATATACCCATTGAAATGTGAATAATTAAACCATAATATGTAAGTCAAGATTACATAAAATCATTAAAAAGTCTACATCCTTGTCAACCACTGAAAGTAAGGGGTACCCTCTATTAAAGATGATAAATAATCTTAAAATTCCATATAATGTTAAACCGATTGGGCCAACCATTGGCCTGATACTTTGATAACATTGAAATGCATGGACATGAGACAATTGCCCGCGAAGTAAGGCTCTCAATGGGCCTTGTCGGCCCGGATTTTGGCACTCACCCGATCCGAAAAAACTGGTACTTTGTATCAAGCAAACCCGGCTTGATATCCGGATCGAGATAAACATGTTGCAACCCGGATCAATCTGGGTCGTGCTTGAGTTGAGTGTTACAACACCCGGCCCGCACCCGGCCATATATATATATCCTTTTAAAGTTATAAAATGTCATATGAAATTAACAACTACCATGTAAATCCAAGGGCCTGTAGCAAACAATGCCTACTCAGATAATTGTAGGAAAACATGCCCAATTTTTGGTTTAAGGAAAATAATTTCTAGGATTTTTTTTTCCCATAGTTATTCAATTGAAAACAACATCCATTTTGGATAGATCAGCTACGCAAAACGTGATTCAAAAGAAAAAAAAAATCAACTTTTTAAAGAGTTTTTTTGCTCTTTATTTGAGGGGCCAAAGTTAGGGTCTCCACCCACCCAATTTGGTGCATTGGATTTGAGAATCTTTAACTATTTTTTCAACGGTTGATATCCATCACATCATGCCTGAACTTTTTGGGTAGTAGCTCATGGCCTTTCGACAAGTTGTTGTGGCATCCGATATCAGTTGAGTGCCACGTGTAGTCTATATATCGTTTCGAAAAAGTAACCGGTATTGTTTCCCTAAAACTAAAATAAGCTAGCATGTTTTGCTAAGGTTAATTGAAAGTAGGTATAATTTTCTAATTTTCTCTAAATTCAACATATGCCTAAATTTAGATGGCCTTTAACTGATTTGATTTAGACGATGGAGATTGTCTTTCAGACTAATCTTTTCATCATAAATCGTAAGATTATGGGCTTGAAATCACATATACCAAAGAGGTTGGCGCTTAGTCGAGAACTTAATACCAACTCAAACTAAATAAATATTATTGGAATTAGTTATCTAACTTGAGCACCACCGGCGGTGCTAATAAATCTTCTACCAAAATCAATGTAGCAAAAGCGGTATTGGTCTTAGGTATCGATTTGCCCGAGGTGGATACGAATTGGCTAATATGTATTAGCCGATACCGATCTGTATGGGCCATTTAAAAAAAAAATAATTCCCATTTAATGTGTGTTGTAAAGTGTGAACCAATCAATCCATTTACACATTTAAACTTTAAAATTGGTAAGTGTCTTTGTCACTAATAAGTAATAGTGACAACTGTAACCGTCACATCAGTGAACCAATCATTATTGTATTTTTACTTTTTGTCTTTTGGGTATCTCTAAAGGTACCAACATGTTTATTACAAGCACCAACGTCCTAGATCTCTTAACATCCGTTGATTGCTCTGGATTGG
Source organism: Chloranthus sessilifolius (assembly GCA_021018995.1). NCBI lineage: Eukaryota > Viridiplantae > Streptophyta > Magnoliopsida > Chloranthales > Chloranthaceae > Chloranthus > Chloranthus sessilifolius. The sequence goes on along the minus strand of JAJIZI010000016.1, from coordinate 5,330,277 downwards.
ATGTTGGAGATCGAGTTTCTCCCCGATATTCTACACAATGGATCTTGAGAGCATTTCGCACCTATCCAATAGTCAGTGTTTGATTCCACATGTCATAAACTGCAAAAATATGACCCTAAAATCACGTTTGAGTGTGAGGTTTACAATAGGATTCAAGATCCATTTTTTTGGGATCTATGACATGTGAAATCAAATAAGGACCATGTGATAGGAGATACATGATCTAAAGATCCATTTTAAGAGAGATTGGAGAGAAACATAATCTCCATATCCAGATCTGAAGCAATCAACTGATTTTAAAGGGTATGAGATGTTGGTGCTTTTAGTAAATGCATGGGAGAGTTTAGAAGTACCCTTGTTTTTCTTAAGATTAAGACTTAAAGAGAATGGTTCTTTTGCCATTAAAGTTTACGGAGTACAGCTGACCATTTGACAGATATCTGCCGCCGTTATTTGATTCATTGCTCAAAATAGTCTAGCCTTTGGAAGTGCACTAGTCATGATCATAAAAATCAGTTGACCTTTCAATGATTTTGGGTTAAAAAAATTTGTGAAATCACAAAGAGTTGGATATTAACAAGCGCGTGAGTGGTATAACACTATTTTTCACATAGTAAAAACTGTATGACTGGTATCACACTATTGTGGCAACACTGCAGTATAAGACACATTTGCCTCTTAGAGTCTACCTATATATAGGTATCTCCACTTATTGTTTAGTTACAAGTAATTAAACAATCAAGTAACTTATTATATTTGTTTCCCGGCAACGGCGCCAAAAACTTGTTAGGGTATTTTAGATGTTTGCTGCTAACTTTATTGGAAACAGTGATAAGAATGTGTTAGTGAAACTGAGTCAAAGGTGGATTGAAAACTACAGAGCAGCAAGTCTAAAAATACACAGACCTGCAAGATACAGGACCTGTTATAGCAAGTTTTAATAAGTAAGAGTTTGTCCCACAGGAAAAATTGATCTAAAGCTCCAAGGGAGCCATCTTTAGTAGGCCCTCCAGATCTGACTACAGATCTGGCAATCCTAAATGGAAGGGGATTTAAGGTAACTATTGTCTAAATCCTAAGGTAACCTAATGCCTAAACTACATAAATGATTGAGAATAATGATGGAGTGTGAGAGAAGAAATATAAAAGGGTGAGAAGTAAGCTATTGGGTACAGATCTGATGGGTTTTATAACTCAGACTCAGATCTGCTGCTGCAGAAGTCCTGTCCAATGACTACATTATCACCAAAGAAGAGAAATAATCCAACTCACCCCTGTGCCATGATCCAATCCCTTATGGCTATAACCTGTCCACCCAAATGGTCACAGACTATCCAATAGGGGAACCACAGTCCAGAGATGGGTCAGAACAAGTTTATTATTGTAGGCACTACTTCTTTTAGACTACCAGCTCAGAATCCATAGGAACCTCAACCTCTAAAGTTCGGTGTGTGGGGCTAGGCCTGCAATGTGTACTACCCTGGACACACAAGACCAGCAAGAGTTTGAGTACTAGCTTTAGGTCTAGCTATCCACTGCTTTAGAAAGACAGCAGTGATCTAGTCACAAGCCTACAATCTTTATAACCAGATCAGATCTGCCATCTGATAGTGGGTCTATACAAATACAGGGGAGTCTGTCTCTGCACAATCTCTCACAGGTATACAAACACAAGTGCAGAGAAGAAGAATCTGTCTTAAATCTGTGGATTGCCTTCACCTTAGGGCTATAACCTGTCCACTTGAATGATCATAGACTATCCACAAAGGCTATCCTCCTCACAGAGGTCAGAGACAGAACAAGAAAATTGCTATCACCACCATGTTCACAAGGCTACCAGCTCAGGCTCCCATGAGGATTCAGATCTAGTGGATCCTGTGGTGGGGCATAGGTCTGCAATGTGCCTAACCTGGACACACAAGTCTCTTGGACCTAGATAAATCCTTAAAAATAATCCTCCATTGCTTACTATACAACTTAGCAATAAAGGATCTCAAGGCAGCAACCTTGTACAGAACAACTCTCAAAATACCAATCTCATAAGTATAGCATCCTATTATAAAACACCAGCAAAACTGTTCCAAATAAACATACAAAGGCATAGCCAGCAAGTGCTGAACTATGGAGAGAAGAAAAAAAAAAAAAAAGCTGCATAAACCCTAACCTTAGCCTACTGAAACTCTACAGTTAGGGTTAAAAGCTCATCTGTTTGGGTAAAGGTGAAAATATAGCGTCTCGGAAAAAGTATATCTAACAGGTCTATCAGGTAAATTTCCCTATATATATATATATATATATATATATATATTACTGCTTATCACTTTTAATTTTTTTATTTTATAAATGTGGGGCCAAGCCAAGGCCCTAGCCCAGCCATAACTTAGGCGGGCATTGATATACCTAGCACTAGGTATTTTTTTCAAATTCTCATAAATTTTTCTTCGTTGTAATATTTTTTTTTCAGTAAAGATTTAGAAATATGTTTTGAGTGAGAAAAGAGAAAATCCTAAGACCTCTCTTTATAAATATTTAAATTACTAACATACCCTTACAATTATCTGCTTGATAAATCTAACGGTAATATATATAGTGCTATTTTGGTAATTTGATTGTAAATAAGCTATTTTAATTTTAAAAGTATAATAAGAAAATTAAAAGTTCAAAATAGAAAATAAGTATAATTATATGAATAAGGTCAGTAGTTTGTGAATTGGATGAATCGGTCGATTAACAAAAAAAAGGGCGATTCATCATTTAAACCCAAAAATTTTGTTTTTTGATTTGACTGAATCAGCTAGGCTCTCGGTTCCAATTGAGCCAGGTCGGCCGACTAGCCTAGTTTGGTTTTCAAATCATTAGATTAAACTCTTCTTTTAAATACTTCACTTTAATTCGTTTTTTATTATTTTTTCTTTCAGATAGCTTGACACTATTTTCTCAAATTAATCTTTACACTGCTTTGTAGTGCTAAACTAGATGCATATTTGTTCTCATTCTAAGATTTTTTTCTTTTGGTATTATATATATATTTCAGGTTGGATCAAGACAGTTTGCCGCATGGATTACTTCCCACTTTGGAGGAGCATATTTGGCTCACGCATGTAGAAATGATGCAGTCTATTCGATTTCTTGGTAGTGACTTTCCAAATAATACAGATAAAGAAATTACTTGTTATATTGGATGAATAAATTAATATATATTGAAGCTATATTTATAAAGGATGAATATATCAAAATTTGGTACGGTATGACCTGATCATTGATCCAACCAATATGATTGAAAATGAAGATGAAGATGGAGGAGGAGGAGGTGAAGGAGGATAAGATGAAGCGAAGAAGAGAAAGAGGAAGATGATTAAATAGTAAATTTCTTGATTTCTTATTAAAATTTATATACAAGTAAATTATTTTTTTTCTATATGGTTAAATAATAGACTCAGTATGATTATTTTTAATTTTTATTTATTGTCTATAGATTCTCTATATTATTTTCAATTATTAAGGTCAAATCTAATTCAATATATATGACTTGCAAGTGGGTGTTTAATATTTGATCAATTTGTAGGTGCTTGAACTGAGTAGAAAAACATATACTCCGTATATGCTTAAAGTGGTTCTTTTATGGGTTAGATTTCGTGACTAGAGAAACAACATTTATATTATTTTTTATAGTTTAATTTATTCATTGATGAACAATGGTTTTCTTTTTATAGGTAAGTATAGACGTAACAAACTGATATTAGTATACTATATTATGGATTTTCTATGTTTTAATATTATTCTGCTTTTTTATATAGACATTAGAGTTATGAATGGGATTATTTATTCTATTATTAAATGGTTTGTTTTATAAAATGTGGTTATATGTGAAGGCTTATTGAAATGGTTGAATGTGGTGGTACACTAAAATAAGATAAAATTGTGGAGTGTAATAATTTAATAATTTAAGTATTTATATATTTAGATATGATAATTATGATTGTCAATTATTATGGTGAGACAAAGATTTTTTTTTTGTTTTAATAATTGTTGATTACTGATAAAGGCAATTTCAAAGAAGCTAAGTGGAGATGGGGGATTTGATGAGATTGCACCAGTCGCACCACAAAGATCAATACGTTGTTCCAAATATGCATGGAAGTTGTGTGTATCTTTTTGTTCTTTTTAATTAACGTCGCTTAGTTGACAAGAAGGAACCTATTGATTAAGTTTTCTTTCTTTGTTGTTGGGCCAATGTACTTATTTACAGATAATTGTATAAAACTATAGTTGTATGGACGTTTTATAATTTTATAACAAATGTTATCTTAAGTTTTATAGCACATTCAAATTCAAGTTATATCGGCCATCGCAAGTTTTATGATATATGGTTTTGTGTGTTTTAGCCAATGTTTTAAAGCATCTAACAAGGGCTAAGCTATGACATGATCCAATTAGAACCAAAAAATCTGTCGTTTAGTGTGGACTAAATTTTTTTTTACTAGTGTTTTGATTTTTGAAAACCCTATAGGCCACCAAAAACGGTGAGACTTGAGAGCCGAGGCCGAGGGCACTATTGGACTAAGTAGAACTAGATTGCACTACTTTTAATAAGGGAAAATTTCAAAAAACCCCTTAACTTTCACCCTTTTATTAATAACACACCTAAACGTACTATTGATAATATCAAATAGACACTCAAAGTGCGTTTAAGTTCATCAACTAAATCCCTACCGTCACCTTCTGTTAATGACTGAACGGAAAATGCTAAGTTGGCATACAGCTCAACAAAATCACTCACGTGACACCCACGTGACATCCACGTGACACCCATGTGGCAGCCATGTTGGCATACAACTCAACAAAATAGATTATGTGGCGCCACATGGGTGCCGCACACGCTATTTTGCATAGTTGTATGTCATCTCAACGTTTTTCGTTTAGTTATTAACGGAAGGTGACGGTAGGAGTTTAGTTGATGAACTTAAGTGTACTTTGGGTGCCTATTTGATATTATCAATAGTTTATGTGCGTTATTGATAACGGGATGAAAGTTCAATGGTTTAAAATTTTTCCTTTTAATAAAATTTGTACTTTTTAGAGGCCAAGGGCAGTAGATGCCGAGAGACCTAATCCCTAGATCAAGTGTCATTTGGATGACAAGTGACATCTAACCGAAGATCAAGTGTTGAGTGGACAAGATCAATCACGTCCAAGGCCCCCAAAAATAACTAAACAATACATCCTATCTATCGTTCAAAACATAGTCAAAGTTGAAAAAAAAAATGTACTAGGTTAAGGGGGCGGAGGTCAAACTTTGACAATATTTTTGAAGGACAGACAAACGTTAAAATGAAAATTTTCTTTTTATATCACGAACCATATGGATAATCATCCCAAAACGAGTTTTTTTGGATGACATCCCAACACTAGTGAAGCATTCTAACACTATACTTCAACTGTAACATATTAGATCTCAACACTAGTGTAGCATTCAAACGCTACACCTCAAGTGTAGTGATCCCTTAACATATATATATATATATATATATATATATATATATATATATATATATATATATATATATATATTACATCTTTCTCAAGTTTCAAAACAAAACCCACTGAAAATATGCCTACAATATAGTGAGAACAATAATTTTTTTGAGTTTGGTTATTTGCTCTCTGTTGCTAGATCATTCTCCCAACCATAGTTTCAAATATTCGCCGATCCCGATCCGGATCGGTTTTGGCCCAAACAATACCAATTCCCTAGGTCGTATCGTTTTTACGCAAGAATCGGCTGAGGATCGGTTGGATCAATCTGGATCGGCCGATTCCAAGTGATATTTTAGTAGGATCGCCGATCCACCAATACAAAGAATTTGTATACCGAAATAATATGATATGATTTATAGTGGATATAAAATTTAAGGGATAATGGTGCCTAACCAACGTTTAAACACCAAGTGGTGTTTAAACGATATACCAATGTTACAATATAATTTTTGATCTCACACCATTGAATTGTGATTTACTATTCTACCATGTTGCATAGATTTATGATCAATCCAAATTGTACAGGTGGCAATCCATCGTTGAGAAATGTTGTAGCCAAAGAATCATATCCACAAGTGGACCTGAAAAATTCGATTGGCAATTTGAATATCAATCATTAAAATTAAACACAATGGTTGGTATATTAGAGTGCCCAGATCGGACGATTAAAATCTCTTAAAAATTTGATTTTTGGGCCCACTGGCTTTCAACTTAATTATGATCTCTCACTTTGACAGTGTGGATTACCCACATCTTTCATTAATGATATACGATCATTGAAGCGCCATTTTGGTGCGTACACCATGGTCATGAGAATCGTGCCTTAATTTTAAAGTAAAAAAGAAAGTAACTCATCCAAAGCTCCAGCCTAATGTCATCTTTTGAGACGTATGCATAGACTTCTTACCACCAAATTTCATAGAAAAAATGAGGTGAAAAAGATTTACAATTATCTTGACAACTCAATTATCTAAATATATCAAAGAATTCTGGTTGTAGGTGATTCTGGAATTTTTTCAAATGTACGGCCAATAAACTTCCATATTGAAATAATCAACGACTGATTTGAACAACTTATTTGGCCTCTTACACTAAAAAATGTTAACCTATTTTAATTTTTCCCTCAATTTTTTTTTGCGTTGGGATTGCCTGATCCACCGATACCGATCCGGATCGATTTTGAGCTAACCGATTCCAATATTTGAAACCATGCTCCCAACACAAAAAAATATTTTTTTATTTTTCAAAAAAAGTTCACAGGCATGCCATTCAAGAGAAATCCAAAAAAACCAAAAAATGAAAACAATATCTACTAGAAAACATGAAAACAATATCTTTTAAAAAAAAAGAAAAAAAAAAAAAGAATAGAGGTCCATGCGTGAGAGAGAGAGAGATAAACAAGAAGAAAATCTCTTTTGCAAAACAACAACAAATCAAACAATCAAACTAAATTGTAAAGAGATATTGGTTTCTTGCTATAGCCAAGAAGATGAAGATAAAAAAAAGAAGAAACAAGAGGATAATTTTTACTTATTTTTTGTTAAAACCAGATCTGACGAAGAAGATGAAGGAGATAATTTTTTTGTTAAAACCTTTTGGTATTGGGCTACGATGAAGGATAGAGCCATTGATAGGCTGAAACTTTAAGCGAAGTGCCATTAGAAACTGAAATAATAGTATTTGGCCTCAATAACACCTGAACCCTATTTGGTAACCCGTTCTGAAAAGCACTTTTCAAGTGTCACATATAGGTTCTCAAATTTTGCTTCACAAAAAGTTCTCTTTCACACTAAAAATTCTCGTATGAAAAGTAACATGGGATTGCTTCTCAATACAACACCATTTTTCAACTAGAGTTGGTCACGTTGTTGGGTGAAAAATGTTTTTTCATCGAACATTTTTGCACTTAAAAGTGCTTTTCAGAAAAGTGGCCAAATATGACATTCTGTCTTTGGAAAACATGAAAAATGACTTTTTTATCCAAAGCCCTCCCTTTTTACTTTGAAAAAGGGCCAAACTAAATTTATAAATATTAGAAATAGATAAATATATATTTTATAATTATAAATATTGAATATATGACATCTAAAAAAAGGAAGTAAATTATCTACGGTAAGGATCTCTAAAATCCGTGAAAAAAAATTAAGAAAATTTTGTGGCTAAATCCATATAATTGAGAATATTGAATAAGTGGTTCTAAATCGATAGATTTTGGGGATTTGATATTCGAAGAAAATGGTTGATTATGAAAGTATTGAGATCTCTAAAAATGTCAAGCCCCCAAAAAGCTTGGAAAATAGATTTCTAAGAATATTTTTTAACCAAATTCATACATTATAGGGACCCTAAGATTTGCCAACAAAACAAACAAGAAACAAAAAGTGATAATATAGTTTGACAATGATTAAAATCTTGGAAAAGTTCTCTTAGAATTTAATAGTCAAATTCATAGATTTTAAACCCTTGATATATGTGGAAAGGACCATTTAAATAATTAAAAAAATTTCAAATGTTAAGTCCCTTTAAATCATTGAAAAGTAACTTTTGACATGTAAGTAATTACACACTTTGAAAATGTAAATAACAACAATATGTTAGGGTCCGTTTGGTAACTTGTATTCTACCTAAAATATAGGATAATGAAGGATTTCCCTGTAAAGTAGCAACAATCCACCGTTTCGTAATGTTGTGGACCCCACAAAAACTTTTCAGAATGCATGATTATGATTGATTTCATAATCTAAAAAAAAAATCCCTGATTTCACCCATAATACAGGATTCTTATCACTATATTATTTCTCAGGTTCCTTTCACCTATAATCTATCATTTGGTTTTGAAATGTGAGTAGTGAAAATTTTGTATTATGCACTTTACAACTCTAAAATACTATTAAACCAATGATATTATAGACATCTCACAGAGTGTATAAAACAGGATTCTATAATGCAAGCAAATACAAGATTTTGGAAGAATGCTTGTATTCTACATCCAAGTTACCAAAAGAACTAATTTGTAGAGAATCTATGAAATAAAGTAAAAGAACTAATCTGTAAAGCGTTGCCAAATATGACATACTGTCTTTGGAAAACATGGAAAATGACTTTTTTATCCAAAGCCCTCCCTTATTACTTTGAAAAAGGGCCAAATTAACTAAATTCATAAATGTTGAAAATATATAAACATATATTTTATAATTAATATGACATCTAAAAAAAGGAAGCAAATTATCTACGGTAAGGATCTCTAAAATCCGTGAAAAAAAAACAAAATTTTGTGGCTAAATCCATTTACTTGAGAACATTGAATATGCGGTTCGGAACCCATGGATATTGGGATTTGACATTTGTAGAAAAGGGTTGATTATGAAAATATTGAGATCTCTAAAAATGTCAAACCCCCAAAAAACATGGAAAATGGCTTTCTAAGAATATTTTGTAACCAAATTCATACATTATAGGGATCCTGACATTTGCAAAAAAATAAAGTGATAATATAGTTTGACAATGATTAAAATCTTTGAAAAGTTCTCTTAGAATTTAATAATTTTTTTTTTTTTGAGATGAGAATTTAATAGTTAAATACATTGATTTAAACTCTTGATATATGTGGAAAGGACCATTTAAATAATTAAAAACATTTCAAATATTAAGTCCCCTTAAATCATTGAAAAGTAACTTTTGACATGCAAGTAATTACACACTTTGAAAATGTCAATAACAACAATACGTTAGAGTCCGTTTGGTAACTTGTATTCTACCTAAAATACAAGATAATGAAGGATTTTCCTGTAAAGTAGCAACAATCCACTAATTCATAATGTAGTGGGCCCCACAAAAGCTTTTCAGAATGCAGGATTAGGATTGGTGTTAGAATACAACAAAAAAAAATCCCTGATTTCACCCATAATACAGGATTCTTATCACTGTAGTATTTCTCGGGCTACTTTCACCTATAATCCATCGTTTGGTTTTTAAATGTGATCAGTAGTGAAAATCTTGTATTTTGCACTCTACAACTCTAAAATACTATTAAACCAATAACATCCCGTAAAGTGTATAATACAAGATTTTATTATGCAAGCAAATACAGGATTTTGGAAGAATGCTTGTATTCTACCTTCAAGTTACCAAATGGGCCCATAGTATGTGAAGTCAAGATTACTTGCCTTACAGATCGAGCTATGAAAGTGGTTATGTGAAAGTGAAGATTACCTTCGATCCAAGGTTCTAAAATCAGAAGGAAGATTACCTTCCATCAAAGGGTTCTAAGACCATTGCCCTAATATGATGATATCATTGAAATGCATAGACAAAAAATAAAATAAAATAATGATAAAGAACATGAAACAATTAGCTAGCCATAAAGAGGACTTCATTAGACAAAAAAAAGTAGTATCGACTCAGGTACTTGAATTATTCTATTGTTGATGGATGTCTAATTCCCTATCAGGAGAGACCAAACTTTCCATATACGCACATATCTTACTAACGGAGAATCGCTTGTGATGACCACAAACCGGTATCATCCTTTTATTTTGAGGATCATAGTAAACAAATCCAAAAGTCACAACAAAGCAAATCTTGCCGTTATGAATTGTCATAGGAGAGTAGATGAGACGTTTACACCCTCTATAATGAAAACCATCATATGTAATGGTGTACTCTTTGATCCAATCATGGATTGCATGATCCCTTAAAAGCCATAAATCTATTCGGCCATCGAACAACTTGTGCCACAAACAAAGGGTGCCTTGGAGCTCCACTAAATCAGCCCTATGAATATCGCCCATACCTTTTGCCACAAACAATATATAAATCTATTTACACAAACAGAAATGGTACATTCCCAAATTGGATAAGAGATGTCCCCAATAGGCCTCCATGACTTGGAACCCAAAGTAAAAACCTCACACCCTAAACTATAGGTGAGAGGCATCCAATCCACTTTCCGATATAAAAGTTGGACCACTTTATATTCCTTTGTTGGTGGATAAAATCCAAATAAGCAGATTTTATCGTAACCAAGAAAACCTATTCCAAGTGTATCTGAAAATAAAAACAAACAAACAAATCCATTATGATTAGGGAATCTATGAAATAAAGTAAAAGAACTAATCTGTAGAGATGCACAAGCCTCAACATTGCCTTTTATATCCATAATTTATAGCAAAAGCTATAGTTATGGTGGAAAGGCCCAGGGTTTGGGGAGATATAAACTTTTTTGTAGAAAGCCTGCCTTAGGTCGATTAGGGATGCCCGAGCATCGACACTGAATCGGATCTGCTAATATGACAAGTTAGCATGGCAATCCAATTCATTCAGTCAAGGACTAATTTCAAATTTGAATTTGTGGCTACTGATTTCATTGATTGGCATATTTCCTTCTTTGGATTTACATCCCCACATTCTTGGGATATTGATCTCATATGTAATCTAGGCATACTTCCTTTTTTGGATTTATATCCCCACATTCTTGGGATATTTGTCCCATATGTAATCTATATATGTGTGTTACGCTAATGCAATTATAGACAATTGGTTTTATACCAAAATCTAACGTGGTATCAGCCTAAGTTTATAGTCTTTTTTTTTTTCACCACCTCTCTTCTTCCTCTATCCAATATTTCATGGCTTCCTCTTCAATAGTTTCCTCTCATATGGATGCTAATAATTTATATTTTTTAAATTATTCTGACAACCTGGGAAATATACTTGTTTCTCATCCTCTCACAAGGGATAATTATTCTACTTGGCCTTGAGCAATGTGGCTTGCGTTAAGTGTCAAGAATAAGACTGCGTTCATCGATGGTACCCTACCCAAACCAGCACCTCCAATGGCCAATCTTGATGGAAGCACTTTATGTTGCTCATTGTTTACTTCTGTTTCTAATAAATGATCTTGGATAGTGGAACCACTGACAACATCGTTTCCTCACCTTCTCTTTTATCTTCCATTTCATCTTCACCACCGTCTCATCTGGTTCAACTTCCGAATGGAAAGGTGACACTCATTTTGCTCATAGGCACATTTATCCTTTTTGATAATATCACTTTACATAATGTTTTATGTGTTTCATCTTTTCATTATAACTTATTATCGATTTCAAAACTAGCTGCAATCTTAAATTATTCCGTCATTTATTTTTCCTCATCATTGAATTTTTCACGACCTGTCCTCGAAGAAAATGATTGGAGTGGGTGAAATACAAAATGGGCAGTATTTTTATCAACCCTCTCATGCTGCATTTATTCTGCTATTGAAAAATCCCAACAAGTAGATTTATGGCATTGGTGTCTCAGTCATCATTCTCGTGATCGTTTACATTTTCTTATTTACCAGTACTCAGATGTTTTTTATTCAAATAATTGTCAATGTCTTGCTTTTCCTAAAGCTAAGCAAACTCGTATCATGTTTCCTAATAGTTCACGAGTTATTACTACACCTTTTGAACTTGTTCATTTTGATATTTGGGAAAGTTTTCAACTCCTCTCTCAAGGAGCTCACTTTTTTTTTACCATTGTGGATGATATTAGTTGATGCACTTAGGTGTTTCTAATGCAACACAAATCTGAAATCAATCACTACATAAAATATTTTTTTGTATTGATTAAAAATTAGTTTCAATGCTCTATTAAATCCATTTGTATGGGTAATGGAACTGAATTTTTTTCTAATGATATGCAAATTTTTTAAATGATTATGATGTTTTCTATCAACATTCTTGTATTGCCACACCTCAACAAAATAGCATTGTTGAAAGAAAACACTGTCATCTTATGGAGATGACTAGGACTTTGCACTTTCAAACTCATTTACCCCTCATTTTCTAGGGTGATTGTATCCTAACTACTACATACCTCATAAATCGGCTACCTACTAAAACTTTAAAAGGACAAAGCCGTCATGAGTGTCTCTTAAAATTACCACCACAATGTACACATCTTCATATATTTGGTTGCCTTTGCTATGCACGCAATCCTTACCTCACACAAGTTTGACACCCGATCTCGTCAATGCATTTTTGTTGGCTATCCTCATGGCCAAAAGGCTTATCGCCTATATGACCTTGATACAAAATCTACCCTATATCCTACCTTAGCTAACTTATTAGAACTTTTTGCTATATAGTAAATCACATAATCTAATTTCAAAATTTTATTGAAACTTTTTTATATATGTGTATGCGTGTGGGTATAATAGTCGAAGAGACAAGGCTATTATTTACCCAATGTGGAACGAATCTTCAATATGCCTCCCGCCAGTGAAGAGGCTTAGGATATTATAAGGGGAGAGAGAGACAAGGCTATAATTTCTCTAATGTGGGACTAAACTTCAACAATTATAAATACTTGCATAATTTTATTATTGTGATTGAATTGAACAAAATATTACTTAATTTATGAATTGTTCGAAAGTTTTATAAAAATATTGGTCAAAAATTTAAATTTCTATAAAAAAAATATATAATTAAAAGAATAATTTTATCATTATTGGTAAAAAATTTAAACTTCTATCAGTTTTTGATGATATTTTACAATTCATGTAAAAATTTTCAAAAAACTTCTTAAAATTTGGATTAGTCCTTGCAAAATTTTCAATTTACGAAAAACATTCGTAAAATTTAGAATTTACATAACATTTTTCAATTTAATTTGATTTTTTAAACTATCGGGAACTGCCACTCAATTTCTTATAAAATTATTGAGATTTTTTATGTATTTTTCCTCATGAAAATCTCGTGAATTTATCATTTGTGGTCCTCGAAAATCGTGAAAGTCAAACACGGTCAACTGACCAGTCAACATGTTGTTTGCGTGTCAAATCACTTCTAATGTGCGTCACCTCATCGTGCAGCGCATTACACATGGCAAGCTGGGAGACCAGACAAGCAGGGTCGATCGACCCATCACTGGGACACAATTGTGTGCTTGCATCGAACTGGCGAAATCCATATTAGTGGATGACCAGGAATGAGCCGACCCAGATGGCAAACAGATCCATTTCTATAAGAAAGAGATTATAACTTTTGTTGCACAAAACATCTCTATCATATTAAATATAAACCGAGTCAATTGTTGAATCAGATAATGACTTTTGTCTTCACTTAATTATATGATAAATAACGGTTTCCGCTAATGTTTTGAAGCCAAGATCTCTAATATTGGCTTTCAAATGAGATGGATTACATGATTTTTTTTTACATGGCACAGGACTCAAAATTGCTAATATCTCTTTTGAACTATGAGCAAGGGCCAAATTGCTAGTATCTCTTTTGAATTATGTGAAAGGGTCAAATTACTAGTCTTTTAGTTATGGTATGATTGTAATTCATAATCACAATATAATTAGTAATTTAAGTTCTTAATGAGAAAAGACTTTTAGCTATAAATATAAGGGATGTTTGGTCGTAATGATTGCTCGACACACTTCAACCTTCCCTATTAGCAAATACTAATTTAGAAGGGGCTCCTTAAACCTCATCATTAATCATAAAAAAAATAGAGGCAAGAATTGCCCAGATTATATATAACCCAAGGCTTCCAGCCCACAGACGATATGAGACTATCATCTCGTATACTGGATTACTCTCTAATCCACTCATGGCTTGTAGAAGCCATAAATCCATTCGGCTCATGACCGGCATTTTGCTCAAACAAAGGGTCCCTTGGAGCTCCACTAAATGGTACAAATGGAGATCATCCATGCCTTTTTGGAGCCGTAATCACGCTGAAGTTTTCATCTCGAAGTTGGAAGGACGTAATAAGTTCGCTATGTGCAATTTCTGTGTATGAAATGAGGTCGCTAAGGTGCGCCTTCTAAGAAAAAACAAATGCCGCATCATTAATGAGAAGCAAAGCCTAACCCTCAAAAACTTTTTCTTTTGCTTGGTAAGGAACATTCATTAAAGAAAACCAAACGTACAGTACTAAACACCAAGTGCCTTGACCCAGTGAGGAAATGGAAACAAGGCAACACAAAAGGGCAAAAAGAAGACACTCAAGACTACCCCATCGGAGATCAAGCTTTCAACATAAGCACATCTTGGCATTGCTCTTTAGTAGTCTCTGCTTTATCAGAGTTTACCTGCTTTAGCAGGTTACTATCCTCTTTGTTAACATTCTGATACCTGCTTTAGCAGGTACTCCTCCTTAATAACTCATTGCATAACAAGATTTTATGCATGATTTACCTGCACTAGCAGTTCTACCCTCCTCTCTACTAGCTCCCTATCAGAGCAAATAAAATCAGCTTTGAAAAGGAGTGAGTAGAGAGGAGGATAAAACTGCTAAACAAATAAATCATGCATAAAATCTTGCTATGCAAGAAATTATTAAGGAGAAGGGGTACCTGCTAAAGCAGGTACCGGGATGTTAACAAAGAGGATGGTAACTTGCTAAAGCAGATGAGCTCTGCTATGACAGGGGCTACTGAAGAGCAATGCCATACGCAACCGTAATCACTAAGATATCCGTCATCATGGTTCCGGATCAAACCACCAATGCCCCCTTTACCAGAGCAATACAGAGAAGCAACATTGAGCTTAATTAGCCGTCCTAAGTGCAGGACTTATCTACTCCATACAAATGGATTTGATTTGTTTGGTGAACCGAACCTCATCAAGTCTTAATCGAAACTCTTCCATAATCTTGTTGAATTCGACCCAACTCAAAAGGCCAAGTTGATGTGTCCGACCCAATAAAAATTAGGTCGGGTTGAGTTAGATATCATGTCAACGTACCGGATTAGTTCACAGTCATACGTAGTCATGTGGAATAAATAATTGAATTTTCAATGTTACGCCTTTAATCTCACTATCTATTTTGTGTGGAAGATTGGGATAAAAAATTATTTCAATCATATGATTTGGAGCAATCAATATGGCAGCACGAGGAACTTGGGTAAGGTTACGGTTTCATGGGGTGTAAATAATGCTATTCAATAGTTCTAAGCAACAAACCTGAGCTGCAACAATGCTTAACTATCAACCAGAGAACTCGTACAGGCTGATGTGATCCATCCAATTGGCAAACTCCATAATATCTGTGCTTAAAAAATAATAACGACGCCTCTAATGGTGGGATTTAAATGTGGATGCCACTCTAATTCGTTTTGGGATGAAACTAAACCCCACAAAATTAAGTAGGGCCGAAAATCATTGACTATTTTAAATCGGACAAGGAGATCGTTTTTTCTTTCATCTTTCATACAATTGATCTTAACATTATAGAAATATTGTAAGAGGGTCATTTTTTATTTCACATGACACTAACCAAAAAAGTGACCTAAAGATCAATGTGGCACACATAAGTCCCAACAGTCACTTTTTTAGGTGTGTTATGTGGAATCAAAACTGGCCCTCAGATGATACGGCCATGATCTTAAGGTCAGCTGTGTGGAAGATTGGAATGGAAAATGATCTTCATCGTCGAATTTAAATCATCTAATGGTATTTAGGTCTACTTTAATTGGGGATATTCAGCATTGGATAATGTTACATGGCAGGCAGGTTTTGTGCGAATAAAGTGCAAGCAGTTGATGTGGCAGGACATGACTGGCTGTCCCAACCTACACTTGCAGCCAATTGCATCCCACCAGATCAGTCATCTGCATTTTGCTTATATAAAACCGGTCTGCCATTTGCAATTTTCCTTCGGCATTTGGTGGGAGGTTTGTAGTGGCCCCATCTTTTTCTCCCCGCGCCACATTGCATCTGAGAGAGAGAGAGAGAGAGAGAGAGAGAGAGAGAGCAGATCCAAAATAGAACCTTGGTGATGACCAAGAACGGCGCTGCTATTCCACTCGATCTGACTTCTTCTGGGTAAGGATAAGTCGGCGTCACAGCTCCACGTGTCATTGAGAGGGATCACTCATCCTTCTATCCGACGATGATATTATTCATCAGGCCAAAAGAATGACACGTGTCTCTATATTATATCCTAGATATCCTTTTAGAATAAGCCACACCTCCATCTATTAAATACTGCTCTTCCGCTATGCCTTCGCATTTTCGTATTCTTCCTCTCTCTGGATAACATGTCGGCCTTTGTGGGCAAGTATGCAGGTATATTATTATTATTTATTTTTTTATTTCTATACCATTATCTCGTTTAATAATTACAACTGGATAAAGTAAAATAAAAACTCTTTTCACTTGATCAGAGTCATCAGATGGTTAGGATTGGTCTGTCAATTGTGTTTCCGTAGCTGGATTCAGTTCACATTAATTAGAGCACCATCTTTGATAATGTATTAACTTAGTGAGGAGAATCAATCTAAATTTAGAATTTTTTGGTGTTCCTTCTATCAAAATGGTCAAGCCTACTCGGGAGTGCATGCATATTTATGAGCACATAAATCAGTGCAATGTGAAGCATAATTTTGACTTTTCACTGATTTGATGCTTAAAGATATCGGACCATCTCTGGCAGAGTGAGATTGTCCTTTCAAGCAAAATGGTCATGTCGGACTAGTTGAATAGGGTTTCAAGTTCAACTTCCCCTACAGCCGTTGGATATTGAAGAATTTTGACTGCATGTTATCATATAAAATTGAAATATATGAAAGTCAAGATTCTCCTATATCTAAGGGCCGCTAATCTGATTGAACATAGAATCTGATTCAACCAGTTGGACCTGACCATTGCCGTGGCTGGTGCTTGACGGCCTTGTATCTTACATGAACATATTTTACTGCCTTCATAGATTGATCAACTTAAGAGTAAAATTAGATGACTTCCAATTCTGACTCCTAGTATTATCATGGAAGATAAACATATAATCCAAAACTATTTATACTTTAATCAACGGCTCAAGATCTATGAACAAAGCAGAAAAAAAGGAATAATTGCAGGACTCACCTATTTTCAAGATCCTCAAAATCCGTGAATAGGGTTTTTTTTTTTTTTTTTCTCCAGAAGATAGTGAATTGATTGTTAGGCCCTCCTTCAAAACCCTCCTCTCTTATGATTTTGCTCCCATCCGTATCCTAAAGAAGGACGAATGCCGCTCCGGCGGCTGCTCCCATCCGCTCCAGCTACTCCGATGACTGCTTTAAAAACCCTTTTTAATCGCGATGTCTACCTCCATTAATGGGCAGTCCTAGTTTCAAGAGAAAAATATCCTTTCCTTTTTTTGATTTGAAGGAGGTGGGCAGATGGGCATTTAGGTCACTTCTCATGACTTAAAAATTCTTTTTGGAGACACATGTGTCATGAAAATAATTTTGGGACCTCCAAAAATCGTGTCAATCCCTCTTACTTGAAACTTTTTGGATTTGTATAATACCGCAAAACTTTTAAAAAATAATCATGTTTTCGCAAAGTGCCCAAAAAAACTTATGTTCACTAGAATAAAATTTTGCTTCTACTAATGATTTGGGCCTAGCTACCTCTGTAAATGTAAATATATAATGTGAAACTGTCTATTCCATATATTCTCTTAATAAGAATTTAAAGGTCTAGAAGTGAATTCATGTGGGACTCACGAAATTCACTTTCATACATCAATTCCATTATAATTAATCTTCAATTCGATGCATAAATCGAATGAAATGCCAATTCTAGGAGTAAAAGAGTCATTACGATATAATTTGAATGGAGTATTTGAAAAAATAAAAATTTATATCTAGTAGTTAAAATATTCTTTTTCAAATTCACAAGAATTTATTTTCGAAGAATCTATTTAAACAGTAGAATTATAATTTTAGTGAAGTCATTTATCACACAACATAATCAAACAAGAGAATTGTTATTTCCAGAGAAATTCAATTCCAAGGAAGTGAGTATGATAATCGCGAATTCACTTCCAACAGTTGAATTCCAAATTATCAAACAAGGCCAAAGTAAATGAATACAACCACACTTAATTTTCATTCCCCATCTTTTAATCTTCAATATAATTCTCAGAGGAGCTGATAAAAACTGCAAAGTACATAGCAACCCCAGGCAAAGGCATTCTAGCAGCGGACGAGAGCACGGGCACAATCGGGAAGCGCCTCTCTAGCATAAATGTAGAGAACGTGGAGTCCAACCGCCAAACTCTCCGCCAGCTCCTCTTCACCTCACCCAACGCCCTCCAATACCTCTCAGGCGTCATCCTCTTTGAAGAAACTCTTTACCAAAAGACAACAGACGGCAAGCCATTCGTCGAGCTCTTGCAGGAGAACTCCGTGGTCCCCGGCATCAAGGTCGACAAGGGCACTGTCGACCTCGCGGGCACTAACTCCGAGACCACTACACAGGGGTTCGATTCCCTGGGGGCTCGTTGCCAGCAGTACTATAAGGCCGGAGCTCGTTTTGCTAAGTGGCGGGCTGTGCTTAAAATAGGTGCCACTGAGCCGTCAGAGCTTGCGATACAGCAGAATGCGCAGGGGCTTGCCCGATACGCTATAATCTGCCAGGAGAATGGACTGGTTCCGATAGTGGAGCCTGAGATCCTCACTGATGGGTCACATGACATCAAGAAGTGTGCTGCTGTTACAGACACCGTTTTGGCAGCTGTTTATAAGGCACTGAATGAGCACCATGTGCTGCTAGAAGGCACTCTGCTGAAGCCGAACATGGTGACCCCTGGCTCTGATAACCCAAAGGTGACGATGATATTGAGTAGGAAATAAGAAAAAAGCTAGAAAAAATGGACTATTTTAAGAATATTTTAGGGTATTATTAACAGTAGCTACTCATGATTTTAAATATGAGCCAAATTCGATACATATAGGCCTTTGTGCATCGATTATACCCCATCCTATACCATATACACCTCCCAACTTTGTGAAGGTGGCAAAATCCGGTCAACAAGGTCAAATATTGGGTCCATATTGGATAGGAATGAGATACGTATCGGATATGAATTGGATCTAATACCAAAAATTTCCCTTGGGCAAAAAGTTTTATAATTATTTATAAGGAGCTAAAACTTGTATACGAGATTTATACAGTAGGTTAAAAGAACAACTTTGTTATTTTTGAGATATGTGCCACATGGAATACTATATAAGCCGCTTGATTTGAAGATTATGATGTAATGATTTTTTAGGCGAAAAAATGGTATGAAACATGATCTCTATAATCTGATTTGTCAGAGTCAACTAGTGAAACAGATGATGGCCTTTGATTGTATTGACTCAAATGATTTCGTGCCACATTTTTTCCATCAAAAATCTTTACATCATGATTGTCAACTCAAGACAACTTAGTTGGTGTCTCATGTGGCACAAAACCTAAGAATAACAATGCCTTTCTTTTCATCCATATGCCACAACGTAAATCATGTGTCCAAGTTGCTCCCTTATTTATATATTAAGTACTTTAAAAAAAAAAAAAAATTAAATTACTTCAACATCGACTAGTTTGATGAATAGTTATCCGAAGGAAATTTTATCCTTATTACTATATAAAAGTAAAAATAATTCTATCAATTTTTCATGCTTAAAATGCGACTAACTAAAAAGAGTTTTATTGGCCAGTCCTGAAAACGGCCGCAAGTTGAATCCCGAAAACATAGTTATATCTAATTAAACTAGGACTCTCTTCTGCTAAACATCTTCGTCTCCCTCTCTTTTTCCGAAAACAAAGTTCAGGCACCCATTTTCTTCTCATCTTATTTCATCTTCAACCCTCTTCTGCTCTTCCGACTTGAAAAGGTCAACTCTTTTGAGTATCGTTTTCTTTCTCCCTCCGTGTAAGCAAATCAATTTTTTGGCTTCTCTGGTTATGAATATTTATTATTTTTTGGTTTCTATTGTTGAAAGAGTTTAGGTTGCTTAGATTCTACTCTCTTCTTCCTTTTTTTCCCTTTTATAATATGCTGGAGTGAGATGATGGATAGAATGTTGACCTTTTTTAATTTTCAAATTCTTTTGTCTGATTTATTGATCGATCATATTTACTACTTTTCCTGCGTTCTTTTATTGCCTTTTCTTTTTATTATTGTATCTATTTGCCTGTTTATGTTGCGTTTTGAAATCTTTTTTATTTAATTATTGTTGCGAGTTGCAACACATCTTCTCTGGGGATTAGGGATTTGAAGTTCCAGATCCTCCCTTCTTGTAAATAGAGTGAGAAGTGCATGGTAGATAATGTTTCTCCTCAAATATGACATTAGGGATGTGGATAATAATAGGGAGACGGGGATTATAGCTTTCGTCCACGTAATTCATCTCAAGTGTTGATTACCTCTCTTTTGCTTTGTTTGGATTGTTTCATGATGATTTATTGCTTTACTTATCAATCACACGAACTAATTCACCTCAATCGTACTCTCTAGAATTCAGATTTCTTACTTAGATTTTAGTTAACAGTGGAATCTACTTCCAGAGCGGTGTAGGAGTCTTGTTGTTATAAGTTGGATCCAAGATATATTGATTATGAATTATAACTTTATTAATTAGAGTGAGTGAACCTCTTTTGAAGAAATCTTCTAAGGATACCTTTATCCTGTCATCTAAAGGTGTTAAGAGAGATTGAATGAGTCTTTGCTGATATTAAGCATGTAGGTATAAAAACATACATATATTAAAGTCTTTGAGCTCGAGAGCATAATCACAAAAGTCTTCGTTTGCTAAAAATCTCCAAATTAAGGGTGTGCCGAATTTTCCCAAGAGTTTAACTAAGATGAATCATGCATAAACATTTATAAGATGTTTATGTAACTTTTCTACGTGTACGCTCAAGCTTGCTTCTTTAATAGTGTGCTAATAAGAGGTCTCTTTTTTTACAATCTTAACTAAAATATTATTAAGGGTTAAGGGTACTATTATTTGCACCTGTGATTACACATTATTTCAACTTCACTTAGCGCAAAATCAGCTGACCATTACCTTGCAATCCAAGCACTTCATTATGGATCCCATTATGTTAGATATGAACAATGGTCTTTTAATAAAGAGCTCAGATCGAATCCTTTGATGGGCAACAATTTTAGGCTAACATCAGACAATTCATCATTTGCAAATTTGACGACTTGGATTAGTCAAAGATGTGTACCACGTGGAAAGTAACTGCACGAGTAGTTGTCTCAACTATTGATGTAGGTGCTATTCTACTAATCCATTTTAAAACTGGTGTCATTGATACACAGTCCATGTCCAAGTCTTCTATAGGGTAAACAACATGGACAGCTGTGGCTGTGTATAAGTTACATAGATTCATGCGAAACTTAGAACTTCTAATACTCAAAGATAAATATTTCCACCTTTATGATTTTCTTGGGAATCAAATAAAAACTCTCTTCACAAGGTAATCATCCATTTCTTTCTTATTTGTTCTTTTCTTTGGCTAGACTGCTGATGATCTGCTCTTGGGGATCGGGGCCTTTACAAATTATCTTAGGATCTGCTCTTCCAATATATATTATATGTTACATTTAGTTACTCTTGTATAATTTTAGAAGGATATTAGCTATCTCATAATTGAACATGATTATTTGACTTTATAAGGCATATGATTATGCGGTTTCATAGCATTCCCTTTATGTAATACCTCTCCTATGAATTTTATGGATTAAAAAGGGAACTTTGAGGTAGAGTCTAGAAGTATATCCTTATGTGCGCCGCCCCAAAATAAAATGTAGTTTAAAACTTTAAATTAGGAAAGTTAAATAATCATTTTTTAATAGTTGGTGATTTTATTCATTTAAATAAAAAAGATACAAGCCTTGTGGAGACAGCCAGACAGAAACCTCAGCCAAGCACAAGGCATCATTAAATCATGCTACAGTCATTTTTCACATCTACCTCCCCCCCCCCCCCCCCCACCACCAAAAAACAAAAAACCCCCCACCAAAACACCCTCTTCTCATTTCCAGTTGGGCAATGGCTTGGATTTCCCATCACAGCTTTCCAAGTAAGACACACACTCTAAGTGGAAGTGGAGCCTTCAAAAGCAATCCCTATGGGACGATAGGCGTGATCTCCATCATGGTTCAAAATCAATTCATCAAGTTAGAGTCGAGAAGGAATAAATACCCATTTTCGATTTAATTGAATTTTTCAGATTATACTTATTTGATTTTTTTTTTTTTTTTGTCTTTAATAAATCATAAAAGTGTTAATCAAACCCAATGCAATCAACTATCAGACCAGAGAAAAAATTATAAAAAAAATATAGTGTTAATCAAACCCGAAGCAATCAATTGTTAGAATAAAAATTATACAAAAAATAGTGTATAGAGTTCTTAATTTTACCTAATAGGTATATGATATATTCTATGTTGGTATCTCACATATATAGTTTTCAATCATTTAAAGGTTTTAATGTCCACGTGCATTTGCACGTGCCTTTTTACCAGTGAATTTAAATACTTACACACTAAAATTAATTACTTTTTGTTGGGTGGTCAGGTAGGAGCCGAGGTGATTGCCGAGTTCACAGTGACGACATTGCGTCGCACAGTCCCAGCTGCAGTACCTGGGATCGTATTCTTGTCAGGCGGGCAAAGTGAGGAGGAAGCCACATTGAATTTAAACGCCATGAATAAGTTGGAGGTGTTAAAGCCATGGACCCTTTCATTCTCCTTCGGCCGAGCTCTGCAGCAGAGCACACTTAAGACATGGGCCGGGAAGACAGAGAATGTAGCCAAAGCTCAAGAAGCGTTCCTAGCAAGGTGCAAAGCCAATTCAGATGCAACACTAGGTAAATATAGTGGTGGAGATACTAGCGGGTTGGCGTCCGAGAGCTTGTACATCAAGGGTTACAAGTACTAGAGATCACTACCGCAAGAACGACAACAATAGCGAAATTTTATGTTCTAAACCCGACCCATTTTAAATTTTATCTCTCTCTCTCTCGCTCATGTCGGTAATATATTAATGAATCAATTTCAGCTTAATACCTTGGCAATTTTCATTTATAAGCCACTAAACTTTAAGCCATGACTGGAAGGAAAGGCTATGGTTCATGTGCTAAACGATTTTATCAGCTCTTTATCGAACATCTTAAACCCTAGCCAACCTACCTGTTAAGGGGTTTTAACATGTTTCGTTTGTACAATTTTTATTGTTTCAATGTTTATAAGAAAATAAAAGTCTATAGTACTAAGTCGACGAATCAATGGCCTTAGGGAAAAAACTCATCAATAACAAGATGTTACGAATTGTACTGTAAATCTAGTTGTGCATATACAAAAAGTTAAACTCAAAATGCATACAAATTAACAGACTTTGCGCAATATTCACTTTGCGTGCTAAAATTAGGTTTAACAATTAAACAATCTTTCAGAAGCCAATGATGAGATCCAACTGGTTGAACCTGATTTAGGGTTCAACCAGATTTGCATCCATTAGATAGGGGAGAATTTTACTAAATGTCATCCAATAGATATGGAAACTGTAGAAGTCGAGATTCTCTTCTTTCCTATGGTTGCAAATATGGTTGAATTTGAAATCAAGTGAGACCTGACAATTGCCCAAAAAGCTATAAAGTGGAAATTAGTTGGGAATAGAATCCTCACATATTGTCCATGTTATATTCTCCCCCATTTTTATTACGGGTTTTCAACTGACCTCCCAATTTCAATCATGGGGTTGGCACAATCGGTAGGAGACTTTGATTTGTTATCAATAGGTCATGGGATTAAGTGTTTGTGTCTCCCTTCTACGATAATAAGATGCCACATAGGGTGTGTAAATCGTGAAATACCCGTTACACTGTGGGGGCGAGGGTATCCCTTTGAGATTAGTCCAAGCATAAGCTTGAGATTACCCTAAATTATAAAAAAAAAACAAAAAAATGATGTCAGATCCAAGAATGCATGATACTTCTACGTTCTCATTTTTAAGAGAACTACTCCCACTACCCCCTAGGCATGAGCCACCCACTCCAAAGCTACGATACCTTTTAGCATCTAATTTGTAAAAGGTCAAAAATGAACTTTCACGCATTTTCATGTGGCCATCCATAGTCATGCAATTGTACTGTAGATCATCTCGACCAATGGCGGAGCCACGTTATGACTTGGGTGGTCAATTGACCACCCAAACTTTCTAAAAATTTGTTACTAAGCTTTAGGTGTCCTAATTTATATTAGTGGATTCTCATTCATCCAAAATTATATTGACCCTATTTAGGTACTACTTATTTTCGGAGAGATTTTTCTCACAGGGACTATGTCGTACAGCTACATACTCACATATATGGTGTATAGGCTCTAGTATAATTAATTAAAAAATTAATAAATTTATTACGCATAACAAAGTTTGAACCTAAAACCTAACATTCACAAAGCACTAAGTCTACCACTAGAGCAATTCACTACGATATGTAAAGAGTTCAAAAAAATGTAATACATATATAATTTTATAAAGGCATCAAAATTATAAAATAAAAAAACATTGGATCTTTCTGTTCATCATCGGGATGTGTTCAACAGCTTCGATGGTCTCATGGGCACCCTGCAACGTATTGCCACATCATCCTACTCTTTAGAGGAGGATGATACTACCTCGTAGTCATTCTTCGAAGGAATTTTGAATTAGGCCAATTTTGTTGAAATGACCTAATCGATATGTATATGATTTTATTTTATTTCGTATATAGTTTCATTTGTAGATTTATTTTCCTTTAGCGTTTGCTTAGAAAAAAAGTTATACAATTTTTGAACATTAATTGATTAGATGACCACAATATGAAAAATTTTTGGCTCCACCGTTGATCTTGACATGAGATGGTTGACCTTGCTGAAGCTAGGGTTAAATGCTTAATGCCAACCCAGTAGACCAGCATTCTCGATCATTTTTAGCAGAAATCAGTGACAGGTCAAGGATAAACTTTTACTTATTTACTTGCCCTTAAATAATTGTCCATTGAAGGTGAATGTTCACTTATTTGCATGCTTATAAGTAGTTGTTCGGCTTCCTAAGGTTGACCAACTGGACAGGAAATTATACGAGTGCTACGTCTGATGCTAGGATCTGTACCTAATGCTGTCAAAATAAAGTATTATAAACCTAAGTTTGTAATTTGGTATTAGGTGTCCAAAAGATGAACCATAAGCAGTTCATAGAACAACCTATGTCAGCCATACTAATCAAACTTGGAGACTTATATATGCAACCCAAGACCATTTGGCAGTAAAAGATGGACCATATGTATTGAAACTTAATACTTGTAAACTTATGTGAATAAGGAAGGTAGAAGACGATGAGAAGCAATAGAGAAAGAGATCGCACAAGACAACATTGTTAGGATTCTTAACTTTCTTTCATGTGTCAAAAATACATATTAATTAGAATTCTAATAAAACTCTAATTCTAATTGCTAAGCTAATCTTAATAAAATTAGAGTTATTAATTAATTTAATCTAATCAAATTTTAGTTTAACATTTTTCGATATTTTCTTACAGTTGTATGTTCCTTTAAAAAAAGGAATGTGCGAGATAAGATCTTGATTTTCATAATAATGCGATTAATAAACAACGAATGTGCTCTATCGTGTTTGGTCGGTGGTCATCATCTATTTATGAAGTCCATGGCTATTACACTATGCTCATCATTTGGAGTCTTTGAAATCAGTGGCCCACTAGATCAGATTTGTCATAATCTTCACAAAGCATTCGAAGATAGATCGTACAACATAACTCTCATTATAGATCTGAATGATACCAGCTCTATAGATTAATGATATTTCCATGCAATTACCAAACATTCAATACATCAACATGGTGATGCCAAAGCTATTAGTCTTATAAAATCTTTGATGTACTTTTGCTATTTTTTAATAAATGTTGCTTATTTGCCAAAAAAAGGAAAATCAAATTATCATGTTTGGAAATTTTGGTTATTTATTTTCCTATATTTTTGTAACATCATTTGGGACAAGAAATAATGAATCAAACCCAACCCAATTATTAAACAGGCCCAGCGCGATGAGTGGGAAATCTGATTCCATATATCCTACCAATGACTCACCTATTAACTCTATCAGAGTATCAGACCTTATATTATTATTTTCATCATCATCATTATAACCTTATCTATAATAAGAGATTTTCAGTTGAGCAATCATTTGATAGGGTGTCAATTTAATTTAATTCAAATCTTTAGAAAAAATCTCCAAAAATTTCAAGATTTATAAAAAAAAGAAGCTAGTAACATATACAAAGCATGTGTTAAATTATTGAATATTAGAAACAATGTTATCAGCAAGGGTTGGCGCAGTTGGTAGCATAGTGACAAATTTTGTTTTCTACAACATTTCGGTAGGGGTTCATTTTGGATAAATTTCGAGAAAACATTAAAAAGTTTCGGAAAAATTTCGGAGAGTACAAAAAATATTAAATATAAATTATATTTAGGCTTCATAAAAATTTTATTTATTATTTAAAAAATGACAAAAATTAAAAAAATATTATTAATTTCGGTAAAATTTCGTTAATTTTGACGAAATTTTGTCGAAATTAATGAAATTTCAACAATTTCGGAAAAATCATCAAAATTTCGCTAAAAGATTCGCCCGACCCCTATTTCAGTAATAGGAGACTTTAGTTTGTTACTAGCATGTAAATCGTAAAATAATCGTTACACACTAGTAATATAGCTATTATGCATGGTCAACATGTATTAACAAGTTACAATTATAAATAAACATATTTCTATAATGGTAAAACTTAAAAGAATTTATTTATTAAATTCAAGAAAATTCGGAAAAATTATAAATCAATGCAAGCCTTTCTCTTTCCATCTGGGCTGGGAGACACCAAATCTGGCCGACCACCTGTCTCGGCACTTGGCAACTAGCAAGTTGGTATTTGGTAGTCGTATCTACCGGGGCAAATGTAAAGGGTTTCTGGATTGAGGAGCAGGCCAATGAAGAGTATTTTATCTATCAACTCAGTAAACAACTGACGTGCACAGATTTCAGGGTCCAAAATCTGTGAAAAGTAATTTTTTACAGAATTATGTGGCTGATAGCGGCCGCCATTCCTACCCTTGACCTCGATGATGACGGTGAGTAGAGTCGGTCACTCGATCCCTATTGGAATCGCTCAGCAGTGTCGTATAACCGGGGAAGATTCAAGAATACCAAAACTCCTCCAGTTTTTCTCTGCCAAATCAATAAAACCAATGTCGATTTCTTCATCTCTACATCTATTTTCCCCCAAAACCCCCCAAAATCCTCTCTATGCCAGAAAACCCATCCCCAATATCCCCTTTTTGGCTTCATTTCCAGCAAACCCCCCTTCCTTTTCCTCAGTTTCCATCCAAAACTACCCCAAATCCTCATCAACGCCATCTCCCTCATCATCTCTCCAATCCACAGAAGTACTCCCACCAAAGCTCCAAGAAATTATAAAGCTCTTCCAAACCGTACAAGACCCTAGGGCTAAATACGAACAACTCTTGTATTATGGACGTACCCTATCCCCTCTCCAGCCCCACTTCAAAACCAAAGAAAACAAAGTCGAAGGCTGCGTTTCTCAGGTCTGGGTTCGAGCTTATCTCGACCCAGATGAAAAGAAGGTGTTTTTTGAGGCTGATTCTGATTCAATGCTCACGAAGGGCCTTGCCGCACTCCTCGTGGAGGGCCTCTCCGATTGCTCTGTGCCCGATATTGTCAAGGTCTCGCCGGATTTCGTGGGATTGCTTGGTCTCCGGCAGAGTTTGACACCGTCGAGGAATAATGGGTTTCTTAACATGTTGAGATTGATGCAGAAGAAGGCTCTTCAACTTTATATTGAAGAAGCTGCTCAAAATTCGGAGAATTCGAGTGCTAATTTGAATGATTTTGGTGGAAATGAGTCAAATTCAAGCGGGTTTTTGGAGACTTTTAGTTTAGATACAAATGGGTTTGGTGATAGTGATGTGAATTTAAGTGGGTTTTCAAAGGATTTAGATTCTGATTTAAAATTCGATTTAAATGGAGTTAGTGGGATTAATTCAAGTGGGTTTTCGGAGAATTCGAGTTTGGATACAATTGGGTCTGGTGATACTGATTTGAATTTACGTGGGTTATCAAAGGATTTTGATTCTGATTCAAAATTAGATTCAAATGGAGTTGGTGAGATTAATTCTAGCTCGAGTGGTGGTTTATCGGGAAGTAGAGGAGGGAGGATTAAGGAGAGATTAGAGAGAGAACTTAACCCAGTAGAATTGCAAGTCGAAGATATATCATATCTTCACGCAGGTCATGTTGGAGTTAAAGGAAGCAATGGTGAGACCCATTTTAATGTGAGAATTGTGTCAGAGGAGTTCCAAGGGAAGAGTATGGTTAAACGGCATCGGATTGTTTATGAGCTTTTGCAAGAGGAACTGAAGAGCGGATTGCATGCACTTTCTATTGTGGCAAAGACTCCTGATGAAATCTGATGAGTGATGAGAATGGTAACAAGAAGATACTACTTATTTGTTCATTTTTGTTTCATCCTTTTACTTTGTATTTTTATCAGTGTTTTAGTTCTGCTTAATTGCAAAGCATTGTATCAATAAATACCTTCTTACAATGAACACAATGAATTGAGTATTTATGGATTATGGAAAAAGATTATTCTATCTACTTGCTCCAATGGAAAGGGAAATGTGTTCATTGTACTTTTGCAATTCTATGATTTTATTTTCATTATTATGATTTCTTTTTATTCTTTTTCTTCAGCTGATATAATCCCCCAATTAGAATCCTATGCAGACTGTCGTAATCATAGTAGACAAGTTCTGATATGATAACCATTCTGTGGGGTGTCAGTTTGGTTCAAATCAGATAAATTCAAGGAAGTTTAGGGGAAATTTTGGAAAAAAAGTTGGGATTATAAAAATAATAATAAATTATTAAAATATACAAAAATATATGTTAACCTATTTAAAGTTAAAAACAATGCCTTTAAATAATAAATTAAGTGTATTACACAGTTCGTATGCATTAACAGTTTATGATCATAAAAAAGCAATACGAAGTATGATTAAAGCATGTATCACAGTGATAATAATTTGAAAAAAATCAAGGAAAATTCAGAGAGTTGACGAATCAAGTGAACATCCAGTGAAAAAGTTTGGCAGATCACCTATTTGGAGATTTTTTTCAAAATTTTAATTAATTTGGAGAATTTTGTGACAGAGGTTGTAGTTGTAGGATGCAAGACGTGTGCACATTTACAGTACAAATGTTGTCGAAATTCCACAATTTACGATTAAAATTTCAATAAATTAGATGAATCTGTGGAAATGAATTTGCAATTCAATCTGAATCCTGAATGGCAACTCCTATATTACTAATTGAAGTTATCAAAATTGGTACACTGTATGCTTTTGCATATCTGATTCATCTCTATGCTTTATATGGTCATTTACCTAGATAGCCATGTCATGGAAAGTATGGTTTTGCATCAACGTGTGGTGTAATTCTGTCATTTTAGTTAGAACTTGAGCTACCACACTCTTTTACCAGCCAGATAGCAAGAGAATATGTTCTTGCCTCTCGCTCGAATTGGAACTTTTATGGTGCGTTGGTAGATTTTTTACTCAATCTAATAGCATAGCCCAGGTGCCAATGAAAGACTCTTTTTACAAAATGCCCATGCCCCGGCGCCCTCCTTGGTCAGTGAAAATCGTGCTGCAGTCAATTGCCCTTCCTGTTCTCATCAAACAAATACAATACGTGTCCTCAGTTTCTTTAGATTGAATTTTCTCTCTGTCTTCCTTGAGAAACTAGCCACATTCATATGCCATTCCTTTCTTTTCGATGGAATTTCACCAGAGAAGATCTTCTTTATCGATTGAAAATAAACTTCAGCTGTAGTTAGCCTGACGAGCGCAACCCACTTAAAGGAGGATGATCTGATGATTATTTTAGACCATGGGTTTTTTGTTCCTCGTTCAAACAGGTGCAAACCATGCTGTGTTGCATTAGAACTATTAGAATCTGAGGATTTAGTATAATCACATAGCATTCAATGCTAGTTTTAATATATTCCTATTGCACTCGAGGCTAGTTTTCATTACTTCACTCTTAGGCATATTTTTGTTCCTAACTTCCTGATGGAGTTCTTGACAAGGTTTGGAGAGGCTTTATCTTCTAGAACTATAATGGAATGGTCCTACTTAGGGTGTCATTCCTCCTACAGAACCAGTGCTTGCAACACTTCGGGCACTAAGATATCATATTCTTTTTGTTACCTCTATTGCTCCCTTTTCCCAGCACTTTGGTGACTTCGCTTAGATTTTTGAGAATTTGTTGTAAGATTCATATGGTAATTATCTTTCCATGTGCCATTGCCAATCGAGAATCTTTTTTCCTAATATATATATATATTCACGTTAGGTACCTTTAGATGTAGAGTATTCTTGTACTTGCTGCAATACCGAACTATTTTCACAGAAAATTCAAGAATTATATCATGAGCCAGGCCGATCCCCCATTACATTTTACACTGCAGTGATGGTGATGTAGCCACCTCCAAGTACTACTTGATTATTGAGATTAGTATAGCACTTTCTTGTGACCACTATTAAAATGTGGACAGTTTAGTATAGCACTTTTTTGGGGTTTGGCACACAGTACTGGTGGACCTCCACTCTTGGACCTCATATGTTGTAAGTTAAAGTTTCCATCTCATTCATAAATTTCTAATCTTTCTTTCTACATTTTCCTCTGAATCAGATCAAGTTGTTTGCATCCTAATTAGTCAATTCAAACAAATATAGTTGTAATTGATGTAATTTTGTTTACTCACTTGAAATTGAGTATATATTTCCCCTCCTTTCCTGCTAGGAAATGAAATCCTGTATTTTACATATCCATATGATTGAGTCTTTGGGGTCCAATCCGCACTTGAAACTATCTAAGTGGTTGGTTCATACCTGCCATACAGGAAATCGGTCGCTCCGATGCCTCAGTTCTTTGGATACGGATTCTCTTATGACGTTAAGGTGCCTGACTCAAAGTCATAGTGCTGTGCCGTGGTGATGCCTGCGATGAAGGCGTCAGATTCGGCAACATTATTTGTCGCCGGAAATGCCAGTTGGTATTCATGACATTCCTAACAGATAAAGAAGGGGTTGTTGCTTCCTCCTTGAGACGGACTAAATGGTCAGGGGAACTATAATGCATCAAATCTTTTACATAGGTATAACTTGTACTCAGCAAACACACCTACACCTACATTATATCAACCTTATATATTTTTTTGAAATAATGGATATTACAGTATTAGATGATTTGGGCCAAAGTTACCTGATTTGCTGTTTGCTGGGTTCGAATTCGGGTTTGGAATTCGAGGTTCACCAGAGCCGGGAGAACCCGGTTCTCTAGGGGTAGGATGGGTTTTTCTTATATTAGGGGAAGTGCTCACATTTATTATATATTTCTTAAAATTAGATGTTATTGCAAAAAACATATGATAGAACAGTTGGTTTAACTAGGTAGTGCGTTGTAATAGGTATGAGGATCGACTCTTACTGTTCCCACTTTTTAACCTTTATATACAAAACCAACCGGTTCGCCACTCGGTACCAGTTGGAGCGAATTGGGTTTGGGCATGGCCATCAGAAACCTGAAACCAAGAACCCCTGCACGAAGGATTTGAAACGATAAAATATCAATGAAGGAGAAGAGGAAGAACAATAAGAATTTTAGGAGAAATGAGATATAATACTAATAAAAGTGGAATAATAAATAGTTTAGCCCTAAACAGACAGAAATGAGTGGACAAATAATGCTCGCAAAGCCAACCCCATATAGATGGGGACAAAGCGACGGTGATCATGACGGTCAAAGTAATATTCTAACCGTTCAGTCGTTTAACAGTTGTAACTATGGTCATTAAACTGCAATATGTATGCTAGAACAACTGGTATACTGGCACGTCTGGTATTCCGGCTTGGTTCACTAGCTGGTATGTGCGTTTGTAATGGTTATTACCACCTTGGTTGATCTGTGCTGGAATATACCAAGCGGTACAATCTGATAGCAACCAAATTACCGATCTTTCCTACTGTTGGTCATCTCGTATTACCGATCTTGGTTATTGACGAATTGTTGGTCATCTCGTAACAATTATTGCTCTTATAATGCAAAAGCTGAGGGATTGGATCTTTGCCCCAGTGGTGATGCCCCCAAGCATGTAGCGTTGAGGTCAGGCATTCAAATCCCATGCATACCTATCAAAAAAAAATATCATGCTGAAGTTGTACAGAGGTTATAAAACCGTCCTCATTCTTCACCCCACCAATCTGATCTTTCACCACTCTTTCAAGTTCCAGTAATTCCATTATTTCAACATCAAATAATTAATTGAAAAACTGCCACTTAAAAACTGTCAAAGAGTATGCTGTTTCAGGCAACCAACCAATACAGAATATTCCAAATAAACGAGTATATTTTCAATTACTCGGTTGAACCTATAGTTGAAGCGGAAGAATGCTTGATCGGCTCTCAAGTTTTTGAAGGTTAAGCAAATGTGTCTTTTGTTTTCATGAGTAGGAGTCTGAATCACCTTTTGCTCCACTGCTGTTGGCTAGCGATGTTTGGTGCATGGTTCTGATTTCCTTTAGTATGAACTGGGTTTTCCGGAGGACTGTGGGGATCATATTGCTGCTTGGGATGGGATTAATTTTGATGGAATCAAGAGGGACTTTCTGGGTTATCTTGGTTATGGCTGTCTTCTGGGCTATTTGGAATTGAGAAAACACAAAGGATCTTTAGAAGGGTTAGAAGGCCAGTGAATAAGTTTATGGAGGCTGTTGGGGATTTGGCTATCAGCTGGAAAAATCAAGCTTGCTCCTAGTGAGAAACATATTGAGGGCGGGGATTAACTTAGCGAAGGGAATAGCCTGCACATTTAACCTTCTCTTTCCTCCCGCTGTAGGAGGTCCCCTGGCCTTTTTTTCTGGGGCAGCTCCTTGGGTCTGGGGGTAGTCTGAGTGTCTTCTTTTTTCTTTTTCTTTTTGCCTTTTTGTGTTGCCTTGTTTCCAGTTCCTCACTGGATTAAGGCACTTGGTGTTTAGTCCTGTACGTCTGGTTTTCTTTAATGACGAGGCATTTTTTTTTTAGAAGGCACACCTTAACGACCTCATTGCATACACAAACATTGCACATAGCGACATGTACAATTGGGGTGCAAATGGTCTGGTTGCCTGAGACCTGACCCAGTTGAAAATTGGTCTTGGTCTAGTAAACATTAATTGGAGGAGAATTGGAGGAGAACCTAGATCCATGTTCATAATGTGTGCATCGACGTTTAGGAACCTTAGGTCTCTACATTGTTCTGTTACTTTACATGGTTATCTTCATTAAGTCCAACAGAGATCTCATGTTATGTGAAAGAGATCAATGGTTGTCTCAAGTAACCACTCATAAGCCTTTGGTTGGCATATAATATTGGCATGCACTTAGTTTCAGTTTAGCTAGTATTTCCTCAATTCCTTGGTCAGTTGGTCTACATCTTTTTGCAATTGGTTAATATGATTTTCTAAAACTTATTTCACTTATTAAAATTTCTAGAGCTTTCGCCACTCATTAGACCCGTCATGATTCAAAATTTGATTCAAAAATTTCAAATGCAACCGATACGCGTCTATTTCAGAGGTCACTGGTTTGATACTTTAAATGACTCAACCAATACATGTACATATAAATATTGGTATGTATTAGACAAAACGTACCAATGTATCATCCGGAACCGATATGCATCAAGCGATATGTGCCTATTTTGGAGTTGGACGATATGTACCAGAAACCCAAGATTTTGAACCATGACCCTAGTAGACTTGTTACGGCATTTTGCCTTGATTTTGTTTAGATAGAAGCTTTGAACCTTTTTCAGTATCAGTGATTTATCTCTTCTTTGAAGAATATGAATACTCTGTTACGTATTCCGTAATTTCATACCTGGTCCTAGATATAGACCCAATCTAGGCTCAATCCGTTTTTCAAGTAAGTCCTAGATCCAGACCCAATCTAGACTCAATCTGATTTTCAAGTGAGACGGGTATGGATATGGCTCACCATGGACCCATGTGCCGGGTGGGTCTGGGGAATCCTTTTTTCTGGATCCAACGCAATACCAAACAGATTGGGACTGGTTCACCCCTGACCTGGATTGGACATGACCCGCGCTGTTTGCACCCCCTATATACAGCTAGAGATTTGGTGTTTACATCTATCTCTAATCTGAATTAGGAATGAGATTAAGTTTGAAACATGCATGGATGTGTAGAATGCCCTAGCAGTTAAATATGAGTATGTTTTCTCATTACAAATATAAGGGGTCCATATTTTCGCTACCACGACTCAGATGGCTTGTCAAGCAAAATGATATTTTCTCTCTTAAACAGATTCTGAACCAGAGTCATTTACTTGGGGTCCGTTTGGCAATGCACCCTACCTGGGAGAGCGGCCGTCGGGAGCACGTTTGGTAAACGTCTCTGACGACTGTGGGGAGCAGGCCCAGCTGTGAGACCCTGCAGAAGTAGGGCTGGCTACAAGTTTTGTCAGAGTGGTTGAATGGGGAGCCGGCAGGGAGCAGGCGTGGCACTGGCACACATGCATCTGTCGCAATCCCTAACACAGCCTTAATGACCCTCGTTTGGCACTTGTTCTCGCACCTGCTGATTAATCTGGACCATTCAATGATTGCCCGCACCATGGGTGAGCCACAGTCCACCAATCACATTGATATGAAAGGCGGCCACAACCATTGGATTCATCCCCTACTGTTATTGGCAACAGCCCAGAAGCCCCTTATAGGATGGCTGAAGAATTTTGATCCGTATCGGCTTTTGGGCTATGAACAAAAATGTAACTTGGATGGCGCACTAGATGTCAAAACGATGAAGAAAAAACAACCAATACAGAACTGAACAAACTTTAATTACCTCATCAGACAAATATGTATCATTTCTTCTTTGAGCATTGTGTGCTTATATGATCTATTAACATTAAGTAGATTTTGTTCCCTAATGGCCAATTTTGGCATAAAGTGAACCTCTCAGTCTCTAGCATAGAAGGAAAATGAAAATTGACACGAGGCTTGACTGATGATGTCTCATGTAAACCACCTCATAATGTTGCTGCTGTCATCACACAATGTTCTCCACCTTGTCCAAATTGTTTTCAGCCTCCTCTTCCTGTTCGTATCCGCGATCAACTGATCTGCTCTGGCCTTCAAGTTTAGAGATCCCTTTGTCTTGATCTTGACTGGAAGTATCGATTTCCACCTCTAATGCTCCCACTGTTACTGCTCCCACATACAATCCCTTCACCAAATTTCTAAACCGGCGTCGGAATGTTGGCATTCTGGACATGGAGGCGACCATCCCCTTTAGCCTACAGTATAGAATTGCAAAAAATTTAGTAGACACCTCAATTGACAATTGGATATTGTCTAGAAGTTGATTTTGGGGTCTTTCTTCGTCTTGAAGACTAAAGTCATGTTTCCTTGGATACTACAGTGGGGCCCTTTTTCTCCAATTCACTGGATATTTGATGGGGAACGGCAAAAAGAATAAAAATAAAATAAAATAAAATAAAATTTACCATTCATGATGAATAGTGACGGACGTCCGTGATGAACAGTGACGGACGTCTATGAAACAGTGATGGACATCCGTGATTTTGCCCCCTCACTGTCCGTAGGTCACGAACGTCCGTGAGACACTACAGATGTCCGTGGGCGTCGCGACTAGATTTTCTAAATATTACGGAAATTGCATATTTTAGTGTTTTATTAGTATTATGACTCTTTATTTCGAATTTTAACTATTGGTGGCCTATATATAGAGGCTTATAAAGATTTTTTAGCTAGTTTTTTATTATTGAATGAAAAGAGAGTTGCTTTTGTGCAAACCCTAGAAAGCTTGTGAAGAGTTTTCAACCGAAGGAGTGAATCCTTCAAAAACCTTGAAGAGTGAGCAATCATTTCTCTTACGACTTGGTGCAAAGCCGACGTACAGTCGTAGTGTGAAGCTTCGGAAAATCCTTGGTATGAAGCCTTGGAATCTATCCTTTTATTTTATCTTTTTTCTAGTTATTGTCAGGTATTATCCTTCTTTAATTCCGTTGATAAAAACCCAAAATCCCAAGTTTTTTCCTTTTTATCAAAATTATTTGAAGACCTATTTCATTTAAAATCTCCGAGGAGTCAAGAGACGATATTGCGATTGTCGAATGATGCCCTAAACTAGAACGAATCTCGAGTTCCCTCATCGAAGCCGTTTTTCTAGATCGAAAAATTTTACGCATGCGACGCTAAAATTGATTAATCTAATTATTTATTAATTTCATTGAATTAATTTTTTGTGTTGCTTGATTTTGAATATTTTCACTATTCAATTCATTCTAAAAGCTAATCCCACATCGCATATTAGGATTTTAGCGTTTGTCCCGCGTCAGTTTTGGTATCAAAGCACAGTCTTAGTTTAGGGTTCTCCGCATCATATAGATTTTAGGGTTTATTTCTTTCCATTTCAGATCTATCTTACACCATCTAATTTTGCATAATTCCATCATGGATACCAGTAGCTTAGAAGCCCTTATTAGAGATCTTGCATCTAAGGTGACCACTAGTTAAACCTGAATGGATGAGCACATCGCTGATCAAAAAGTTAGGTATGAGGCTTTAGAAACCTGTTTTGAAGAGATCAATGAGCTCATCGCTAAGAATCACAATAGAGTCAACAACTGTGACCGTAGGAGAGATGCTCCTCCCCGACGTGAGGTCCAAGTCAATCTGGACGATAAGGTCATGAAATCTGTCAAAATGGACGCCCCTACTTTTGATGGGAAAAGACAACCCAAGGTCTTTCTTGAGTATGCCGCCAGCATGGAAAACTACTTCAAGTGGTATTCCATGTCCGAAGAGCGCAAGATCAGATTTACCAAAGTCAAGTTTATGGGTCAAGCTAGACTTTATTGGTTGGGAGTAGAGCGTCATAGGCAAATCCAGGGTCTTCGTCTCATTTCCACGTGGGCTGAAATGAAAGTTCAACTGCACGAAAAGTACGTTCCCGTATTATATAATGAACGTATTCTTGATCAGTGGCAGTCATTGCATCAAGGAGATTCCCCAGTCACAAAGTACATCGATCGGTTTGAAGACCTGACCATAGGTTAAAAAATCGTCCGATACCGATACGTATCGCCCGATACGTATCGGTTTTGGACCTGGGCGGTACGATACATTGCCTATGTATCGTACGCCCTAAATAATAGGGTAATTATCGTCCGATACGGGCGATACACATCGTCCGATACGGGCAATGTATCGCCCATATCGGACGATACAGACGATACTTTGAAATTATCGGACGATACAGACGATAGTTTGATTTTTAATTTTTTGAAAAAAAAAAATGTTTCAGAACGATACATTCAATGTATCGCCGATACGCGATACGTATCAAATGATACACGATACATATTGAACGATACGGACGATACGTATCGCTCGTATCGTCCGATACGGACGATAATTTGATTTTTTTGATTTTTTGAAAAAAAAAAAAATGTATTGAACCGATACATTCAATGTATCGCCATACATTGAATGTATCGGACGATACGCGATACGTATCGTTCTGAAGTAACGATACGTATCGGAAATCCGATATTTTAACCCTTGCTGATGACCCAGGCCGATGTCGATGAACCAGCAAAAGTTACCCTCTCCCGATTTCGAATGGGTCTTCGACCAGAGTTACAGAGGGAGCTCATTCCTTATCCCGTTGCGGATCTCGAGGAATGTTTTGCTAGGGTCGAAGAATTAGAACGGTATCTCGACACCCCCAGTCATGGCCGATCTAAGTCTTTCAAATTTGAGCATCAATCTAACCCTATCGAAAAAGGAAATAATGCCTCTAGTCAAATCCTCAAAATCCATAATTTCCCAAGTTGACAAAGGAAAGGGGGTCAATGGTCGAAAGTTCTAAGCGTGTCCCGTAACAATGTTATAAGTGTCAAGGTTTTGGTCACTTTGCATCCCAATGTCCTAGTAAGAGTCAGACTTTGATCATTTAAGAGCATACTGAGAAAGAGGACAACGGGATACCAGAAGAAGTATACGAACCATGTAGCACTCCAAGTGATGAGGAAGGTGAGGTTCCGATCAGAGCCATAGGTTGCATTAAGACAATTCCTATTACTGATGACAGTGTTGATAATGTGTCCATCTCAAGTGAGTCATTAGAGTTGGTAGGAGCATGTCATCATTCTTATTTGCATGGGATTAACAATCTGAATTTATTGGACATTGGAAATACGCATGATCATACTAACACATTGAATATATTTGATATCTTTGATGCTAACAATTTTGTGTTACTTCCTAATGGTTCTGAGCATGTGGAATCTTTTTCAATCTCGAAAAGGGGTAAGGATGAAGGTCTAAATTTTCCTCTAGACAAGAGCAACTTCCAACAGTTGTCGTAACGGATCTTACGCCTATTCTAGATCCCACAACCCTACCCTTTGATCCATTTCTTATTGGGCACTCGACCCAACCGTACTCATTTACTCAGTTTCTATCCCTTACCTTACCTGTGTAATATGAGAAAGGGTCGAATGAGAAGGTCATAGAATTTCCAAGCTTCCATGCCAATGAAGGTAAGAATCAGAAGTATCTCACAATGTGAAAAGGCAAACTAAGTATCTCACATCCGTAGATTCCCTAACTTATTGGAGATGAGTTTTTCCAACCCGGTGAATATTGATAGGGACATCACACAGAGGAAGGCAGATTAAAGAATAAAGAGAAAGGAGGCAGAAAACGTCAACGGATGACTTGCAAGGAGTTCCACCGTACGAGTTTCAATACATTGGATCAGTATCACGTGCGTGTTTCATCGGTGATGAAACATTTTGAGTAGAGGAGAATGATGGGGAACGGCAAAAAAAATAAAATAAAAATAAAAAATTTATTGTTCACGATGAATAGTGACGGACGTCCGTGATGAACAGTGACGGACGTCCGTGATTTTGCCCCCTCACTGTCTGTAGGTCACGGACGTCCGTGAGGCACTACGGACGTCCGTGGGCGTCGTGACAAGGTTTTCTAAATATTGCAGAAATTGCCTATTTTAGTGTTTTATTAATATTAGAACTCTTTATTTCGAATTTTAACTATTGGTGGCCTATATATAGAGGCTTGTAAAGACTTTTTAGCTAGTTTTTTATTATTGAATGAAAAGAGAGTTGCTTTTGTGCAAACCTTGGAGAGCTTGTGAAGAGTTTTCAATCGAGGGAGTGAATCCTTCAAAAACCTTGAGGAGTGAGTAATCGTTTCTCGTACGACTTGGTGCGAAGCCGACGTACAGTCGTGGTGTGAAGCTTTGGAAAATCCTTGGTGTGAAGCCTTGGAATCTATCCTTTTATTTTATCTTTTCTCTAGTTATTGTCAGGTATTATCCTTCTTTAATTCCGTTGATAAAAACTCAAAATCCCAAGCTTTTTCCCTTTTATCAAAATTATTTGAAAACCTATTTCATTTAAAATCCCCGAGGAGTCAAGAGATGATATTGCGATTGTCGAATGATGCCCTAAACTAGAACGAATCTCGAGTTCCCTCATCGAAGCCGTTTTTCTAGGTCGGAAAATTTTATGCATGCGACACTAAAATGGATTAATGTAATTGTTTTATTAATTTCATTGAATTAATTTTATGTGTTGCTTGATTTTGAATATTTCTACTCTTCAATTCATTCTAAAAGTTAATCCCACATCACATATTAGGATTTTAGCGTTTGTCCCGCGTCAATATTTGTATGATATATGAAGTAACAGATCTCAAAGTACCTGTATCATAGAGTCAGATATGATACTGGTACAGCTCACGTGTGGTCGAGCAGGGGCACGAGCCCCATCGTAAGTTATAGAAAAAAGAAAACTTTTATGATAATATAATACATAGGCATTCCCAAGGAGGGACCCATATGACAATCCACGTGCATCCATTTAATACAATAAAATGGCATAAATGACAATAGGAAACCTCTGTAAGGGCCTACATTCTAAAACCACTGAAACCAGTGGACTACTTGGATTCAGACGATGAAGATCGTTTTTCACCCCAATCTTTCACACGATGGATCTTGAGACCATAAGCGAACCATGATACAAACAGTTTTGGATTCCAAGGCCCTAAAATCACATGGCACGCATCACGCTCAAACAAGATTTAAGTGCCATTTGGGAGATATGTGCCACGAGGAAATAAAAACAGACCGTGTGATGGTAATCTCATGGTCTCAAGATCCATCGTGTGGAAGATTGGAGTGAAAAATGATCTCCATCATCTGATTGCAAGCAGTCAACGTCTTTCAATGGATTTCGAGCGTAGGCACCCTCAGAAATCACATACGCGCAAACAGAGGTACCCATGACAATATTTCCGACCCAATTTAGCTAGAATAAACTCCAGGGCTATACAAAGCACCCGAACAGTGTTGGCACATTTGGGATGGTTGTGGACAGAACTTGAGCAAATCAAGTGATAGTGGAAGAGCTCTATATGTAGATTATAGAAGGTATTTAGAGGTTTCCTCAGCGACCAAGGACGTACCACAACAATGGGATTCAAGCCAATGAGTTCCAGCTTCAAGTGGAATCTGAGAGACAAAGTCAAGATTATTGCCGCCATGGAGTTAAAGATTAGCCCTCCCTTTCTATTAGGAGTTAAGAGTTAGGTATGCAGCTCGAGTGCTAGGTAAATTGGTTCTCGGGTCACCTTTTCAATGTATTGTGTGAAATCATGTGTGCCATCTCTAATTTGTGCACCATGAAAAACGATCTCCATCATCTGGGTCAGAGTAGTCAGGTAACATCTAAAGTATTTTATATTATTAAAATTTCTAAAGTTATTTTTAAATATAAATGGAATTTTCCACCTTAAAAGAAATTCTTGGATCCACACTGGTACAGTATGTAAATGATAACTCATCAGCAAGTGTTGTTTCTGTATATATTTCACAATTAACGACTTAGTATGTGTTCATTGATATTCCCCTTTATTTTTCCTGAATTATTTTAAGGGTTCTCTAATGATATCATATTGGGTATTGGATGGTAATATGTATGGGTCGTCGAGGCAATACATTTTTCAAAGCTAATAGTTAGTATCTTGGTCCAATGTACCAATGTACAAGATTGAGGGATTTTGAACCAAAGAGGGAGAAATTTTTTAAATCCAATGTCAAATGGAAAAAAAATCGCAGGTTGGTGTGCACCCTGTACTGAGGAGATATAATACCATTTCACACCATTCTGCATCCACTACAAACCCATGATCTCATAAAGCACGATTTAGTTAATAACTATCGTAAGATGCGTAGATGATCATATCCTGACATTGAACTCTGAATGAGATTGAAAAGGGAGTTCGAGGTATGAGCTGTCTGTTAAGGAGTTTGATTTAGAGCTTTTGGAAATTGAAAACGCGGCTGAAATATCCACTTTTGGAAGGGTTGGGGAAGGGGGTCTAGGTCATCAGGCATATGCTGACGGTCAGGTTTCCCCAAACTTACTGCTCTTGGTGGTAGTGAAGATGGGGTTGCCACAGAACAAGATCTCTAAAGCCCAATTTGGAGTATTATGAACTGAGGAAGCTTTTGCTAGGTGAAAAATGGAAGTATTATGAACATTATGAAAACAAGTTACTATTACACTAAAATAAGATGAAGTGTAGATATTAATATTTTCTATTCTAGATAAACACTTAGTGATTAGCAGCAAGTTGAAACTAAAATTATGGGAATTTTATTCTTTTAGGCTTCTTTAGATAACACATGTTTGTTTAGTGTACCTTCTAATTATGGCTTGCAATTGAGCCTTCCTGACATTGTCATCTGATGGAAATCTACTATCCTTCCAGTCCTCTGGCTTCTCATTGTTGCATTCCATAATCAACTTGCTCAAGCAAGCTTCTTCGTCCTCATTTAATGAGAGCCGTTTGATCTGATCTTTCATAATCAACAAAGGACCAAGGAACCACTTCAACACTTTATCCTCTGGCCAATTGAACTCCGTCAATTCCACTTCGTCAGCTGAAATTTCCAACTTGTAATATTAATGGTCAGTGCTAGCATAGAACAAAGCAAAAGAGCCATGAAGTTACAACAACACATACAGATGATAAATCCAGATGATTCAGATTTTGCTGAGCTAAGGAGGCACTGCAGAATGCAATAAGCAGGTAACTTGATGCTCAAAATCTCGCATTTTTCCTTGAGAATCCATTCTTCTATGTCTGCAACACTAATCAGACCTTCGAGGAGTAGTTTCCTGCCATTCAGCTCACAAGATCGAAATAGCCAGTCCCACAACTGATAAAAATAATAAATTAGTAGTTACCGAAGTGTCACATTTGTAAAGAACCGAAAAAGAAACACAAACACAAATGTTATATAATCAGATGGCTATGATGGCATTCTAATAGTTAAAAGCTCCTAGGTTCACAAGACAGTACATTGCC
Source organism: Chloranthus sessilifolius (assembly GCA_021018995.1). NCBI lineage: Eukaryota > Viridiplantae > Streptophyta > Magnoliopsida > Chloranthales > Chloranthaceae > Chloranthus > Chloranthus sessilifolius. The sequence goes on along the minus strand of JAJIZI010000016.1, from coordinate 5,287,355 downwards.
CTTGATATGTTTACGAGCTTCCTTTATATAAAACAGAGAATAACTCGTACCTAATGGGGGACTAAACTTACACACAATATGACTACATATAAACATAATAATAAAACTAATAACTAATAAGCATGGATTTTGTATATTCGGCCACATTATCTAGAATAGGACCTGAGTTTTGTGCTCTTACCTGGATTGGTTTTAATTTCTGGATGGCCATCTTCAATGTCCATGATCTTTCTGAAACCAGCTTTGTGCCATACTGACATGGTCCTCTAATGTTCTCTCCGTTCCTATCTTTTTCAATAGATTGTCTTCTACCAAGGAGATTGGAAGGTGGAGCTGGTTTTTTATGGTACTTGGGCCTGGCTGTCATAAGCACTGTGAGTCAGCATCAAACTACAGTATGTACATAAAGAGGAAATGGGGCACCCCACTGCATCAATAGAGGGAACCTTGACAAGTGCATTTGTTTTACCAGTTGGCACACATCCTTCACCAATTGCTCCAAGTTACAAATCATCATGTGAACCGATGTTAGCCTAAAATTGGTGCCCATTGGAGGATTCTAACCATTCGATCCATGCTCAATCCTATATTGAAGTAATTGGATTGGATAGTACTGATCTGCTGATGGGTATATTCTTTTTGGGCTAAGTGAAGTTCACATGATTTCTCACCACGTGGACGAAGTGGATTGGTTAAAAGAGTGCCCCACATGGCAACATGTGACCTAGAAGTATGCCGGTAGGGGAGCCATCTATTGATGTTGGTGACCAGAGACAACTCATTTGTTAATAACCAGACGCAATGTATATTACCAATTGTCATTCCTGAAATATACAAGGATTCTGATGTGTAGAAAAGCAGTCATGAAACCAATCTCGCCAAAAGCCAAGAACGATTTCACTAAAAGTGTTTGGACAGCAGGAATCCACAAAAGCTATTTCCGCAAATAGCTAGTATAAAATAAGTAGCTATTTACTCCTTTTGCGCTATTGACATTTTAATAGCACAACTCCCATCAACATTTTGCATCTATCCAAACATAAAACATAGGGTAAAATTGGTGCAATCCACGTTTTACGTGCTGCCAAGATGGCCCTTAAGAAAGGGATCTAGCATTAACAAAAACAAAAGCCCAGATGATACCTCATTAGGCAGGATCCCTCCCTGAAGTACAGCAAATCATTTGTGTATTCATCAAAGATTGAAATTATTGATATAATGTATGCAAGTCCCATTTGAAGAGAGTCCTCCTGTACGAATTTGAATTCATAGTTTCGGTGAAGATTTTACAGAAATTTTGTTTGTACAATTGTACTGCTATTTGGCTGTACACTAGCCATCAGAATACAATTTCAATAACGGGTCAATCACGGGAATTGATCTCTGATAATGTGTGGAAGGAAAAAAGTTGACTAAAAAAACGCTGAAGACAATCAAATCTATGATCAAACTATTACTCTTTAACATATCCGCCATAAAACGCTTGAAAATATCAAAACCATGATCAAAATATTTTAAGTGTAATAACATATACAAGCCCTACAAACCTGATGGACGATAACTCCGCCATAGATTGCCAATGGGAAACTGGAGAGGAAAGATGCAATAACAGCACCAACCACTGCAGCTGGCCACAAGATGATAGCAAGACCAGCAAACGGTACACAAACTGTCTCCATGAATGGCCCTTCTCTTCCAATCAAGTCCTGAAAGAGCCTCTGCCATCCTTTAAGTAGCATATAGGGACTTTTCCATAGTGCCACAGCTGTTATCATGGGCACATCTACAGGTATGGCAAGTAGGCTAACTAGCAAACAACTGGGTAGCTTCAATAACCTTCCAAAATAATCAAAGTGTGAGAATTGAGAAATAATAAGAATTGGGTAAATTGTATGATTCAAATTTCAAAGTGAATTGTGCTTTGGGAAAGGTTTCAAGTGTGAGATTTGAATTGCAAGCAGTTCACTAAGAAACCTAAACTGGAAATGATTAAAAGATGTTCCATACTTGATATCAGTGGGTTTCTGATCCTCTGCTACTTTCTCACTCAGTTCATCCATGTAAGAAAAGTAGGAGTGGAAGCATATGTCCGTAAAGTCCCGCACCACCGTACAACTCCCCTTAAGCGTGCTCCAACAACCATCCTGGTAATATAGTGAAAGGTAGACCAGATTATGAAAACACCATAAGGATTTTACAGTTATGTAAAATTTTAAAAATGGGCATGGAAAAAGAATTTTACAAGTAGAAAAAGAAAAGCTTACAGTGAAACAATGATAAAACTTTTCAACAACATGTTCCCCAACTGCTTCGAAGGTTGCAATCAGAGGAGCAAAAAAACCATATCCCAATCCAAGCAGAAAGCTCCCTAAACTTCCAAAGATTGGCCACACGAGTAAAGGAATTGGCAGGGATACCAATATCAGACTTTTCAATACAGGCCCGAGTCTTTTGGTTCTGCTCAAGAAATAAGGGAATGAAAGATTGGAGGAAAATAAAGTAAAAGGAGAACTACATAGCAAAGTTACTGCCACTAAGTTTGAGTTCAGACTCGGAATTTGCAATTCGCTACTATCAAGCAAACCCTATTAGCATAGCTGCAGAGGGTAGGATGAGTTTTTAAAGTATTTATTATTTTATACTATAAATTTGCACTGTTTAACGAAGGAAACACAAATGACCACCTGATTAGCTATAAACTTAAAGACCATTAGGTCTTAGATTCTAATCCTCTCTCTATGCTTTAAACTTTTATTTAACAAAAAGTAGTTACCATTAACCAGTCAATTCACTTATCATGCCAAATCAGACTGAACTGAACCACGAACAGCTTCGTTGTACTCAATTAGCTGTTCGCTAGGTGAATGAGTGAATTAATTAACATAGCTACAAAGCAACTACACAAATGGGTTAAACAGTCTGTAGTTTAAAGAAACAAACTCTCTAACGTCTTCATTTAGAAAATCTCTCATGCAGTATAACCGACATTACAAATCTTAATGCTGGTTCAGTATTTTTATTTTTATTTTTGAACAATTCAGGCATGGAAGGCCATATTGATCTTCTGCAGCTGTGTTTTCTAGATCATACCTACAGGTTTATTCAGGTTTAAAATTTCCAACCAGTTGGGTCAGGCTGAAACTCTCAACTTGTTGAATAAACAGTCTGGCCGGTTTAGATCAGTTAGGTCCAGGTTGGTGTATGTAATAATTCCAAGAGATTAGCCAGACAGTCACCTCTTCAAAGATTAAATAGCTCTAATTCATCAAAAAAATAAAAGATCAAATAGCTAGTAAAAGAAAACTACAGGTTACGTATGTATCCCATCCACACCTCCCAGCACCCGGTACGTAAGGAACAGCACTAGTTTTTAATTTGTTTGCTAACTGGGGAACAGTGGGCCATATTGGCCTATTATTGCTGCTCATTAGTTACGTTTCAGATGTGAGGTTGAGAGGTATAAAACATACTTTACCACACAGTAATAAGTCCATATACAATGTGCTGGCCATAACCCAAGGATAATGACAGAATTTCCAAGGAGAATGATAGCAGTTACAACTGGACCGATGATCGCCGCTGCAAAAAGAAATCATATCAGAGGCATCAAGCAAATGTGCTGTGCTCATATACATGAATGCAACTGTATTATACACACATATGTATTGTGCGTATACCATCGATGCATGTGTGCATATCATCAGTGTGAGGGCGGCTCTTCTCTTTGGGTATTCCAGTTTGGCCGCAGTTTTCTCTTCTTTCTGGGGTTTGTGTCCTCTTGTTTTGGGTTTTTTTTAGGTATGCTTTTGCCTTTTCGGCAACAGCTTCTCGCTGTGCCCTTTTGTATAGTTTTTTTTTGGTTTCTAACATACTAGTGTCCCTCCTATTGATAAAAAAAACCGTATGTGCACGCATGCATGAGCACATGGGAGAAAAGTAATCTACTACACATGAGTATTATGTAGGGCGATTTACTTACAAACGCCCTGTGCCGTTTTTTATAACCAAACAGTCGGGTGCTCTTATTTATAACCCAACAGCACCCCGGCACACGCGAAACGGGCGATTGCTGAGTATAAGATGGGTAGGGCAACTTAGAAGTTGGGTAGGGCGACTTAGAAGTTGGGTTTAAGTTAACCTTTTTACCCTTCTTACATGGCTCCTGGGTTCAAAAATTGAAAGAAAACCTGGGTTCAAGATCTCTCTTAGCAAGCCATTAATGGCTCCTTCCCTCCCACTCCAAACCAGAACGGTGGAGAAGAAGACCCCACAATGGACGGATCTCTCTCTCCCAACTTAACTTAACCTCTTTGAACCCTCTCCTCCTTCCCACTCCAAACCAGAACAGTGTCATTTTGATGAGAGAAAAAAAAGAGTGAAAAGAAGAACAGAAAAGAGAAAGAGGAGAGAGATAAGAGAAGGAAAGCAAGATTCGTTGAGTCTGATCCATGCAAAACCTAGGTCCTTCAAAAACCTCTTCTTCTCAAATCCTTCAAATCCTCTCTTCTTTCTCTCTCTTCACTAGCTGAAGAAATGTTACATTTGGCGTTCGCCAGCATGAACCCAAGTTCACGATCGCTGGAGAAGATACTCAAAAATTGAAACTTAGACAAAACAAGGGTTTAATTGTAGAGAGAGAGAGACTAGGCAGAGGCAAACCCTCTCTCTTCTTTCTCTCACTCTCACTAACTCAAAAAATGAAACCCTCTATTTGGCGTTCACCGGCATGAACTCAAGTTCACGATCGCCAAATTGCCGGAGAAGACACTTTGAAACTCAAACAAAAAAAAATGGTTTAATTGTTGAGAGAGAAAGAGACTAGGCAATGGCAAACCCTCTCTTCTCTCTCTCTCACTAATTGAAAAAAAGAAACCTCTATTTGGTGTTCGCCGGCAGCTCAAGTTCACGATCGCTGGATCGCCAGAGAAGACACTCAAAAATTGAAGGGCTATTCAAGGGTTATTCGGTAAAATACATTTGCACCCTGCATCAATGCGGGCCGTTTAAAAGCTGCAGGGGCGCTTTTTAGTAATTAAAAAAAAATTCACGGAAATGGTGATAAAAATTGTGAAGGGGCGTTTCTCATACATTTTGGTTAGAATCTCCCTGTCTAGAGGTTTTTTTAAGGGAACAAGGGGTAGCGACAGTCCAGTGTCATATAAATGCGATCAATGTTATATAACATTGGATCATAAATAGATCGTAGACCGTCCAATTGAGCCACCTCTCTTATGTACCATATCAAAGAATTCCACCTCAAAACCTGTTAGCATGCAACCAATTTGTCCTAAGATAGGCAATAAAGTCATGGGCAACGGCCCGCAAACAAGGGTTTTTTTATTTTTTTCAGACGGCAAAGAAAATCTGATAGGTGATTTTGTTTTTTTAATATAGGCACAATAATAGTGATGGATATGCTTCTCCTGTGGTGCACGGGCCTGAAGTTGCCCGTGCTCAGCCCATTCAATATAAAACAAGTAGGGCTGGTCATGACAAGAAGTGACTGTAAAATGCTTTAGTGCCAGGCCAAGGCCCAGGTCCAGTTACTAATAAGAGCGCTAGTGTGGACTGCCCCAACCAATCACCTGATGAAATAGTGTCATCAGACGAACACTGGATTGTAGCTCATCCATATGCATTTGCCCCTCTATTAAATTGTTTGTGAGAATCTTGTTAAATCTAAATAACTAATAAAAATTTAAATTTTCATCTATAAGAACATGGGAAACAAACAAATTGAAAAAAAGAAGTGAAAAAGGGTTACCTTTGAGAATCCCAACAGTTAAGAGCATGAGGAAGAAGGGCAGAAAAGAGATGAAGCTCCATAGCTTCGCAAGAAACCCTGTAGGAACATCCATTATTTGACCACCCTATGTAGTTATTAGTAAGGATGAGGTAGTTCTTATAAAAAAAAACAGAAGTACGGATGAGGTAGGAACGAAAAGAGGGGCAAAAACAGAAATTATGCTGGTATTTTCTGAAGAGGTGGGTGGAAAAGGGGTAAAATGGGAAGCCAAGAAAGAAGTTATACTGTTTTAGTGTTTTTAAACCGCTTTGAGTTGATATAGAAAAGCAGAAGAGGGAGGAAAAAAAAAACAGGGAATCGGTGGAGGAAAGTGAGAGAGGGGGTGTACGTGGCAAAAGTGGGGTTGTTATATCTGGCCACGTATCGTTCACTTGACGCGTTTCTCGTGAAGATGATGCCAAATGAAGCAGAGAGTGAAGACTGGTCCACCGTTTCATGGTTTTGGGTTTTGGAGGGAACCTCGCCAAAATGGAGGAGTTATATCTTCCGCTTTTAAGTCCTTATCTCTTTTAAATATGTCGCCCAAAGATGTACAAATATTTTTGAGGAGCCGTAGAGAATCTATAGGTTTATGAAAATTAAGACTAAGATTAAGATCTTAGTGCATCTCATCCCATTCTATCATGATCGCCAAATAACTTGGTTGCAGTGGCCGAGCCTTTTTAATTTATACCTGTTTTTTTCACAATTTTGACTTCGTATCACATGACAAAGATCCCGAAAAGTGACTTGAAAACATATGGTATTAATTACACTCGCATATAGTTTTGAGTTACTTTTTTACACCTTTACCAATCGGAACAAAATCACTTATTTGATCATATGATTTATATACACTTTAACTGCCCACCCATCAATATTTGTCATGAGTACGGAATTAGTGAGTGACCGTTGATGACAAATCCACCAAATACAATCTCTAAAATGTTAAAGTCATTTTGCAAGATGCCCATGTGAGATTCTAAATAATAATTTTCTCATAAGGATTTTGTATGCACAATTTTTTTCCCTCACTTAATAGTAAAAACTGTCATTAACTAACATGTCAGAGAGGAAGACAATCTTACCCTTCATTCTTGTGTAATTTTTTATGCGTGAATCAGTCTTTTGACGCTTGATCCGTGAATTCCTATCCTAATTCAGTCACCTTATACCCGAATCGGTCATTTAAAGCCATTTTTATGGCATAAAGTGAGGCATGCATTCGTAGCCTAATTAGTTCTTTTGATGCCTGAATCGGTCTCTTGATGCATGAATCGGCCTTTTTATGCCTTGTGCATTCTTAACCTGATTCGGTCATCTTATGCCTGAATTGATTATTTTATGCCATTTAGCGTCGGCTCATATCATTTATGAGGGATTTGGCACGTCACTGATGAGTGATGAGCGCCAATTTCTATCAATTTAATGTTTCTTGTGTATCGAAAAGTGGAGGACTAGGTGGGATAATGGGCCAACCCGACCCATTGACAGCCCCACCAGATAATGATATTTAGTCAATAACAAGAGAGTAAAACGTAAGCAAAGCAGCAACCAGTTGAATCTATCTAAAACAAAGATGAACAAAATAACAGTCACAGATATATAAATAAATAAATTTACTTTATAAAAATAAATAAATAAAATAAAATACAAAACTCTATTCAGTACATATTTTGTTAAAAAAATAATATTCTCAGACACCAACCCTCAAGATCATTAACAAAAATAATAATACAATAAACTACTCATAGTTTAGGTAGAGATAGATGTGAAATGATCCTACAAATTCTGGTAGGTCTTGGAAATGGGTATCGAAAATAAATGTGTTTTACAACAGATCTTTTAACTACCTCTTTGTTCTGCAACTCCGAGTCACTAGAACTCCCCTCGGTGGAGCAGTCAACTCTATCTGACACCTACCATACAACCAATAAGAAAAGTGAGTCAAACCCAAACTCGTTCTCACTCGGAACGTTCCTCTAATATTATACCTAATCCTATTCGATTCAACCTGCTTTCGAAGCTCTGAAGCTAGATGCAGTGGCAAGTATACTTCGCTAGAAATCATATGAACAGCTTCTAATCTCGCCTCCCCTCTTCTCTGAGCGAACGGCTCTAGTGCTTGCGTTGCAATGAGACGGTCAAAAAAGTACAATTCGATATTGAGGTACTCGAACCGTACGTCCATCTTACGGTTTGGATTTGAGAAGTTGGCTAGGAAAGTCAGATCACCGTTGAAATATTCGGGTGAGTCGATGTACAAACTATTAAGGGCAGCACTAGGTACTTCAAATGATGGGTGCCGAGGTTTGACCACTAGGAAGATGACAAGTGTCATAATACCGGCGATTATGAGGACGAGACTGAAGATGATACAGAAAAACGCGCCGCACCATACGAAGGCGTGAGTACGCCGCGGTGGCGGGAGTAACGCCTGTTTTCTTATTTTTGTGATGTTGCCCGGCGGCGCCGGGAGTTGCTGCTTCATGGGTAGGGTGGTTTGGATGGGTTGGATTGGACGGTTGTGATGAGAAGTTGGTTTGGGTTGGTTTTGGTATGGGGTGATGGCGAGCATCTTAGGAGAAGTGTTGAGAAGAAAGACCTCTGAAAGAAGTTACGAGTTAGACAGGGGAGAGTTTGATTTTTCTCTTTTATGAAGATGTGTATATGGTGTTTTTGATGAGTACAGAGGATTGTACTCTGGATTATTGGTGAGATGTTTAGTTAGGGCTAGGCCTTGAAACAGCAAGTTTGGGTTTGGCTGGTTCTAGTCCGGTTCGGGTCGACCTGATTATTTCTTGCCTCATGCTGAACTGGATCCGGCCAAGCCCGATTAGGAAAAACTATTGGTTACGATATAAGGTATGGAGTTTGGTCAGGTCAGGTAGGGTTGGGTCTAGTTCGAGTCAAGAACTCACACCCGAACCCTATTTGTTTAATACACTGGTCAAGAATTTGACCTAGCCTTGCCCGATGGGTCAGTATTTTGGACCCAAACCTGACCAATTCCTAGTCAGATTGCTTAACTCGTCCGTCCAACTCGAGTTGCCCTAACTTAAGTTGTCGGTCATCTACATGAAAGAATGCCACATGGAAATCCTGGATTGACTAGACTAGTATCAGGTGGACGGCTTAGATTGACGCGAGTGCAATCCATGCCACATGCATATATGGACATATGGCATGAAACTATTTACTCATCTTCTAATATCCAAACTCCAGAGTAAAAAAGTAAGTAAAGTGATTAAAGGCAAAAGAAGCTTTTGATTTGAAGGTCGGAGGGAAGCGGGTTGTTTTGAGATTGGGAAAAGGAAGTGGGGGTTTTGAATAAAGCGGAAAGATGGGAGATGTGGGATTGAAGTGGGTTTGCTTTTTGGCATTGCATCACTGTTAAGAATAAGAAATGACCATATTGTTGGAGCAAGTGCTCGCCTGCTTTTGAAGGTTTGAATGAATTATTATTCTGATAGTTTTATTCACATCCACAAAATCTTGTACTAAGCTCAACGTTAAAAATATTGAGTTTCTTTAAATCAGATGATGGAGATTGTGTTTCGTTTTAAATCTTTCACACAAGGAATCTTGAGGCCATCACGGTACCATCAAATGGTCAATTTTCAATTCCACATATCCATAAAATCATATTTAAGCGTGATGCGTATCACATAATGACTTTAGAGATCATAACTACTACCACCCCTCCCTCCCTCCCTCCCTCCCTCCCTCCTTATATAACCCTCAAAACCCACACCAACTTTGAGACCACAACCATATTAGTATGCCTTGGTATAAGGTATCCTACCTATGCACCAAGGGCCGTCCATGGGCCAATTTCACTAAGCCAAACTTTTCAAAACTTGGGAAGGACACAGCTAAGGTGTCAACTCGAGTATCCGAGGCCGATACGTATCGGCTATTTTTTTTTTTTTTTTTAAATAAAAACTCAATTGAAACCAAGACGTATCTACGATACTGATACATATCAGTTTGGCCAAAAACTGATACGTATCACCGATACGTATCAGTATTGACCGATATTTGATACCTTGGACACGGGTATTTATGAGCATTGCAAGGGCTCGCGTCACTCTTTGTGTCAACCTCATAAGCGCATGGATGCATTTGACCACCATATCAGCGTGGTGATAAATTTTGACAAAATTCTCCTAAATTTTCCACAATCAGGGTCAAACCAAAATTTTGGCAAAATTTCGGTGGCTTTGCCAAAATTTCTAATTTCTTTAAGGGAACCTCTATCTGCTCCCACGACGGGTGCTTACACTAACCCACTCACTACCTTATATCACACAATCATGATCATGTTTCCTTCTAATCCTTAACATAGTGGATCTTGTGATAATGGGTGTGCCATCAGAAGGTCAACGTCTTGATTCCACGTGGCGCAGATCCCAGAATGGGGCCCTAAAATCACATAGTACTTATCATGCTTAAACGTGATTTTAGGGCAATGTTTTGGGATCTGTGCCACGTGTAATATGAAAATTGACCGTATGATGGCACACCCATCATCTCAAGATCTATTTTGTCAAAGATCGGAAGGAAAAATTATTACGATCGAATGATATAAGGCGGTCACTGGATTTTAGCGTAGGCGCCCACCAGTAAAATGGTGGGTGCAAATAGAGGTACCCTTTCTTTAATCAACAAATTAATGGAATTTCATCAAAATTAGCAAAATTTTGCCAAAATTAATGAAATCTTTATAATTTTTGTATAACAAATACAATTTTTATCTGGACCTGACTCTCTTGACCGTTATTTAAACACCATTTTTGGTGTTTAAATGATCTTACACCATCAATGGTTTAAGATGTGGGTGATCCGTACGATCAATATTATAGATCATATATTGGCGTGCAACAAACTCAAAAATGGGGTTTTAGGAAGATTTAAATCACCCATCTGTGAGCTATAATATCAACCATTATTTTTGGTTTTAATGGTTGATATTAAAGTTTGTCAATCGGATGATTCACATCCACTAATAGAATGTTTCTTTGGGCTGAGACATGTTCCAATATAATAGATTACCACTTAGACAATTTAGATTGGTCACAAATGTATCCCTCGTGTCATAATAGTAAATCAAATTTCTTTGGCATGACCTTAAAAGTCTACTTTAATGTGTAAGATCAATTAAACATTATTTTGGTGTTTTTTTTTTTTCTTTATGATGATGTCATATGGCATAGACAGCTTGGCTCGATAACCCTCACCTTATTAATATAAGGGAGGAATCAAAGGTAGAGTGTAAAACTTATGAACCTCAATCTTACAAAGGAGGGAGGATACCACTGAGCTACCACTTAATCGATAACATTATTTTGGTGTTTAAATGTAGGTTGGTAGCCATTATCCCTAATATATTCATATCTGATTCTAGGGCAATGGCTGGGGACAACAATCAATTAAACATCATTTAGGACTCCAAAGCCCTTTCAACTAATTGCCCCTGATTCGAGCATCCAAAGTACTTTTTATGCTTAATAAAAGCTTGATATCCGATTCCCAAGCATCCAAAGTCGGTTCCGTAGAATGGGAAAAGTCACCTGCACTTTGTCCTTAATAAATATGTCCTCCATACGACTAGAGTTAATTCCTGGATCAGGAAATCAAACGACATTAAATCTCATCCATAAAAGTGGCATCCTATTACATGCATCTATGGAAAAGGGTCAGAAATTCAATTAAGCATCTCCTAAGCTCTATTGACTGTCCACGGACCACTGTTTCTAATCGTCTCCATTTTGTAGCTTATACTTTACTTCCGCAAGCCATCAGAAAAATTCGACTTAGCACCAAGGTGTTAACTCGGTTACTGGTATTGAGTATCGGTCCAGAGAGATTTGATACGAATTGGCCGATACCAAGTTCACCGGGAAATTTAAATAAAAAATGAGAGACATCAGCCAATACCCAATACATATCGATCGATACGGGCCTATATTACCGATACCTAAATCAATTTTACTACCGACACATATTGGCGCCGGTACATATCGGTTTGTCGAAAAACCAACATGTATCGGTGTCGATGGATTTTTAAACCTTGCTTAACACTGAGATTGTATAAAAAAAATATAGGTAGACCTTTTTTTTCTTCTTTTTTAACAATTAAGGGTCTCTCATTCTTACGCTTCGACTATTCTCTAAGGACCCCCTCGCACCCATCGTGCCACGATTATGTGGGGCATCTTGTTATTGCAAAAGAGGAGTCGCTATTCAAAGTTACCACCTTGGGGAGCAAACTCAAGTTGTCAACCATTGTGACAACCCATTGATGGGAGGTAGCTATTCGCACCTACCTATTGAATTACTGAGGGCACCTACAGGTAGCACGCATCACGATCAAATCTTATTTTTAGGTCACTTTTTGAGATGTATATCATATATATGAATTAAAAGTAATTGTCTAATGGTACGCCCATTGCCTCAAGATACATTGTGTGAAAGATTGGGAGAAAATGATATACTCATGGTCTCGTAGTCTACTTCCAAGCAGTCAATGTTTTCATTATAGATGACCTTAAATTCGATGGGTGCAAATAGAGCTACCCAAAAAAATATATACCATGTCATTATTAGCTACAAACGCTTAAAAAAAAATGAAAGACTAAAATAGATTTAGATAATTGCATAATAGCTTTTCATTTTCGTTGTTGTTGGGCACGAAGCATCCAACCTCGACCTTCAACACATTGGGTGGGCATGAGTCATCCAAAAAACTGGATCGGGTCAGGTTTTTGAGCCGACCCAGAGTCAACCTTTGGGTCGGGTTGAGCAGAGCATATGCCCTTGACCCATTAAGCAGCCAAAATTTTGACCAGGCCCTAATCAAAACGAACCCAACCCAACCAGATCTAGCTTTTTTATAACAACATATCCAGCCACTTAGATTACCCCCAACACCCCTACATCACACATAGCAATCAGTAGGGATAAATCATCACGAGCGGCCAATAAGGGTTGGTATTCAAACTCAGTTGGCCCAAGCACGCAATTTCAATCCAAAGACTTAATATTTTGAAGACTTTCTTGTTTATAAGAAATATTTTGAAGACTTGTACCATGCGAAAACAACATCTAAGTAGTATGATTTGGAGGCCATGATTCAAAGATTTTTTATATTAGCACAAAAACATGGTCTCTATCATATGATTCAATGTAATCAACTATTGAATCAGATGACTGCCTTTAAATGCCTTGAATTGTGATAGAGATAATGTTTCATGCTAAATTTTTACTTTAAAATGTCGTAGATTATAGAGTTCAAATTAGATTACTTAGATTGTATTTTCATATGACATAGCTCCCAAAAATATCAAGTCTTTCTTTTAAATTTAGATTGTACCCAAGGGCCAACTTTGTATCGGAAATCCATGGCGCCCCCGCCCCCCCCCCCCCCCCCACTTCTTACATTTTACTCAGCATATACAAGGATAAAAAAAATAGGTAAGTGTAAAAAATATGGCAATCAAAAACTACACAAACTAAGTAAAATGTAAATACAAGATTTACATGATTTGATAATTTGCCTAAGTTCAAAAGTGATGTTGAGTCCTTTCATTAATTTGTGAATATTAGGGTTACAAATTTATGAAACCTCACCTAACTTGTTACAGAAATCTATTAGTTGTGGCGGGGTGTAGAGTCCAACAAATCTGTTGGTAAATACCCTAAACAGAATTTAAGGCACAATCTCAACACTAAAGTTTGAGAGACTTTTCACTTGAAATGACCCTTCGTAGTAATAGAAGAAGAAAAATTAAAATAAGGAATGTAATTGGATGCAAGAAAAGCAGGCGTGCATATCTAACGATAGAAGAGGTGACACGTTTCGCATTTAATGACTTGAACTTGAATAAAGATGAAAGGTTTACTTCCATTAGAGGAGAGGGAGAGGGTGTTTCAATTTCAAAGGTAACTGGCAAAATGGAAGAGTTTGTGGGTTTGAATGTGGTGAAAAAGAAAAGAGATAGGAGGAAAGGAGAGAGATGGATAAATCATTATTGCAGTTCACATAAGATATTGCTGGTGGGAGAGGGAGATTTCTCATTTTCAGCTTGTTTAGCAAGGGAATTTGGTTCTGCTCATAACATGGTAGCCACTTCTCGTGATTCCAAAGGTATATATGCATTTTAATGCCCTTTCTTCCTTTTCTTGATTCTGCTCTATCTCTGCATGCATAGATTTCTGTCTTCTTTTTTTTTTTTTTTTTAATTAATGGATAGTTTAATCTTAAAGGGCTGTACCGAGCCAAACCTACATAGGTTAATTTCACCCATCTTAATTATGCTATAGTCTTTGCAAATCCTTTCTACTGCAAAAATCCTTGCATCCAAGGGTTCTAAAGAAGGTGAAGTTTATATATGGTTCACCCTATTTTATTTCCACTTATTGCTTTAATTCCCTTCATTTCCGTGTACCTTCACTTTAAAGAAGTAATTTACGATGATGAATTTGCAAGATCTCTATGATAGGATCTCAAAACCACCACAAGGCTTCATGGTTTGTTTTCTTTTTATATTTAATGATTTAAAGTAGCCACTCTCAAACAAGAAGGAGAACGGATTGATATATTTTCTGTTGGATAATTGCTTCTTCACTGACATTTAAATGAGCTTGCACCATCACTAATGAAGTGTGATTTATCATTATGTCGTGTGGCTCATATATGTGATTAATCTAAATTGTACAACTTGAAATCCATCATTGGAAATCATTGGATCAATGTCACTCATATCTTATACTGTTGATGGTGCAAGATCATTTAAACACCACATTAATTGACAGTCCGGACAGTCGGGTTTAGCACCACAAAAAAGACAGACATGACATTTTGGGGGCCTGTGCCATGTGAAAGCACCATCTAAGCCGTCTAATTTTCATGTCATGATCAAAAGGTCTTTGGTATAAAAGATTGGCCCCAAAACACGATCTTTAGATCAAACGGTTCACATCCCAAAAGTGAACCATTTCCAAATCCTCTTCTAAGATGGGACGCTTATGTAACAGATCTAAATACTTTTATTATAGAAGAGTTATAGTAAAACCAAACATGAGAATAAGAAGGTGAAGTAGGAGATTAGAAAGAGAAGAGAGACCTCATGAGAGACTACATTGTGGAAGATCTTGATATTATTTTATTATTTTATTATCTTTGTAAGTATATAAAAATATACGCACGATAAAATAAGCATAGTACCTAACAATCTTAATCTTAAGAAATATTTAAACAACCCTAAAGATTCTTTATTAACTTATCTTATACCCACTCTACCTCAAATAATTTGAGTTAGTGATAAATATGCATGACTCATGAGCCCATGTATGATATTTGTAGAGGAGCTGGAGGTAAAGCATTGGAGCTCTGTTGCACATGTAGAGGAGTTGAAGAGATTGGGATGCCTCATTCTCAATGATATTGATGTCAACGAAATGAATCAACACCCAATCTTAAAAAAGATGAAGTTCCATCGTATCGTATTCAACTTCCCACACGCTGGCCATTTTCCTACCTTGTGTGAAAGAGATCGCTCGCTCATTGAGTAAGTATGATTGATCATATGGTACGAGTCATAAAGAATTGAGGTTGCGTATGGCATAGCTCTTTGCTAGCCTTTGCTACAGCAGAGTTCGCCTGCTTAATTTAGCTAGTTCTCATTCTCTTTTCTAACTCTTTGCAAAGGAGGATTTACTTGCTCTATCAGCAACCTCCCTGCTCTCTACTAACTCCCTATCAGAGCAAATAAAATCTGCTTTGGCAAAGAGTGAGTAGAGAGGAAGGTAAATCTATTGAACAGGTGAATCTTAAATAAAATCTTGTTGTGCAAAGAATTATCAAAGAGAATGAGTACCTGCTAAAGCAGGTAGCGGGATGTTAGCAATGAGGATAAGAACCTGCTAAAGCAGGTGAACTCTACCATGACAAGAGCTAGTAGAGAGCTATACCATACGCAGCCTGAGTTGCTGATATGGTATGCTTATGGCTAAGAGTTTGTCTTTGATGGGTGGTCCTCCCATCAAAAGTGTGATTTTATGACACACACGGACTTCCAATGCATGGAAGTCTGTGTGTTATAAAGTCATATAGAATGACTAATGGGTGGCTTCTTTGTTAGAAGGTGATCCAATGTCGATTGGACCTTATAGCACATGCAAAAGTTGCATATGACCACTATTATGCTTGCAACGCCTTTTTTATCTTTTCTTTTGCTCTTTTTTGTCTTTTTCTTTTTAGTTTTGTCTGCCAATATACATAGATTTTTGTGAGTGCCAAACAAGTACGAGGTCAAACGTATCTAATGCATCTGTTGAGATTGGTCAATTTAAAAGAGATCAGATCAATCGGGCCGTGGACTAATACCATATTTTTATTGAGTTTGTGTTACACACTGTCCGGATTTGGGTCACTTTTTCGCGTGCCATGTGGAACTATCATATGTTTTCTATGATTTGATGTATATGATTTCAAAATATATCGTGCAAAAGATAAAAGTTGTTTAATTCTAGCTAATAACATCTACTAATCCTTGAATGGATCAAGTGTAGGGTCCCACTGTCAATATATGTATATTCTCCTCATAAACATACAACAATGGGATTAACTAATTAATAATCCTAACTGCCTACCTCTTCTGTCATGGATCCCTAAAAAGTCTTCATAAGAAGCTATTATCGGCTTTCTTCAAGAGCGCACGTGAGATGCTGAGCGAAAACGGTGAAGTGCACGTGTCACACAGAAAAGACTACCCTTACTGCAGATGGAAACTGGAGAAGCTAGCCAAAAGAGCAGGCCTCAGTTTGATTGAAAACGTAGAGTTTAAGAAGGAGGAGTATCCAGGTTACCATAACAAGAGAGGTGGAGGCATCAAGAGCAACCAAAAGTTCCCGTTGAAGGAATGTTTTACCTTCAAATTCTCATTAGGGGTGCCCTTAAACATGGTGAATGAGACTTCTCAAGGTGGTGCGGCTGGTGCCTCTGATCTCAATGAGGTGTTAACAGCTTTACATCTCTAATGAATGCTTAATTACTACTTCCAAAAGACCATACCGCGTCTTTTGGTATATTTACCAGCCAAATGTGGATCACAGGATCCCAAATATATATTTTATTCTATACAAACTCTGATATTTTGGAGACCTACTATGACAATGAAAACATTTTCTGTATATCCAATCAAACTCGATAATATCAGAATTTGATGACTTGGACCATCTTACTAATGAGATGCTCTGATATCTTACTAAATTTTGCTTTAGCTAATGCTCCAATAAGAAGAATAATGGGAACTATTGTTGTTATGTCTTATGCCGCTAAGGCATTCGCGAAGTATTAATGATCCAATCATGAAGGACCCCTAAGTTGAGATGCTCTAATATGGTACTAAATTTTGCTTTAGCTAATACTCCAATCAGCGTGACCCCTAAGTTGAGATCCTCTAATATGTTACTAAATTTTGCTTTGGCTAATGCTGCAATCAGAGGAATAATGGGAGCCACTGTTGTTACGTCGAGACTAAGGGGAGTATTGATGATCCAATCACGAAGGGCCCTTCAGTCCAGGGCAAAATAGTAATTTCGGTTAAAGCTTTTTTTAGCCATGGTCACAAAAATCACAGAATTTTTTAAAAAAATCGCGAATAATTCGCCAATTTAAGGTCTTCCGAATTAATCCCAAATTATTAGCAAATTTTTCGAAAATTCACTTGATCACAAAAATTCGCGAATAATTTGCAAATTATTCCCGAATAATTCTGGAATTTTTCAAAAAAATTGTGGCTTACTAATTTTTTTTTTTTTTTTTTTTAATTTATAATTTTTTTAATTTTTCTCACCGGTTTTCCTCCGAATATTTCCCCAAACTTTTTGGATTTGCCGGATTTTTTTGAATTTTCACTTCTCGAAACTATTGCCGAACCCCAATTTGGTGACTTACGTGTTTAAATGTAACAGTAGGGTATTTAATGTACTTTTGGATTTGCTGCTCTTTCAACCTTTTCTATAACTCGACAAAACAAAAATAAAAAATGAGTACCTTTAAATCAACCTATCAAATCTTTGAGTTCACCCAGACTAAAACACATTGACTATTTTGAATCAGATGATGGAGATCATTTATCTTCTCAATCTTTCACACGATGGATCTTGAGATCATCGGTGTACCATTAGACGGTATATTTTTTATTTTATGTGGTGCACACTCAAAAAAGTGACCTTAAAATCAATTTTGAGCTAGGATGTGATGTTAAGGTCACTAATTTTAAATGTGTGCCACGTAAAATAAAACACTAACCGTTTGATGCTACGCTCATGATTTCAAGGTCCGTCCTTTGAAAATTTGGGAGGATAAACGATCTCCACCGACGGAGTCAATGTGTATCAGCATGGGTGAACTCAAAGATTCTATGGGTGGATTTAAAGGTACTCATAGAAAATCCAAGTGAATCTATGGGTCAAAATCTCAGGTTACTAATACATATCGTCTGAGCTCCAAAACGATACGCATCAGTATCGTCCGATACCGAACGATATATTCAATGTATCGTTCAGTATCTGCCATACAACTGAACGATACAATACATTGAATGTACCGTATCGTTAAGTTCCGATACGTATCGGTATCAGACGAAATTTTGATCCATAAGACGGAGACACTATTGTCGAGGCATTTAAAATCGTTGCCTTGTGTGATCGATTTGCTTTCTTGTTGTTTATTATCATTTCTCTCTTTATTATTATAATATCGAAGTCCTATCTAATATAAATGAATTAGCTAGCATTTGCCTCCTTACTTCCCATGTTTAGCAGCACTAATTGCTTTGTCTAATGTAAATGGTGGCATGTCATGGTGTGGTGAATATATACTTCACAAAAGGACCAGCGTCTCCGCTCGTCACTTAATCGTTAAAATGGTGTTTAAGTGATCTTATCCCATCAATGGTTTAAGATGGGGGTGATTCATATCATCAAGGGAATAGATCATAAATTGAAAAGCAACAAGTCCAAAAATAGTGTTTTAAGGAGCTTTAAACCATCTAATTAATGAACTATAATATCAACTGTTAGTTTTAATGGCTGATATTAAAGTTTATCAATCAGATGGTCTACATCCACTTATCAACATGTTTTTTTGGACTGTGACATGTTCCAATGATAGATTGTCACTTGGATAATACAGTTTGATCACAAATGTGTGTTATGTGGCATAATGACAAAGAGAGCCAAAACTTGCACACAGTTTTTTAGTGATTGCACCGAGGTTAAAGAAAGACTTGGTATTTTAGAGACATGTGAAAACGCAATCGAAGCCATCTGATTTAAAGTTCATGATCTATAGATCCTTAGTGGATAAAATTAGAGCAAAACACGATATTTATCATATGATCTATTGTTATCAACCATTGAATCAAATAATAGCCTTTGACTATATTTAATCACACGATAAAGATTATATTTTGTGTCAATCTTACCCACTAAGGATCTATAAATCATGAACTTTAAATCAAACGGCCCAGATTGCGTTTTCACATGTCATATATCTCTTAAATAGTCTTTTTTTAAACTTTGGTGCAACCACTTAAAAAGCGAGTGCAAGTAATGACTCCCAATGACATCACTATTCAAATGAGATAAAAACGTATGTTTAATAGTGAGATCATTTAAACAAGAGTTTGGTGTTTAAATGTGCGTAACGAGCCATTATCCCTTAACAAAAACATTGAAATAGTTGCTCTGACAAACCTCCATTTATCTCGCTAGAGAATGAAACAAAAAAGAGTATTCTTTTAGTCCTATATCTTAGTAGTTCTTTTAATTGTTTTTTCTTGTTATCTGACAATAGTGAATCGATTGTATATTTATGTCATTTTATATGGAAATTACAATGATGATCTGGACCATCAGCCTGCTAGGCTATGATGTAGATGTGCCGCCAACTTGAAAAGTCCACAAATGGGGAATCGCAACCGGAACCATTCATTCAAGTGCTAGCGAGTAGATGATGGGAAGTGGCCTTGCACATAGTTTTGGCACAAAACATGGAATTTTGGGGACATGTGTTATGTGAAAATACCATCTAAGTTATGTGTATTGAAGGCTATGATCTAAAGATGCTAAATGCAAAAGATTGGAATGAAACACAATCTTTATCATATGATTCAACATAATTAAAGACCACTATATAATTCAATAGTTGGCTGCATTGAATCATATAATAGACATCATATATTTTGCCAATCTTTTTTAACTAAAGATCTTTAGCTCAAAGCCTTCAAATCAAAGACTTAGATGGTGTTTTCGCATGCCACAAGTCTCCAAAGTACTAAGTCTTTCTTTTATATGTGCAAGCTTTTCTTGTGCGCAAGTAATGGCTCCTTTTATTATTTTATCATGTTAGGAAAAGCATGCCATATTCCTTTCGACGAGTTTGATTCTATCTAATGGCCCTCAAATCTTGTCTTTGGGCAGAATCAATACGAGCCTAATTTCTCGTACGCAAGAATGACACCCGAAAATGCGTAACTCACATAGAGGTTGCTACATGCGCATTGGCCAAAAAATGTTTGTTGAGAGTACGAGAAATCAAACGCACCCATACAGTCGTACTCTATCTTTTAGAACAGAGCAAAAGCGACTATGCAATAGATGAAGTCAAATTTCTCATGATTATGCAGGAGGAGGTGTGTTCCTAAGCTGCAACAGAGCCAAGCTAGCTTGACAGCTCGACTCGGCCGAATAATGAGAGCTTTTGCTCTTTTAAGTTTGGCTCGAGAGCTAGAACAAAGTTTTTTATTTATAGCTCGGTTGAAGTGGAGTCGAGCTAGAGCTGAGTTTGTAAAGTTCGGCTTTGTTCGACTCGGCTCGGCTTGATTAACACTATATAATACTTTTATATATAATAAAATAATATATATGTATATATAATTTTGATTTTTCTTTTACTTTTTCCCCTCTATAATAAGATTCATCTAATTGTTATTTTATAATGGATAAATATGTAATAAATATATAATCCTTATAATCATCTATTGAATTGAAGTTTGCTCTCTCTCTCTCTCTCTCTCTCTCTCTCTCTCTCTCTCTCTCTCTCCTTCGACAACTATTAAAGCTCTTTCTCACATGTCTCAATGAACAATAATTAGCATAATAAGTTTTTTTTTATCGTTACAAAAAATAAGACTATTAGCGGCAAATTTTTTTAATAAAAATCTGCCGCTATTAGTCATGTCGCTACAAAAAACTGTCGCTATTATTTTTGTAACGGCAGTTTTTTATAGCGACAGGACTAATAGCGGCAGTTTTTTATTAAAAAAAAAATATTGCTAATAGTCTTATTTTTTATAGTGTCGGTAAATGATTTACTATATTAAAACTAACAAAGGAGACACTACAAAAAAAGATTATTAGCGGCAGCCATAAACTGCCGTTGTTAACAGAAAACAACTACTAATAGTCTTAATAGGTTTTTGGTTAATAGCGACAATTTTTTGCTGCAAAAAACTGCCGCTAATAATCTTATTTTTTATAGTGAGAGTACAAAGAAAGAAAAAATCAAACGGTGTCCCTTGCTTGAACTTTGGTATCGCCATCATCCAAAGCAAAAGACACCACAAATTACAAATGATGATATACACAAATATTGTCCATTCGAATCTGCTCACGTATCTCATCACCATACTCTTCACTGGAAAACCACCAAGTAACAGTATCCGCAGAATACTCCTTGCTAGCAAGAAGCATCGCAGCTTTGTTGCATTCAGCAAAATAAGTTGGGCTCCCCAGGGTCCACAATTCCTCAGAGAAAATCGAATGGAGTCAAGTAAAACATAATCCTTCTATCTACACACCTTCTTATGAGCAATATAGTCAACCACATCAGCTGATGTGGATTTAAAAATGAAGCTCTCAGCTGGTAAATCCATCGCCAATTTACTTCCGAAATGAAAGGCATGAATCTAGCCCTCCACTTCATCCAACCAAAGCATAGTCGCTCTCATTCCCTTGACAAAGCAACCGTCATGATTCCTAGCAATGGCAGTACAAGCTACTCTTCCATTCTCAAATCGAGCATCTACATTAATCTTCAACTCTCGCCAATAGAAGGAACAATCCAATGAACACGACGTGGCTCAGAAACTATCACGTTTTTGAGAGTCTACATGATGCTAAGGGTATCATCACCACCAGCAATACATAATCTATCTACCCGAGTACTAACATCATGCACAATGTCATTTAAAACCAACCTTTTATGCCTTTATTATCATCAAACTAGCATAAAAATTAACCAACCAATCAACACCTACGACCAAGACCTATACTCTTAATCAATATTTAGCACATTAAATTTAAACACATTTTTCTCCTATTTATCCGTTAAATCCAAAAGAACTAAAGACTTAAAAGATATTAGGGTTATCAATTTTCTAATTTTATTAAACCTTTCATCTGTTAAAAGAAAGATAATGTCTAAAACAATATTAGGAAAAATAATTTATAATAAAATTTATTTAACTCAAAGCTCGGCTCAGCCTGACTCAAGCTCGATAGAGCTGAGCTAGAGCTCCGACTTTTCAGGCTCGAAGGGGCTAGAGCCAAGTTCTAGCTCGGCTCGTATTAGGTAAAGCTGAGTTAGAGCTGGCCTAAGCTGGGGCTCGCCCGGCTCGATTGCAGCCCTCCGTATACCTACTTTTAAATGGAGAAACTAAGTGGGAACGATTCACACTGCCTACGTCACTCAAAAAAGGGCCTCAGGCCTAAAATGCTAAAAGGGTCAAACCATGGACTTTCTAGCCATTTTAACGTTAGGATTAATTAGGAGATTGGCCCATTCACGCTTAGAGAGTGAACAGGCCTATGTCAACTCAAAAAAAGAACCTCAGACCTCACCAACTGTAGATGATTATGATAATGGATGGCCACACCAACAATAGATTGTTGAAAGCTGATGAATGGCCTTGTAAGACGTCAAAATCAGACTTCTATATTTCAGTTTTTAACAGCATTCTTGGGATAAAATGCTATTCGTAAACTAAATAATCCATTAATCCCCATAAATAAATAAATCATCCCAGTGAAACTATTGTTGGTGAGGAAAAGGTCCCACGTCTATTGGTGTTGGACCGTGCAATTGTAGCCCAATGAGTCGACGATCCATTTCCTTTCAATGAATTGGGATTCTAACCTCAGTTGAGAGAGAGAGAGAGAGAGAGAGAGAGAGAGAGAGAGATGAACCTGAAAGTGAAACCATTGGTGTTGCTGTCGGCCTGCATGGCTCCTCTGATGCCAACCGGGAAGTGTATCAAACCGTTTTGAAATGCTTCTCAGATGGCATTCAGGGAGCCAGGCAGATCAATTCCACCATGCCTCACCAACCATTCTACCTTTAATTTCTTCCTTCAATTTCTTCCTTCCACATTATACAACCTACAAATTAAACGAGATATTTAGTATGTATATTTAATGTTTTGCCAAGTATCAAAATATGTATATATATATATATATACCCAAAAAACTATCAAATATATTGACACAGACGGACTCAACTATGATTTTTTTTTTTTTTTTTTTTGAAGACCTGGGTATACGGGCCTTTTAGAGCACCCGCTTAGTCACAAGGGCACCTGTGCACCCCAAATTAGCACATGCCGGATCAGCACGGGATATAAATCTCTAGGGTGGCCTCAAGGAGGGGATGAGATTAGCAAGTACCTGCACTATGAAAAATAAGACTAATAGCGGCAGTTTTTTTTAATGCACTATAAAAATAAGATTAATAGCGGCAGTTTTTTATTAAAAAAAACTGCCGCTACTAGTCTTATTTTTTGTAGTGCTGGCCAGCACCACCAACCCCTTGAGGTTACTCAATTATGATTTCAAAACTCGGCTTCAGGTCTTGTCTTTGCCACTCCCGAAACTGAGACGGGGTGTATCGTTTCGGACCAGACAACCATTCCTTATGGGCTCATTACACACAGACGCCACTTGTATTTGATATCCTACTTATAATTATGCAGATGCCCATTTGGAGATTGTGTTCATATAATGATAAAAGAGAAACTGAAGAAGCTAATCAAACACGTACATAGCAATCAAAGAGAAGCGAGTTAGACTTACAGTTCAGTTGAAGCTGATGACTGATGGGTACTCTCTCTCTCTCTCTCTCTCTCTCTCTCTCTCTCTCTCTCTCTCTCTCTCTCTCTCTCTCTCTAAAAAGGACAGAGAAGAGGGTGAAGGACGAGAGAAACTCCACTAATGAGTTAAAAGCCACCTGTTTAAGAAGGCGGCAGCAAAGCCTTTATCTGCGAAAAAGTTCCATGGCTAGAGCCAAAACAGCTTGGGAGTTTCAGAAAGATGCTTTGTTTTATTCTCTCATTGGCAAAGCTGAGTGAGAAGTCGGAACCCGTTAACAATGCTCAAAGTTACAACTCCCACGCAGCGTAGCTTTTTTTCATGTAGTAACTGGTAATAACTAACAACTGTATAAACTGTTAGATAGCCCATACCCAACAATGAGAACCCAGCCATTGAATCTCGTGATATATATATATATATATATATATATATATATATATATATATATATATATATATATATATATATCTATCGAAGACTTGGGTATCCGGACCTCTTAGAGCACATGCTTAATCTCGGGGGCAGGTGCGCACCCCAAATTAACAAGTCGGGTCAACAAGCACGGGATATAAATCTCTAGGTTGGCCTCAAGAGAGGGAGGAGATTTGAACTCAGGTCCTTATGGATGGAGTACCTAGCTAGCTGCCCTAACCCCTTCAAAAATAATATCGAATGCAACCATTGGACGGCTATGAGTCTATGACTGTCCAATTTGGTCGACTTTGAGTAAGAACCCATCCAAGCCATTGGAATAAAATTAGTTGGAATGAATTAATTTTCATGCATTGCTACCCTTTGGTCCATATAGTTGGTGTGACTTAATAACATGGTAACAATTAACAAATATCAAAGGGGTACCAATATTTGCAGCCATAGGTTCGATCTCTGCAGCCAAGGTTTGATCTGCTGTTAAAATTTCATTGGCTTGAATCAAAGGATAGAGTTTCTTTTTCGTATTAATCTTAAGATTTTAACCCATCTATCAGACAGACCATGAGAAGGATTTTCAGGTGACTTTTGTGTTGTGTACTGCTTGGAATAAATATTTGACCATCTATGGATAGGGCATGATCTCAAGATCTACCATCTACTGATTATAACATTGGCAATCAACAATTTCAACGGTAGAAAACCCTAGTTGCAAGATAAACCATTATTAGTCTGTAGCAGTTGGCGGTACAATTAACTGGATTGGACTGGTTGCAGACAGTGCCACTACATAAAACAAGGGACAGTCTCTTAATAAAGGAAACGAATTTCTTGACGATCTTTTGTAGGACACCAAGGACAAAAGGAGATGAACCTGTGGTCCAAAAGTGCACAGGTTCATTGGGGGTATTCGATTATCATATAAGAGTTGGCTGAGTAGCTCTATTTGCACCCACCAAAATTTTAAAAACACTCACCTGCCCTCACCTATCAAATCATCTGCATCAACTGACTCACTCAGGACATAAACTATTAACCCGGCAGTACTATAGTGGACTACTCGTTCACTAAGCTACCTTTATCTTTTAACCCTAGATTCTTCATTCTACATGACGGATACCTTTTTTCGCTCCAGTCGTTATTGATCTTGATAGATTTTGACTGAATATGACACACATTACGAAAAGTGATTAAAAATCACGTCTGTGCCAAGGGAATCATCTGACCCAAAAACCTTGGATTGTTAATACATGTACCCTTCTTACTATGTGGTTAATCTCATATGTCTAGTAACATGGTACCAATTTCTTAGTGACTCAGTTCTAAAATTTATAGTAGAGTAAGGTCGACCTATTGACAACTAATGTTTCATGGGTACCGTTATTCACACTCCACGAGCTGCTTTCCCACTCAGTAAAGAAGAAGACATAAAAAGTAAAGCGAGGATGTGATTTTACAAGAGTCCTCTTTTGAGTGGAGTTTTTCGACACGGGGTAAGAAAGCAGTCTCTTCGGGTGTCAATAAGGGTACCCCTGTTTTATTGATCCACGATTCAAAACCTGACATTAGAAAGGTTAGATGAGGTTAGGTGGAGTTTCCGTTTGACTGGGGTTGGTGTAGTCTCGTTGGTCAAAGTCAAAGTTATTTAAGCCGTGTTGAAGCCGTCCTTCCTATTTCCATGGTTTCTATCCATATGACATTAATAGTCTCAATGGGCCAGGCCGGGCCGGGTTTGGGCTGGACTTTAAACAGGACATTTTTTAATTAGGCTTTTGGAGGTAGCCTATACCTGGCCCGTTTACTAATCGGGACGGGCTGGGCCACAGGCCGCCCAACAATTTCTATACAAATTATCTCAAATGAACGTATCGGGTCAGGCTTTAAACGGACCAATTTTTAATCAGAATTTTAGAACTAGCCCATGCCGACCCATTTACTAGTTGATCGGGCTAGACGTATTTTTATTCAAGCTTACTACCTCAGCCCAGGTTGATATGGGCTCAAGCCCAGCCCATTGAGACCTCTATATGCAATTACGGGTGGCAAAGGGGCCAGATTTGGGCCGGGCATGAGTATATCCAAGCCTGCCTGACAAATTTGAACTTGGACTAAGCTCGTCCCGGACCCAGAGCGAGTTTATGATGCTAAGCCCGTGCATCCTAGCCCGTAGTAAACTTTCAAAACTCAAGCCTTGCCCGCGTGTTTATAGATGAGCCGAATAAATGGGAATATAGGACAAGAGATAATTTTAGTCTTTTGCTCTTTTAAAATCTTGGAAATCATTTTCTAATGGAAAAATAATATCTTCAAAATCAATATTATTGAGAACATGATTTCCTATTGTTATTCAAAAAAAAAAGAATACGAATTCCTATTATGAATTTGAGATCATAATTATTGGAGTAGACGCTACTAGAGAGAGATATAATACGATTTCCTATTAAGAAATTGAGATCATAATTATCGGAGTAGACGCTACAAGAGAGAGAGAGAGAGAGAGAGAGAGAGAGAGAGAGAGAAAGATATGATCTCTTCTACTTTACATAGATGACGTGTTATTAGTGATAGGAGGCTATCAAATATGAGAACCCGACGGGCTTTGAGGGTTAGACCCGAGCCCAGCCGGCCCATTTAACTATCGGGCTTAAGGTGCTAGCCTAAGCCTAGACCCCATTCTTTATGATCAAGACCAAGCCTGCTTTAAAATGGGCTAGGCCCAACGGGTGGTAACCCCCCCCCCCCCCCCCCCCCCTTTACTTTGACAGGATGAGCATGTTTTGGCAAACTTGAAGCAGTCAAAGAAAGCTATATAAGTAGGGATGCAAGGTTTGAACTGAAAATCGACGATACTGAATTAGACTGATAACCGAAAAAAATTGAACCGAACTAAACTTTTTCCGGTTCAATTTCAGTTTAGGGTGGCAAAAATCGAAAATCGAGGGGTACGATGAGAAAACCGAAAATATAGAAGAAAAACTGAAAAAACCAAAAGAACTTAAAAATACCGAAACCAGACTGGGAAAAAACAAAATATTTCAGTTTAGTCTCGGTTTCAAAAAACAAAAACGAAAAACCAATCGAAATCGATTCATTCCGATTCGGTTTCGTTGCTTCCCTAGGTATGAGGATTGCCACTGATCGGTTTGTACTTTGTACATGGTAACAGTATGAGCTGGTATTGCATGATCCACCCTGTCAGTGACATGGGTTCATCGAGTAGAAGCCAAAAGTTGAACAGCTGTCATGTGATTCTTGTTGTCGTGAGAAGATAATAAACGTCATGAAGGGACTAAAATCGGACCCGCCGCTCATGACCGTCATTAAAACACTAAAATGATTGTTTATATTGTCTATACCATGTTTTAAGATGATATTTTTGGGAGATTTAAAGCATCTGATTTATTGATTATAGGAAAATTTGTACTTTCGGCCTAATTCGTTTGTGTATTTACAAAAACGGCTTTATAGTTTTAATCCTTGCATAAATGGCCAGCTCCAAGCCTAGCCGGCTCCACTTGCTTCACGTCAGCAAAGGCCTATCTTATTAAATATGCAAAATTTTACACCACTCTTTAAAATACAGTATAAAAGTTACTTTTACTTTTTTATTTGTTACTTTTACTTTTACGTTTAACTTTTCTGAAAAAACTAAGAGAGCGACGACTTAGCGGCGACAAAGCGGAAAAAAGTCACAAAGGTCATATTAAATTTTCAGGTAATTTATTTTTTTATATTTAAACACATTTAGTCATCCCCAATGGTTCCCACATAATCCGCTAACTTACCGATAACTTACCGATAATTTAAGTTGTCGATCGATAACATAAGTTGTCAATCGATAACTTAAGTTATCGATCGACAACTTAAATTATCGGGCGATAACTTAAATTATCGGTAGTTTTTTCAAAATCACTTCTTTTGTTAATTAATTGAGTTTTATTTATATTGTAGTTCCTACTAATTGATTGAAAATGGCCATGACTCTAAAGCCCATCGGAAAATGTTCTGGAGTTGGTGTTAAGAAATTTTACATGCACTGTAATGAAGAGAGAAAGAAGATACTAGATGATTCAATATTCGATCATCTATTTAGGATTAATGAGAAATTAGGATTCGTTGGAGACTTGGTTGACGCTATTTTAAGTTTTTGGGTTAAAGATAATGTTTTCAAGGTCAAGAACACCAATGTACTCTTGCAAGAGATCGATATGCCTTGATTTTAGGCGTCAACATGTTGACGGAACCTGAGTCTGAGAAGGTGGCCGTGCCAGAGGAAACAACTATTCGATACAAATTCTTTCGGGGGAAGCCGGCGAAAAGATCTCGTATTGAAGAAATTATTGACAGTGCTGATTTATCCAACGATGATTTTTTGAAACTATCATTATTGTTTTTCGTATGTTCTTTTTTACTTCCGGACACATATCAGGAAGTTGATACACGGTACTTAGAATTAGTAAATAACATTAAAGAGTTCAACAAGTTACCGTGGGGCCTGATAGTTTACAATAATTTATTAGATAGCATATCAAAAGCGAGCAGCAGAAGGGAAATGACGAAAAAGTCAGAAAATGGGCAATACAACATCTACGGATGCACTATCGCCTTACAGATTTGGGCGTTTGAGCACTTTCCTGCAGTTGCCACCGCTCCTACTGGGCTTAAAGAATCATTTCTCAGGCTAATGAAATGGGAAGGCTCGAAATTCAGCAGTAATCCTAATTTATATCGAGAAAATTTTCTTAAGTCTAAAGTTATTTTAGAGCTTCAAGCTGAAAAGCACGAATTACAGTATAAATCGGTTCGATACTTTTTTATGCGAAGAGAGATGGAAAGAGAGATGGAAAGGAAGAAGGAACAGACCAAGGAAAGAGAAGAGCCTTACTCTCAAAAAAAAATATATGAATATGATGATATCCCAAGTCATGCGACATGTCCGAAAGAAATAGCCGAAGAGTTGAATAACCGAGATGACGACGATGACGACAATGAGGATGACGATGATTACAGCGACGAAAACGATGATTTTGAGGTCATTGTATGTCAACATATTGAACAAAAGGGCAAACCAGATATTAGGCCCCAGCCAACAAGAAAACAGCCGGTTAGGCAACCGCACTTAACCAAAGAAGTAACAAAGCTTAGAAAAGAATGCAAGACGCTCCACATGACTGTAAAAGAGATGAAAAAAGAATTCCGGCGTGCATTTACGCTGCTCAAAGGGCAAGCACTTACTATTGAATAACTCGGGAGAGATAAGAAGGCCCTACAAGAAGAAAATGAAGCAATACGGAAGGATCTTGATGCGGTCATCTCTCATTTGAGAAAGGTACTAAACCAAGTCTTTTCAAATTTAAAAAAAAATTAATTCTTTACAAATTAATGTAAAATTAGCTTGTCGTCCGACGATGTTACTTATCGTCCGACGATGTAACTTATCGACCGATAATTTACATTATCGGACGATAATTTACATTATCAATCGATAATTTAAATTATCGATCGATAATATAAATTATCGTCCGATAATGTAAATTGTCGATCCGATAATGTAAATTATCGTCCGATAATGTGGTTGTTAATTTTTTTATTTTTTGTAAAATAATGAAAGTTCATGAAAGATTGTAATTGTGACAGCCCGGATTTTCCCAATCTTAAATTTTTGAGACATTTTTTTTTTTTTTTTTCAAACTTATACCAAATGGGAAAACCCAGACCGCTAGATCGTAGATCACAATCTGATACAGAAAATATTGGTACAACAAAGCGAAAACATAAACTCCAGTTCTACAGTGAAAGAACAGTAATTAAGTACCTACAAGTGTATTCAAAGAATTATAAAACTATACTTACCAAAACTCAAATGTAATCTACGATCCCAAAATCTTACTACTCCACAAGTCCTCAACCCCAAATCCCGTATCTTGCTAACTGCCAAACCTGTGACGTATAATCGAAGGGTGAGCTTCATCCAAGCTCAGTAGAAGAAATTCAAACACAATTCGCATCTTATCATTGAAGTGCATAGATTCGGTGACATAATTTTAAAACCATTTTGTATCAAACTGAGTTGCAAATATTATATTTTCATTTTCAAAACATAGCGCAGCGGAAACAAAGCATATCGAGAACAAATACATATGAAAAACAAAGATACTTATCAAAACATAGCTGAAAATAGAAGCAGAATAAATTAAAACAGAACATGTTAGAGACGGTGACATATCATGATAAGAGCATAACAAAACGGGACAACATATCCTCAAATCGAAACATACAAGAAACGAGACGTACCAAGAAACGGAACAAACATATCGAAAGCCAAAGAATCCTATAGCGGGAACAAGGTAAAAACCTCGGGGACTCAACCCCTCTTTGCACACAAAGTATGACCAACACATCCCATAAGCGGGGAACCGAAGCACATATATCAGAAGGCCAAAGCATCCCATAAGCGGGAACAAGGTCGTAACCTCGGGGACTCAACCCCTCTTTGCACACAAAGTATCATCACATCACATTACATATGATCACAAATCAACGAGGGCCAAAGCATCCCATAAGCGGGAACTGAGTAAAAACCCCCGGGACTCAACCCCTCTTCGCAGACTCAACTCCTCTCTGCCACTCGTTGTTCAGATTCAAAGAGTTCTTATCCTTACCAGAAACATAAACGAATTCGAAAACGGAACGAAACACAAACTGAAACGGAACGAAACACAAACTGATACGGAACAAAACACAAACGGATACATAATCGGAACAAACACTGATACATAATCGGAACAAACACCGATACATAATCGGAACGGACATACACATGCGTTCAATTACTAATTCATATTTCAAAGCTTTCATATTTT
The DNA here is from genome assembly GCA_021018995.1 of Chloranthus sessilifolius. Lineage (NCBI taxonomy): Eukaryota > Viridiplantae > Streptophyta > Magnoliopsida > Chloranthales > Chloranthaceae > Chloranthus > Chloranthus sessilifolius. Next base: position 5,256,119 of record JAJIZI010000016.1, on the reverse strand, counting down.
CTAAAACAATTACAAAACATTCATTTATATCACATCATCTATGAACGAAATCAAAAATGCAATTAGATGGTGAATTTTCCCTACCTTAACCTTGATGTTGCACGAAGCCAAGCGAAGCTCTATCTATGGCTTTTCATCCACAATCTACATCACGAACATAATATGTATCAAAGACTAACTCTAGTTACTAGAAACTTAGACATCTATAAATGTTTCTCAACACGAGGCAGAAACGGACAAATTCATGATAATCTGAAATTTGATGTACCTTCCCATAAACTTTTGACCTTTAACCATTTAGATTCATGAGTTATTCAAAACATAAAAATTATAGATCTCAAAGTTATATTTACAAATCAATAAGAATCGCATCAATCGGAGTTTGGCACAAAAAGTTACGGCTAAAATACCGAGACTGTATCGGTACCTCAGTCGAAACGCGCCAACTCAAACTTGACGTAGCTTCCCTCCAAATTTTAACCTTTAAAACATTTGATTTATCAATTCTAATATACATAAAAGTTGTAGGTTTATTTTTCCTCTTTCCAACACCTCAAGAATCACTTGATTCTGAGTTCGGGGCAAAAAGTTATGGCTAAAACACTGAAGCACTATCGGCGCACATAGTCAAATTCAATCGATCGAAATCCATTTCGATTGATCGAATTTCAACAGAAGTCCATGACACTCCCTGTTCTATACCTTTCGATTGATCGAATTTGAAACTCGATCGATCGAAAACCATTTCGATCGATCAAAAACCTCCAGAAATCAAAATTCATCAGTCTTAAGCCAAATTTACAGATTTCGCCCAAACCTTCGTTTTTCTCAATTTTCACCATTTTTCTTCTCTTAATCCATCATTTACACAATAAATCTAAGCTAAATCATCATGCACAACATAAATATATAAAATCTTACCTCAAATCGGTCCGATTAACCCATAAATCGGATCATCTTCTCCGTTTCTCAAAAAGGGTTTCCAAACCCACATCGGTTTCTTCCAAGCTCCACAATCACGACCAAGCACTCGAAAACGTCAGAAATCTCCCCACGCACACTCCACACAAACCCAGGCTACGATTTGTAGCTCAAATCATACGATCTCTTCGCATAAGAAATGGGTTTCAAAAACCCTACACAGCTAAACCACTCTAATCTTCGAAATCGACGGCGGATCTCTTCCCTACATGATCTCGCAACCCTTTTTCATGCAATCCCAAACTCAGAGCACGCAAATCCGGCGATTTCTTCACCTTCTACTCCTCTTTCTTCTTCCTCCTTTCACAAGAACCCAAACCCTCTTTTCTCTTGAGCAAATGGCTTCTAAGAGAAGCCCTTCTTTCTCTTATAACACAAGGAGTCCAGCTCACCTGCCAAACACACATACGCTTAATAGGTGTATATATAGCCCAATCCAATGGTTCTCATACCACACTAGTGTGCATTTTCACCCCAAAACTAAACCAACCCAAGTCATCAAGTTGACTTCACTTGATCAAATAAGTAATCAAATGGGCATGTATCTCAAGGTACTCTATTCAAGGTCGGGCATGCATCCCGAGGTACACTTTTCAAAGTCTAAATTTTTGAGATGTTACAGCAATTATGCAAGATAATATTCTAACCTTTGTGCTATTTGACACGTTCGTTCCTTTCGCCACTTATCCTCAATCCACTGTCCCTCAACCCACTGCTCCTCAACAAAGCCATCAGTCCACTGCCCCAAAACCCACTGCTCCTCAACCTAGCCATCAGTCCACTGCCTCAAAACCCACTGCTCCTCAACCAAGCCATCAATCCACTATCCCAAAACCCACCACTTCTCAACCTACCCATAGATCTACTGCCTCTAAACCTACTGCCCCAAAACCCACTGCTCCTCAGCCTACTAAACAACCCTTGGCGGATGTGGGTGATGATGGTGCTCCTCTTACGCAGCCTTCTCGTGAGTCACAACGGGCATCACTAAAATCAATTATAGTGAAACTATCAACTGCAAAAAATGAAGCCGAAGGATATGACTTGCGTGCTCATAAGAAGAGAAAGTCTCCAACCAGTAAAGCAATAATAAAAAAATCAAGATTGGTTGTAGAGGAGGAGGAGGATGAGCCAAACTCAATGGAGCAAAAATATATGCTTAGTTTTTGGAACCGGCCAGAGAACGAGGACAATGTGATCGTCAATACTATCATGGGTGTTGACATCACAGTTGCTCTTCTGAAGGTTCTTAAAGGACGCTCGTGGCTTGACAATGAAGTCATCGACGCGTACTCGAGAGTCCTTGAAGTTATAAACGATTCAATGTTTACGGCCAATGCTAAAAAAAGCTAGTTCGCTTCTGCGTCTGCCCTGGTAAGGTTTCAACTATTTATTGGAAGCTCGTTTGTTTCTTTTATTTGTCTTTTCAATCACGACTCTTAATTCACTTCTTTTAATTTATTTACTTACTATATTATCCTGTTTCAGATCTTATTTATAGCAGACGAGAAAAAATTTGAAAAGTTTATCGACAATGAAGGTTTAAGGCCACGACTTTCGAGTAAGGTGCCTATTGTGACGAATGAAGTTCGTCACAATTCAAAGTCATTGGAACCACTCATCGACAAATAATAACCGCAGAATTCACGCGGTCGACTGTGGAACGGTACATTTTTTAATACTAAATTTTGCTTTATTTAACGTTAACGGCTTTTAAATAAAATTTATTATTTAAAATTTCGGTTCCGTTTATGTGCAGATTTATCTTTCGATGCATAGCCAAAAACATAGCCACTGGGCGTTGGCTATAATTTCATTAGTTGATCGAAAAATTAAGTTAATAGATCCAGTAGACCGAGAGTGCTCAAGAAGGTTTGAAGTGCATAAGGGATGTCTATTGAATCACCTTCCGCGCCTTCTTTACACTGTTGGTTTGAAGTCAGCTTTCGATCAACAATTAAAGGTATCGGCGTTCAACAGTGTCGTTCTCCCGATCCAAAGAAACGGTTGGGATTGCGGAGTAAACGTTTTGAAGTATATAGAATACTTCTCCCAACAGCGGCCTATTGATTTCGAAGAAAAACATATGCAACAATTTAGAACCAAAATCGGATATTTAATGTGCACGTTTGGGAAGAAGAGTTAAACTTTAATATGTTTGTAAAATTTTTTAGACTTTTGTAAATATGTTTTTTGATGAAATTGTAAATAATTTTTATCAACTTGTATAATTTTCGTTGTTATCAATTTATCGTAATTGTCTAACAATTTCTTATAAATAATTCTTTATCTAATGTTTAGATTTCACCTTGCCCGATAAATCAACAGAGCCTTCCTCTCTTGAAACAATCATATTTGACTCTTATTGAGCCCTATCAAAGATATCCAGCTTCAGAATTCCAATCGGCTGATGACTTAAAATATCGGCTAATATCTTAAGTCATCGGCCGATGACTTAAAATATTAGCCGATAACTTAAAATATCGGCCGATGACTTAAGATATCGACCGATGACTTAAGATATCGGCCGATATTTTAAGTCATCGGACGATATCTTAAAATATCGTCTGATGACTTAAGTCATCGATCGATTGGAATTGTGAAGCTAGATATCTTTGGTAGGGCTTTATGTCAATCATTCCTTAAAAAAGGATCGAACTTCACAATCTCCAAGCCCTCAGAGTCAAATATGATTGCTTCGAGAGAGGAAAGATCCGTTGATTTACTAGTAGATTAGAGGCGAATTTGGCAACTTCAAATCCTTTTTGAGTTAATGATTTATTAAGCACAGCAATATATCTCAATCACAATTCTAAAACGAAATTATTTGTTCAAAAAAAAATATTAATCAATTGGCGGCGAACTCGATTAATAAATTATCACCCTTATAGAGTGGAATAGAAACCGAAGAATCAGAATTTAAAGATGATATTGGCAAGGATGTTGATCGCTCTTTTATTGAGGTCCAATCTGTTGATGTTGAAGGAAAGAAAAAGAGAAAAAAATACTCTTCGATCATGAGATCATTTGGAAGCTCGATCGCCACTAGGTTCAATCTAATCTCAATCTGTTCTCAATCTCAAACTTTGAAGTAATATAAGTTAATTTCAAATATTAACAAATTTACACGAGCGACGGTTATAACCGTACTTGTTACAATTTTTACATCGTAGTGGTCGAACTTTGCCTTTAGATCTTATTCTCCTTTTCTTCGGACAGCCGGCTTGACGTATTTTGTGGGGAGGCAAAACTTGAAGGTCGTCTCTTTGCGACGTCCATTGGCGCTTGTCAACGGTCGGGACAAAGTGTTCCTTATAAGTTTCCCTAAATAAGTTAATGGTAAACCAGTGTTCACAAAATTGGGGGATCTCTCTTTCTCTGTTTCGACGCGATAATACGGCGTTCGCAAGTGAACATGGTAATCCAAGAATAGCCCAACGTCTATATGTACATGTTCGCGATTCTAGATCGACACTGTGAGTGTAATCACCACGTTTAACTTGAAATATATCACGACCATATGGTATGACGTTTTTTCGACGGGCCCATCCTGAATTTCTTGTTATGTGTTTTTCGGCCATCAGTGTTAACACATGTGTCATTTTATTTCCTTCCTCCTGACGACGAAGATAAAATTCGGCTACCTTTGTACGAATAGTTTCTAGCATGCTCACAATCGGTTCCTCCCTGGCTATTTTCAACACACTATTTATGCTTTCAGCTATATTAGTTGTCAACATATCATAACGCCTCCCTTGGAAATAAGCCTTGAAATGATCACCAATTTCTTTAATCCATTTTGTAAGTCTTCTATTTTTCGCATAATTCTTTTAAATTTTGCTTCTGAAAATGCACGGACAGCAACCCAGAAAAGCGGTCTAGAGATTATATCCTTATATTTATCAAACAGATTTAGAGCTAGGTGTCGCATACAGTAGCTGTGAAAGGCGTTAGGAAAAACTTTTTCCACTGCTTCCATCAAACCTTTCTGTCTGTCTGATATCAATACAAACTGTTCTTCAAAGTCACCGATTACACGTCTCCTTAATAGATCAAGAAACCATGTCCAATGGTCTTCATTTTCTTTTGGTACAACGCCGAATGCTATAGGGAATAAATGTCTATTCCCATCTATCCCCGTAGCTATTAACAACACTCCTTTGTATCGTCCACGCAAATGCGTTCCATCTACCGCAATTATTCTTCGTAAAGTATTACGAAAGCTTCGAATGCAAGGTCCGAATGCCGCGAAGAATCTCTGAAATGCATTATCAGGCTCGAGACACAATTCGGTCTGTACGTCTGGATCGACCCGCTGTAATTCGGCAACATATGACAGTAACATCTTAAATTGCTCATTCTAGCTACCTCGAATGTCATTCAACGTCATTCTTTTCCTCTCCATGCTTTCCAGTTACCTACTGTTATACCGTATTTTTTCAATATAAAAAATTATTGAAGTAGGAGTCTCGTCAAAGCCCTTTAATAGCTTATCTCTCACGAATGAAGCTATCCACGATATCGTACATTGGCGATGTCCGCTTCCAAAAGCTAGCATTCCGCATGTGTGTTCCGGGTGGAAAGTTTTCACAGCAAACGTGTCTATGCCTACTAATTTCGATGCATGTATTCGCCAAGCACATCCTACTTTAACACACCTCGCCGTAACTCGAAGAGGACTGATTTTTATTGGTTTAATCTGAAAATTATTTGTCATTGCAAATTCTTTAAGAACTTTTTGAAATGATTTCTTATTTCTAAACGCTTGACCAATGGTAATTGTTCCCCCTTTATACAGTTCCTCATCGTCTGAATCCATATACTCTCCTTCCGAGTCATTAAGCTGATAGTCTTCATCCACCAGAGGTTGATCAATTCCCCTATTAATATCAACACGCGAAGTGGGAGACGGCGGAGCTTCATTATTTTCAGGATCACTATCACCGTCATCGACTGGATGGTTATTACGTAATTGGGATTGAGCCCGTCGATGTACGCTTGGTTGATGTGCAGTTGTTTGGATTGATGTTGGCCGATGAGGGAATGTTTGATGTATGAGAGGTAGTTCTGTTGAAGGCTCGATTATCGTTGGCTCCGAAGCTATTTGTTCAGAAGGCCATTGATATGGACTAAGGCCGACTAAAAATGTTTTCCACTGATTTACCGAATCGAAGTTGAACTGAGATGTATCATGTATCGGATTCATTTGATGACAATATCTTTGATCTTCATCGCCTTCACTCATTGGAATGTCTGAAGAGGGTTGCTCCAGAAGCTTACGGTAGAGGCGAAATCCTATATTCATATTTCTATCATCGTCGACTATCATCGGTGCAACAATGTTCTCCTCTTCATACCGTATTTCTTAATTTTCAATCAAATGTTCCGTTCCCACACCATGATCATCTTCGTTTGTTTCCTTGAACGGTTGAAATGTTTCTAAAGACGGTAAAATTTCTGCTACGATAGTGACTAATAATTTTTCGATATAAATATTTATCACACCATCACCGATACGATATGCTCTAAATAAGTTTGTAAGATCATCAGAGTCAGACAATTCGGCAAATACAAGCTCATTCCCTATGCGTAATGAAACAGTAAGTGTAATAGAATGTTCTTCCGGTCGTATCCGACTGACTTTGTACATTTTCTCTATAAACTCATCAAATGATATATTCTCCGTGACAGTGACAATCCTCCGATGTCCTCCATTGTAAGTATTATCTCCCACGCGTACGAAATCAAAATGACAAAGAAGGGGAACATCCATTTCAACCTACAATATTTACAAAATTAAAATTGGTTGTTTATAAAGAGTTATACTTGACTTAGCGCTACAATATTAAAAATATTAAAAAATGAAATGAATGAAAACTTTAGCCTTAAAAGTCAATCATAAGATATCGCTCGATATCCTAAGATATCGGGCCGATATCCTAAGATATCTGGCCGATGGACTTTTAACATAAACCATAAACCAAAACCTTAAAAAAAACTCTATCATAAGATATCGGCTTATAGCATAAGATATCGGCCGATAACTTAAGATATCGGCCGATATCTTATGATATCGATCGATATCTTATGCTATCGGCCGATATCTTAGGATATCGGCTGATATCTTAGGATATCGATCAATATCTTAAGTTATTTAGGATATCGGCCGATAACTTAAGATATCGATCGATATCATAAGAAATCGATCAATATTTTAAGATATCGATTGATATCTTACATATCTTGGACTACCTACAATGTTTTGAAAAATTGAAAATTCAATAACTTAAAAAAAATATTGTACTCGATATCTTACCTAGCCTGTTTTATTCTCTATGTTATACGAACTGTAGTGGAATCTCGAAATCGTTTTCCAAGAGAGAAAGAAAGTGTTAAAGAATGATAAAGAAACTCTAGTTTCAATCATTGCATAGAGAAGCATATATATATCTGACGTGCAGTCGGCTAGGCTTGGAGCTGGCCATTTATACAAGGATTGAAATTATAGGGCCGTTTCTGCAAATACGCAAACATATAGGGCTGAAAGTGCAAATTTCCCTTGATTATAATATGAACCGTTGTTTTCAATTGTAATGGCCGATCTTAAAGTTCATTAATTGGATGATTCACATCCATTATACATCCCTTATAGGAATGTTTCTTTGAGTTGAGATATTTTTCAATGATGAATTGCTACTTGAACAATTTACATTGGTTACATTTATATATATGTCACATGGCATCACACTTTAATGGTGTAAGATAAAAAGTATAATTTTGATAATATAAGATTATTTAAACACCATTTTTTGTGTTTATACGTCGCTTAGGAGTGATCAGCCAAATAAAATACGTTGGGTGCATCGAATGAAGAGCTCTAAAGATTGAGTAATTAATTATTAAGCACAATAGCCGTTGATGATTACAGTGAACCTAGAAGCAGACTAGGTTACTCTCTTTAAACGAACTGTGCCCCCTTGATTAATTAATTAATGCAAAGGGTTATTAAATTTTTTGATTTTTTTTTTCAATGGACAAAGGATTATTACTCATTAGCATGCTGCCTTGCCTTCACAATATAACAGCCTACTATACAATAACCCTTCGTTAAAGATCTCACACCGCACACCTTTGTTGGCTTATATCACAAAGTATAGTGACAATAGTCCTCGGAATAGAAGTTGAAGAAGAAGATTTTGGAATATATATATATATATATATATATATATATATATATATATATATTTCACGCGGAGATACATATGGCATCTAAAATATTCTTTGGTTGCCATGGAGAGCACGAGTTGATGGTTTAAATCAATTTTAAAAGAAAAATTGAAACAAACATTTTAAAAGTATAAGTTAATGTTTAATTAGTTTCAATGATCTATATTTTACAGCTCAAAAAATACTTTGTGAAGATGAGCTTTCAAAATTTTTATTTTTTTAAATGATCTAAGTAATGTACCCGAGGTTTATGTTGCATTGAAACAATGCTTTTGATGGCACATCAATCTCCACTTAAAACCTTGGAAAGACGGACACCTGTTCCATATATATATATATATATATATATATATATATATATATATATAATAAATTTTCATAGCATCTAAAACTAGGAACCACAATTAATTAAAGGGTCGCCTTAATAACACCTATAGAATCTCTTCCGAGCTTATACCCACAATCATTGAGTGCCTTAAATCAGATTATTTACGCTACATTTCGCTCCAATCTTTCATAAAATGGATCTTCAAATAATGGCGCACCTATTAGACATTTTTTTTCGATTTCACATAGCACAAATCCCAAAAATATATCCGTAAAGTCACATTTGAGCGTAATGAATGTCATTTGATTTTAAGGCTGCATTTTTGGGATATGTGTCTCGTGGAATCGAAAAATGACCATATAATAGGTGCGCCATGATCTCAAGATCTATTTTGTGAAAGAGATTGGCGCACGTCCGAAATGCATTTTGTAAGTGTCGTTGGTGCTGGCGCTGGCACAGAGCAAGGCAAGGAGCTGAAAGACGCTGCAGAGCAGATCTGGCTATAGTTTTGTCATAGCAGTTTTCAACACGTGAACATAGCAGGGGAAACCCACACACATGTTGGATATTTAAAAGTTCTTTAAACTTGCCTTTTCCAATAGGCGCTTCCTATTATAGTTATGCGTCCTTTCAATTTAGATGTTTCTAAAGTGGTGTGTCTTTTTCGAAGGGACGCCAGTTGCACATTTTTATAGGAAAATAGTGCATTAACACACCACTTGATTTCTATTTAAGGAATCTAAAATTATTGTTTTACATACCACAATAGAGTCTTCTTTCTTCTCTCTTGTTATGTCTTTAAAGGTCTTTATCAGAGCGTTCTTGCAATATTTGGTGTTCGAATAGCGTGATCGGATTTATCAAATCCTTTATAAGAATATACAGTCGATTCGTTGTATCCTAGAACCAATTTGCTGATAACCTGTTGGTGACTACTTTCTCTCGAAATGGTGGGGGCAAATTTTAAACCAATATTGTGCTTAACATCAACTTCTTGTGACGGAAAGAGAAAGAATCAAGGAACAAGAAGTGGGAAGCACAGGGAAGGTCGGTTTTGCTTCTCCATCTGATAATGGAAGTGTTCTTATCCTTAAAGATTGCAGGACTTGGTCTCCCAATGTGTTTGGGAAAGTGAGATCTCCGGCGATCAAGACTCGTATCAATTCAAAATCCAACGAATCTTTGAAAATTGTGAAGAGGTATCTTTTTGATGGGTTAAATAGGCGAACAACTCATCCCTGCACATACAATTTGACAAAATCGTGAAGAAGTTTGGCACTTTTGTGAAAGATGCTACCATCAATTTTTCTGAAGGCGCTTCTCATAGAGAGTTCTCTCTTTGGATCTAATAACATGCTTCTCTTGATACTGCAACCATCAACAATGCGTCAATACTTGAGGGATTATATTTCCTTTCCAAGTAAGTCTATTATTATTATTTTATTAGAATGCAAAAAAATAATAATAATAATTAAATTAAATTAAATTAAATTAAATTAAAAAGAAAGGAAAGTAAAGGTTATATTCATCACCGTAATCCTACCGTCAGTATCGTCTCTTTCCGAGAGATGTTTACTTTGTTAAATACAAATGGGATATATGGGCTTTCCAACCATTTAGTTTGATAATTTATAAATTGGCCCACTAATAACCTCTTGCAGCGGTTATTCAGTTATTGGAAACACATCTATCCAAGATGGGTCTTGGATTTGTATGACAATATGTTTATCTTTTATTTTCAAAAACAAAAAAAGAGTAATATTTTATATTAAGTGTTGCATTAAAAATCCAAGTAATGGTTAATATTACTCTCAAGCATTTTAACGTATATAAGAAATGTTTGAGTGTGTGCACACTTTTGTGGTTTTATGTGAGTCACATATGTGAAATATAATATATTTGTAGGTGATGTATGCACATAAAATTTTACATGTTTGTGCGTTTTATGCACTTGTACATGTTTTTTGTCGTAATGAGTGATTATAAAATTGCAATTTTTTTTAGCAATACTCATGAAATTGATATGTACACGAGTCTCCCACGTCACATGACATCCAAATGACCCAATGATATCGTGTGACCTATGTTTATATGACCATTCACCGAAAGCCTGCTATCAGGTGCTCATGATTATGCAACTATGGTCAAATGGTCAACATTGTTTTTTGATTGATTGATCACGGGTAAAGATCGCAAATGACTGCCCAAAGAATACGGACCATAATCCAGTGGGCTTGGTTCTACGGCAATGGTTTTTTATCACGATTTATTGAACATTTTTTTTACATTATTTTTCTTGTGGGGGTTGTCTTCATACAAGAATTAACCCATAAAAAGATTTGGCCTTTGAGAGAGTCATAGAGTTTTTTATCAAGGGCTATGGAACTCATGCATTAGATGTGACTATGTTAGTGCGACTTTGTTCTAATGACCAATGATCCTTGATAATTGTTTGATCGCGATCAAACAATTCTGATTTGGGTAGCCAGAAAATTGGCTCGTTTCAATAGACATGGATATGTGTCCATTATTGATTGGTTGATTAGGACTCATTCATATGATCATTGAGTGGCCTTGATCAAGTGGACACGACATAGAATCATTAGCTATGATCAAATGGCAATTTAAAGTTGTCATTACAAGATTGGTAGGACCATTTGGAGATGGTCAAATGATTCTGATTGAATTATCTTAGAAAAGATAATAGCTATAGATTTGAAAATCTAAATCATTTAAAGATGATTTTCTTATAAGAAAGGGAGTCACGATCTCACAAGAGATGTTAAGGAGCAACTATAAATTTCACTAAGTTTTTCGCTTATATCAAAATAAGTAGAGGAATGACATGACTTAAGGGTCCATTGGTAGATGTACCAATAAGTATTAAGTCATAACTTCTAAATTTTCAATGGAATTTGTTTTCTTTGTCAATGAACAGGAAAACAAATGATATGCGGTTCCAGACATAAATGTTTGAAGAAATACTTTATGCGTTGATAATTGTAATTATGAGCAATTATGAAAAATGTTAGTCTAAAAGAAGAATCGGGATGGGTTAAAGTCATTTACCCTAACAGTCACTTACGATAGGAACCCTACCTAATATTTATTTGGTCAATGTTTAGGTTCAAAGGAAAGAACAAGTCGTAAATCTGTGATGGACAAAAGGGCACTATATTGATGAGAATTAAATTCTTATAAACATCTCAGGAAAGATAGTGTTTTACCTGTAATGGATAAGAAGAGTTGAACATTGCTCTTAATAGGCGTTGTAACACAATGTGTTGATATGTTAAAGTTATAGGGGCATCTCTTATAAATCTACCTATATAAGTGTAAGGGTAGAGCCGCGTTCAATGAGACATGACTTTATCTCATAAATACTTATGAAAATCAGGGAACTAACATATGGCTTAAATGTGCTAACCAATTTATTGAATACTAAATATATGAAATATGTGTGTGGAATGGTTTCGATTTATCATATAAGATTGTTAGTTCAAGACTTAGTTTCACTAAAAACCTTAACAAATTTTGAGTTATTTTCACTAAAGTAAAAATTCAAGTCTGTAAAACGTTTTCATCTATGCATATATTTCTGGCTTTGCTCTGATTTCAAAAATTTTAAATAGTAGGGGATTGTTGGATATTTAAAACTTTTAAATAGTGGGGAATTGTCACTATGTGAAAATGCAAAAAAAACAACAGCCCATGACTGTTAGACCGTTTTAGACAGTCGAGTGAGTTGTCCTTAAAAAAGCAGTAGTATTTTTCAACGAAATATTTAGACCGTCGTTTATTTCATCAAAATAACGACTGTCTTCCGCTGTCGACCATAAATAATAGTTTTGAGCTGTTATTTTTTATGTCGTTTTTAAAAAAAAAACACTCACCCCATTTTTTTTACAACTCATTATGACTGTCATTTTTCTCTCATACAATGACGGTCATAGATGAGAAGAAGAACGACGGTTTTCAGCCGTCGTTTTTATATATATATATTTAAATAATAATAATAATATAAATTAAGTTCATAATAAAATTAGCACATAATCTTTCGCCTGCATATAAAAAATTAATGCTTCCGATCAATAATCGGATTTTGATCTCTGAATAAACATCCAAAGGTGGCCGAATAACCATTACACAAGCAGTAAAAATATAAAAAGAAACAAGATAGATCTTCTTTTAAGTGATAAATAAAGTTCCATAACTGAAATATCATTGTAAAATTATCATTTACAAATCGGTCTATAGAGAATGGAGAAAGAAACCTATTTTCAGCTTCTAAAGTAGAAAGATCTGATTCTTCGACTTTAGGAATCGAATCACTAGAAGGAAAAAGAAAATAGAATAAAAAAAACTAAGTTAACCTAATTTCAAACTATTAGTGCGGCTGCTTCTTTTATCAGCATTTGAGCTTGATGAACCGATAGAGACGAAGTGATCATTAGGCACAATACCAGTCCCACTGCCAAAGAAGAGCCTGCAGTAGTTGTATATATGTTTTACACAAAGAATGGAGTCATCAGATTACATTAACAAATTCAGCAACCATTATTTAATATCCTTAACCACCAAACGCTCCTCCAATAAAAATAAATGCATCATCATACAAGTTAAAATTAAAACATGAGCTAGCCCAATTAAGCATGTAGTGATGTACAACACATGTAAAAAAAAAAATACATTATTTACTTTCCCAATGATTATATAGTGATGTACAACACATGCAAAACAAAAATACATTATTTACTATCCCAGTGATTTTTTTATTTTCATTTTGAGAAGATCGAATTTTATTAAAGACAAGTAATACAACTAAAGGAAACCAATTTGGTTCTCCAATACAAAATGTTGAAACAAAATGTCAATCCGTCCATTCCCTCCCCGCAACTATGTTAGCATTAAAACTTGGATAAGCAATAAAAAAATACGAACTATTTCTTTGGCTAATATTCCCTGATCAAACATAACTAAACTAGAAAATGAGCAGCACAATATACCTTGTAGTGAGTCAATAAGTTGTTCCATAAAGACAGTTTGTTTAAGACTTCGAGTCAGCACAACATTCAGCCTACAAGGATCATTAAGGAATCCAATGCCCTGAAGAGAAACATTGCAAAGTCAAAATCAAGATGTCAAGTTGTCAAAAAACCTGAAGTAAATAATTAACCGAACCAGGATAAACCACAACAGGTTAAATGCAAGCAACCACTCAATTAATCATTTAGGCATACACAACTAAAAGCTTGTCTCGAAATATAATAGGCATTCGATGCACTGAAACTTAAAACCAAACAACTGAAAAACGTGAAATAGCATCAGGATTTGGTAGAACCATAAAAGTTTTACTATGCATCCTAATCGCATATCCTCCTTAACAGGCTATGGAAATGAATGAAGTAATATACTAAATTCACACCACTATCCAAAATGTGTTTAAATAAATCACATAAAAATAAATAAAAAATTGATGAAACAATATATTTATCAAATATAAAAGACTAAAAGTTTGTCATGAGGCACACGTTTAAACAGATATAGCTGATAATTCCAGCCACAAAAAATCCTGTCAGGTCAAGAATTGAACATAAAAGTTCTTGAATTTGGGAGAAAAACCAGGTATCCATGGCCTACCAGAATTTGTGGCAATAACCATCCTACACACACACACACACACACACATATATGGTTAAGGGGTCCCTGCACTTGAATTGTAGAGTTCCAACTCAAACACTCGAGTGTAGATCATGTTCCCACCTGACAAATACAAAATCATAGAAAATGTTAAAAATAGATCCATGATGCACGCCTAAACCATCGCATATAAGTCTTCACCATCGTTAGAACAACAAGGACTTAAAACTAAGACAATTTCTGAACCATATATGTTCCATCAACCAAATTGTTGCCAAAAAAAAAAACTCTATTAATTACTCCACCATGAGACGTTAAGGCTTTACTATATATATATATATATATATATAATATTCCATTAAAAATGTTTTAAAAATTTAAATTTAAAAAAAAAAAAAAAAAAAAAAAAGGAAAAAGAAGGAGAGCCGGGAACAGCGAGTTCTCTTTTTTCCACCAGACTCTTTGGTCTTAAGAATACTGGTTTTAAGGATGAGTGATTCCCCTTCTCCGACCCTTACTAGGCAACCAGAGAGCGGACAACTAATGCTTTCCACTTAGCAGGTCTATTGATAAAGATCAATCATTTATTCCCAGATGTGTTGGCATTCCCCTTTTTTGAGTTATTGACATGGGAAGGAATGAAGACTGTTAGAGATGCAATAAATTCTCTGTAACTAATCCCTTCAACCCTCCCCCCCCCCCCTTTCTTCTGTTACATGTAGAGATGTACCCTTGTATTCTGAGACTATTCGCAGTATATCATGAAGTATTAGAATTTTATTAACATGATCTAATATTATTATCTGCTTTGCAAATAAGACATGGCCAATTGTTCAACATCCAAGTAGCACATGCAGAATCTTATATATAATTTGTCATTAACCACCTTAAATACAGTGACATCTCAGAATTCACGATCCATTTCACATTTGCACCGTGTGAAGCAAATGAGCTAAGTGTCAGAACGTGTGTTTGATTTCATATTTTATAAGAAAATCTGAAATATCAGAGAACAATAATCGGCTCAACAAAACAAACATTAGCTGAAACCCTTTGCTTGGGTTGCCAAGTTTGAATCTGAGACAAGCACATTCACACACGCACACACACATACTAAAGATCAATGTTGTTGGAGCTTGCTTTTCATTTATTGCAACTTATATAAAACGAATAATAGGAGAGGTAATATTGCTGACAAGACATTTTCTTTTTCAAACTAAATTTCATCGAGTTTATTGTAATTTTGCCTTGGATATCATCACCCTCGTTATTTGATAGCATTGACAGTAAGCTTAGAAAAAGAAAAAAAAAAACATGTATAGCCAGTCAAACCAATAAGAAGGATAAAGTAGTGACTTGCATAAGTCGAGTCTAACCATGACCCAAGTAACCATCCAACTACTAAAGGTGCTGATTCAAGATATGAGAGTTCCAGCCCCTATATATTGGGAATTGGAATAACTGTTCTTAAAGTTCAATTCAAGAAAAACCACGTTGAATTATTATAGCATGTATAATACCTCAAAATCAAGGAAGAAACTGGGATGAGTTTGTCATTAGAGCCAACTCTATAAGCATCCAATATGGAAAGCTTTAAAAATTATGTTGTGCTATGGTAAACCTTAATAATTTTTTATCAGTAGCTTCACATAAATTACTAGCTAGTATAGAAGTTGATTTCAAAAGGATGAATGTGCCAAAGAAAAACCATACAATAAAGCCACTACCCTAATGAAACAATAAAATATATAAGAAGTTGAACATAGTTGATATTTTAGTGCACGATCCAAAGACTAAGTGGATCAATCTCACTCCACCAAAAGGTTGGTAATGCATGACTCGAAGCACCAGCTTAATTACTTCACTACAAAAAACAAAACTAAGAAAGTTACTTCACTAAATAAAAATAAATAGATAGCAAAACCACTATTGGGTTTTTTTGGCATTTAAACAAACACATACTGTGCATCTTAGACGCTACAAACCATTATCAACCCACTACAGCTCAAACAAGTTTAAGGTTTAAGGGAAAGAAGAAAAAAGGAAAATGTGTCAAATAAATGTCTTTTTTCTCTCTCTCCCACCCCCCCCTCTCGCGCGCGCACACACACACACAAAATTTAGAAATTGAAGACCAAATCTTGACACAATCAAATTTGCGATACTCACAAACATATGATGTGTTTGTATGTTATCTATTTTATTTTATAACATGAAAAAATGTAATAAGTGTACTCACATAGACTTTTTTGTGCCACCAAAAAATTTTGTGAAGACCAAATCCTACAAAATTTAAACCCAAAAGAATATTGCTCAGTATAGCCCACTCAATGAACATAGCTGCAAAAAATATATTACTAAGAGATGAGCACCAATATCAATAAATGTAGAAAGAAAAAATCGGATGATAATTGCAATAGTATGTCAATAGTTAATAAATAAATAAATCAACATGAAATTGGGATGCTGAAATAGTAGAGCAAGTTTAAAAAAACCATTTAAATACCTAGTAACACCTGCCAAACTAGCCACATTTAGAACCCTAAAAAGATTCATATCTTTAAAAAACCTATATATATATATATATATATATATATATATATATATATATATATATATATATATTATCCAAATCTTTAAAAATCTTCTAGAAATCAGAGACCCAAGCACTTACAGTTTATAACTAAAATCTTCGAATGTCGTAGAAATCATCCATAAAAACTACACGAAATGCTAGGAATCGGAAATAAGAGAGTTAACAGCAAGCCGCGGCTCGTGTGGCTCGAAAGGATGGCTGAGATTCAGAATTAGTGTCTTCGTATGCGGCAAATGGTAAAGCGATCTCTGCGATAAGTCGGGGACAAAGATTACCAGTGCGATCAATATGGGGGTCGATTTGGGTGAAAACAAACTAATCCTCACTCCCCCGTTGAGGCGTTCGCAACGATTTGGGCGCCCAATTCTCTGTAGTTGTTAAGGTCCCGCTATAAACACTGTTTGCGGATCCTTTCGCCTCTGGTTCCCGATGAATAGAGATGTGGACGGCTTGCCGAGAACTAGTACAAGTGAGTTGGCATCCGGTACGAAATCGAAAAAGAAGGGGATTTTAGGTTTTGATCCTTGCATTTGATTCGAGTCTTCTTCCTCCCCTTTGCCGATCCGAAAGGGGGATGGGTCTGTTCTGTTTGGCAAAGAATCGAAATGTCGGTTTCGGGTTCTTGAGAGCTTGCCTTCTCGAACGAGGCGTTGGAGTAAGGAGGAAGGAATTTGAGGAGAGCAGGTGCCATGAGAGAGCCCCCTTAGGGCTTTAAATTAGCTTTTAGCTATTTTTTTTTCACTTTTTAGTATTTATATGAGAAGTTTTTTAAAATGACAAGTTTGCCCTCCTATAAAATTTGCAATTACCCGCTTATCCTTTTCTTAAAAAACCACCATTATAAGATACCAAATGACTGTTTTAGGCAGTTAATTAGTTTATCACTGCTTTTAGCAGCGATTTTTTTCAAAAGGCTAATGTTGTTTTTTCTACATTTTCATGTAGTGTGTTGAATATTTAAAAGTTCTTTAAATTTGTCTTTTCCAAGAGGTGTGTCCTATCATATATAGTTATGTGTCCTTTCAATTGAGATGTTTTCAAAGTGGTGTGTCTTTTCCGAAGGGATGTCTGTTGCACTTTTTCATAGGAAAATGGTGCATTAACACACCACTTAATTTCTATTTAAAGAATTTAAAATCATTATTTTATACACCACAATAGAGTCTTCTTTCTTCTCTCTTGTTATGTCTTTAAAGGTCTTTATCAGAGCGTTCTTGCAATATTTGGTGTTCGAATAACGTAATCGGATTTGTCAAATCCTTCACAAGAATACACAGTCGATTCATTGTATCCTGGAACCAATTTATCAATAACCTGCTGGTGACCACTTTATCAAAGTAGTAGGGGCAAATATTGGTTTAAAGACAGCGATACTTCTCGTACCTCAAACCGATTTGATGTATTCTTTCGGATCAGCATTTTAATTTTTCCAACAACATAGATATAGTACAAGGTAGCTAACCCGAGTCTAAATCTAGAATGAGAGCAAGTCACTGACTTTTAGCACGGGTAATATTAAAGAACCTTCCAATATTATTTTTATTTTTTTGAGAAACAGAAATTTCCAATTTTGAATCAAGAAAGAGATGCTTGTTTAATGTGGCACTACAATTCTTCATAACGTAGTGACACATTTGATGACTATTAGTATCACATGCTTAAAATCAAAGTGTCAACTGGGATATTAGTGTCGGATATCGGTCCAGGGAGGATTGATACGAATCAGCCGATGCGAGCCCATCGTCGATACGTATCAATATCGGCCGATATTTGATACCTTGCTTAAAATATGATCCCTACACAATTTAGATTAGGAGCATGTTAAATATCCTAGACCAACTTGTTTAACAAAAAGTTGATTTTAGGTACAAAATGGAGCAAAGGTGTATTCTAGCAATCAAATTTGAAATTATGGTTTTAAGTGATACTGCTTTGGTCCTCAACATTATCCGTGCATTTCGCACGGTTACTGCTTTGGTCCTCAACAGGGATATTGACCTTTGCATGGCCAACAGTGGCATTACCGTAATCTAATGCAAACTCTTACTCAAATAAGAAATATTTCAAAATTGAGGGCACAAAGGACAAGGAGGAAGTTGGAAGGACAACTGGTAAGCTAACACAAACTCTTACTAAAATAAGAAATATAATCAGTATGTTGTGTGTAATGGGATGTTCAGGTCAACCAGTTGACCCTATATAGGGTTCAACCCATGTCTACACTCCTGGTTAACTTTTGAGGCCCAGCACCTTCGTTTTATTTTAATAATTAAAGCCGAGGGATAAGGGATCTCACCCTAGAGGCCCCACACCTTCATGGGTTGAGCTCATGCAGGGTTCAACTATCTAGTTGAACCAGATCACAGCCCTATGTCTGATATGCATATCATTTACACTGTTCCAATTCGTCGGATGCATCCGATGATGGCGTTTTAACTCAGAAGAATTCATAGTCATGCATCTAAAGAGTGTCCAAGTTGCAAATCATCATGTGAGCTGATGTTAGCTGAAAATTGATGCCCATCAAAAGATTCAGGGGTCGAAGTTCCTTTAGAGGCCCATCGGTCGAGGTTCCTTTAGAGGGCCCATCATTAATATAGAGTGAATAACAGTTCATATTCAAGTGTTCTTGCATGTTTCTATTGTTGCGTGGAATCACATATAAACCAATGATGTCACGATGAACGAAATAAGGACGCAAAATAAGAGAAAATCAAACAAATCACATTAGAGACAATACTTATATGGTTCGGCAATTTGCCTACACCCACGGGCAACGATAATTCACTAAACTGATGATTTCACAAGAATACAAATCACTCAAAGACTTCACCAAAAGCTCTCCACAAAACCCTAAATAGGTTTAACAAAGTCTTACAAAGTATTCTAAATTCTCTAATTCGTCCAAGAGTTTTCCCCTTGTATCGAAGACCCAAAAAGGGACTTCTAAACTAAGTAAAACTCCTAATTATAGAGTAATAATGCAACTAGGCCGTCGCCGGGTCGCTCAAGTGATTTAGACAAAAGAAATTTCCCTTTCAAATAGTGCACCGGTCCCACAAGCGAGTTTGAGTAAATACGAAAGTCGCTCAAGCGACTTACACTAGTAAGTTGGCCCTTTTGTGCAATCCACCTCTCTCGCGCCAGAGCCAGCTCAACTTAAGTTAGAGCCTTTATAACATCTATTTATTAGAGGCAGCACTTCACTACGAACTCCTCTTCGTTATAAACTCACTCGAGAACTCCAAGTTTATCATAAATGATGAAATGTTGATGTTAACTTGTCACTCACACACCAATGAAGATGTGGGCACCCACTGAATTGGAGAGCGCCTTTTACAAATAAAAGTATGAACTCCTCATTGTATGATCTCCTCTCCGAATAAGTGCAGCATAAGATGACGGAGAAGGCCTCAATTGTATTTCATCTCTTTTCTTCCTTCCCTCATGTCTCATACCACATCTACCCATTCACACGTTGTTATTTCCTTCCTTCCATATAAATCTCACGACCGATTAATCCTTAGTTTATTTAACAGCATGTTTAGATAAATTAAAAAATAGGGTTTCGTTCTAACCCATCACCCTCTCAAAACCCATCTAATAAGCATCATCAAAAGCCTTTTCCATATCATTATTGGGTTCGTTAAAATGGATCATCTCTAACAAACGTTGTGTCACTTCACTTTTAGAAGGAATTGTAAAGGACCTAATCTAGCGGGCCACTGGCTCCAAACTAAGATGAGAAGGATGTGACTCTTGTGACAGTGGTGGACTTCACATCGGGTGTTTCAACAATATCGTCGTTAAGATCAAGGCATATCTTTATTTTATAATTGATCATACAGTCCTTCTTCAAAAGAGTTTAGGAATGGAGGAATGCATTGGAGAATATTTTAAGTTAAGATCGAATTAGTTTGAATTATGTTTAAAAAGAGTTTAGGATTTTGTGAGAATTACATTTGGCAAGTTAGAATAAGAGTTTGATTATAGGAGTCTAGGAGTCTTTGTAATCTCATTTATTTATGGACAATTACCATTCAATGAAATCAAGAAAAGAATCCTAGAATTGAAGTCTTGTGTGATCTCTCTCTCATCTAGGATTATTCACTTTCTCCATCCAACTGAAAATCTTAGCTCAAAGCCTTTATGCTAGATACAAGACAAGGTCTAAAAATATCGGAGCCGATTGTGGGACGTTTGGTCTGAGTATGGGGGCCACCTTGATAAAAAGAGAGACCCAAAATTAATATATTCTGTAAAACTTTATAAAATTTTGTGTTTTGCTTAGGGTCCGAGACGCCTGAATTTTTTGTCCCGGGCCCTCTCAATACCAAGATGTATATAGTGTATGAAATGTTTTAGTATGGGACTAAATTGTGAACTATGATATGATATGCTTCTTTTCTTTGAATCTTTCTCCCCGAGCCATATGGAGTGGGAATATGTGTCTCAGTTTTATCCTCCATAAACCATGTGGTCCTTTCTTTTCTCTTTTCTTTATAATTGATAACATTTCTCCTCTCCAAAAAAAAAAAAAAAGACAAAGAAAAAGATAACTGTTCTTTGCAGCTGCTTTTCTCAAGCGAACAAATTCTTCCTCTTTTCAATAGACTATATTCTTTTGACGCATCGGCATGCACAAAAGCCTATAGTTGGTTGTTCCTCATCCTTCTTTCATTCATTATTTATCTCAGATAAGTTACTACGTTCGAGCTAAATTGTTTCTGATTAGATGATCTCTTTATAGTTGCTCTGGAATAAATTATATAATTTTATTTGTGGATGTTTTTGTAAGCAAACATTGTTTGCGTGGATGATAAAATAAAGGAAAATTTATCGAATCAACCCTGTCAGATATACCTTTCCCGTCAGAGGCCCTATAATTTCACCTTTACCCAAACCGACCAGCTTTTAGTCAAATCATTTTCAGCTAGTATAAAAAGTCCAAAATACCCCTTCTTATACTTTTTTTCGTTCTACATGATTTAAAATTTTAAATATTTACACTTTTCTATATTTATGCGGTGTGAAATGGGATCTATGCCGTCTGATTTGAAGGCCACAATATAAAATCGATGGCACCAAAAATAGACACGAAAAAGAGGCGATATCGCCTCTTTAAAAAAAAATTAAACAATCAATGGCGACTCTTAAAACAGTTGATGGCGATTCTTAAAACAATTGATGGCGACTCTTAACACAGTTGGTACCGATTGTTTTAAGAGTAAATCATCAATTATTAAACGTCGATATAAATTGTAACGATCTCCATTTGTGTAGGCGATCGGATTTTTTTTTAACGATCAATGGCATTGTTTTACGATCAATAGCGACTCTTAAAACAATCGGCACCAACTGTGTTAAGAGTCGCCATCGATTGTTTTAAGAATCGCCATTGACTATTTTAAGAGTCGCCATCAATTGTTTAAAAAAATAAAAAATAAAAAAAATTTAGAGGCGATATCGTCTTTTTTCATGTCTATCTTTGGCGCCATCAATTTTATATTGTGACCTTCAAATCAGACGACATAGATCCCATTTCACACTACATAAATATAGAAAAGTGCAAATATTTAAATTTTTAAATCATGTAAAACAAAAAAATGTATAAAAAGGGGTATTTCAGACTTTTTGTGTTAGCTGAAAATGACTTGGCTAAAAGATAAAGGTGAAAATATAGGGTCTCTAATGAAAAAGGTGTATCTGACCAGGTCAATCCGGTAAATTTCCCTAAAATAAATTAAGCCATAGGTAGTGAATTGATGATTTAAGAAAAAATATTATTAAATGACTTAACCGGGGTCTATTTACTTGTGTCCATAGTTGCCGTTCATAAAAAGTATTTAGTCATTCGCACCAAGGATCAAAATTTCGGTTTTCGTTTCGGTTTCGGAGGGGACCGAAACCGAAATGTTGGACCGAAATTTCGGCCGATAATTTGACCGAAAATTTCATTCCCATACATATTTGGACCGAAATTTCGGCCGAAACACCGAAACCGATAATTTGGACCGAATTTTCAGTGATTTCGGCCGAAATTTTGATCCTTGATTCGCACAACAATTATTAGCCTTCCATGTGATTAGTAAAATATTTGTCTACCCTCTCTTAACAAATAAGATCCATTTGAACTCATCTTAATCAATCCACTTGGTTACAGCTAAAAACATTTATGGTAATAGACGTACCCAAAGATTTATTCTAGAAAGAAAACATACGGGAATCCCACAAGTCAAACGATCACCTGATGCTTCCCTCACCAAAGGAAGCTTCCTCCGTTCTTAAAAGTACGATGGAGAAGACAAATGGAGGGTTACAACTAGCAGAATATAGGAGGGTATTTTTGTCATTTCAAAAGTAATTGAAGGGTACAATGGACTCAACGTGTTTAATGTATTTTCCCATGGCAAGATAAAGCAGTGTTTTTTATTCCTGTTTTGTGAGGACAAAATTTCGCCAATCATCTTCTTTTTATCTTCTTCTTTTCTCCCCGGGAAAAATTTAGACCGTTTTCTTCAACGGTCGAACAATAGAATTCAAGTTTCCCGGGAATTCATATTGAAAACCAACCATGGTTACTACCTCTTTGAGATCTCTGCAACTCAATGCTGGTTTTTCCCTCTTCTTGTCCCCAAACCGTACAATTTTCCCAAATGGGTGTTTGAAAATCCAAAAGAGATGGAAGCATTCTATGTCTTTGAGTGCAAAACCACTTATTGTTAAGGGTGTTTTAAGTATCAACGGCAAAGAACTGCTGACCGGAGTACCTGAAAATGTCCTCATCACGCCAGTGACTGATGAATCGATATTCTTGGGTGCAATTTCATCTAAAAGTAGATCTCGTCACATCTTTAAAATTGGAGTTCTTGAGTAAGTTCATTTATGTATGGTTTCTATTTTGGATTAGGATTACTTTTTTTCTCTATGTTTTTTTTAATTTGATGAGTTGGTGGTTTCAGTGAAGTATTTTTTCTGTCAAATATGTGTTTTGTTGTGTTTTGATTTTTGATGATTTGAATATTAAAACTATGGATGTTCCTCTTGAATGTGAATCATTCGTCATTTTTCAAACACACCTAATTCAGAAAAATATAGGGAATGGCTATAGACACACTGGCATGCCCTTTCTTTCAAATGATCCGTAGTAAAAAGATTGTATTGAATAAAAGGTATCTCAATATAAGAAATCGGGAAAATGAGGTCCTAAGCACGGCCACCGACTGAAAGAGGCCACCCAGGTAGTGAGCTTGTTTGGTTTAGCTCTTATAAGAGCAGAAGCAGCTCTCTGTCAGAGCAGATAAAATCTGCTCTGCCATAGAGCAAACAGAGAGTGATGAGCCAACCCCGCACATAGTATGATCCCATTCTGGGTTGCCTCAAGAGCCCACGGCCCACCATACCACAATCGTCCACCATACCACAATCGGCACAAGTAAAGCAAAAACCTTGTCTTTAAGGTCCACACCTCCCACCCAACGCAAATGCCGCAAGATTCGAAGAAAAAATTACAGCAAACACTGGATAATCAAAATTAAGCAACTTGTAAACTCTATTGTTTATATCTGCCTGTTAAAAGGGGGACATTTTCTTCTCACTTAAAGTGTCCAAAACCCTTTCGCTTGTAAGTAGAAAGAACAAGGTTCTGAAGGTATGCGTGTGTGTATGCTAGTGATGGACATTTGCATGGAGTTATACAATGTTTCCCTACAGATTTCATGAGATGCAGAATTAGGCCTGGCTGCCAAATTACAAATCTCATTATTTATGAGTGAGTGCTGGAGCTATTGTTAATTGGAGGAGCAGTCAACTGTTATCTGTTTCAATGTAGAGAGAAATTTAGGAGCCACTTGTCAAAAAAAATATTCCTATAAATATAACTTTATTTATTAATTTATTTATTTATCTGATTACCAAACTTGCATATCTTCTCCAGAAGAAAGACAAGCATGAAACATAGAAAGTGATACTTTTCATTGAGGCACATTAATGAATACACTTCTTTAGTTGATAAGACAAAAAAGGGGGCAAAGTATTTACTTGATAAGTTTTTGAAAAAAACTGTGCATATATGCATTCTATATGCAAATGACAAAAAAGGGGTATCTTCAGTTGCGATTTCACATAAGAAATAGTTGATTGTATGAATTATTAGGTAAGATTGTTGGAATGTGGCCATGAATGCCATTCAACGAGTATACATGTGTAATTGATTGTTACTTAATGACATACACTAATTGAAAATACCGTTACACAAATTGTGATTAAGGCCTCTTTATGTAAAATTCATCGGTTACATTGCTATGTGAAATCCATTGGACGCATGGGATATGCCTTAGACCGATTGGACGAGCTGCGATAAGCGACCACCAGTCTAGCGACACAGTCACCATCTTGATCACGGTATGTGGCACGGATTTCTCAATCCTTCACTGGTATTAGAGCTTAGGTTACATCATTACCGTGCCATGATCGGCGTCTTTCATTGCCAATCGTTGTCGTTACCATCACCATTGATCGGATCATATATAGTGGTATCCTGATCATCCAATCATCGTCAATCAGATCATGGATCACAAGCATCGCCTGATTGAATGTGACACTACCACACTATCCAATCAATGATCAAAATCAATCTCGACATCAGATCTAAAAACAAAGGCTTCAACACATAAATCGGTAAATTTGAAGCGAGAACAGTATATTTTCACAAAATTTTAAATCTTGCCAAATTTTTGTAGTTGGCATATGATAAAATATCTTGAATAGTTAGAACATTGGTTTATCATATGGTATTTGATTTAATTTTATGAAATTGTCCAAATGGACTTATGCAATCGGGTATTGGACATGTTCATGACGGGAAAATCCCGCTTTGCATGTAAAACCTCATGACATGTGAGATTTAATATGACATGGTTAATATGAGAGGTAAAAAGCTTCATAGCCTGCATATTTAGGTTTTGTTATAATCGTTTATATTTTTCTTGATGGGTTAATTCAATGGTTAAATCAAACGTCTTATGTTACTATATGTTTTGGCCTTCATGGTCAAGTGGGAGATGCTGGAATGTGATCACGAATTCCATTCAACGAATATAAATATGTAATTAATTGTTACTTAACAGCATACACTAATTGAAAATACCGTTACACAAATTGTGATTAAGAGAGTGATTAAGGCTTCTTTATGGGAAATCCATCGGTTACGTTGCTAGCTTGTATAAGCAATGGTTAGCATAAGGGAAATGTGTGCTTGGACGCATGGATATGCCTTAGACCGATTGAACGAGCAGCGATAAGCAACCGCCAATCTAGCGACACAGTCACCCTCTTGATCGCGGCATGTGGCGGATTTTTCAATCCTTCAAAGATAGATACTTATATATACGTAACTATATACAAAATATATATCTATAGCTCTACTGTATAATGAGAATAATGATGTGCACATTCTTTTTTTTCAGGGAAATTTACCTGATCGACCCTGTCAGATACACCTTTACGTCAGGGCCCTGTATTTTCACCTTTACCCAAATCGACCAGCTTTTAGCCAAGCCATTTTCAGCTAGCACAAAAAGTCCGAAATACCCCTTCTTACACTTTTTTTCGTTCTACATGATTTAAAATTTTAAATATTTACATTTTTCTATATTTACGCGATGTGAAACCGGATTTATGCCGTTTGATTTGAAGGCCACATAATAAAATAGATGGCACTAAAGATAGACACGAAAAAAAGGTGATATCGCCTCTTTAAAAAAAAATTTAACAATCGATGTCGACTCATAACAATCGGTACCAACTATTTTAAGAGTCGTCATCGACTCTTTACACAATCGTCATCGACTCTGTATAGAGTCGCCATCTATTGTAAAAAATAAATAAATAAATAAATAAAAATAAAATAAATTTATATAAAATCGATGACGACTCTGTACAGAGTCGCCATCGATTTTATAAAAAAATAAAAAAATAAATAAATTATACAGTCAATGGCGACTCTGTACAGAGTCATCATTGATTTTATAATATATATATATATATATATATTTATACAATCGATGGCGACTTTGTAAACAGTTGTTGACGACTCTTAAAACGGTCGATACCGACTGTGTACATAGTCGATATTGACTGTGTACAGAGTCGATATCGCCTTTTTTTCATATCTATTGGCTATCGATTTTGTATTGCGGCCTTCAAATTAGAAGACATAGATCTCGTTTCACATCGCGTAAATATAGAAAAACGCAAATAGTTAAAATTTTAAATTATATAGGTGTATCCTCTTCTTCCT
The DNA here is from genome assembly GCA_021018995.1 of Chloranthus sessilifolius. Lineage (NCBI taxonomy): Eukaryota > Viridiplantae > Streptophyta > Magnoliopsida > Chloranthales > Chloranthaceae > Chloranthus > Chloranthus sessilifolius. The sequence goes on along the minus strand of JAJIZI010000016.1, from coordinate 5,229,047 downwards.
CATTCTAATCTGCTACAGTCTCTGACGAAAAAGGTGTATCTAGGTCGATCCAAATAACAGATCGGAGTAGATTGGATTGAGGAGAAGACGCCGTCACCTTCGCCACCTTTGACTTTTAGAAATTGTAGCAGATTAAAATGAGGAAGAAGATGATGTTTTTATGCCTTAAAGAAAGGGGGTAATTTAGACTTTTTGCTATCCGTAGGGTCGGCTAGGCTCGCAGCTGCTGGTCGATTTGGGTAAAGGAAAAAATATAGGGCCTCTGACGTAAAAGGTGTATCTGAGAGGGTCAATCAGGTAAATTTCCCTTTTTTTTTAAATCTCAATGCAAATTTGCAAATATGCATATTATATTTGCTTTCAAAGATCCAAAGCAACTAAACCCTCTAATAATATAGTTTTAAATTACACAAACTTCCGATATTCTATATTATTATTCCCAAGGAGGGTGATCGCTATCGTGATAGGGGAGGGAATGGGCTCCTAAGGGGAAATAGTTCTGGAGCAGGTTCATCACCCTAAAGCATTGATCCTGGTTTCTAAGATTCAGTGGTTGTTTTGGTATTAGTTCTGCTCCAAAACAAGGTTTAGATGAATGATTGTGAAAAATAAGTTTATTTTATCATTGTTTTAGTGTGGCAGCATTTTCATATGTCACATTTTTCCCATCTATCCAAGCATCCCTTTGATCTTACCATAATAACTCTTCTCCAATCTTTAATGACTACTCCATATTCTATCCACCAAGATAAAATATTGCCAAAAGTTGTTTCTCAAGTTAACTCAAAATTTCTACAGCCATACAAGAAATTTGTTGGGTGCTGTTTGTTTTTTGTGATTAGTATCTGAATTTTTTAAGGCGATAACTGTCATTACTATGAATAAACCAGGATTCTCAATGTAATATCTAGAGAGACAAAGCATTGTATTCATAGTGAATTTAACATTTTCTCTGTTAGCGAATCTATCACCATCCAAAGTCAGTTGAATCACTGACACCCTACGTTAAAGAGGAGTACTACTGTTTTCAATTTTAAGGGAGTATTCAAGTTTAAAGTGCAATAGGGATGTATTCCATTTTAGAGCAGAAAATCATGAATTCAACCCTCTTTATTAAATTCATGACCACAGTATTGAAATCACTAGAAATATGGAATTTTGATTAATAGCTGAATAATCCACACCTATATTTCTCCATGATGAAATGGTCTCGTAACCATATTTCTATGATGACCAAAACTACAGCTGGCTAGTAACTATCAGCATCTACTAGTTAGGAATGCTGGTAAATGGAAATTATCACAAGCTTAAGTAAATAAGCAAGCATTTAAGCTATTTTCCACAAATCAGGAATTTCAATTTCAGAAAAATTCCAAGGTATATTAAGATTGTGGGGAACCAACAACCCTGCAGAACTACCCCAAAAAAAAAAGCATATTTAGATTAAGAGTGAATGAGAGTTCCTTTAATCCATTAATGTGGCTTATGCTAACCTTTTCATAAGTTTTACGTTGTTATGTGTCTGATTGGCCCTCTATCCTAAACTTTTGAAATAATCTCTATTAATGCATTTTGCAAATTGAAAAGGAACCATGGAATCCTTCTCATTAGAAGTCAAACTGAAAAGGGCCTTCAAATTTGAAATGGGGTTGAACCTGTAGCTCTATTTGGAGGTGATCTTATCACAACCTTGAGCACAATTCCATCCCAGCTTACCCACCAAACTGAAAAATAACCTCAGATGGATCGAAACTGGTTTAACAAAAGCATGTTTTTCTGATGCAGGGATTACAGATTTATTTGTTTATCCAGATATAAGTTATGGTGGATGCTACCACAAATGGGGAATTCAGGAAGTGACATCCCTTTAGATTCACAGATGTTGCTCTTGGAAGCGAGGGAAGACTTCACGGATGATGAGGGAAGTCTTGATGTTTCTAAAGGAGGCACATTCTATGTCCTCTTCTTGCCTGTATTAGATGGGGATTTTAGAAGCAGCTTGCAGGGGAACCCCAAAAATGAGCTTGAGTTTTGCATTGAAAGTGGTAAGATTTATATCTATTCTTGTCTGTTAGCTTAATATTTTGTTTGAAAATATACAAATTGTTGTGTTTTAGTTCATTGTCCAGGGGTGTGAGAATCTGACACTTTATGATATCATTTTAGGTGATACTTCTGTAGAGACCTCCCAATCTTTAGAAGCAGTGCTTATAAATTATGGAAACAATCCCTTTGATCTAATGAAGAACTCTATGAAGTAGGTTGGCTCATTCCACAGTGAAGAAGTTCAAATCTTTCAAAGTACAAAATTTTCAAGGTTTTTTATTATTTGTCTAGGAACTCTTTAGCTACCTTTAATTATTTGTAGGATATTGGAGAAGAAAAAAGGTACATTTTCCCATCGGGAAACCAAAAAGGTTAGTTAGGTTCTTCATTCTTTAATCATGATCAGTTCAAATTAGTGGGAAGTAGTTTACTTGTCATCTCTGCACAAAAACTAACCAAAGTTGAGAAACGCGGCTAACAAATCAGGTGCCGGGAATATTAGATTGGTTTGGTTGGTGCACGTGGGATGCCTTCTATACTGATGTTAATCCTCAAGGAATTGAAAATGGTTTGAAGTGGTATGTTGTCTTCCCCTGTGTGCTTCTACATATCATTCCACCTCAGTACTTCATTTATTTACTTTTCCTACATAGGCAAGTGATTTATTAAAAACCCGAAATAGCATGAAGAAAGAAGTTTGAAAAATCCCACCTTTGATACTATGGTAAGAAAAAGGGGAATTTACCAAATAAGATATGCAGTTGGAAATAAGAAGTAAAATGTACAGGTTTAAAAAATAATAGCTTCTAGATTTTTAAAACAATTTACTGCAAAGGGAACCTGACATGCAATTTCTCCCGCAAAGGGACCCTGACGACAAGTTCAACTTCTACTGCAGATTGTCCGTCAGGATCCTGCTGCGATAATTTTTTTCAAAAATGTATATGGTATTGTCCGTCAGGATCCTGCTGCGATAATTTTTTTCAAAAACGTATATGGTATAAAATTTATCCGATAATTTAACTTTTTAAATGGTTTATATGGTGGGGCATGTTTGACTAAGAAAAAGTGATACGACGATAGAGTACATGGGGATTAAATGCATATGTTAAGATGGATGTGTGGAGTCACAGAAAGGATAATATTAGAAATGAACAAATAAGAGGGAATTTGAGAGTGCACCTATTAGGAAAAAATTATAGAATGCTGCTTGAGGTGGTTTGGACATGTCTGTCAAAGGACAAAATCGGACCTTGTACAAAGGGTTGAGATACAATACAAGGAAGTAGGAGAAGAGGAAGACCAATAATGATCTAGATGGAAGCAATTAGAAGGGACATGAAGGATTGCGTAATTACTAAGAGCTTAGCACTGACCAAAAACAAGTACATAAATAGAACCTGCAAAGTCAACCCCAAATACATAGGATAAGGCTATGATGATGATGATGATGATGATATATGATACTTATTTCTAAATGCATACTCTATGTAGTGATCCAAATTTCATGTCTTTGTTATGCCTAATTTATTTATATGTGCCTAATAGCGTATACACCACATGCTTTGAATTTCCAAACCTTTTTATTAAAAATACATGTTTTGGTTTTTCAAACTCGTATATTTATTTTTCTCATTAATTGTCACAAGTTATGTGCTCGCCTATTGGTTAGAGGCTTGAGTTAGAGACAAGAGGTCAGAGGATTGAACCTTGGTATGTATGTTTAAAATCTTTATTTTGGACCATGAAATAAATTCCTCTACATCGTTTTATGGTGTGCTAGCATAACATCGGATGTTTTCCTAATAAGTTAAGTTAAAAAGTGTATTACGGAGAAAACCTTAAATAATAATCTCATTTAGAGTTCTTGTTAAGAATAAATCTTCTTGTAAGAAACCCTAGACCTTAAAGAAGAGATTCTAGATCCTCCTTTTCTAGAACTTTTCTTTTTGGAAGATCTACGAGACATTTGCATCTATTCTCAAGTGGCCTTCACCTCCTTCAAGAGCCATCGTTGTGGTGAGGAATCTGATTAAATCGCGGAGATACGATCGATCTAGGTATGGAGAAATCATGTTTTCCCTTGGAACTTAAATATCGAATTAAATATGAACTTTATGTTAATTAGTGCCCTTCTGTTGCATAAATAAATTGTTGGTTAGGTTAAATCCTACCGTGCAATTTGAGACACTTTGAGGACTGGTCTCGGGTCGAAATCGATCGATCGATCGATTTATGGACGATAATTCATTGTTTGCTCTCGGGTTGGAAGTGGGCGATCGAGTCTAGAAATCGATTAATCGAGTCTGACCGATAATTGTTTAAAAACTAATGTAGCGCTAAACTGCAACCTTCCACTAGAACTGTTGATTTCTAAGAAGAAATACCAGAAATCTAATGGGCATCCACCTTTCTTGTTTATTCACACAAATACCAAGAGAAACGGGAAACAAAAATCTCGAAATTTCAATATATTCAATAATAATCTTTTCGTTTGGGTTACATCCATTAAATAGAAAAAGAAAGCAAAAATTACTAAAAATAGCAAAAACGAGATAAGCCTATAGACAGAAAGATATTCCTATTAGAATCAATCCAAAATCGAAAAGGATTGATTCTGAGTTGTAAATCTCTGGGAATTGCGAAAGAGATTATTTCCTAAAATAGCAAAATTGCTATTTTCGGCCCTTAAACGAAGGAATTTCCCTAAAAAACGTGGACCTCACTGCGAAGCAGTGACTATTGACCGTTTGGACGTTTCCATTCCAAAATGGGCCTTCGCGGGATTTTCTGACGTTTGGATCCATGATTTCTACTAGTGCTTGACCCAAAATTCTAACAAGTAGACAAAATTTTAACGAGTGGGCCTACGCCGATCCAGGGCCTCCATGTATTCATCCGCGGTAATTTGCACTACATAAAAAACTCTCGGAGAGAAATCTATCGATCGAGCTGAGAAATCGATCGATCGATTCTGGGCAGACAAGTTCCATAGATTTGGACTCGGGACAGGTGTCCTTTTTCAGTTCTTTTACAATAGATGGGATTAAATGTTAAGGTGTATGCTCAGTGATTGTAATCTTATGCACTCTAAGGTTTCATGATAATTTACAAATTGCATGATAACGACACATGAACATGATGAAATGATAAGCAGAGATCGTGCTTGATTAAACCCAATGTCTTGATAGGGACAGATTCTAACAGGCAATGAACATGTGACCAATTAGACCCAACATCTTGATAGGGACGGGAATAAGGACTTATTAAATCCAACATCTTGATAGGGACAGAGTCTAAAAGTCAACGTCTTGAAAGAGACGGGTAAAAGAGGAACTTAAAATAAAAGATATACTCATGCGATAATGATTTTCATGTCACGTTTCAGTTCCTTTCAGCTTATTGAAATTATGCATGACACAAGCACACACTCATGAATTATAGAAATGCTTATATTGCAATAATTGATATCTCATGTTTTGCATGTCTGGTCCATACAAGTGTAAACTTACACCCCTTGTTAATGTGGGTGGTCAGATGAGACAGGTATAGCTGAGGATAATGTATGGGATTATGGTAATGAGACTACATGTAGTGTTCAGGAGCCTGAGATGGATGGCGACGAGGGCCTCATAGCCTAGCTATTTATTTTCTTTAATATGATATTGTTTTCAAACGGATGAGACAATGATTGGCTAGTTGTTTTATTAAGAATGTTTTAAGTTTTTAAGTAAGTTAGACTTTATAATTGGAATAAGATGATTGTCATGGGTGTTGATGCATTTTCTTTATTTATGTTTTTGAGCTTCCTTCCGTTGTTTAAGGCGCTCATAGTGCCTTGTGAAATTTTTAAGGATCATGATATACGATGGTACGACCTAAGATCTTACTATCAGACATTGTTAGATTTCGAGTCACTACAATTGGTATCAAAGCTTAAGGTTGATTCTTACGTCAGGAATATGTAGAACTAGAGTCTAATGTGAGTTATTGGATAGTTGCAAATGGCGAATAAACACATTGATGCGTTGACCGAGGCAATTGTGAATGTCATCAATGCAACCAGAGGTCCAAATCCCCATCCTACCCCTACTCCTAGGTTAGAATTGGACAAATTCAAGAAGAACCGATCGCGTCACTTCAATGGGAAGGGGGATAGCGTTGAAGTTATGAAATGGGTGCAGCAGATAGTGAAGATCTTCGATTTGATGGAATGTAACGAGATGACGAAGGTGGGGTTGGCAACCTACAAACTGGAAGGGGATGTTGAGAATTGGTGGAGACAATTGAAAGATGCAACTCATGTTAACGAGCCAGGATATGTTTGGGATTGGGACGAATTTGTGAAGGTGTTTTACGATAGATACTATCCTTAAAGCGTCCAGGAAGCGAAGATTGATAAACTCCTAAACCTCCTGAAGGGAGAGATGACTATAGACGCTTACGCTAAGCTTTTTACGGAACTGAGTCAGTTTGCACCGACCCTAGTTTCTGACGAGAAATTTCAACTCAGGAGGTTTGAGAGTGGTTTGAGGCCCCAAATCAGAAAATTGGTCGTTGGACACCAGAGCGATTCATATAAGGATCTGATTGATAGGTGTTACACCATTGAGAGAGAACTAAAGGTGACTCCTTCGATTGGTAATGTTGGTAAGAAATCAGCTAGAAACTTTCAATCTGGCCGCAGAGATTGAGTATTTTCGAAATCAAACATAAGATCAGATAGTAGGACCACGCCTTACTCAAGACCGACATTCACTCAGCAAAGCAAGAGTGTCTCAGCAATGGTGTTGACTGCGAAGACTATTCCGATTTGCACCACTTGTGGCAAGAATTATTATGACGCATGCTTGAGAGGATCGGGTGCTTGTTTCATTTGTTGGCAGCAAGGGTATAAAGCAACCGAGTGCAAAACGCCTAGGAAATAGTCTAGATCGAGGACTACGCCTCCAATGACGATTATGACTAATGGGCGAGTGTATACCCTAATGGGCGATTATCCAGGGTATGCTTGTTTTCAAATGGATGAGACAATGATTGGCTAGTAGTTTTATTAAGAATGTTTTAAGCTTTTAAGTATGTTAAGACTTTATAATTGGAATAAGATGATTGTCATGAGTGTTGATGCGTTTTCTTTATTTATGTTTTTGAGCTTCCTTCCGTTGTTTAGGGCGCTCATAGTGCCTTGTGATGTTTTTAAGGATCATGATATACGATGGTACGGCCTAAGATCTTACTATAAAACATTATGAGATTTCGGGTCGCTACACCCTATCTACTTGGTAAATGTCTAAAAAGTTAAACAAATACTTTATTAAATGAGGAATTCTACAAGAGTTCCAAGTGCACAAAACGCTCTTTTTGAGTAACTGAGATACCAAGGCTGTGTTTGGGATTGCTCTTTGGAGGCAAAGAGCAGCTCTCTGCTCTGGCGTAGAGCACTTAGCTCTTTCGAAGAGTGAAAGAGTTGAATTTTGGTCTCTTTAAACCTGCTCTTTTAAGTGGGTTGCTCTTTGCCTGCAAAGAGCAATACCAAATACAGCCTAAAGCACTAGACCAAGCTCCTTATAGAAGCAGGAGACTTAGAAAAAATTTATAACTATCCAATATAAGACTAAACCACGAGAAGCAAAAGTATACTGAAAAAATATAGGACATAAACTAATCTCATAGTAATGATTAGTTTATGATCTCACCACATCGAACTACATTACCTCCTACTTACCAGACCATTATGGACTGCTTCCAAATCTATATATATATATATATATATATATATATATATATATATATATATATATATATATGATTAGTTTATGAACTCACCACATCTAACTACATTACCTCCTTCTTACTACACCATTATGGACTGCTTCCATATATATATATATATATATATGATTAGTTTATGATCTCACCACATCTAACTACATTACCTCCTACTTACTAGACCATTATGGACTGCTTCCAACTATATATATATATATATATATATATATATATATATATATATATATATATATATATATATATCAGAAGAGTTTCCCTACTCTTGTTTTGATCTATTTATGCTGTTTTAGTTTCACTGAAGGAGGCACTCCAGCAAGGTTTCTGATAATAGATGATGGCTGGCAAGATACAGCTAATAAGTTCCAACAAGAAGGCAAACCACCAGTCGAAGGGTCTCAGTAAGCTTATGCGTTGCTTTCTCATTGTTCAAAATTATCCTTGGTTTCTACGGGCCCAAGTGATGCATACCATTCTTTTTCTCTTAATCTTCTCTTCTTTTCCAAATTACAGGTTTGCATCGAGATTAGTGAGCATCAAAGAAAACAATAAATTTCGAAAAACAGAAAACGAGGCAACCGATGATTTGAAGGAGTTCATCACAGCTATTAAAAAGACATATGGCTTGAAGTATTGCACATATTCATTAGCTTCTTTGTGTTATTTTTGATAAATTTGGACATCCAACTCAAACCAATTAGCTATGAGTGGAGGGGCCTCAGGATCTTATAAGAGGAGAGACAATGCTATGAATACCCGATATTTCTTTTGATAACCTAAATGAATACCCGATATGGGACTAAACTTCAACAATTTTCTCTTATGACTTATGTAAATTGTTTATGATCTACTAAGTTTCTCTTGAATTTTTCATGGTTTTCAGATATGTCTACATGTGGCACGCGCTGATGGGATACTGGGGAGGACTTGATCCGGATGCACCTGGAACTAAGAAATATAATCCGAAGTTACTATACCCAGTTCAGTCTCCTGGAAATATAGTACATACGAGATGTTCTAACCTGGCTGGAATGGAGAAGTACGGTGTTGGTACAGTTGATCCAGCTAAAGTATTTGACTTTTACGATGATCAACACAGTTATCTCGTGTCCCAGAACGTAGATGGAGTTAAGGTAGATGCACAATGTTTATTGGAAACACTTGGGAACAGCTTTGGAGGCCGGATTTCATTGACTCGGCAGTACCAAGAAGCACTTGAAAACTCCATATCAAAAAACTTTCAAGACAACAGCATTATCTGCTGCATGGCACACAACACAGATTCTGTATACCAGTAACAACATACAAAACCCCGATTTCCTGTCAGTTATTGGATTTTCAAGTATCCTTAGTAACTATAATTTTCTACTAACATGTATTGATCCAGTTGGAAGCAAAGTGCTATCGCCCGAGCATCCGATGATTTCTATCCAGAAGACCCATCGTCACATTCAGTGCATATTGCTGCTGTGGCTTTCAACAGCATCTTTATTGGAGAAGTCATGGTCCCAGATTGGGACATGTTCTATGTAAGATTGTTAATTTGTCTTTAAGTGCTGAGGTATCTTTATATATTAATTGGCTGTATTTTGACACTATTGAATTTCAGAGCCACCACTATGCATCTGAGTTTCATGCAGTTGCTCGAGCTGTGGGCGGCTGCGGAGTATACGTTAGGTAGGCTAGGCAAGGATTCCCATATTGTTAGTGTTTATTAAGTAGTTTTTATTTATTATTGGTTTGTAATACATAATAATGGGTGTGTGGGTGTGTGTTTATTATCTTTATTAATATAAAGGCTAGTGAGCTAATTAATCTCATTAAGTCATTCTCTTCATCTCCTCTCTTTCTTCTCTAACTCTAAACCTCAACCCTAAATACATCTAACCCTAACGTAAACCATCTTCACCTTCACCTATTCTAATCTAACCCTAAAACACTAAAGCTGATCCTATTCCTCTTTCACTTCTCATATATAAATTTGGATATGTGCACCGATAAGGGTATGTGTATCTAATTATAATCATAATAAATGTCTGATATATGATATATATGTTTTAGATTTATTTTCTACAAAGTCTTTTCAGTAAGTTTCTTCACAATATGCTACCTGTATGTTTTTAGTGAGAAACAATAAAATAGATTATAATGTTAAGACCTCATAAAAATAATATACGTAATACAATATGATTTTGTTTAGTGTATTCTATGTGGATATTGGTATGAGCTAGTATAGTCATTCCCAATTTAGAATTTGAGCATGTAACTTTTTCGATGGACACACATCACTATATTTCATCAATTGTGGCATGTGATGCAAAGATCATGATCTAAAGATGTTTTACCATTCATTTTAAAATGAACAGGTACCATGTAAATCTCCAAAATCAGTTTTACGCTTTCATTTTACAGCCATTTGACCGCTTTGAATCACACAACGGACTTGTTTTTTCAATGTAGTCTTCAACTTTCCAGATCTGTCCTTTACATCATGTGGCACACTTGATGAAAAATAGTGCATTGACAATCTAGATTGGGAACGGGTCCGTTACCCTACACTAGATCTATGGGTATTATCTCAATACAAATACCTTCAGTATATACTAGCATCATAGAAATTGCTAACTTTATTAGTGATGTCGTCGAATTGTTTCATAATCCATTTCATCTTGAGTATAATCCGATACCTACTTTCTCTTGATGCATTACAGTGATAAGCCCGGTCAGCATGATTTCACGATACTCAAAAGGCTTGTGCTCCCTGATGGGTCAGTGCTCAGAGCTAAGTACCCTGGAAGGCCTACACGGGATTGTTTATTTGACGATCCAGTTATGGGTGGGAAAAGGTATACTTTCTTGTTAGAACAGTAGCTATTTTTTCAACATTTGGTTTAATTCCTTTATCCCAATGCCATTTGGCTTGGTTTTCTCAATGCAGTCTGCTAAAGATTTGGAACCTAAACACATTTTCCGGAGTTCTGGGAATTTTCAATTGCCAAGGAAAGGGTATCTGGCCATGTTGGAATAGTGATCGGAAGGCAAAAGGTCCTGAAATATCATATCTCACAGGACATGTTAGTCCTGTTGATATTGAATATCTTGAAGAGGTTGCTGAAGATAATTGGGCCGGAGATTGTGCTGTTTTTTCCTACAAAGCAGGTACAATCCATCTTACCTACTCTGTGTATGAATACTTGGAATGCATTGAATTAACCATCACATATGGTTGAAAATGGAAATATGATTTTAAACCAATCTCACTGACCACTATTGAATCTTAACTACGTTTTCTTTGAAAAATTTCAAGGCTCATAATCTTCATTATTACTCAATCAACTTTAGCAAAATAAACTTTATATGTTTCTGATTTGACACATTTATTCTAGTTTTTATTTTCGAAATCCAAGTAACTTAAGTACAACAGGGTTTTTAAATAAAAAATCCTAAGTTTAATCATTTTCTGATGCCTCTTCTTGATTTTTCTCGGAATTTCGCTGATTTGTTTTTTTCAAATTGCGATTTTTATCCTTAGAGAATAATTTCCAACTCCCTCTTTTTCTTGTATTTTTTTTCCAATTTTTTTCCAGAATCCAAATTTTTACCCTCGCCAAATACTTCCCAATTCCTGATTCCCAACTTGAGTATGGCTTATAGGAATAATCTTTATAACTCACTTTTGTAAACTAAACTTAACAATTTTCTCATATCTCTTCACATTTTTTAAACTAAACAACCTCAAGGTCACAGGTTCAACCCCAAGCTTACCTATATAAAAAAAAAAAGTTATTTCATAACTTGATTTAAGCTTGCTCTTTGTAAAGGTTCTGAAATGGGATTAGCATAGTCTACCTAGTTCTCCCCGTATCGAAGGGGTTCCTGCACAGACAAGTTCCATTGGTGGTAGAATTATGTATATGCTTGCTGTCTTCTACATAATTCTCCTTAAGCACTTCTCATTTGGATTACATTTTCATTTTCTTCCTTCACATGTTTCAAGAAATCTGGTTTCCTAAGGCTGAGCTACTCGTGTCTCGTTTTTCCCCTTTTCCCTTTGGTTACAAATTTGATAGTTAATAGAATTACTTGCTATGAAACACTAAATATATTCCATCATTCCTCTTTTATTTTGTTTCAATATATATCATCTTGACATTTTTCTATTGCACTCTAGGATCTCTTTCAAGATTGCCAAGGAATGGATCAGTCCATGTCACATTGGAAGTTCTGAAGTGTGATATATTTACCATATCACCAATCAAGGTCAGTAACTTCTTATTTCTAACATGTTTGAAAGCGTAAACACATTGGACATAGACACAAAAAATTCGCATAAAATGTTCAAAGCATTGTTTGGATTTTGGAAACTCGGACTTGGGACTTCAACTTGGACTCAGTTGTCACAAATAATCACCAGTCAATGGATTTAGCACCCCTAACTATGTAATCTCACGGGTTTTGGGAGGCTCCTTTCCGAGCCTCCCCTCTTTAAGCTGCTTTTTTACTTTTCCCTGTTTTTTTTCAGAGCTCCTCACTCCCTTCCTTGATCCAGTTGTAATTTTATTTGATCAATGAAATTCAACTTCACCAATCAAAAATAAAAAATTATTCTTTATTTTAGCTTGGGTATTGGACTGCTAATGATGAAAATACCAAATTTGATCATATCTACAATGTGACCAAAACTTATCAAAAGTTACTGATACATCTCACTTCATTGAAGGTGAAGAAAATCCCCTTGATAGTTGCACTTGTTGACTTGGTTAGTGACTGGCAAACTTGTCTTGGTTATGGATAAAACCGGGAAAAAAAGACTTGGTATAAGATACCTGACCCAAGTGTCGAGTACTCGGGTTAATCCCAAACGGATAGCATTGGTAAATGTGCTGACAATTTTGAGTGCCAAATCAGTAAAGATCAAAATGCAATGCATTTCCCGAGGCTTGGCCATTTGGACAAAAGGAGATTGACCCGAGTGTCGCCACTGGCACTTGAACCGGGTATCTAAAACCAGTTACCAGAAAGTACCTAGAAAATAAACTGATTGGATTGACTTGGCAAGTAACCAGGTTTTCGAACCATGGTTGCAAGTTTTTTGTCACTTCTCAAGGAAAACGTAAAATTCTGATCCACTCTCTCTACAGGTTTACAATGAAAAGATTCAGTTTGCGCCGATTGGACTAATAGAAATGTACAATTCTGGAGGAGCTATCGAAGCAATGGACTTTGTTACTGATCGATCCAGCTTAAAGTTAAACATGAAAGGAAGAGGCTGTGGTCGTTTTGGAGCATATTCAAGTATCCAACCTCAGTTTTGCACTGTGAACTCAAAAGAAGAGGAGTTTGAATTCAACATTAAGGATAACTTTTTAACAATAATTATTCCCCATGCAATCTCTGTTTGGGAAATTTCTATTCATTTTGAGGCTTGATTTTTAGGCAAAGCTTCATCTTTGATGCAATTTATCTAATGCCAATTTTATTGATTATTATTACAAATAAATTTTAATACACTTGCGAGTAGAAATTTATATCCAATAAATCCCCGTTTACACATTGTTGATATCAAATTATTTATATTCAACAAAGGTTTTCAAAATTGATATATATATATATATATATATATATATATATATATATGGGAGCCGGTTAGGTCCTCCAATGGAGGACGGTGGCACCCAAAACACTTTTTGGGTGCCACGTGGAGTACAAGTGGACAGTTTATATCAATATTAATAAAAAAATTCGAAAAATAAATTTTAAACCCACAAGTCAAAGTTTGATGGTTTTCATTGGTCCACATTTCACAATTCAAAATATACACGGTGGAGATAAGTTTTTAATTTTTTTTTTTTCAAAGATGATCTAAGCAATGCACCCAAGGTCCACGTGGAAGGTTGGAGGATGGTGACTGTCCTCCCATGGAGGACGAAGGCCTTTCCCTATATATATTTATCGGCCAGCTGGATGGTGGGCATACATCGGTCAATATGAACCAATATGTAATATATACCATTCGTATCGGCCCAAAATTTTCTCCCCTTGGTGGCGATGTTTGTAATCTTTTTTGGTAAAAGGTGACCGATATATAGGCTATATCGGCCCATAGTATGTCATATTGGCCAATGTGGTCTAATATGATAATAAAGGTAATAATATATATATATACACAGCTGGCCTAGAATCTGATATGATATCAGCTCATGTGTCAGAATCAGCCGATATTTAAATCTTGTGTTCAACTGATCTTTAACTAATCTTAAATTCATGATGGAATAGAGTATATTGTAATTTTGAAAATATTTGCCCTAAATTTGCCATTACTTTTAACAATATATGAAGATGTCTAATAATAGACTCTGTTTTTTATTGACAACTTAGGCATCCCAAGCGTTACGCTTGGACTAATCCTTAATAATAGACTTGACTCTACTAAACAACACTTCGCCAATAAAACTAAGGCAGCCCATGTGTTTGATTAATCCAAGTGGATTGCAAGCATCTGATATGTGATTTGAAAATTACGGTAAGTCTATTAACCGTTCAGGTAATGTGATGATCACGGTAAGTCTATTAACCCGGCGAAACAAATCGATACGTGATTTGAAAATTACTAACGATTGAGCTAAGTGCTGGAAAATCGATATTTAATTTTCTAAATAATAGTCGAGAAACCTACCTTAGCTTATGAAGGTGATAAAGCTTGATCTATGCTAGAACCCAAATCAAAACAAAACCAACATTACAAAAACATGTAAGTTAAGTTGCATACAACTTTCAAAAAAAAAACAAACATATAAGTTGCACCTTCTGGCATGGAACAATGGAACCTCTTGACCAAGGGTCAAAAATTCGGATTTCGTTTCGGTTTCAGGTTGAATCGAAACTGAAATTTTTGGCCAAAAACTTCAAACACATACATTTTAAACCAAAATTATGGGTTTTCAATTTCGTCGGAACATTGAAGATTTCGGCCGAAATTTTGAACCATGCTCTTGACAACCGGAAAACACAGACTTTCAGGGTAATTGGTGACCTGAAAAATCCACATATTGATGCGATGCACCACGTCGTTAGGACTTGCCCGACCCTTGTGCACGCCTAGCGATCATTACGCTCGTGCTATGGCCATCCTATCGGACATAGCCCTCCATAATATAAAGGAGCTAATACTTGCACACGATATTTGTACCGTCGCACATGCTTAAAAAGGAAGACCGTGTCACATTGAACACCATCTGAGCTGTTTGTTTTGAAGACCATGATTGAAAGATCTATGATGCTAAAATTGGCACCAAACATTATCTCTATCATCTGATTTGTTAGTCAACGATTGAATCAAAGGATTGCCTTTGAGTGTATTGAATCAAATGATAGAGGTCAAATAACTTGCCAATCTTTGGCCTCAAGGATCTTTCCATTACGATCTTCAAATCCCACGGCTCATATGGTATTACATGGGGTACATATCCCAAAAATAATAGCCTTTCTTTTTATGCATGTGCAACGGTAGAAATATGGTGTGGAAGTTGTACCTCCCATAATATAATTATAAACCAAAAAGAGAAGCGTCACTGTTACACCCTTTGTTTTACACCCTTTCTTCTACAACAACATCACTTATCAAAGAAAAATTGTTGATTATTTTGAATCAAACGGTGGAGATCTTTTTTATCCCATTCTTTCACATAATATATATTGAGATTATGGGCCTATCATTAGAATTTAGACATTCAGGTGTTGATTCTGCAGTCCATATCCCAAAAAGTGAATGTAATCATGATGGACCATCAAACATGGTTCACGTCCATTTTTTTGGGAATGTGTGTTACATGGAATCAACATTTGATTGTCTTATGACAGGTCGATGATCTCAAGATCTATCGTGTAGAAGATTAGGATGAAAAATGAGCTAAATCTTTTGATTCAAAGAAGTTAACAAAAATTTTATGCAACTTCTTCAATTTTTCTCGTATAAAAAATTAAATTTTACGCAAAAACTAGTAAAAAAGAATATTTTTATAACAAATTTTGCTGAAAAATTTTCCTCATGAGAGGGCTCGTCTCTCTTTTTCTCAAAGTTGCTTGCACTCAAAAAGTTGGCATCGAATTTAAAAGAAAGATTTGCAAGTTTGGCGACCCCTCATATATGAAAACACCATTTAAGCCGTTTGATTTCAAGGCATCATTTAAAGATATCATCTAGAACATATTAGAACAAAATATAATTTTTATCAAGTCGAATATGTGATTAAATGTAGTTAGGCTTATACCAAAGATGTATAAATCATAAACTTTAGATTGCGTTTTTACATGTTCAAGTCTTTCTTTAAATTTGGTGCAAGGGCAAACCGTCCGAGCGCAAGTAATGGCTCACATGACCTCTTCAACTCCCATTAAATGCAAGGGCAAACTTTCCGAACGGAAGTAAAGTCATGGCTCCCAGGAGCTCCACAACTCTATATTAAGCTTGGAGGACAAAACAAACTAACGAGCGTAACTGAATAAGATGTACATCGCCCCATTTCTGAACCCACAGATGGCGGCAGTGAGGTAGGAGGATATTTTAAGAGGAGAGTAGTTGGGTTGCTGCTACGTTGGGGTTTAACGATCATTCCATCGACCGATCGGACGGTGGAGGGTTGCTACGGGTTTGGGGTTTCAGGATAGTTGCTGCTGGATTGCACCTCTATATTCCACCTAGTTTGATGCTTGGTGAGACTTTTAGCCATTTAGTTTTAACCCATAATGAATCTTAGGTAGTTGTGACAATTTAATATTGGCACATATCAGACTCAACTCGTGTAGAGGCAAATTCTTTTGATTGGGGGCTTCTTTGTCTTCAAAATTTCTCCTGTTTTGTTGTAGCTTTTAGTTGTTGGTGATTTGTGTAACGTATAGCTTGTCAAGGAGGGAGATTAATCATATGAGGGGTACAAAGATAATCTGCAATTGTTAAGTCTCCTCTGAAATTCCGTCAATCTACGAAATTTGTTCGGCTATTCGATTAATTCTAATTAATCTAGAGAATACAAAACAAACGCCAACAATCACCACGATACGAGATATACGTGAAAACCCAATCACTGGGAAAACCACATGACTGAAGTCCATAAACCAAATCCACTATGAAAAGAAAGATTACAAAGAGTTTCAAATAATATACCGACACATGCACATGCCTTATCAAACCCCAAGCAACTCAACTTCCAGTCGTGGGTCGCCTCCATAGGTTTCTGATTTTGATGCTTTTCTTTATCGTTGATGAACTTACAACGATCCACCTTGATCTCCACAAGGCTACCAATCACACCCCCAAATCTCTAGGGATAACCACACCCAACTCGCTTGAGCTAAATAAGATTCTAAAGGATGAAGAAGAAAGGGATAACTTTTGAATGAAAACAATTTTTCCAAAATCAAATGATTCAAAAAGGAAGAAGATGAAGTTAGGGTTCTTTTCAGCAAGGGGAAGAAGCTCTCTTAGCTTTCTTAGCCTTCCCTCCTAATACCAAAAATATTTTTAACAAAACCCTAACACCCCACAAAAAATTGAGATCAGGAAAAGTCCAAAAAATAACTTTTAGAGAGGTTGAAGATCTGTCGAAGGCTCACAGCTCGCTATGAGAAGTGTCACAGCACACTGTGACCACTGAGAGACTGCAGCAGTGACAGCAAGTTGTGGTGACTCCCACAACGCGTTGTGAACATATCTTCAATACATTTTAAAACATAACATTTAGTCTTTTGATTTAAAACGATTTAAGGTAAACAGATGAGGGATGTGTGACTGAAAGCCTTGATCAATCAAGGAGAGCCCATCCATCTTGGCACACGCATTAACTAAGGGAGATCTACACGGATTTTGGAGTGGAACGTGACAAACAAGATCTAACATCCTCTCCTTTACATGATAAAAAAAATGTAATTTATTTTTTTTAACTTGTAAACAAGTACAATTTTGGTGTAAAATGGTTGTTTAGTTCATTGTAAAATTTGAATGTTGAATTCACTTATATGTGCTATTTTACTTTACGTTGAAGTGAATGAGCTGTGTAAATTTACTTTATAGGCTATTTCACTTTACTTTCCATCCTCATGTTGAATTTATTCATCTGGGAGGATTACACGTAATATTGCCATATTACGGTGAACCAAACGTGCCCTAATAGTTATCCGAAGGACTAAACCTGATGTCTTTTAATCTGATGAAACAAATATATTCTTGTCACAAACTTCACATTATAAGTTCTTGGAAGTTGAAACTAGAATATAGACTAAGCTGTGGAAGTTGAACAGTGCTTCACTATTTATTGTTGGGAAAGCATAGTTTGTAGGTTTTTTCAACAACCCATTTCGGTACCTTATTTCTCTTGAAAAAAAAATTTTAAGTTCTGTTTTTATATATTGTATAGCAGCTTTTAATAATTAGCCTTTTGATGTCTAAGTGAACTGTTCTTTGATTCTTGGACTCTTTACTCTTCTCTTGCTTAAATGAAAGTAGAGCTTCAGCAGCACAGTAGTAGGCAGTTAGGAATCATCAGAAGTTGTGCTATTTTTTTTTTTAAATAAATTATTTTGTAAGACTGTAGAGAAAACCCATTTCAATTTGTGCTTGTAACAAGTAAAGTAGTAGCAATTTTTTAGAACATAGATGCAAGTTTTATCTACTTATTGCTGATTTTGATCTTGTAATGATAGTTTCCCTGATAGGATGAAGGAAGATGGTTTGTGTGTTTCTTTCTCTTAAAGCTCATCAATTATAATGTATTACATCCTCATTGGATTAAATAATAATCAGAAGAATCAAAAGTGTTTGAAACATTTAAAATCATGTGGATTGAGGTGTCATAAATTCTTGTCTCGATCCATCTCAAATGTGGCCTTTGATTGTATGATAAAAATTGCACGATGGAGATTATTTTACATATTTCAAAGATAATCCAATTTTACTGGTTTAATAGCCAAACAGTTGAAAAAAAAATTACAATCTTTGGTTTTTTTTTTTTTTTTTTTTTTTATAAATTTCCCTTGAGTTTCTGTTTTTACCCATTAGTTCTTTTTTCTTTTTAAAGAATATATCTTCATATAATGCTTGGGAAATTACAAGGGAATGCATTCTATTATAAAAGAAAAAATGGTTGTAACTAGACAGCTAAACAGAACTGAAAAGAGATGCATTCTATTTGAAATTAGCAATTGTCAGAATGAATTTTTTAATTACTTCAGTTAAAAATGTGCAGCAAAACAGGCCCTAAGCTTTCAAGTAGAGGGAGAGAAGATTTTGAAAATGGCTTGTTTCAGGTGGGTTCTTCAACTACACAAAGACGTCCCACGAGCTGCACAATTCTACTCGCAAGGGCTGGATTTCAGCATCAATGTCTGCACCCTCAGATGGGCTGAGCTTCAATCTGGTCCACTAAAACTAGCCCTCATGCAATCAAATAGGTGTTCTCTTTATACCTTTCTACCTTCTTTATCATATTATTAATATGTCTTTATCTCCTTGATGCTCTTTTGCATTATCAATTTTCGACGTCTCTTGGATTGCTGGGTCAAGATGATTTTCAAGAAGAGATTCACAAAACACATTTATATTCAATGTAGATGATATAGCTGGGTCAAGATTAGTTTTGTTGTGTGATACGATATGATATAGGCTGGGTCAAGATTATTTTTATTGTGCTTCTCTCTCTCTCAATATAGGCTGGGTCAAGATGATTTTTTATTATGCTTCTCTCTCTCTCTCTCTCTCTCTCTCTCTCTCTTCTCTCTCTCTCTCTCTCTCTCTCTCTCTCTCTCTTCCTGTGAGATGGGTATCTAGTATTGATTATTGAGCTTTTAACTTTTGGGGTTTTTAATTTGGAGAAATGCTTTATGGATCAAATCAGCTGAGACCCATCTATCCAAAAAATGAATTGGAGATGGACCAGAGGGTCTTTCACATTTCTTTTTTGTTTTTGGTTTTGTTTCTCTATATGGCCTCATTTACTACTTTGACCAACGAAAATACAGAGCCCAAAAATGCTTAATTTACCCGTTTCTGAAGTTTATACTGAAAGGTGGATTCATAGGATACAAAGATATTTCTTTAGTATAGTATGTGACAGTCAACCTTCTCTTCACCTAAAAAAATAATGGTTAAGGATTGTCACGCAACCCATACTAAAGTCATGTATCTTTTGGTTAGTTGGGTCAAGATGTTTCAAGTTTGGTATGTAATCATTAAAATTAAGAGAAACAACCTAAATTGTTAATTTGTTCATTAAAGTTTTTCATAGTTTTTGGCACAAAATTCTCCTAACTAGTTACTTTTTTGGAAAACTGCTCGAAATAGGTGGTCTTATCAAAATTTTCATCGAATAATCGACCAATTTGGTGATCGCCAAATTTTTCCTACTTTTCTGAATTTTTATGACCATAGTAGTCACTTTAAGGCTTTAAATATGATTTTAAATTTGTGATGCATGTGGATTATGTAAATCACTTATTTTATTGCTTGAAAACGTGATTTTTAGCTTTAAATAGGTTAGGATAAGCTTTGTATTTTCTTAAACAATTTTTTATTACTTTTTTTTATTCCCGAATTTATCTCTATTAAAGAAAACTAATTCCCCGCCAAATTATTGTTGAATCGAACCTTTTTTTTTTTGGTTTTATTTTACCAACATAAATGATTATGTTAAAATAGTAAAAGGGTCATACATGTGCTACAGCGAGGATCTAGAGCACAAAGACACCTTAGACCCCTAAGAACCCAACAATGGAAACAAAATAGACAAAAGGACCGAAGCTCTGAACAAGCTAGCAACAAACACCCCAAAAAATCCTATAATTCCTTTCTAACCGAACAACCCACATAACCACCAACATTACAGCCCTCCAAAGAGATTTCTTCTCATTATAGGATACCCCCTAATCCCAGGAAGCATGGAATTCACTGCAAGATCTTAGAAGGCACCACCTGATTCCGAAAGAAGAGAAGTAAGACCACACTCAGAAGCTTAGGTAACTATGATCCAAATGGGAACCATCCAAACTAGCGAATGAGATAAATATAATCAATATATCTCTTATGGTCCTACTGAAAGCCCACATTTAGAAGCCACAATGCAATGAATGAACAAATGCCCACAATCAGAACTTGGTTACTATGCTCTGAAGAGAATTTGATAAGTATGATCCAAACGGGAACCATCAAACGAGGGAATGAGATGAATGTATCTCTTAAGGTCCTCCTGACACCAACTAAGCAAGGATGATAATTTTCTCTCTTTTTGACATATTTCTTTATCATAAAGAGTAATGCATTAAAATAAGTAGAGAAATCCAAAAACCACCACAGCGTGATGCTGGAGCAGAGGAGACCAGATAAATAAACAAGAAGAAAAAAAAAAAAAAAACACCCCAGCCTAAGAGTGACTTGAAACCCTTCATAGGAAGCCCCTCCACCATTTGGGCTTTCACAGCGGTGTACGGTCCTAATGATGCTAGGCTGCAAGGGGGTTTTTGGGATGAGCTATTGGTTGTGCATCAAGGATGGAGAGTTCCTTGGATAGTAGGGGGGATTTTAACATGATCAGGTTAACGACGGAGAAAATGGAAGATCGAAAATCACTAGTAGTATGCGTGGCTTTTCGAACTTCATTTCTAAAGCTGCTTTGATTGATATTCCCATGACAGGGGTTCGTTACACCTGGTTGAATGGCCAGGAGGTTCCCATTATGTCCAGATTGGACAGATTTCTTGTAAGTTCAGATTGGGAGGATCGCTATCCAAAGTTGATAACTGAAGGCCATCCCTGCTCGGAGTCAAATCACCTGCCAATTGTTTATCCTGCAAGGTGGAGAGTTGGGGGCCCACTCCTTTTCATTTCAAATTAGCGTGGCTAAAAGTGGAGGGATTTATTGAGATGGTGGCTTGATGTGTGGTTAGTGGCATCCTAGTGGATTGGCAAAGAAATTTTTTCTCACTAAGTTAAGATGTTTAAAGCTCTTTCTTATAGGTTGGAATAAGCAGGTTTACGGTAATGTGGTTGCTATTAAGAGGGAGTTGTTGGCCAAGATTGATTCTCTTAATCGCAAGGAACAACAAGTAGGGGTGCTCAATGCGGCGGAGCTAGTTGAGCGTAATAGCCTTAAAGAAAGTCTTAATAGAAAGATTGGGGAATAGGAGATGTTTTGGAAGCAGAGATCCAGGGAGCGGGGGGTTAAAGAAGGCGATTCGAATACCGAATTTTTCCAAAGTTTGACGAATGCCCGAAATCGAAGAAATCACATTTCAACCATTAATGTCGAATGGAGACGAGTAGTGGACATGGCGGAGGTGAAAGAGGCTTTTATGAGCCACTTCAAAAATCATTTTTCCGAAGAAGTTAAAATCAAGCCTTTCCCAGAAGATCTTCCGTTTGCGGTCATTTCCGAGGAGGATAGATCCAATCTCGAAGTGCCGTTCTTGGAGGATGAAGTCAAGGCTGCTGTGTTTGATGGAGATGGTGAGAGATCCCCGAGGCCGGATGGATTCCCCATCAAGTTCTACCAGTGTTGTTGGGAGTTCATCAAATCTAATCTGTGTAGAGTTATGTCTGATTTCCACAGTAGGGCGAGGCTAAGCAATGGGGCAAAGTCTACTTTTATTGTTTTAATTCAAAAAGTTGAAGGGGCTGAGAAAATTGAAGACTTTAGGCCTATAAGTCTAGTTGGGTCTTTGTATAAGATTGTGGTTAGAATCATACTTAATCGGTTTCGGGTTGTCATCAATCGAATTATTAGTCTTAACCAAAGCGCCTTTATCAAAGGAAGACTAATTACGGACGGGGCGGTTCTTGCCCATGAGAGCATTCATTCGCGTCACTCTGATAAATTGTCGGGATTGATAGTGAAGCTTGACATGGAAAAGGACTACGACCGAGTGCATTGGGCATACATAGATCAGATATTGAGAAAAATGGGCTTTGGCGATAAGTGGAGGAGGTGGATTCGGGCTTGCATCAAATCGCCTATGTTTTCTATTATGATTAATGGAGTGCCGAATGGGTACTTTAAGGGTTACCCGGTGTCCCCTTTCTTGTTTAACCTTGTTGGTGTGTGTTTCGGAAAGCTAATGGAGAGGGGGGCTGACATTGGGGACTTAAATGGTTTTAGAGTCTCTCGTAATATCAAGTCGGTAACCCATCTTCAATATTCCGATGACACCGTTGTTTTTTGTGATGCGGATAAGAATTCTCTTCTTCACCTAAGATGGATTCTTAGGTGCTATGAGGCTTGCGCAGGTCAAAAGGTAAATCTCACAAAAACCAAGGTTATGGGGGTTTGCTTGGATCAGGCGAAGGTGGTATAGTTTGCCAATTATTTGGAATGTATCGCGGGAAGTTTTATGACTACTTATTTAGGGATGCCGCTATGTTTGGGCAAGCCAACGAAGGCGCTATGGGACCCAGTCATTGAAAGGGTAGAAAATAGGCTCACAGTTTGGAAGGGTAATTTGTTGTCTATGGCGGGTAGACTTACTCTTATTAAAAGCGCATTGGTCAATATCCCTATGCACTATCTCTCCATTTTTAGGTGCCCCGCAACTGTTGTCAAAACTATTGAAAAATGTATGAGATCTTTCTTATGGAGCGGTGGGGATGAAAGGAAGAAACTGCATATGGTTAATTGGGAAACTGTGGCTTTCCCTAAGAAAGATGGTGGCCTCGGTGTCTGTAGAATTAGTCAGACGAACGAAGCTCTTTTGTGTAAGTGGATTTGGCGGTTGGGCAATGGGCAAGAAGGTTTGTGGGATGCGGTGGTCAAGGATAAATATCAGGTGCATAGAAATGGGTGGGATATCAGTCCCAAGGGCAGCCAGAAGGTGTCGGGGTGGTGGAAAGGTATTCTCTCCGTAATACCGGCCTATAATAGGAGAATTCGTTTCAAGATCCAAAATGGTGTGGAGGTCAGATTTTGGGAAGATTTATGGATCGGTGACCAACGCTTGTGCAATCGGTATCCTAAGCTTTATATTATTAGCCGAAAGAAAGGTTTTTCGGTGGCAAACTGTTGGGATATTGCTGCTTTTGGTGGAGAATGGAATGTTGATTTCAGGCCCGATCTCTCTGCTGGGGAGGCTTGGCATCTATCAGATATGATGGGTTTGTTGTCACAGATTTTTCAAGCTCAGCAGGGTGCAGATTTGCGTGTATGGGTGGGGAGGGCTGATGGCACTTTCTTCGTAAAGTCCGCGTTCTCCCTTCTCTGGAGAAGACCCCTTGTAGCCCAACCATGGACAAACATTTGGAAGATTTAGGCTCCTCCGAGGGCCCTTCTTTTCGCATGAACTGTTGCTCTCAACAAGATCAAGACAGCTAATAATCTTATGGCTAGAGGTTTATATATGCCTAATAGGTGTCCTCTTTGCTGTGCGCATGCTGAAACGGCGGATCACTTATTTCTTCATGGTTCTGTGGCGTCCGAGATTTGGAACTGCCTGATGATGGGGTTAAATGTGATGGGATGTATCCAAAACAGTTGTAGCTCGGTCCTATCAGAATTCTCTTCAGATATTAGTCATTCGATTCATAAGGGGCTGCTGCCGATAGCTATCTTTGCAGCTATCTGAAGAGAGAGAAATCTGCGGGTATTCGAGGACCACCATTCCTCCATTGGGTCTATGGTGGAAGGGATTAAGAGGGATTTGTCTTCGTGGTCTTCTTTGTTGGGGGGAGGGTATGTGGATCCAGGACCACAGTCATCGTTGAAAATGTAGCCGCTGATTGTGGGCCTCTGGGATTCTGGGTAGCTGTTTTTTATTTTCTTTTCGCTGAGCAGGCACTCAATTTTGTTCTGTGGTTGTATTTTTGTTCCCTTTAATGAAAATATAACCTTATTGATCAAAAAAAAAGGAAGCCCCTCCACCAACAAAAGGGAAAGTTAGTTCATGCGTAGGCTTCCCACTCACCGAAAAGTCCAAATAATTGCCATTATGCCATTCCGGTCCAGCCTTACCCAATTAATTGCCATCTCACGAGTCGCCTTCATAGTATGACCATCAGTTTCCATGACTCTCCTGAAGACCCTATCGTTCTTCTCTAACCATATCGCCCTCCCCATAGCAGAAAACAGAGATGCTCCAGAAGGCTCCTTTAATTCCATAAATAATTACCCCTTCCCAAGCCGCAATTAGCTTCCCCACAATCCTCTACCCAACTAATGCCAGAAGTTTCCAGAAGAACGCACACTTCCCAACAGTGAATAAAAAGATAGTTAGCAGATGAGGACTCTTCTTGAAAACACAGCAGACAACAGTGTAAAAAGATAGTTAGTAGATGACTCTTCTTGAAAACACAACACACCTATTCCACATCCGCTTGCTTCTTTTGATCAATTGTCAAAATTCGACCCCAAGCTAAACTCCAACGAAAAAATCTCACCTTAGGAGGGACATAAGCTCTCCACTGATTCGTCCAAGCATGCCTAACCAGGGGCTGCCTGCATAAAAAATGATATAAGGAATTGCCCGTCTATATCCCTTTGGAATCCAACAAGCATATTCCACCACCGTATTCTTAGCAAGAGTACCCAGTTAGTCCAGCATATCTAATTTGGACTTCGGCTTCTGCATCCTGAAGGTTTCTTCTAGTGCATATATCCCAAACCACTTCTTCTCCAACCCTATGGTACATATCAGCCACCTTATCCTTTTCATCTGTAGTTACTTGGAAAATCAACCTTTATCTGGCCCTCAACTTTTGTTCCCAATCCAGGTATCATTCCAAAAATTTATTTTATCGCCAACTAAATCTAATACATCAATTAAACCCGGCCATTACAAAGCAAACCCCTCTCCACCACCCCAACCTCCCACATCATGGATCCCCCAATCATTCTCCAATCTGCCATACTTGCTAGTCAGAACCTGCAACCACAAGTTTCCCTTCTATCCTTCATCCCTATCCCTCCATAACTATTTTCTTAGGGGAACCTTATTCATTTCCTATACCCAAATGTCCCGACTCTCCAGCATCGTGTCTACGCTCAAATGCCTAACAACTGCATACTAAAAGAGAGACAAGCCCAAATGCCCACAGAAGCTTACACTCAGCTGTCCCCCCCCCCCCTCTTTTCTCCCTCCTACTGATCTGTTTCGAATTGGCCATAGGACAGACCCCAGTGAAGATTGATCAGTCCCCTTCCACCCTTATGTTGCTGCCCTAAGAACTCCCATTCCCACCCCTCTCAATGACTTCAAATAGGTGCCCTCAAATCCCCATCAGTTCCTTGGATAGTCATCCTCTGTTCTTTTCCAAACTTCACCATATTATCAATCATCTCTTTATTCAATCTGCAGCTAACCATTTCATCCTCTGGCGCGAAACCATCACTACTTGTAGAATTCCACCTGTGATATGAATCTGCACTTCATTCCATTACCCATTCTCACCAGCTCTTATTGACCTAATTGGTTTGACAATTCTATTTCTCCCACTTCCTTCTGCAGATTCATCAACTCCTCTTTCCCCGTACCACTACACTGACTCGCCTAAAACCTCCATATTCATTCATAAATGGTTCATGTGTTTCAGCCACCCTTTGTGTCAAGGCGTATCTTCTACTGTTGATATCCACTGGCATGGTAGAGGAATTCACTGAATCTGGACATTTGTCCACTTGGTTCTCCCTGGTAATGAGAAGGAATTCCATTTTAACAGGATGCTGCTTCAATCTTGGATCTCTAGTAATGAGATCAATTATCAAGGAGCATACCACAGACCCGTCATCAAGATAATGGTGTCTATATGTATTATTTCTGAAGCTTAATAAGTCGCATATAAAAAAAAAAAGCCTATAAAAGATAAGCTAATTACTAAATTATTATACACTACCCTGTTCTCCCCTAATTCTATCATCTCTTTCCATGGTGATACAATTGTTTTGAGAACCAGTTTGAATTGAATCTCCAACACATTAACTCTCGCTACCTTCTATTGTGTTGACTGCCATTTTGAAATAGACAAAGAACTAGATTAAGAGTTAAGAGCTAGGAAGCAGAGATATGCCCGAAAGGGCACCGTACCCGTCTCCTATACGTATCGGATACGGGAACGGGTGGGATACGCATGCATGCATATCCCCTGAGTTTCCCAAAAAAAAAAACAAAAAAAATAAAATAATTCGGATACGGTACGGCCGGGATACGGGATATGGTCGGTTACTCATTTGATTTTCTTTTTTCAAATTTATTTTAATCCCTATTTTTAAGGGTTGCCATATTAGGGACCGAAATCCCGTATACTCGACTGATTTTTTTGGGTTGCAAAAGGGAGGGGAAAAAAAAGAAGATTAGAAGAACTGGCCTTTTTTTAGGGTTGCAAAAGGGAGGGGAAAAAAATAAAAGAAGAAGAAGATGTAGCAGAGGACTTACTTGTTGCGCTCCCTGCGAAGGTCTTCTACTCTTGTCAAATTAGGTACTAATGTACCATTTTATTTTTCCTTTATTTATTATTATTCTTCTCTCCTTGCCCTGGGAAGGGTTGGGGCTGCGATTCTGCGAAGCCTTTCGTTCGCTCTCTGTTTGGCTTGCAAATTGCAGCGGTAGCAAAGCCTTTAAAGTTTAAAGGGTTTTATTTTATTGCTATTTAAAGGGTCCGACTCACGTGCCCTCATATACATCTAAAACACTTGTTAAAATGATCTCCCACCGTTGAAATGTCACTTATAAGTGGATGTAAACCATCCGATCAGTGAACTTCAATATCAGCCATCAAAATTAAGAACAACCGATGACATTAAGTGCACAGATCGGATGGTTCGAATCTCCCAAAAAGCGTAATTTTTTTATCCATTGGCCTTCAATGAATAATATATCACTTGATCGCCGATCTTAAAGCGTGATTTTTTTATGGCTGATATGGTTTTTAATTTAAATGATCGCCAATCGTAATTCTCCTTAATTTTGATGGTGTTCAATATCGGCCATCAAAAATTAAGAACCGCCGTTCGAATCTCCCAAAAAGCGTGATTTTTTTACCCATAGACCTTCAATTAATTATATATCACTTGATCGCCGATCTTAAAGCTTAATTTTTTTATGGCTGATATGGTTCTTAATTTAAATGATCGCCGATCTTAAATCTCCTTAATTTTGGCGGTGTTCAATATCAGCCATCAAAAATTAAAAACCACCGTTCGAATCTCTCAAAAAGCGTATTTTTTTTACACATAGGCCTTCAATTAATAATATATCACTTTGACGGTATGAATTTCCAAGATCATAAGCCAATAAATGGTGTAAGATCGTTTAAACATCATTTGGTGCTTAAATGACAGTCAGGATAGTCGGTCCCATAAAACTTGATGTGTGATTGGTTCGACTCACATGACCAGATTTTTGAAGGGCCCGACTCACGTGACCGTCATATATACCCAATGGATCAAATTAAAGACTTTTATTCCGTGTGAAATAGATTTTAAAAAAAAAATAACACTAAAATCACATGAGTGTATGATGTGTGTCATATTGCCATGAGATTTTAGGGCCACTTTTTTTTTTATGTGTGCCACATTAAATAAAATGACCGTTTGATGGTACACCCCTGTTCTCAAGATCCATTATGTGAAAAGATTGGGGCGGAAAAACAATCTCTATCATCTAATACAAATCAGTTAATCATTCTTAAATGTAGGTGCCGTGACATAAATTTTAATTTTATGTTTAATTATTTATTAACTATTTTTACATTTAAAAATAACCTAAAATATATATAAAATAATTTTTTTAATATAGATACCCCGCCGTACCCGTACCCTAATTTTTTGAAAATTGTCGTATCGCCGTACCCATATCGTATTGTACCCATATGCCGTACCCGCACCGGTGCTTCATAGGTTAAGAGGCACTTTAAAGCAGGGATGGAGATGGTCAATATCATCTCATAAGATGGCATTTGTAGTCTCAGTACAAAGGTGGTCTTGGAATTTGAAAGTGAATCCTATTCAATTTCAAAATAGCAGCAACAAAGCTCCTCTGATGGAATAAATTTGATATTTTGGGAAATCCAAAGAGAGGAATGGTGATCAAATATTTTTATTATTATTAGATCAACTTGGTTGGACTGGAAGTTTTGAAATAGACAAAGAACTAGATTAAGAGTTAAGAGGCACTTTAAAGCAGGGATGGAGATGGTCAATATCATCTCATAAGATGGCATTTGCAGTCTCAGTACAAAGGTGGTCTTGGAATTTGAAAGTGGATCCTGTTCTAACGCGGAGTATGATTTTAATGCAGATTTTGCCGAAATTAAGGAAATTAACTCAAGTTTAATCGCAAAATTACGTTTGATACCGTTAGGGTTTGCAGAATTTTGATGGGTAGATCACACGAGATCCAGATAGGGTCCAGTCCAATGCGCAAGTACGTTTAGGGTTGAGGCGAGATCGGCCTAGAGATAGTACTCTAGCTTTTCCAGGCTTAGGCGCTCGTCTTCGGTCCTATGTAGATTCACGGATTCCAAATTGGGTTGTGAAAGGGATTTGCGGTTTGCTATAGGCTTGTGGTTTTCGGATCGCACGGGAGTAATTAGGCTAAGGTTTAGAAAAGCACGCAGAGATTTAGATAGCAAATATAATAGAGAAGATAACAATGGCTTTGGGAATCACTCCCTTGGCCTCACACCAAACCCATCTTAGGCAAAGATTACTCAAGCATAAAAGCATTCAAATGGTCAATCAACTAACTATAATGTTCTTCTTAATGACCTTATATAGGAGGTTTTACAATAAAAGAAAACCCTAAAACAAATATTAAATAAAAGACAATTAAACCCTTAGCACAAAAGTTCGAATTTAGACTTTTAAAACGACTAAACAACTCGGCTCGATTTCGATCAATCGAATTGGAATTCGATCGATTGAAATTCATATCTCTATGAATATCATCGTTGACATTCGATCGATCGAAATTAACTTTCGATCGATCGATTATATGATTCGATTGATCGAAATATTACTCTAGAAATTTGTATTTTCTCTCGCTGTTGTTCGATCTTGACGTTCCCCGTCATTCTCTTCCACTCAATGTTTCATCACCGATGAAACACGCATGTTGTACTGATCAAGTGTATTGGAACTTGCACAGTGGAACTCTTTGCAACTAGCTCAAACAATCTTGGCTCTTGGTGACTTATGATCCGCCTCTCGGTTGATTGTAGCAGGACGCACACGGTAAACTTCTCCTTGATAAACCTGATAACCCAGCTCACCAACCCATTCTACCAAATATTTTTGAAGTTTCTCATCAACTCTCCCAGACCCGAAGGAATTCATCTCCAATGAAATGTGATTGCGATATCGGTCGGGATGACGAGAACTCAAATGGCAAGCTCTTTCATCATTGGTCCATGTATTCTCAGTAGGCGAAGTATCATCAGATAATTTATAGTGATTGTTGCTTGAATTAATCTTGTGTTTAATTTCGGCATGCAATGCAGAATGAGACTCAAAACTTGACTCACAACAAGACTCGGAATATGAAGCGGAATGCAACTCGAAACTATGATGTGTGAGTGTATCTATGGACTCGATACTCTCATGTGCATGCGACTCTACCACCAACAAGGACTCGTGCACACCGGGTTTTACGGGCACCAACAAATCGTGCATATGTGACTCAGTAGATTCTTGTGTGGGTGACTCGGTTGACTCACATGTGGGAGACTCAACATCACTACTCACAAGGAGAATAGAAGTCGTTTCAACACAAACTAGACTTTCGTTAGCTTCTTCCATCTCTTCACTTATCACAGTTCTAAGGTCATACACTTCCTCTTCTACTTTCATATTTTTCAGCCCCTTAGAACTTTCGCTCTCAGTCAATATATTCGGAGTAGGAAATTTTGTGGGGTATTGGTATGCAAAGTGTCCGAACCCTTGACACGTAAGACAATCATGGCATTTATTTGTCTTAGTTCTCAAACTCTGTAGAAGGTGACGGTGTGTCAAAGGAACATACTTTTCAATAAGTGTCACCATCATATCCTCTCATATGGAGATGGGTTTTAATTCGATGAAACTCAACACGGAGTTTTATATGAATCCAAAAAATCTTGGCATTACCCTTAACTTTGTTGTCACTAGTCCAATTTTGTACTCATCTAGTACACCATACCAATCAAAATACTCCTCTATCCTAGACAACCACTCTATGAAGGTTTTAGGGTTCGTCGTACCCTCAAAATTTGGGACCTCATTCTGAATAGATTTTAGAAACTTCTCAGCAGGGTCATACTCGGGTTCACGATGATGAAGGTATCCCCTAACTCTAATCTCATCACTACTCGTGGGACTTTGCCAAGAATTTGGACGCGATCGCCTCATGGTAAATACGGCTTACTAACACGGGTGCTAAATGCTATGCAAACATGAACCACAATGGATGAGGAATTTTGTCAAACACATGACGTGCACGCATAAAAACTGAAGGAAGATGCAATGAAAATTAAAGTGACACACAATACGCCCTAACCTAGAAAACTTAGGGCTCTGATACCAAAACTGACGAGGGACAACGACCCTAAAATGCGGAATATGATTTTAATGCAGATTTTGCCGAAATTAAGGAAATTAACTCAAGTTTAATCGCAAAATTACATTTGATACCTTTAGGGTTTGCAGAATTTTGATGGGCAGATCACACGAGATCTAGATAGGGTCCAGTCCAGTGCATAAGTACTTTGAGAGTTTAGGCGAGATCGGCCTAGAGATAGTACTCTAGCTTTTCCAGTCTTAGGCGCTCGTCTTCGGTCCGATGTAAATTCACGGATTCCAAATTGGGTTGTGAAAGGGATTTGTGGTTTGCAATAGGCTTGTGGTTTTTAGATCGCACGGGAGTAATTAGGCTAAGGTTTAGAAAAGCACGCAGAGATTTAGATAGCAAATATAATAGAGAAGATAACAATGGCTTTGGGAATCACTCCCTTGGCCTCACACCAAACCTATCTCTGGCAAAGATTACTCAAGTATAAAAACATTCAAATAATCAATCAACTAACTACAATGTTCTTCTTAATGACCTTATATTGGAGGTCTTACAATAAAAGAAAACCCTAAAACGAATATTAAATAAAAGACAATTAAACCCTTAATACAAAAGTTCAAATTTAGACTTCTAAAACGACTAAACAACTCGGCACGATTTCGATCGATCGATCGGAATTGAAAGTCGATCGATCAAAATTCATATCTCTATGAATATCGTCGTCGAGATTCGATCGATCGAAATTAACTTTCGATCGATCGAAATATTACTCCAGAAATTTGTATTTTCTCTCGCTGTTGTTCGATCTTGACGTTCCCCGTCATGTTCAATTTCAAAATAGCAGCGACAAAGCTCCTCTGATGGAATAAATTTGATATTTTGGGAAATCCAAAGAGAGGAATGGTGATCGAATATTTTTATTATTATTAGATCAACTTGGTTGGACTGGATGTTTCGCTCTAGGAAAATCTTCCAAGCTTGGAAAGGAACACAGAAGGAATGGGAACAGTTTATTGTCAGTTTGTCACACATCCATATTACTAGGGGAATATTCTACCTGGCAACCATTGCCTGTACTGTGCAAGGCCACTTCATTTTCAGCAAGCCTCCAGTAGGGATGCAAACAGGTCGGGATGGGTTGGGTTGGGGTCAATGCAATTCCAGTTTACCTCAACCTGAACCCGACCTGACCCAATTATTCCAAGCCTCAACCTGAAGACCTGATTAGCAAAAGCTAGGTCAGGTTGCTTTCGGCCAGGTTAGGTTAGAATATAAGGTAGGGACTCAGGTCGGGTTCAGATCCAGAACTTAGGGCCTGAACCCCAGCTTAAATATTGAGACATGCTTATTTGCGTTTCAGTCCTTTTTTTTATCAATAAAGAGGTGATTCCATTAAAAAAATGAGAATTACAAGGAAGATCAAACCTGAGCGAGCAGCTCAGGAGGACAAAACAAAAAAAGAAAGAAAACAAAACAAAAAGGAGGAAATATAAAAAGAAAACAGATTAAGAGTAGTTCCCCCTAAGAAAGGCTGAAGACCAATGATTCAAAATAGTTGAGATATCTTCAATCAGATTGTTGACTTTGTTGGATTCAACTTCAAATATACTATAGTTTCTTTCCATCCAGATGATCGTGGGGACTGCTATAGGGGTCAGAGCAATGTGAGGCGAATGTTTACAGTTGTAGGCAGATGACGTTTCAGCGATGAGATCGGCAAAGGATAGAAGCATGCAACCAATGATCTTCATTTCTTTCTGAAAGAAATCCCAAATATAGGACACTAAAAGGCAGTGGAGCAGAATATGGTCAGCTGTTTCGGCATTTTTTTTGCACTAAATGCATCTATTGGTGAATTGGAATCCTCGGCGGTTCAAGGTATCTGTGGTCTTTAATTGGTTTTGAACAGCAAACCAACAAAGAAGGTTATTAGTGGAGGCATCACAAAAGATGATGGTGTCATCGGTGAATTGAAGATGGGTGATGGGAGCATGGTTTCTGCAAATGGAAAAGCCGGTAATGTTGCCAAGTTCGGCTCCTTTGTTCAAAAGTTTGCTAAGACACTCGTTGATGAGGTTGAAAAGGAAGGTGAGAGAGTGTCTCCCTGATGGATTCCCCTGGATCCCTAGAAAAAACCACTGGGGGAGCCATTAATAAGGATGGAATATTTGGAATGGGTAATGCAGCATTTGATCCAAAATCTCCATTTGTGGTCGAATCCAAGTTTGCGAAGAATCCAGCCAATGAATCCCCAATTGACCCTATCAAATGCTTTTTCCATATCGAGCTTTATGATGAGACCGGGTTTCCTGTCGAGATGGCGAGAGTGGATGCACTCGTGGGCGAGGACAGCTCCATCGAGGATTTGGTGGCCCTTTATGAATGTGGATTGAGAGGGACTGATCAAGCCGTTGATAACGCTTCTGAGCTGGTTGGCGAGAGTTCTGGCTATGAAGGTAGCAGCAGTATCACTGGAGATGGAAGGTCTAGAGTGGAATTCAGTAAAGACCCGAAAGAGATCATTTTTAATGGATTCCCAAAAGGTTTGGAAGTACTTAATAGGGAAACCATCGGGACCAGGGGCTTTGGTGCCATCGCCATCAAACACAACATTTTTTATTTCATCCAAGGAGAAGGGTAGCGCAAGGGTGGTTCTGTCCGAAGAAGATAATCTAGGAAAAGAAAGATTATCAGGGGCCGGCCTGATTGGCTGTTCTTCCGTGAATCTACTGGTGTAATGAGTGATGAAGGCATTTTGGATGTGCAGTTTGTTGGAAATAACAGTGTCATCCACAGTAATGGAGGAGATCCAATTGGCTCTGTTTTGTGAATTGGCAATTCTGTGAAAAAATTTTGTATTGGCATCACTGTCTTTGATCCAATTTTGTTTAGCCCTTTGGTGCCAGAATATTTCTTCTTCTCTAATCTTTTGATTAAGGGAATGTTTGAGAGCTTGCCTTTCTTGACAATGGATGGGGAGAAGACTGCCATCAGATTCTCTTCGTGGTTTAGACTTGCAATCTTAGATAGAATGTCAGCTATTGATTTGCTGATGTCCCCTAAATGATTGGCATTCCAATTCTTTAAAAGGGCTTATTTGAGTTCCAGTCTTGAATAGACTGTTTTCAGGATTCATCTTGGCTACGGTTTGTTTAAAATTTAGTAGAAGCATTCCTTTAAACTTGATGATTTTGAGATTTTTTTTTCCCTTCGTGACACTTGTTGTATGGGTTTTATGCGAGTCCTATTTTTAGCATTTTGTGGCCAAGAGTTTTGACTGATTAACTGCATACCTGATTCTGCGTTCACAGTGATATTGTCGTGCACGAAAGCTACTCCTCACTCCTGTCCTTCACAGTAACTGACTTAAACAGCACAGTGACGAAGCTAATGGCATTAGGAGCCCATCTGGATGGGACCATCAAATATGAAATCCATGGAAAGGTATCCTGATTTCCAATGCTGTTCATTTAAAAAGAGTTCCAATTGTTTCTGAATAGTAGCTAAGACGGTATAAGTATTGGTTTAAATGAATTGGGGAATTGCAGGTTGCAGCCATGCGGTGCATTGATGGGCACATGTTGGGTCTCTACGAACCTGCATGAGAGCGCCTTAGGACGGATGGCATTAATTTTGAGCAAACAAAGTTGTATGGAACTTCTGGTGGGTATGCATTCACACCTCATGGTATTGAAATGAAAAGTCACTCTCTCCGTTCGTCATCTGTTGGGTATGATTTAAAATCAATCTCACTGATCACACTAGTGAATCTTAATTATTTTCTTTGGCATGGCTGCGCAAATTTTGTAGAAGTTAAAAGCTATAGATAGAATAATATTTAGACTTCTGAGTGTAACACTAACCCAAAATTGTATTTAGCTAACATTACAAATATCCAAAATTGATTCAGATAAGCCGAACAGGACTTTTGTTCACATTTGAGAAAGGCATTTACCGCGCAGATCTCCACTCTTAATCTGGATCTCTTGGAGTTCACTCAAATTTGTAGGGTAGTGAATTGTATTGTTGTTAGTTAAATTCCATTTTTTAAGCCTTTTACTACTTTATTCTAATGCATATCTTATGACAAGCTATTTCCACATTGCCAAGGTGCTTGTTGCAGTGATAAAGAAATAGGTTTTTGAACTGTCAAAAGAAGTAGCAGAAGAAAAGGAAAAGAAACATTGCTTTGAGAATTATTGCATTAGAAAATTCTCAGATAATTCATTACTTGGGATCAGCTCATGCTGCAAAAACAAATTTGGAGGCCTGCTCAAAGTCTAGAAGGGACCCTAGAGATCAGTCTTCATGCATAGGTCTTTGAACATAAGAATAAGGATTCGGGTGAGCGTAGCTTTTGCACAAGGAGACTCAATCATGATCACAGATCAATAACTGGTTTTCTCATAATAAACTTATAGAAGATCTGAATTGAAAACATCTCTCCTTTTCCCACCATCGACACCCTTGGGTCCAACGTCATTGGATTAGCTTTGCTACCATAATTGCCTTTTTCCGAGAAAATTACATTAAATATGCCTTCCACTGATCAAAATTTCTTTTGGCAATGGTCAGGTCGGTCAGATCCAATTGGTTGAACTGGATTTCAGGTTCAACCAGTTATGTAGCCCTTAAATATAGGAGAATCTTGACTGCTCGTTATCCTCTAAAAACAAAAAAACTGTGTAAGTCAAGATTCTCGGCTATCCGAGAACTGCAAATCTGGTTGAACTCAAAATCCAGTGCAACCAGTTTGACCTGCCCACGGCCCCTCTACTGATTGCATATGACCTAACACATCACCTTTGGCTATATTTATCTCTGGTTGAACTAGACATGTATGATGATTGTTTCTACGATATAGACAAACATGTATTTCTGTATATGGGCTGTCGACGGGTCAGTGTATGACCTGATCATAGTGACGGATTCGGGATTTAGGAATAAATTTAGCTTGGGAAATTTTCAGCAAAATTCAAGAAAAAATGGTAAAATTTTGAGAACACTACAAATATACAAATATTTTTTAAAAAATGGAAAGAAGTAAAAAAAAATTCATTTTATTCATGAAGCTCGTGATTTGTTTGACAAGTAGCATTTTTTTAAAAAATAAATTGTGATTTAATCGGGATTTAGTTGTCGGCCAAAAAAGCTACATTTAAAATGCCTGGAAAATTTGGTCGCACTAAACCCGAACCAACCCGAATTTTAAATAGGGTCGAAAAAAAAGCTTTAGCTCATTCGGTGATGTTAGACCTTGAAGCATTGAACTAGAAGGTTAGAGTTTGGCCGATTTGGAATATTGACCCGACTCGTTAACAGCCTTATATTGTATTCAGTGCATGACATGGCTGTGTTATTGGATGATTTGAACTAGGTCAGCCTGTGACCTCACCTGTTTGACATGGTTTACTAAATGTCTATTCAATAGGGCTATAGGATGAGCGAACTTCGAGTCGAATCAGGGCTTGCTCTACGAAACATACTCTAACCGGTGCGTGCGAAACTTCCAAGCTCCATTTATGGAGCTCGAGTTGAATTCACCCAGTTCGAGTAGGAATAATTTTGGGATAATTAGAAAAATAACTTTGAAAATCAAACGTTTTAGCAAAACGACCCCGAACTGAAACGTTTTAAAAAAACAGTGCTTTCACGATTTTTGGAACTTCAAAAATCTGTGAAAACACTTTTTTTATTTTTATTTTTTTAGAAATGGTGCTTTCACGGGTTTTTGAAGTTCTGGAAACCGTGAAAGCACTGTTTTTTTTTAATGTTAAAGTTCAGGGTTGTTTTGCTAAAACGTTTGTTTTTTAAGGTTGTTTTTCGAAAGTGTCCAATACTTTTCTTAGAAGTACAGAACTTTTCTTTTTTTTTAATTCTCGTTCATGTTTTGTTTTTGCAGAAACTTGGAAATAATTTCAGGCATAGGTTTTAGAGACTCTTAAGAGTCTCATAACATACGGAAGGTACCCTTGTATGCACTTCAAAGCTTAATATTTACTTCCAAGCTCGATTATGTATTATATCTATTGTAATGGTAATGTGCCTAAATATTTTGCACTTCAAAGCTCGACTATGCACTACCTCTAGTGCAACGGTAATGCAACTGAGACCCTTAACAGTGTATTAAAATGTGTTGGTATCTAGCCAAATTCGCTGTAATGCACCGGAGACCTCTTATGGTGCATAATAATATACTTGACAATCCGTGCGATAAAATGCACTATAGTCTAGTATAATTCATTGCATCGTACTCACAGTATAATAAAGTATATTGCATATGGTATTTTAATGCAATATGCATAGAAAATGTGCTTCAAAGCTCCAAAACCAAAGATTTAAATAAAAAAATGGGTTAATCTTTAAATGAAAGTTGCCTTCAACAGTTGATACTTTCGCGAGTCGTCGAAAAACACAACGAAGCGAACTTCAGTTTAAGAAGGGCAGCGACAAAACACCAACACCGAAAGGAAAGCGGTTGTCTCCAGCCGCTTTCCTTCCGGTGTCGGTCCCCACTGAAACCAAAAAGACATCCGGAATTTTAATCCTTGGTTAGAGAAGACGAAAGTTTGCAGAAATGAGCATTGGAGAAACAAGAGCGTTCTAGAAGATGAAAGTTTAAGAGACAAGTGATGGAAAAGATAACTGTTCCATTTATATTAAAGGCATTTTTGGTATTTGCTTCCACGTCTCTTTCAAAACCTCTCCCAGAAATAAATTTTTCCCAAATCCTCTTCAGGAATTAAAACAGAAACGATGATCTTTTTTAGAAATTTCTCTTAGAATATCATTTTTATGTTATTTTTCATTATCTATATTTATTTTATTAAAAAAAAAAATTTGAAATTTTTTTTTATCTATCTACTAAAGAATAAACATAGGGAGCCATTACTTGCACCCGCTTTTCAAGTGATTGCACCGGATTGCACCGAATTTAAAAGAAAGACTTACAGGTTTGGTGGCGTCTACTATGTGAAAACACCATCTAAGTCGTTTGATTTGAAAGTCATGATTTAAAGATATTAATTGCAAAAGATTAGAACAAAATATAATTTTCATCATATGATTAAATGGAATCAAAGGCTATTATATAATTCAACAGTTGACTACAATAGATTATATGACAAGTATCGTGTTTTGCTCCAATTTTATGTACCAGAGATCTATTGATCATAAACTTCAAATCAGACGGCTCATATTGCATTTTTACATATCACATGTCCCTAAGTACCAAGTCTTTTTTTCTAATTCGGTATAATCACTTGAAAAACGTGTGCAAGTAATGGCTCCCATAAACATATGACTCATATATATGATGAAACTGAGCCAAGCGGAGCCAAGCTTCTTGCACCCCAGCTCTTTGAATTTACGATAATTTCAGGATGAAAAGTGTGGTTTTATCACCTTTTACAGGCTGGGGAGTGTTTTGGACTTTTTACTTTCGCTGGGCTTCAAGCTGATTGGTTATGGAAAAGGTGAAAATTTCACCTTTTCCATAAGGGTCCACTGTTGAAAAAGGTGAAACTATGATGATCAATCTTGCAAATTGCCCATAGATTTAATAGGCTGGTTTAGCAAGTGCGTACTTTCGAATCAGACATTTAAAATTTCTTCGCGGTCCAGATTACGACACAGCCAACTAGCCTTCGTCAGCCTTTATCCTCCACTTCAGCTTAATATTACTTGTAAAACACATACAATTATATAGAACATATACATAATTATAGGCATAATTTCTTTCATATCCGGGATAAATGGGAGGGTAGATGCCTTACGGTACGTTTCCTGACCTAGTTCGAACTTTTTTCGTCTTACCTAGTTAAAGATATATCATATATACCTTTTAAAGTTATCTGCATTTCACAAGCTATCTCCAGATCTCACGTTTTGCCAATTTAAACAACGAAGCAGAGTTTTGATTTCATGACAATGCGTAGCACTATAAAAGGTTAAATGCATGCTATATGTGATAAGCGAAACCACTTTAATAGACGAAACCCCAAAATATAACTTTTTCCAATAGTTTTAGCTGTCCCTGAGGTTTCATATCTTTAGCAATATTTGAGGAAATAAATCGGATGATCCATGCTGCCTAGTGACTATTATTTTTAGGCCCACTTCAGTTAAATAAATGAGCTATTCTCTGATGGCTTGGATTGTACATCGGTCACATCCTCACAAAAAGAATTTAAAAATGTTTAGTATCATTAAATCATCCCAGCCCTAAAATGTGGAAAATAAAAGTGTTCGAACGGATCAGATCATTTATTTTTCTAATTTTTTACGGATACAGATGGAAGAACCACCATGTTTGATGTTGCTAAGCACCATGGTATAAAAATTGAAACAGAAATAACATCTGCCCATCGTCTTGTTCCAAAGCTCTGTTTCATACTTCTCTGCGAATACGTTTTGCGCAAAAGGCTCTCTCTCTCTCTCTCTCTCTCTCAATTTATTGGAATTGGGATTTTCGTATCAAAGATCTGAACGAGGATGTCGTACGCTTACCTCTTCAAGTACATAATTATCGGAGATACGGGTCTGTTTCTTTTCTTTGGTTAATTCTATCTCTCTCTATTGGGTTGTTTAATCTTTTGCTAACGGTTTGTTCGATTGCTTTTATTTTCTGGGCTTGGATGAATGTGAATTTAGAGGCATGCTTTTTCTGCGAAAGTAATTTGAATTTTTTGGTCTAATGGAATCTAGTGTTATTTTATTCATAAACTTATTTATGATTTTTTTTTACGTATTTAATGACGAAGTAGTATAGAACAGAAAAAAGGTCTTTTCATGCAAAGCATTGTTTTTTTCAGAAAAATAAATTTTTTCCTTCTTTGTTTTATATATATACTGAAAATTTGGTGACTATAGTATTAATATGGGAACTCAGACATGATTTGAATCAAAACACTAGAGCGTTTATATGCATAGACATATAAATAATTTTAATATTTTTTTTTGTTTATAATTTATGTTACTATATGTTTAATTTAGTGGTAATATGAAAATTTACGGAATGCTTCAGACATACTGGCGTGGTGGGTTTTTTCTTTGTGCCTGTGTCATGTATATTATTATAGTTATTCTCACATATGATCGCCCATACTGACTTTCGAGAGTGACTTTCCCCAAATTTGAAGTAGAATTCATCCTGAATTTCTGTACCCTCCTAACATAAGATGTGGTTCTGTAACTATCACATATACCCATTTGAATTCTAGAATGTATATGTTTTAAAAGTAATTTTTAACCTTTTTCCTTTTTTCCTTGGTACATGTGTGTATGTAAAATGGATTTAATTCTGTTTAAAGCGGTATACTTGGTAGTTGGTACTTTTTGGTGGAAACCTGTGGACTGTTTTGAAGTTTCAAATTGTTTGGTCTCATTAAAGTGTATAGCATTTTTATTTTTCATTTTTTAATTCAAATTTTTCCTGTATATGTTGTGAACTTGTGCACCTACATCTATTACGATGAATTTTTTCGATTGTGACGGTGGCTATCTTTTGTTCTATAATTATTCTTTGTTTTAAGACCTTATTTATGGGTTTGAGCATGTCTTGTGGCATTCTTCTTATTTGTTTCTCTTAATCTTTGTGTTTGAGGTTGATCATTTGATCAAAATCTTGGAAAGAGGAAGAT
Source organism: Chloranthus sessilifolius (assembly GCA_021018995.1). NCBI lineage: Eukaryota > Viridiplantae > Streptophyta > Magnoliopsida > Chloranthales > Chloranthaceae > Chloranthus > Chloranthus sessilifolius. The sequence continues at coordinate 5,188,065 of JAJIZI010000016.1, read as the reverse complement.
GCTGACTAATTTAGGACAACTATGCTCCGTTCCTTTTTTTTATCGATTTCCGTTCCATGTTTTGTAGGAGTGGGAAAATCATGTCTTCTTCTGCAGTTCACTGACAAGCGGTTCCAGCCTGTCCACGACTTAACTATTGGTGTTGAATTTGGGGCCAGAATGATTGCCATCGATAACAAACCTATCAAGCTGCAAATATGGGACACGGTTTGTTCTCTTGTACATTTTTAAAATTTTATGTGTCTAGATTAGAAAGTATTTGCAAGATGAAATAACATTTTATTCTTTTCAAGCTATAATTTTAACGTATTTGCTTCTTTTAATTTTTAAAAAATCTTTTCTTTTTGTTGATGTAAATGGGAAATTTTAATAGTCTAATATATTTTCACATTGATATTGCTTAATATTCAACCGTTGTCCGAAAATGCAATAGCCATTCATATTGGAACATACCCAAATACCATCTTTACATTAAATTATTACTTGTTTTATGATCGAGATATAACAAGTAGAGTATTTCACGGGACTACTATTGCACTTTGATTGTGAGCTTTAGACTAAATCCAAACTTTTAGCTGACCCCAAATAGATGGGATAAGATTGTGATGATGGTGATGATGATGTGACTAAATCCAACCTTTTGGACTTTGCCATACAAATAATAATTGCAGAATATCATTAATATTATTAATTTAAAGTCATGTGCTACCTGACCACTTAGACTTGGGTTCTTCAGGTATACATGCGACATCTTCTTAGTTAATTATCGGGCATTCTTCTCTCATTTTTAATAACCTCTCCTTACATATTGACCTCCACAAAGGTCAAAAGAGTTGTGTTATTTTTCACCCTATTGCTCAGTATGTTTCCTGTCAAGCTTTATCTCCTTCATATCATGCCTCTTTTGTCAGAGCTTCCACTGTTTTTTTTCCCCGCTTGGTGAAGCTCTTCAACATCTTTAATGGTTTGTGACAATCCATGAAGAAATGAAGGATCTTGAGAAGAATCATACATGAGAGCTTATTGATTTCCCTCTTGACAAACACATAGTTGGTTGTAGAAGGGCGTTTGCAGTTAAATACAAAGAGGATGGTATTATAAAGTGTTATAAAGCTCATCTTATGACCAAAAGATACTATGTTGCCAGGATTGAATTTCACTACAACATTTTCTCATGTTGTTAAGCTCCCTTATGTTCGAGTCATAATCTCTTTGGCGGCTAGTTATCTTTGGCCCGTATATCAGCTAGATGTTAAAAATGTCTATCCTCATGAGCATTTGAGTGAGTGACCTACATGGAACACCTACCTGACTTTCGTCTAAAGGTGAGTATTCTAGGAAGGTTTGTCGCCTTCGCTAATTGATTTATGGGCTGAAGCAGTCTCCTAGAGCCTTATTTCAGAGATTTAGTGTTGTTATTTTTACTACAGGATTCATCTAATGCCGCTTCGAATGCTTTATTCATACTGGATAAGGACGCCCGAGGCTATCTTATTAGTGTATGTTGATGATATTATAGTCACAAGTGATGGCTACCTTTATCACTCATGTTAAGGTAGAATTAAGTTGAGCATCTGATGTGAAAGACCTGGATGTGTTAGTTTCTTGGTGTAGAGATTGCTCGATATCCTTGGGAGCTATCTCTCTCACAGAGGAAATATGCTTTTAATTTGCTGCAGGACGCGGGTATGCTTGGGTGTAAACCTTACAAGGCTCCCATGAACTCTAAATATCATCTTCATGATGATGGAGAGCCTTTAGCAGATCCATCTGAGTACCAACATCTTGGTGGGCACGTTAACTGTCTTATCAAAACTCCGCCATATCTTACATTTGTCGTATCAGTTGTTGATGTTATATATCATTTATTACACTATATTAAGTTCTCTCTTAGAAGAGGACTATTCTACTTTGGTATCAGACACTCTTCTTTAAGTTGCTATAGTGATGTCGATTATGTAGGGGCTCCTACTAATCGTTGATCCACCTCTAGATACTATGCTTTCCTTAGAGGTAACTGGAAAAGTAAGAATGTAGATGTGGTCTCCAAATGTAGTGTTGAGTCTAAGTATAGAGCTATGGCACATAACATGAGTGAGATTTTATGGCTCTTGATGCGGACCACCTGCAACTATCATAGATCAGGCTTAAGTAGATAAAAACCCACTTATGCTGCTTTTGGGTTATCCCTTTCAGGCCAAAGAGTGGCACTTTCGCTCTTTGGCACCACCAAGGAACTGCTGTTATGTTTGGCAACACAGCTCCTGGCCCATTTGCTCTGGCTGGGAGCTGTTTAAGTGAGAAAACTGCTTTATCTGCTCTGGCAGAGAGCTGCATCTGCTTTTATAAGCGTAACCCAACTGCAGAGACAAGACAACAACATTAGTGTGTCAAAACACCACTAACGGTCCCTGATCTAATAATATTAAAATGCAAATTTCTGCCCACAGATCTGTTTAAAACGAAGTTACATAAAATTGTGATAGCAATCACAGTTTAGCCCCCGAAAATTGTGTTAAAACACAATTATAACCATGGTGTAATAACTGTATATCTGCCTCCAAAATTTAGATAAAGATTTATGTCAAAATATGCAGTATGTCTCTGTACTATAAATAAATCTGAAAATATTCTTGTTCTTTAAGCCATTGCTTGATGAATAGAAAGTAACTAAATACTCACCTTCTAGCAGTAATTTATATGATGAAGATAAGAATATGGGTGATGAACAGCAGCAGGATGTTGATGTAGAAAACAGCCACAACACCAAATTATAAACACAGAAAATAACACCAATACTGTAGTCAAATCAGAATATATGCAAATATGTAATCATATGGAAGCAGTTTCTATACACAATTCTAAACAGCAGCAACTCCTTTTAGCGATCTCAGAACAGCACAAGATATGAACCCAGATCAGTGCCTGAACAGACGTAGTATTAGTCTTAAAAGATTGCATCAGATTAGCCACAAACCAGTCTACATGACTTTATTTACAGCAGCAATCACAACACGAGGATCAGAAACCTCAAAGTTTTCACCAAGCGAGTCTCAAAAGTCACAAAAGAAGATCAGAGTTAAAATTCTCACTTTCCTTAAAAGTAAAATCATGCCAAAAACTGTTTCTCGTGCAGTCGTTTACATATACATTGAAAGAAGGAAGGAAAAAAACTTGAACTCTAAGTAAGCAATAAAAGAAAGTTTCTATCATTACTATCTTTGATCTTTAGGTCTCTACAACAAAATAATAAAAAATTGTATTCATGAGAATGTGATCTCGTGAATCCCTACTCGAGATCACTTAATTGATCATGTGGGTTGCTTTCTATGCCACCCTCCAAGCTTCATTTGCTGGCTCCTTAAACTGTAGTTTCTGAACCTATTCCAGACCTTCCTGTCTTGATTTTAGTGTCGATAACAGTCCTTAATCTGCCCCTTTTATGCACTGCATCAGCTTTGCACCCTTCTCACTGAGCTACGATCTCAGCCATCGGTCCCTATGCCCTTTCGCTGTGATAGTCAGGCTGCTATGGATATTGCTGTTGATTTCGGTCCCTATGCCCTTTCATTGACACTAATAAAGTCTTTCCGAAGAGTTGGTTGATATCTTCACTAAGACGCTTGGTCCATCTTGGTTGATACCTTCCTGTCTTGATTTTAGTGTCGATAACAGTCCTGAATCTGCCCCTTTTATGTACTGCATCAGCTTTGCACCCTTCTCACTGAGCTAGGATCTCAGCCATCGGTTCCTATGCCCTTTCACTGTGATAGTCAGGCTGCTATGGATATTGTTGTTGATTTCAGTCCCTATGCCCTTTCATTGACACTAATAAAGTCTTTCTGAAGAGTTGGTTGATATCTTCACTAAGACGCTTGGTCCATCTTGACTTCAGAGTATTCTTGTCAAGCTGGACTTGAGGGCTGTGGGGGGGCGTGAAAACTACTAATCCAAGCAAAAGGAGTAGTAGACCATAAAAGTCTTTCCACAGATTTTGACAAATTATCACACATAAGGTCTTTAGCGAGCTAAATTCAAAGTTCCCCATAACGCTTAATGGGAATTAGGAAAATAATTTTGTTAACATGTATTTCATTCGGAGGGCAAGCGAAAACAGTGACAAGGATGGAAAGAGTACACATATTAGTCATATTTGCAATTAACTTAAGCATCTCAATAATAATGGGCATCCCAAACTTAAGTGTACATAAATTAGCCCCAATTCTATTTTGTGCCATGCTATTCACTCTTCTTTGACTTTTGATATTAGATTCAAAAGTAAAATAATGCAGATCATTTTTTATGGAAAGGGGAACCAAATCACATTCATGGACGCAAAGAAAATTATTTTTCATGGCAAAGGACCATGACTAATCATTTGAGAGAAGGAGCATTTTTTGTCTAGAAAATAGGCAGACTAATAAGAAAGGCTTGATGAAGAGGGAAGGATAAAAAGCAAATGAAATTTTCATCGTATGAAAGAGGGGCGTTTGTGTGACAATGACTTAGTGCAGAACATGATTCAGAAGCATATGGAAATTGGTATAGAGGCCTATTGGCATCTTGTGCCAGGAATATGGTGAGAACCATCACAAAATGAGGACAGAGTACACATAAGGAGCTGAGAAGTTGGTGCTAAAGGGATAACTGTGTTTAGGCTCCAGCCTTTAGAGTATTATCAGCGAGTTGGGAATCAAGACTTTGGTAGCCGGCTTATTTCTAAAGGAGTAGGAGCAAGTAAGAACTATTTAGACAAACCTAAATATGCACCATGTTCAAGGAGTTTAACAATGCGCGATAAGAGATGTTGGCGCGGGACTAGAACCCTAAAATGTGTGAATTTGATTTTTATGCGATTTGCCGAAATTAAATAAAATTAATTCAAGATTAATCTCAAAACTATCACGATACCTTCGGGTTCGTAGAAATCTGGTAGGTAAATCACGTGAGATCCGAATAGGGTGTCCAATCCGATGCGCAAGTCCCATTAGATTTGAGGAGGGATCGGGCCTAGAGATAGGACTCTAGCTTTTCTAGTCTTGGGCATTCGTCTTCGATTCAATGTAGATTCAAGGGTTCAAACTAGGGTTGTAGGATTGGGTAGGTTTGATGGCTCGGATGAAAGCTAGGGTTTTGATGGAAATAGGTTTTAGGTTTTGGATTAGGGATTCAATATGGGTAATGGATTATAAGAGAAAGACAAAGAAAATATATAGCAAATATAATAAAAGATCAAAAAAGAATAGATGGGAATCACTCCCTTAGTCTCGCACCAAACCCATCTCAGAAAGAAGAATATTCAAGCATAAAGCATTCAAAATATTCAATAATCAATTAAAAAGAGTTTACAAGCCTCTATATATAGGCCACCAATAATTAATTCAAAATAAAAAAAAAAGTCCTAAAAGAAATAAAAACTAAAAAGGCAGTTTTTCACATAAAATAGAAATCTCGTCACTGGGCGGAGTTGTCCACGGCGCGCTATGATACTGTTCACAGCGTGCTGTGGCACAGTGCCCAGTGGTAATGTTCACAGCGTGTTGTGGCATAGCGCGTTGTGGTACTGTTTACAGCACGCAATGGTCGTCGTCACTTAACAACAGTTTCAGCGTTCTTTTCTCCCTTGAAGCTACGGTACTCGGGCTTCCTTTACGTTTTTTCCGACGCCGGTAGAACTGATATGGTCTGAATCCGATGTCCATGTACGTGGCGTCCCCGTCAATTTCCCTGGACCAAATAGGTTTCATTACCGATGAAACGCACTCGTGGTAGATGTCAATCAAATCGGGGTTCAATCGGCGAAGCTCATTCTCGCAGATCCAAGTGTTTTCGAACTCCGATTTTTCGACCCATTTAACTAGTTACTTCTGGAATCTCCCGTCATGTGTTGAGACGACATGATCACTTATTATATCCTCAATCTCATCTTTTCTCTGTCGGCTTGGGAAAGGAAGAGGTACCGGCTGCAAGGTTGGGTTGGGGTTGAGGCTATGAGGTGGTTGGAGTGGGTTTTCAGAAGATGGGGTGAAACCCAAGTAAGGAACCAAGTCCTCCACATTGAATGTTGAACTAACCCCCGTACCTGGAGGAAGCTCAAGCACGTATGCATTAGACCCACTCTTCACCAAAATTCTAAAAGGTCCAGCGCCTCGGGACTGGAGCTTCTTTGCGGATCCCGATGGGAACCGCTCAGGCCTAACCCAGACCATCACATAATCACCCACCTGATATTCTTTGAAACACCAATGAGTATCAGCAGATAACTTGTATTGATTGTTGCTTGAATTTATCTTTTGTTTAATTTCGGCATGCAAGTTATGAATGTATTGTACAAATGCATCAGCTGACTCAAATACTCTATGGGATACAGACATGGGGATCAAATCTAGTGTTGTCCTAAGTCTATGACCATGCACTACCTCAAAAGGACTCATGCCTATGGACCTGTTGACAGAATTATTATAAGCAAACTCAGCTATGGATAAAATGGTATCCCAGGTCCTAACATGATCACCGACTAGACTACGAAGGAGATTCCTAAGGTTCCTATTGGTGCTTTCGGTTTGGCCATCTGTTTAAGGGTGATAAGCCGTCGAAAATTGGAGCAATGTGCCTATCATGTGCCAAAGTGTCTTCCAAAAATAACTAGTGAATTTGACATCCCTATCTGACACAATGGTTTTGGGCAACCCATGAAGACGTACTACCTCCGCGAAGAACAATTTTGCAATGTGGGATGCATCGGAGGTTTTGGAACAAGGTATGAGTGGGCCATCTTGGAAAATTGGTCCACTACGACAAAGATGGAATCGTGCTTCCTTGGAGTTTTGGGAAGTCCAAGCATGAAGTCCATTGAGAGGTCTTGCCACGGTGTGTGTGGCACAGGTAACGGGGTGTACAAGCCGGTATTTTGTTTTGTCTGTTTTGACACTTGGCAAGTACGATAATGTTTGACGACCCGAGTGACGTCTCTCATTAGGCTAGGCCAAAAGAACCTATCCTCTACGAGCGCAACAGTTTTATTACGCCCGAAATGTCCCGCCATCCCTCCAGCTTGTAACTCTCAAATAAGAAAGTCACGCAATGAGGTGCGAGGGATGCAAAGGTGATTGCCTTTAAACAAGCACCCATCTTGGATGGTGTACACGGAGTGTTGTGCTGGTCGGGTTACAAAGGAAAGCAGTGTACTCAACTCCAAAATCTGGGCACTCGGGGTACTCATCCTTTAACCTTTCGAACCCGACGACCTCAATACTCATAGAGTGCAAAGTCGTCACTCGACGACTAAGCGCATTGGCAGCCCTGTTTTCAGCACCGACTTTATGCTTTAACACAAATGTGAACCTTTGAAGGTACTCGACCCACTTCGCGTGCCTCGGGTTCAGCTTTTTCTGTGAAGCAAGGAAGCGTAAGGCTTCATAGTTAGAGAACAACACAAATTCCTACGGTCTAAGGTAATGTTTCCAATTCCAAAGAGATCGGGCGACCGTATAGAAATCCTTGTTATAGGTGGAGTATTTTTGCTTCGCCTCATTAAACTTTTCACTAAAATAGGCCACAAGGTGACCCTCTTGGCTAAGCACTCCTCCTATGCCTACACCCAATGCGTCGCATGTAACTTCGAAGACTTTGGAAAAGTCCGGCAAGCGCATGACGAGTGCACTACTCATCCGTTGTTTGATCTCGACAAAGGCTTTCGTCGTCGCTTTTTCCTATTTAAAGTCCTCCTTCTTCATGCAATCAGTAATTGGGGCCATTATGGTGCTAAAGCTTCTAATGAAGCGACGATAGAAAGTAGCCAAGCCATGGAAGCTACAGACATCATATATGTTCTTAGGTTCGAGCCACTCCACAGTGGCTTTAACCTTTTCGGGGTTCGCGACCATTCCATCGGCCGAGATAATGAATCCCAAGAAGACTATGGAACTTTGCATGAAGGTGCACTTCTTGAAATTCGCGAACAACCTCTCGCCCTTGAGGGTTTCACAAACCAACCTAAGGTGGTTCAAGTGTTGTTCCTTGTCATGACTATAAATCAAGATGTCATCGAAATACACAAGAATTTGCCTAGGAACGGCCTCAACACTTGGGTCATGAGCCTCATGAAGGGACTCAGGGCATTAGAAAGCCCAAATGGCATGACCTTCCACTCATAAAGACCATCATTGGTTTTAAAGGCGGTTTTCTACTCATCACCGAGGCGGATGCGGACTTGATGGTAGCCACTCTTAAGGTTTATTTTTGAAAAGATAGTGGCACCAACCATCATATTGAGCATGTCATCAAGCCTTGGTATGGGAAACCGATACTTAACCGTAATCTTATTGATTGCACGGCTATCCACACACATGGGCCACATACTATCTTTCTTAGGAGTGAGTAGGGCAGGTACGGCACATGGGCTGAGACTATCTTCAATGAACCCCTTCCGAAGGAGCTCATTGACTTACCGAGTTAACTCGGTGTGCTCAACCGGATTCAACCTGTAGTGGGGCAGGTTCAATAAGGTGGATCTGAGAACCAAGTCTATTGCGTGTTGGATATCACGCAGGGGAAGGAGTTCGTTTGGTAAGTTGTCAAGGAAGACATCCGTAAACTCTTTCAGGATCGGCTCAACCTCCTTGGGACACTCGCTCACCGACTCGGGAGCACTCTCAACGATGATGACTACAAACACCACACTCTCATCTAACGCTTTCTTGAATTTAGAAGGGCTCACAATATTAATGGATTTAGAAGACTTGCCCTTATTTTTTATTTTGTTCGTCGATGGTGTTTTGGGAGGAAAAGGATGTAAAGTAATTTTCTTTCCCTTTTGCATGAACGTGCATGTGTTCGATCGACCATAAAGGATTACATCCATGTCGTAGAGCCACGGCCTTCCCAAAATGATATGGCCCACATCCATCGGCACCACATCACACTATAAGGTGTTCGAATAAAAACCTAACTAAATCAGTATACGACACCTTTTCGATACGGAAATAGATGAAGAGTCGACCCATGCGACCTTATAAGGTCTCGGGTGGGCTTCGGATGTAAGCCCCAAGCGGCGTACGGCATGAGTTGACACTACATTGGTGCAACTACCGCTATCCACGATGACCTTTCAACTCTTTTCACCAAATCTGGCAAAGGTGTGGAAGATGTTCTCCCTTCGCCAGTCATCCTTCTCATCCCGTTGAGGTTGTGCAAGGGCACACCTCACAACTAAAGCATCACCCTCCTCATCACTGAGTGTGTTGTCCGACTCAAATACTTCTTCAACCACTAACTCACCATCATCCTCCTCTCCCTCAATGAAGAGAGTCCTTTGGGAGTCTTTTGTAGGGCATTGGGCGTCAAAGTGTCTCATCCCATGACATTTATAGCACTTAACTTGAGAGTTGCCCTTGAGGATTCCTCGACTACACCTTTTCCCTTTTCAAACTGCATATTGGTAGGGACAGGTTGTGTAGGTTGGGAGGAGGATTAAATCGTCCCTCACCAGAGCGTTGACCACTAAATTGTGGCTCAGTTCTCCTCACCACCGATGTTTTCAAATATCGTTCAAGATCTTGCACAACGGCATAGCATCTTTCAAGAGTTTCCACGGGGTGAGAAATTAATTCTTTTTGCAAATCAAGTCGCAATCCGATGCGGAATCTAGAGAGAGTGATTTTAGGGTCTTCTGATACCTTTGCCCTCATCATGAACTCTTCAAATTTGGTAATGTAATCGGTAACGGGCATACCACCTTGGCGTAAATTTTGTCACTGGTCGAGGAGGCGTTGGTGGTATGATAAAGGAACATACTTCTCAGTAAGTCGTTCCTTCATGTCATCCCAACGGGTAATGGGAGGACAACCTGCATTCACCCTGATGCGCTCAACATTGAGCCAGAAAAATCGAGCTTGACCAACCAATTTCATTTTAGCGAGTTTGACACAACGGTCGTCATTCATGTTATACCAATCCAAGTGTTGGTCCATGTCGGAAAATCAATCAAGGAAGACTGTAGGGTCCATTCTTCCATCGAAAGTCGGAATCTCAACTCGGACATTCTTAAGGAGTTGAACTTCGGGATCATAGTCATCTCTACGAGGATTCGTATGATTCTGATTCTAAATATCTTGGTGACCTTTGCGCCCTTGGTGTTGATCCTCAAGTTCACCAATCGCTTCCAGTTGGTTGATTCGATCACGCAATTTATCATTACCAACTCCTAGGGATGTTTGGGCCTGCTCTATGGTATTTAGACGCGCATTAATCGCACCCAATTCTTCTCGCATAACTCTAAGAGTATCAAGAACCTCATTCAAAGTCATGGTGATCACAAAGGTCTATTAGGGTTCTAATATGGAATGCAATATGGACTCAAAGAGGAAAAATAATGCAATAAAATAAATATGACAAACAAAGATGCTCTAACCTAGAAAACCTAGGGCTTTTATACCAAAAATGACGCGGGACGGGAACCCTAAAATGCGTAAATTTGATTTTTATACGATTTGCCGAAATTAAAAAAAATTAATTCAAGAATAATCTCAAAGCTATCACGATACCTTCGAGTTCGTAGAAATCCGATAGGTAAATCACGCGAGATCCGAATAGGGTGTCCAATCTGATGCGCAAGTCCCGTTAGATTTAAGGTGGGATCGGGCCTAGAGATAGGACTCTAACTTTTCCAGGCTTGGGCCTTCGTCTTCGATCCGATGTAGATTCACGAGTTCAAACTAGGGTTGTAGGATTGGATAGGTTTGATAGTTCGGATGAAAACTAGGGCTTTGATGGAAATAGGGTTTGGGTTTTGGATTAGGGATTCAATATGGGTAATGGATTATAAGAGAAAGACAAAGAAAATATATAGCAAAGGTAATAAAATATCTAAAGAGAATAGATGAGAATCACTCCCTTGATCTCACAACAAACTCATCTCAGGAAGAAGAATATTCAAGTATAAAGCATTCAAAATATTCAATAATCAATTAAAAAGTGTTTGCAAGCCTCTATATATAGGCCACCAATAATTAATTCAAAATATTAAAAAAGTCATAAAAGAAATAAAAACTAAAAAGGTAGTTTTCCGTATAAAGTAGAAATCTCTTCACTGGGCGGAGTCGTCCACGGCGCACTGTGATACTGTTCACAGCGCATTGTGGTACTGTTCACAGCACACTGTGGCCGTCATCACTTGACAACAGTTTCAGCGTTCTTTTCTCCCTTGAAGCTACGGTACTCGAGCTTCCTCTATGTTTCTTCCAACGCCGGTAGAACTAATGTAGTCCGAATCCGATGTCCATGTATGTGGAGTCCCCGTCAGATGTTCAATAAATAGCGGTGTTACATTTACCCTTTCATGTGGATGATAGGTCAAAAATATATACTCTGCTGCTTGTGCTGACAATTTATTGGTACTGTAAGAAGGGACACAGTTTAAGATACTCAACAGGAGATACACCTGTAATGACAGAAATCATCGTGAGATAATAAGTGGCAGCACAGCTACATAGAACATGTACTCTCCCTTGGGAATCCTGACACATGAGGTTTATATTTTAGGTCTACAATGGATTTATGAATGATCCTGCTATTTTTTTTTTTTCCAAGGATGTGAACCGAATATGATGGAGCTATTTTCCTGTTGTTAACCCGTCTTCCATAAGGTCCCAACTAAGAGAGAGCACTAAGAAAGTACAAAACCACTAACTCCAATGGCCATTTGCATCCTTTCTAAAAAATATGTTTGGAAAAAGTGCAGCAAAATTTTATAGCCTATAGGGTTTTCCAATGTATCATGCATCCCAAGGTGCGGTGTTTGTGGCCATTGGAATAATGTTTTGCCTCAACTATATATTTATATTTATTTTTTTGTCGATCAGTAACAAATATTTACTTTTCATATAATTTATGTTTGATACATTTGATTAATTTAAGTCATTTTGACTTTTTAAGCTTGGCTTTGTAATTTTACAGAACAATGCAACTGTAATTTCATATAATATACAAATCTTCTTTGGAAACTTCTTGATGTCCTTGATAATAATGAAAATAGGGCCTTGTAATGATTGAAATGCACCATGTATCAGTTAATCTATGATGCTTAGATAGTTTTACATAAACCCACATGCGCAATATAATGGTAAATACTCATATCCTTCGCCACCATCCAATAGAAGACCATCTTAATTGTGGTGTAGCCGTGTAGAGAATCTCATATACCCTCCTCCATTAACTAACCCTTGAGACTTTCTATAAAAAGGAACAGTAAAGACTAGACCTGTGACAGCCCGGATTTCAGCTCCCTGAAACCCGTGCCATCAGCACAACCCTCAAGGTCGTGCCCCATAATCCTGCACGGAACATTGGTATGGCAAGCAACAACGAAGCAAAATAATGCATGAGAATAGAATCGAACTAAATCTCCATGCATTAATGGTATATTATAGTAAAAACTAGCAAGGCAGTTCAAATCCCATGCCACTGCATGAGCAGAAGAACCGGCCCAAACCATTGGTGATAAAACAAGGTCGCCCCAAATGGTTCGCCAAAAGAATATATCATCATATAATTACATTTCTCAAAAAAAGGGTTTGACATACCAAGCTGTACAATCACACTCTCAAAATAAATCAAAGTACGCAGGGGTCCTCCAGAAGAAGTCCTCAGGAGGGGGCTCCAAACCCTCTCCGGGTACGTAATCCGAATCCTCCGGATCTACGCCTCTAGAAGCAATAGCAGCCGCAAGCACGGGACCTGCGACGTATAGTCTAAAGGGGTGAGCTACATCATAGCTCAATAGGGAAACAACAGGATGAACATATAAGTTAAATTGTCACATATATTCCATGATATTTAACAGCATGATGTATCAATGAATTTACTGGAAAAACAGTTTAAATGACTGAAAAGATGCATTATAAGTTACTGTTACTTTACATGTTTCATTTGTTCTCAACTTGTTCATAAACCACAATGATACGGCCTAAAGACTTAAATCATAGCTTAAATATTCTCCGACTTACTATAGCATCGGGCGCCCAATGGAATACCCTCCATTATCGTCTAATAAGACCATTTTCATATTATCTTTCATTCATTCAATACTACCCAGGTCCCTTTCTCATAGGCGACAGGGTTTATATCTCATACATAAGCACATACATCCCTGGAATGTCCAACTGGTGTACGGATTGGCCGCCGTACTGGTCACAAATATCCTGCCGCGTTAGTCGTGGGTATCCCGCCACGTCGATGGGGTATTCTCCAAACCTTAAATGTCAAAGTGCACTACATATAGTTATTCACCGTGTGATTGTGTTAAATTATAATAGATTAGGCCTTATCATTCTCATTTACTTTGCTTTACATGATCACATACATCCTTGGGATGTCTAACTCAATGCATCACACAGATGCCTTTATCACATTCACATCCCCTGGGGACGTCACATACTTATTTACTTTACTTTGTGTTCACACACACACACACTTAGTATTCACATTTTATATGCACAATTACTCATTTCTATATCACTACATACATGCTCTTGCTATTAAAATACACGTTCAAGGTGTTCCCTACCTCACGTGTCTGAATTTTCAAGCATCAAGGTCCTACGCGGTTCCCCATGCTTGCATTCATTCGTACCACCTATAGTACACCATAGCACAAACAAAGCATCAAGAAAGATGCAACAAAGAAGGTACAAGACCCTCCTTGAACCTCAAAGTCTAAAACAAAAGCCAACAAAAACTGTCCAAATCGATCAATCAAAATCCCAAAATCGATTAATCGATCCCAAATCGATTAGTCGAAATTCCAAAATCGATTGATTGATTTCTCAAATCGATCAATTGGTTTTCCCAAGCTCTGATTTTCCAACCACTAGAAGTGCTAAGACGATTAATCGATTTTCAATCAATTAATCGAATTCCAAAAATCGATTAATCGATTTTAAAATCAATCAATCGGTTTCGGGCATTCTTGCCCAGCTTACTTCCAGGCCAAAATCGATTGATCGATTTTCCAAATCGATCAATCGATTTGGTCAAAATTTCAGCCCTTTAATTGTGGGCATTCCTTCCAGCTTCCATCTCTTCTATTTTCCTTCCTTTTTCTATCTCTTTTAATTCAGCATTTAAGCAACCTATCCTAGAGCTAATGTACAACAACAGATTCATTTAAATCCAATAAAACTCACCTCAAATCAACCCTTGGTTGATTCAATGGTTTGGCTCAAAGGCTAGGGCTCCTAGCTCCGACTTCAACGAACTTCTTTGCGTCGAATCCGGAGTAATTGCTCAAACCCCCCTTCAATTCGCAATCCACACGAATCCTCTAGCATTTACTCCTTCCTATTCTCCCTCTCTCTCTCTTCTTAACTCTCTACACCAACCCTTCAAAGAGAAATAACTTCTCTTTAGTTGTTAAGCCCTTTAACCCTCCTTTAGCTTTGGTGTTAAGCACATACACTCAGGACAGGTGTTCGTTAACATCTTGGCTACTTTAACCATAGTCATCGCGTTGACTTTCACTTGATCAAGCTTACAACCAGTTGGGCACGCATCTCGAGGACACTGTTAAATGCCCAAAATTCGGGGATGTTACAAGACCCAAGTGTAAGATTATTTTGTCACAATCATGATCGAACCTAAACTAACTTCCAGTGTCTAGAATGTCAATTATATATGTAATCTTAAGAGCAGCTTCTATGAGGAACGGATCTTCATTCTGAGGTTCCTCAAGAGCTGATTCTTGGATAAGTCGGTTTAGCACGGGCATCCGTGGTCACGGATATCCGGTAGGGATTCACGCACGTCCATTGATGCCGGCTATTTAAGGGTATCTTAGGGTTTGGAAATTTTAGTTCTTGAGAAAATTTTCTCTGAAATTCCTCTGATTCTCTAGAACCCTGTTGTATCCTTCCTCCTTGAGATAAATCTTTATCTCCCATTATTTCAAGAATCTCAAGGAGACCTTTCCTCTATGCTCTGAGGTCTGAGCTTGTGTGATTCAAGCTTGTTCTATGCTTGTGTGACTCGAGTGGATCATCGTGGGAAGGCGATAACTATCTGCACTATGAAATGACGTTCGTGGGACTCAAATGTTGAGAGTTTGTTAGAGAGTGATAGATGCATGTCATTCATAACTTCTGTAAGTGTTTGATTTTCATAGTGGATTGTTTGCTTTGGATCTGTGATAGATCTCGTGGTTTTTTTCCCTGTTGGGTTTCCACGTAAAATAGCTTGTGTTATCTGTGTGGCTGTGATTGTATTTATTGGATTATCGTCTGCATAATTAGTTCGCTGGGAATATCATCGATTACCTCGGAATTTCAACCCAAGAAATGACCCACTAGACTCACATAACCAGAGCCTACGATGATAACCAACACCCCAGCCCAAATCAACACATTTACAAACCTAAATTCCTCTAGCTCTATTATTTATAGGAGAAACCATATCAATAAACCAAAAACTGGAACCTAGTTTCTCTAATTAGTAATTTGGAGAAGAATAATCATCTACTAATTTCTATGTTGTTGTTCGCGTACAAATATGTAGAGTGATGCTCGAGCAATGCCTGACTTTCTCACATTGGCTTAATGATACAATTGAACCATGGGAGCCTCTCATGGAGAAAATATGTGAATATGTTTATTTTATAATTGTTTGGCCACTAGCGATGTTTGTGTCCATCAACTCAAGCAACAATTTTCTTCCTCCACCATGATTTTTGTAACGACCCCGAAAATTAGAACACGAGCCTGACTGCTTTGATTCGCGTGCCCGGCACGGAAACCAAGGTTGATTCAAAAACTTTAAGGTTATATTAGTTTAAATAATGTGGCACCGTGATGAGATGAGATCACGTGTGAAATTTCATCTAGATCCGAGATGTGTAGAGGGTAGGTGGAACACGTTGCGCAAAAGCAACTGTGTTCGTGCTTCACACCGGAGCAGACACCAAGGGCAAAACAGAAATTCTGTTTTGAGGGGGTAGCTTATAGAAGAAGGAAGGGAGACAAAGGGGAGAGACATTCACTCTTCTTCTCCTTCATCCCCGTGCCCTACGTGCTCCATAGGTTGGAGACTGTGCTAAGGAAGTGTGAAAGAGGTCCCTTGTGAGAGAAGAAAAGGGTTAGCAAGAGAGAAGATGAGGGATTTCTAAGATAGAGGAGCTGGACCTAAGTGATTGAGTTACCAGGGTTTAAGATTGGTGAGAGACCTTGATCCGAACCAGTGAAGAGCTTCTCTGGGATCCGGATCGAGGAAGAGCTCCGAGATCTAGGTTTGAAACCCTCTTTTTAAGCCATTGTGAAACCACGAACAAGGTGAGATGTGTGTGTTAAATAGGGTTAAATGAATAGTTTAAAGGGTATGTTTATGATGTATTAATGGTGATTGCACAACCATTAATGGAGAGAGAGCAAAAATGGAAGGAAGGTGAACTCCATTAATGATGACTTTTCGTTATTGGTGATCGATCACCAAAGGGTGGTGATCGATCATCCGAGGAGGATCGATCACCAAGGGCCGTGATCGATCAATCAGAGTAAGCTTAAGGAAACGAGACCCCGAGATTTGAGAAGTTGAGGCAGGGTGGTGATCGATCACCAAGGTGGTGATCGATCTACAATGAGTCTGGTGATCGATCACCAAGGTGGTGATCGATCTACAATGAGTCTGGTGATCGATCACCAAGGTGGTGATCGATCAATTTGTATAAAAATTAATGAGGACAGAGGGAGGAGTTTTTGAAATTTGCTGTGGTGATCGATCACCAAGGTGGTGATCGATCTACAGAAGAGTTGGTGATCGATCACCAAGGAGGTGATCGATCAACCTTGACTGTGTTGAGGAAGAGATATGGAGGTTGGTGATCGATCAACAAGGTGGTGATCGATCTACGAGGTGATGATCGATCACTCACCCCCGTTTTTTCTGCATCTTGACTTCATGAAGTAGACACCGGATATTGTCTTGGGTAGTTTCACATTCCTAACACTTAATGTCTATAGGATAAACCCCGACACGTCGAAAAAGCTTTGGATTTGCTTAGAAGATAAACCGATCTCGAGGTAGGGAAAATTCAACTTAAAGTCTAAATTTAATTGCATGATATCTTAACATTGTATTCTATCTCTGATTTTCGAAAGCATGCCTGCATATGCATTAAACTCTGATTCCCGTATTCTGATATCTGTTTCTGTTCTTTGCATATGCTCTGTTAATCTGCTCTGATAATCTGATTCATGAGGTAATATGTATTTGATTTGAGGTTTAATATTCCGACGATCCCAACCGACTTCTGGCGATATCCGTTCTTGCACAATGCGCTTGCTTGAAAATCCTCGGCAAAATATGCACTCCATGTGTGGGGCATTATTGCATTCCCTGAAAATTGTTCATTGAGCGACGATTGGTTGGGGTTTCTATCGGCACTGCTACCACGTGATATCTATACACGGGAGTTACTTAAGTTAGAGATATGCATGATTTAAGTCATTTAAATATAATAAGCTTAGCATTTTGCAAATTTCAAGTTACTCGCTTTGCTATACCGCTTATGCATTACGATCTCCTGCATGTTTGAGCATCAATCCATACTGCTCATTTTGTTTCACTTATCGATTTAAGATATGTTACTGCAATCATGTTTAATAAATTAGATGCAAATTAATCGAACTTCTTCTCGAGCTAGGATGTAGCTCACCACCTTTTAAAACACTTAGGTTACGAGCGGTGCGAGCAAAGTGACCCGGATTATCACCGGATCCGGGCCGAGGCGAGGAGAGGAGACGTCGAGACGAAGTTTTATCCGTAGCGGTATTGATGCACATTTTGTATTTTTGATCTTTTGGATTCTTGTGTGCTGGTGGCCACCTTTGTATAAACGTATATAGTTCGCATTTACTTATTTTATGTTAGTCCACATTCCATTTGGAACCACTATAGAACCATTGTTTGGGTGATGTCGTCCATCACCGATGGTTCTTGGTTCCTTTTGGGAATGTGTGTTTTCTTTCCATTTACTATTATTGATGTGTGTTTAGCATAGAAATTGTTTGACTCGTATCTGCTGCGGATGTGTCCACCTAGCTTCAGCTATATGCGCAGACACGTGTGATCGATCCGGGATCATCCAGTATGATCCTAAGCAGCACGGATTTCTGAGCGGAAATTAACATATTGCTTGGTATCAAAGCTTGTTGTGGGTTGAACTACGGGTTTAGAGAGGATTGTTTTCACAATCTATGTAATCAATGTTGTTGTTTTTACAATGACACGATAGAGGCCCTAAGTTCGAGGAGGGCATAGTGGAGGTAGAGCGAGACAGAGAGATTCCCCGAGGGATGTGCAGGTCACGTCGCGGGGCTTAGAGTTTCTCTCATGAACCAAATGTGGTTCTTGGGACCAAGAGGAGGAAGAAGGAGAAATGAGGAGAGGATGGAGCACGTGTTGGAAGCATTAGCTACCAACGTCAGCTCAACAAACAATTGGCTCAACAGCTAGACCACCCCATCACCTAGTGGGTTTGAGTTTAGGAGAATGAGACCTCCTAACTTCCAAAGATCCCATTGAAGCGGAAGGATGGATTGAAGAGATGGAAAAGCTCTTGAGGTGCTACAATGTAGTGATGAGGAGAAAGTGCGTTGGGCCACTTTCAAACTTGATGGTGATGCTTGACCATGGTGGAAGTCTGTCACAAAATCGACAAAGAGAATTCCCTCACACTCCTTGGACATGGGAGGAGTTCACGGAGGTGTTTTACCACAAATACTTCCCGAAAATTGTGAGGCATCAATGGGAAGTGAAGTTTATAGAGTTGAAGCAAGGTGCCATGTCGGTGAGAGACTATGGAGCGGAGTTTGACAGGTTGGCTAGGTTTGCTCCTCAGCATGTAGCCACAGAGTTGATGAGAGCCAGGAAATTTCAACTTGGCCTTAGACAGAATCTACAAAAAGACGTCGCCATGTGGGAAATGGAGACGTATGAGGGAGTCATGGCCAAGGCTCTCATAGCCGAAGAGGAGAATCAAAAGCAGTTTTCTTGGAGAGACAAGCAGGCGAGAGAGAGACCGTTTCAAGGGCAATCTCAGGACACAGAACAAAACAAGAGGGCTAGGTTTTCTAGACCTCCGAGATACCCACACTCTCGACCGCGATATCTTTGGTCCTAGTTCCTACCGGAGGGCTCAGACTCGTCTTCTAGATCATCTGCACCACCGGATCTTCCGGTGGGCCTCAAAGGACACAGGACCTTCAAGGACCTCATCCTTTACTCCGTGGTTTGTGCAAAGTGTGGAAACAACACAAGACGGAGGATTGTAGGAGAGATCTGGGGCATGTTTGGGTGTGGCAAGATGGGCCACTTGGTTAGGAATTGCCACGAGGAGAGTAAGGAGCGACGGGATCGGTATCAACACGGAGATCATCTCGACCAATAGTCCACGGTCGAGCTTATGCGTCATCATCGATGCTCGACATCGAACGATGTCATCCAAGGTATGATTTGAGATTCAATGAATGTGGTTTAGTGATATAACGAATTAAGAATTTTGAAAAATATAGAAATTGTTGAGTAATTATGATGTAAATAGTATATGTATGCATGCATAGTTAAGGCGTTGAGATAACATTGAAATTGGCGTATAGGTGAACTGAAATTGTATAGGAGTTGCGACATTTGCTTTCCGAGCACGAGCCTTGATAGATCCAGCTCTCGCACTCTTTCATCCTCAATTTACTAAGAAATTGGGTGCCACTGCAGATTAGACTTTATTTTGGCGGATTGTCGTTCCCCCATGTATCGTGAACGCACTCACCGTGCAAGTCGATGATAGTGGCGGTGGAAGAACACGCATTGGATATGAAAGGATTTGACGTCATTATGGGAATGGATCGCTATTCGCGTCATGCCGCAAGTGTGGATTGCCTTGAAGATAGTGGTTTTTCGTCCACCTGCGATCATTTAGATTCCTTGGGGAAAAATCTAAGGTGGCTCGCGTTGATATCCGCGATTCGCTAAAAGATGATGAAGAATGGTTGCGCGGATATGTGGCTTTTCTACAAGAACAACGGGAAGAAACAAATGTGTTATCCGATATTCCCTGCCGTGTGTGAGTATCCCGATGTATTTGGAAGAATTGCCCGGATTACCACCGATTAGAGAGGTTGAGTTTGCAATTAATTTAGCTCAGAACCAGAAGATTCTAAGGCTCAGTCGGATGGCTCCAACAGAATTACAGAGTTGAAGGAACAACTGCAAGAAGCGCTTGACAAGGATTTATTCGCCAAGTGTGTCTCCTTGGGGAGCACCGTGTTGTTTGTCCGAAGAAAGAGACGGCTCAATGCGCTTATGCATTGATTATCGGCAGTTGAATAAGTTGACGATTAAGAATCGTTACCCGCTTCCTAGGATCGATGATCTATTTGATCAATTGCAAGGAGCGAGGTTCTTTACGAAGATTGACTTGAGATCAGGTTACCATCAAATACGTCAAGGTCAAGATGTGGAGAAGACAGCGGCGTTATATGGGCACTATGAGTTCTTAGTTATGCCATTTGGATTGTAACGCACCCGCATCATTTATGGACACGATGAATCGTATATTTAAACCACACTTGGACAAGTCGGTGGTTGTTTTTGTAGACGACATTCTTGTCTATTCCAAGACAAAGGAGGAACACGAAGAACATCTACATGTGGTTTTGCGGACCCTTAGAGAACACAAATTATACGCAAAGCTCGGCAAGTGCGAGTTTTGGTTGAGCCAAGTGAGTTTTTTAGGCCATATCGTCTCCGCAAAGGGTATAACGGTAGATCCCACAAAGATCGAGGCGGTTGTGAATTGGGAACAGCCTAAGACAGTGACAGAGGTCCGTAGTTTTCTTGGTTTGGCAGGGTACTACAGGCGGTTTGTAGAAGGATTCTCTAAACTATCGAGTCCGCTTACTCAAATTTCACAAAGAAAAGTGCTAAGTTTGATTGAACAATGCGAGAAGAGTTTCCAGGAATTGAAGACGCGTCTAACTACAGCACCAGTGCTAGCTATACCTTCTGGCAGAGGAGGCTTTGCTATCTACAGCGACGCATCGTATAGTGGGTTAGGTTGCGTCCTCAACCAGCACAAGAAGGTTATCGCATATGGCTCTAGACAACTGAAGGAGCATGAAAAGAATTATCCGACTCATGACTTAGAGTTGGCTGCGGTAATCTTTGCCTTGAAAGTTTGGAGGCACTACTTATACGGTGAGACATTTGACATCTACACCGACCACAAAAGCCTAAAGTACTTGTTTACACAAAAGGACTTGAACATGCGACAGCGCAGGTGGATGGAGTTCTTAAAAGATTACGATTGTTCCATCCAGTATCACCCTGGAAAAGCCAATGTGGTGGCGGATGCTTTGAGCAGGAAGTCTTCAGCTCAATTGGCACATTTGATCACCCAGTGCAAAGGTGGCATTTATTGGAAGACACGGCCTTATGTGATCGTTGATTGATGTTAAGGGTTCGGTACTTTGATGGCCACCATTGTGTCGGCCCACATTGTTTGATAATATCTAAAGCTCAAATGGTCGATGACGAGCTTATGACAATTAGAAGAGATGTGATCAATGGGATAAGGCCTGATTTTTCTATTAAGGATGATGGCACCTTGCTATTTCGAGATCGGACATGCATACCGGATACCAAAGATCTAAAAGACACAATTTTGGAAGAAGCGCATAAATCTATGTATGCTATACATCCGGCTAGGACCAAGATGTACCAAGATCTCAAGAAGTTTTGGTGGAAGGATTAAAGAAGGATGTGGCGGAGTATGTTTCACGGTGTTTGCTCTGGCAGCAGGTGAAAGTAGATCATCGGAATCCAGCAGGTTTGTTACAACCCTTGCCAGTACCAGAGTGGAAATGGGAAGCCATCTCTATGGACTTTATTTTAGGATTACCGAGTACACTGAGAAAGAACAATGCAATATGGGTTATTGTTGATCGTTTGACGAAATCCGCACACTTTCTACCATATCAGACTACAATCACAGTCAATAAACTAGCCAGAGTTATATTTGAAAGAAATAGTTCGATTACATGGAATACATCGAAGATTGTGTGATAGAGATCCTCTGTATCGTCGCGATTTGGCGGCAGTTCAAGAAGGCATGGGTACAAAATTGGAGTTCATTTCGTTTCATCCTCGAACGGATGGGCGGTGAGAGAGTGAACCAGATAATAGAGGATATGTTGCGAGCATGCATGTTAGACTTTCATGGCTCATGGGATCAACACTTACCTCTAATCGAGTTCGCGTATAATAACAGCTATCAGTCGAGCATTGGGATGGCACCTTATGAAGCCTTATATGGACGACGATGCAAATCTCCATTGAACTGGGAAGAAATCGAAGCTTGTCTTGGGACCGTAAATGGTAGATAGTACCACCAAACAGTAAAATGTCGTGAAAGGTTGAAGATGGCCCAAAGTCGCCAAAAGAGCTATCGATCTTCACCGAACACAAGTGGAATTTCGGTATAATCAATTACATTAATGATATGACCATGGTTAAAATTTAACTCTGAAGGAATTGACCCTTGTTTTCGGGTTGGAGACAAGGTGTTTGTGAAAATTTCGCCAATCAAAGGCGTCATGCGTTTTGGGAAGCAGCGGAAGCTAAGTCCTCGGTACATTGGACCATTTGAAGTACTTGTACGAGTTGGCGAGGTAGCATATCGGATCGACATACCCCCCCAGTTAGCAAGCATGCATAACGTATTCCACATATCCATGCTACGCCATTACGTACGTGATCCGACTCACGTCTTGGATTTCCAACCAATAGAGCTTGAGGAGGATATGACGGCGATTGAGGCAACCGATTGCTATTTTAGATCGTCGACATCAAGTCCTGCGGACTAAATTAATCCATTGGTACTAGTTAGGTGGAGAAATCATTCCACGCCGGGCTACTTGGAGAGAGCAACAGCGAAATCCGTGAGCATGATCCGAATGAGAAGGTAAGTCTCGATACTTCATCTAGGAATTCGCTTCATGATTATAAATTAGTGTGTGAGCATATACTTGATGAATTTCTCTTTTGGAACACTTTATATGGCGTGTATGAATCAAGAGTCTCAAAATCCGCACCGTCAATATTAGGGAGATCGAGCAGATGAAAGGTGGTGTTCTGTCACCGTGATCGATCTACACCAAGCGTGATCGATCACCAATAGGTGTGATCGATCTACACCCTGGTGATCGATCTACAAGAGACCCGTGATCGATCTACACACTTGGTGATCGATCAATGAGGCGGGTTTGGAACTTAAAGATTCCTTGGTGATCGATCACCAAGAGGCCGTGATCGATCACCAATGGGCGTTAAGTTATAAGAGAGGGGAGTTTGAAGGTCATTTGCAACATCACAAGCAAGAGACGAAGGGCTTGCGGTTTCCGACCTTCCCAACCACTTTCCGACTATTCTCGGCTATTTATTTCGTTCTCGGCTCGATTTGAGTGTCGTCGCCTCATTCATAAATCTTCCATTTCCTTGATCTTTGATTCCTTTCTTCGCATTTTAACCCCAATCTATACCATGGGACCACGACGAAGAATCCTTGGCGTAGGTACCCACATCCCGCTCGTGCATCTGCATCGCCTTCTATTCCAAATCCCCGTCCGTCAGTACCACCCATGGCACCGGCCGACCTCTACCCCGCCTTGGTTCGCATCCGCGCTCACTATTGAGCGTGAAGTCTAACGCCTGGTGGGCTTCCAAAACCTTCCTACCGGAATCGTCACTATATGAGAACCGACCCGAAATGGCTTGGGCGAGGGTTACATACAAAAGCTAGGGCTTAAACCCTTACTCGCCCTTCCATGACCATTCGCCACATATTGTGCGCTTTTCTTTCAAAACCTCAAATGGGGTGATAGTCGCCATCGACTCGTCACAACCATCGATGGTCTTGAATATAAATTCAACCATTTCCACGTCATGCGGCACTTCAATGCCCGTCTACATTGAGACCGATGGCCTCGAGCCTCCTTACGTCAAGGAGGTACCCTGTCTGGATGTGGTCACCAAGATGACCCAAGGCCAACACTAGAGACAAGCCATTTCTAGGGCCCAACTACGATCGGTTGTGGATGCTTGATACCTACATCAAGTGTGCCTCAACCCTTTCTGCACAAGTCCTCACGGATTTGGAGTAGTGCAACAAGCACTATTCTCGCCTATGAGAACCGTTGGTTCTCTATGGCGAATCTGGTCATTGATGGCATCATAAATGCCAATGACACGATGTCTCAAGGCGATCTGGAGCAAAGCAGATCCCCTATGCACGCCCTCGTCCAAGCTCGTGAGCGATGTCGCCCTCTGCGAGGCCTACGTCTTGGCTCCTCACGAGCCCGCTTTGGAAAAACAACACTGGGTCTTTCACCGAAAGGGGACAAAACTACAACTTGTTGGTTAAGCGTCTTCCCGAGGAGGAAGAGGGCGCGGTGAGCGTCCCCTAGTAGCCGAGGTTCGGTCCCTCTCTTGTGGCGAGAGGTTGATCCACGATGTGCCCGCGACCACAGAGGGCGAGACACCACAGGACCTACCACCCCAGCCAGAGCCATCTGTCCGACCAGCCCCTGTTCCACCCATGCCGTCGATTCGCCCACGCGCCTCCCCCCCTCTTCCTCCGACGACGTCAACTGCGATGCCGCGAGTTGGTGGAGAGCAATCGCCGCATCCACGTGTGAGGCGGATGGCGTTGAGGCGTTCGAGAGCAGATGCATCGTCGTCCCGGACTATCCAGCAGGTATGCATGAGCTAGTCATGCGGCACCTCTATGCCCGGCGTCACGCCGATGATCGCGCCCGCTTTGCCGAGGTGGATCACGCGACTATCATTCACCGCCGTGGCGTCCGTGACAGGCGCTGATCACGCCGACCCATCCGATGTCCCAGTATTACCATGCTATCATACCTAGTAGTTAATTGTATGTGTACATTCTATTTATATTCATTGCATGCCTCATAAATTCTTAAGACTTTCATTTTCATGCACGATATATGTATAAATTCTAAGTGTTTTAATTACCACATGACACGTGAACCAAATTTACGTATTAGTTTAGCATGTGAGTTTTAGAACTACAAAGCTCGATCGCCTCTTAGACATTTTCGAGGCGAAAATTCTAAGAGGGGATAATGTAACGACCCCGAAAATTAGAACACGAGCCTGACTGCTTTGATTCGCGTGCCCGGCACGGAAACCAAGGTTGATTCAAAAACTTTAAGGTTATATTAGTTTAAATAATGTGGCACCGTGATGAGATGAGATCACGTGTGAAATTTCATCTAGATCCGAGATGTGTAGAGGGTAGGTGGAACACGTTGCGCAAAAGCAACTGTGTTCGTGCTTCACACCGGAGCAGACACCAAGGGCAAAACAGAAATTCTGTTTTGAGGGGGTAGCTTATAGAAGAAGGAAGGGAGACAAAGGGGAGAGACATTCACTCTTCTTCTCCTTCATCCCCGTGCCCTACGTGCTCCATAGGTTGGAGACTGTGCTAAGGAAGTGTGAAAGAGGTCCCTTGTGAGAGAAGAAAAGGGTTAGCAAGAGAGAAGATGAGGGATTTCTAAGATAGAGGAGCTGGACCTAAGTGATTGAGTTACCTGGGGTTTAAGATTGGTGTGAGAGACCTTGATCTGACGAACCAGAGCTGAAGAGCTTCTCGCCGGATCCGGATCGAGGAAGAGCTCCGAGATCTAGGTTTGAAACCCTCTTTTCGGGCCATTGTAACCCCAAGAAACCCACGAACAAGGTGAGATGTGTGTGTTAAATAGGGTTAAATGAATAGTTTAAAGGGTATGTTTATGATGTATTAATGGTGATTTCACAACCATTAATGGAGAGAGAGCAAAAATGGAAGGAAGGTGAACTCCATTAATGGCGACTTCTTATCATTGGTGATCGATCACCAAAGGGTGGTGATCGATCGAGAGTTAATCGATCATCACCAAGGGCTGGTGATCGATCAATCATATAAGCTTAAGGGGAACAGAGACCCCAGAGATTTGAGAAGTTGAGGCCCGAGGTGGTGATCGATCACCAAGGTGGTGATCGATCTACAATGAGTCTGGTGATCGATCACCAAGGTGGTGATCGATCTACAATGAGTCTGGTGATCGATCACCAAGGTGGTGATCGATCAATTTGTATAAAAATTAATGAGGACAGAGGAGGAGTTTTGAAATTTCAGGTGATCGATCACCAAGGTGGTGATCGATCTAAGAAGAGTTAGTGATCGATCACCAAGGAGGTGATCGATCAACCTGTTGAGGAAGAGATATGGAGGTTGGTGATCGATCAACAAGGTGGTGATCGATCTACGATAAGTGGTGATCGATCACTCACTGTTTTGTCATCTTGACTTCATGAAGTAGACACCGGATATTGTGCCGTAGTTCTCCACATTCCTAACACTTAATGTATCGTGCATATGGTATAGATAAACCTACACGTCGAAAAAGCTTTGGATTTGCTTAGAAGATAAAGCCGATGCGAGGTAGGGAAAATTCAACTTAAAGTGTATCTAAATTTAATTGCATGATATCTTAACATTGTATTCTATCTACGATTTTCGAAGCATGCCCATATGCATTAAACTCGATTCCGTATTATTCGATATCTTTTACATTCTTTGCATATGCTCGATAATCTCGATAATTCACGAGGTAATATGTATTTGATTTAAGGTTTAATATTCACACGATCCCCACCGACTCAAGCAGATATCCGCTTCTTGCACAATGTGCGCTTGCTTGAAAATCTCTAGAAAATATGCACTCCATGTGTGGGGCATTATTGCATTCCTGAAAATTGTTCATTGAACGACGATTGGTTGGGGTTTCCTATCGGCACAAATCTGGCTACCACGTGATATATATACACGGGAGTTACTTAAGTTAGAGATATGCATGATTTAAGTCATTTAAATATAATAAGCTTAGCATTTTGCAAATTCTGAAGTTCTGTTTGCTATACCAGTTATGCATTCTGATCTCCTGCATGTTTGAGCATCAATCCATACTCTGTTCAGTTTTGTTTCACTTATCGATTTAAGATATGTTCTGCAATCATGTTTAATAAATTAGATGCAAATTAATCGAACTTCTTCTACTGAGCTAGGATGTAGCTCACCCTGCTTTTTAAAACACTTTTAGGTTCTGAGGCTGCGATTTCGCACCGAGAGTGACCCGGATTATCAGCCGGATCCCGAGGCCGAGCGGAAGGAGAGACGCAGACGTCGAGACGAGTTTTATCCGTAGCCTGGGTATTGATGCCCGACATTTTGTATTTTTGATCTTTTGGATTACTGTGTGCCTGGTGGCCACCTTTGTATAAACGTATATAGTTCTGCATTTACTTATTTTATGTTAGTCCACATTCCATTTCGGAACCACTATCGGGAACCATTGTTTGGGTGATGTACGTCCATCACCGATGGTTCTTCTTGGTTCCTTTTTGGGAATGTGTGTGTTTTCTTTCCATTTACTATTATTGATGTGTGTTTAGCATAGAAATTGTTTGACTCAGAATACCGCTGCTCGGATGTGTCCACCTAGCTTCCGCTATATGCGCGGACACGTGTGATCGATCCGGGATCATCCAGAGTATGATCCTAACGGCACGGATTTCTGGAGACGGAAATTCGGGCTGTTACAATTTTTGTCTTATCAAAGTTTATTATTCTGATTTTACTTGTTGGGAAAAAAAATTGTGTGAAATTCTGCTAGGTACAGTATGCTTTTAGAAAGCAAACGTTGTTTTCAAAGTATCCATAGGTAAAAAAAATTCGGGTAAATTTTTTATTGGAATGTTGAAGCCGTGATTTTCTCTAGAAGGATAGAAAATAATAATAATAATAATAATAAAGAAAGAGTTGCGTTTGAAGAGACCCTCATATTCGTAGTTATTAAATCATGTTCACTAGACCACATGGATATGAAAAAAATTCTCATGCATATTGATGAGAGCATATATATTGTGTAGGTAGAATGCTATCCAACAAATGAGTAGGCCAATTGTCTGTGATAAACAAAAGAATTGGCTTCCTTCTTCCATAATGAAGATAAGTGGTTTTTGTTTGGCTAAGATACTGTAGTCAGCCAACCGTATACTTAAGAAGCTATTGCAGTGCAATTTCTAGATTTTGGCATGGAAAGCTGACTTGAGATTAATCATGGCTGCGATGTTTATGCTTATGTTGACAAAATAAATGAATATTTATGTATTACATTTGGAAACTATAGCACAATATGCATCTGAGTGAGGTTTTTGTCATATTGCAGGCAGGCCAAGAATCCTTCAGATCCATTACAAGATCTTACTATAGAGGGGCTGCTGGAGCCCTGCTAGTCTATGATATAACAAGGTACTCTTTACATACGAAATGTTTTAAAGCGGAAGATATGCGTTAACCCAATATTTGAAACATTAAGTTTGAAAATCTAGTTGTATAAGTAGTAAGGCGGTCCTAGATGGTCTATAACTTTATATTCCCTAGTGAATATGTTAGTTTTTTTTTTAATCTTGTCCTCTTTTTTTTTTTCCAGAAGAGAAACTTTTAACCATCTTGCAAGTTGGCTGGAAGATGCCAGACAGCATGCAAATGCCAACATGACAATAATGCTCATCGGAAACAAGTGCGATCTTGCTCACAGGAGAGCCGTCAGCACAGAGGAAGGTGAGCAGTTTGCTAAGGAGAATGGATTGATATTCATGGAAGCTTCAGCCAAAACTGCCCAGAATGTCGAGGAGGTAATATAGCTCTAAACTTTGTAAAAATATGTGTTAAAGACATGCATGTTGCATCCATGTTGGCATGGCTATTTGGACAAAAAAATATTTAAAAAAATAAAAATAATTCATTTTTTTGTTTTTTGTATCAAGGAATTATATTGCCTAGAAGCACTGTAGTTGATGGGGTGCTCCATGAATATGTCAATGCTCATAGATCAGCCTGGTGTTACCTGATTCACTGGTTCACTCAGTTCGAATTCGGGTTCGCAATTTGCAGTGTGCCACTGTCGAATGAACCTGGTTCGCCAGGGGTAGGATGAGTTTTATATGAAAATATTATATTGAATATTCTATTTTTAAGCAAATAAGTGTCTGCTAGGTTGTTGATTTAAAGCTTTACCTTAAAATTAAGTGACTGGTGTTCAAGGACTGTTAATGAGCATTTAGAATTTAAAACTTTTAATACATGAACCACCCAAACTGGCCTAAATTAGTAGGACCGAACCGGTTCATGAACTGTTCACAAACCAGATCGAACCAATCAGCAAACTGGTTTGCATTTTGCTAGGGTAGCGAGCAAATCGGGTAACCCTGGATGAAACTGTCCAGTTACAGTTCAGCCATTGGATTGGATGGCCCTAAAATTCACACGGATCAGGTTTCTGGTTATGTGGCCAATGGATGTGTTAATGGACTATTCCCTACAACTTGACTAGCATCCAAAAATATGGATTTAGTGGATGATTAGGATCGTCTGACCATTGTGATTTTTTCAGCTATGGCCCTTCCAGGAGGTGTCCCATTGATCGAATGGCCTGAGCCAAAAGTGCATGCAACATTTCTGGGAGATTTGGGGCCAAATACCGACATGGTCACTATTGAACAGACACCTTTCACTTCTAACACTGGCAGCCATGTTAAAAGTCACTTAGCTGAAAAATGTTTACAGAAGAAGCCCTTGTTCCTTCAGCTATTTTTATTAAGTTAATATTATGCGCCCTACCATGCCCCAAGGGTGGTGCATGATTCAATCTCCTGCCACCAAACCCTGAGAGTTGCACAGATGTTTTGAGCACCAAATTAGTGAAAGGTCAAAATTTTACTTTCACTTATTTGCACGTTCATAAATATCTGTGTACCTCCCAAGGTTTCAATCTTTTGGCTTTTCTTCGGCTATGTTATTTATGATTGGCTTTAGCTCTCTTTCCAGTCTACTGATATGAATCTTTTATCCAGGCTTTTATAAGCACAGCTGCTACAATCTACAAGAAGATTCAAGATGGGGTCTTTGATGTATCAAATGAGGTTAGTATCGATTTTCTTTTTGTATAATATATATATAAATTTGCCCACATACGTGTGATTTGGGATGATGACTTGATAAATATGATATTTAGCTTCCAAGGTTCAAAAGTTTACCTTGGTTCTCTAAATTGTCTAGCATCACTTTTGAAAATCCTCATATTGAGTCGAATTCTGATGCTAGTCCGACTTGAAGAGTGACTGGATTGACTAAATATGGGCGTTTTAATGGATTAAAAAGAGAAGGGAAGTGATTAGAAAGCCTTGTAACACTTGTGGATCCCAGTTCTTTCCATTAATTATTCTGCTCCTATATGTCTGGCGCACTGTCATGTCAGGGGCGTATCTTTTATTGTGTGAGAAAAGTATAGGTTTTTTTTCTCTTGGCCCAGAATTATTTCCACAATTAGGAAGTAATTAAGGTAGTTTCATCAGTATTATCCGGCATTATCATGTTTATTCAATGGGGGCAATTGAACTCTTATTTTTTCCCTAATTTCTCAATACAAAATTGCTTTGAGTAATATGTTAACAGCAATGCTGATATTTCCATCACTACTTGTTTTTCTTTTGTAGTCTTATGGCATCAAAGTCGGATTCGGAGGAATCCCAGGTCCCTCAGGAGGGAGAGATGGCTCTGCCTCTCAAGCAGGCAGCTGCTGCAGTTGATTCATAAAAACATTTGTTGCATCGAACTCCCCTACTGATTCACTTCTGTTCATTTGTTTGTCCGAGTTCTATTAATTGTCTGTTCCATAATAGTAGTCTGAACTAATGGAAATAGTGAGTGCCACCTTCATCTTGTCACAGTGTCTGCATTACTGTAGACATTGCATGAAGATCCAATGGTGGTATGGCACTTGTTCTGACCCACAAAAGCAGCTGAAAATTTGTGTTTCAACGACAATTAGGCCACCAGTAGATCATGATTATGTTTATTAGAATTGTTACTATTGATTATTATTTTTTTATCGATAATTGTTACTCTTGATTAATGAAGTGCAATATGCATATGTGTGATACAAGCCCTTGATTTCTTCTTGGGCTGATTGATTGCAAATGACAGTAATTTGAGAGTTTTTGTTCAGTTGTTTATTAATGAGAACTTAAGATGATATTAATTTCATATCATTATAAGTCTTACCAACCACAAGCTTCAGGTGATTGATCCCACCTCCCCTCACCATCTGATTGGGATCAGGTCATTTACCAACTTGCGCAATTTTTTTTAATTTTAGCCATCAGGTACACTCAGCCATATGTTATTCAATTGCTATGATGGGTTTGGCCATTACTCATCTAAGAACAACCATAACTGCCCCTAGGATCTAGATGTCAGTTAACTGTTATGGGATATAAGAAAACTCTTTATTTTGTTCTCAACTTCCACCAAATTATGTATGAGATATTTAATCAGGATGTCAACCCATCGAACCTTTAGTCCGACCTAATTAATTCACATCCATGCAAACGCAAACCAGTGCATCGAACAGGTTTGCAGTTCGGTTCATGATCTGGTTCCCTTTGTTTCTTTCTTAAGTAGTCTTAATACATGAAAATGTTGTTTGAAGGTAGCTAGAGATTTAGGTTCCATATGGCGTAGGTCTTTGCTAGCCCTTTCCACAACAGAGTTCATTTGCTTTAGTTAGTTCACATTCTCTTTTCTAACTCACTGCAAATGAGGATTTACCTGCTCTAGCAGCAACCTCCCTGCTCTCTACTAACTCCCTACTAGAGCAAATTAAATCTGCTCTGACAAGGAGTGAGCAGAGAAGAGGGTAGAACTGTTGAACAAGTAAATATTGCATAAAATCTTGCTATGCAAGGAATTATCAATGAGAAAGGGTACCTACTAAAACAGGTAGCAGGATGTTAGCAAAGAGGATGGGAACCTATTAAAGCAGGTGAACTCTGCTATGGCGGAGGCTGCCAGAGAGCTATGCCATACTCAGCTTTAACCAACTATATTATAGTATGTATTTCCTATAAAAATAAATATTACTGTAAATATTTAAATATTTTGTTTATACTCATAATAAACTTAGCAAACTGGGTTTATTAGATACTAGTGAACCGCGAACCTAAGTTCCAACCAAGTGAACCAGCAAACCTGGCACAGGTTGCGGGGGCTCAAGCCCCCATTTAAATCTAGAATTTTTATGAAGTATGTGTTTTATACAACCTTTGTTTGCATATAAGCCCCCAAATATATGATGTAAGAGCCAACAAATCAATGGTAAAATAGCTATTAACATCATATTTATCATTTGTAGCCCCCTGCCTGCCACCAAGCAGCAAAAGCATACTTTCACGAATTTGCATCATCATAAAGAACGATACACCTCTCAAGGCTTAACTATTGTGGGGGAGGATATTGACTTGACTACTAGACCCGAGTCGTCAGATCAATCTTCTACTAAAATGGTCAAGCCTGTGAGGTATTTCTTGGTGATACAAAATTAGAGGAATAAATTAATATATCGTAGCCTATGAGATTATATTTGTCTCCACTGTGCAACTAGGTGACAGCAGATCTAGGTTCATGATATAATGAAGGTAGCTCTCTTCGTACCCACGCCTTCTCTAAAAGCGCTCACATGTGCAACCCCTTTAAAATTGTTGATTGCGCCGAACCTAATGATAGAGATCGTGTTTCACCCCGATCTTTCACACAATGGATCTTTAGACCATTTCACACCTATCAAATCGTCAATTTTTAATTCCACGCCACATATCTCCAAAAAATGTTTATTGTGTGCAATGGCATATGTCACCCTCAAACGTGATTTTAAGCCCATATTTTTTAGATCTATGACATGTGGAATCAAAAACTAACTGTCTGATAGGCGCGCAATGATCTCAAGATCCTTTTATAGAATATTTGGGTAACACACGGCATAGACAACTATAGTGGTGAGGGGAACTCAACCCACACCTTGTAAAAACAAGGGTTAGAAAGAGCGTGGAGGACGAGAGTTAAACCCACAACCTACTCCTTCACATTGGAGAGAAGATTTAAAATAATAAGCTTCCACAGAGGGGCTTTTAGAAGTTTTCCCAAATAATAATATCCACCTGCAACATAGTGACAAATTTCATTTTCGGTAATTTTTCGGTAGGGGGTCCTTTCGGTACATTTCAGATTA
Organism: Chloranthus sessilifolius; assembly: GCA_021018995.1. Lineage (NCBI taxonomy): Eukaryota > Viridiplantae > Streptophyta > Magnoliopsida > Chloranthales > Chloranthaceae > Chloranthus > Chloranthus sessilifolius. The sequence goes on along the minus strand of JAJIZI010000016.1, from coordinate 5,154,835 downwards.
ATTTCGATACCTTTCGAAAAAAATTCAGGAAAGTTTCAGGGATTAAAAATATACAAAAAATATATTTAATGTTTTTTTTTTAAAGTTACTAAAATATATACTAAATTACTAACATATTTAAAATTTTATATATATATATATATATATATATATATATATATATATATATATATAAATATATAAAAAATCGGCAAAATTTGTCACCATGACCAACAGGTAATTCCATCCATCTAAGCACTGCAATAAGACCCTACTTAGAAGTGAACAACCGTCCATAGCTTGAATCGAATGGTTAGAAATCTTTGAACAGTCCTAAACCGTACTCCAAATATGTCTAGGCGGTTGTAGAGTGGAAAGTTAATTTCTAATAACCTTGGGCTTATAATAAGCTATCACGCTCTGTAGTCTGTGACAGCTCTCACTCTAATATTCTTTTGGGGGCCTTAGGTAGCCCTTTCCTCAAATAGCTCGTCCTGGGACTCCACGGCGGCTCACTTTGGTCTCCTCATTAGGACTCTCGGATAGCCCTTATCTTAGGTCACCCCTTCCCTCTAGGGCAGAGTCACATATAAGAGTGTGGGCCTGGAGCCGCCATTTAACTCTTGAATTTACATAAGATATGCTTTTTATACAATCATCTTTTGTGTATAAGGCCCTCAAATTAATACCAATTGAGGGGTAGCTCTCTTGATATCCTCCTTCATTTGTGAGGCTTGAAGTTGTGAGTTCTATATTTTACGTTTGCTTCCTTTCTTATATTAATAAGTTGAGAGTTGTTCAGAAATATTTATGCCCCTCTGTGTCACTTAATGTCAGTACTTTGTTGTGTGAAATTTATTCCTCAAGTGCTACTCCTAATCTATCATATCAACAATAAAATAATTATGAAGATGAATTGGTCATTGTTTGCCAATAAAAATCTTGATTATGCTCTTGCCAACTGTAACTCAAACTGAAAACACTATGCGAATTCTAATACTATTTGTTGAGGTCCTAATCAATATTCAATTTATTTATTTTTTTATCAAGCCATACAGCATAAACAACATAGAAGTGCACTTGCATTTTGTAAACAATATAATAAGTTAGGAGGAGCACTTGGGAAATAAATCTCCCGCAACAAATTACTCACCTTCTCATAATACAAAGGAAAAAAGAAGCAAATGTGAAGCGTAGAACTCACGACCTCATGCATAAATTGGAGAAGATACCAATGCGCTTAGGGCTTAATGGGCCGAGTCAGGCCTTATTTTGGCCCACACTCGGCCCAGAAAACAGTGGCTTTTTATCAAGGAAACCTGGCCCAATATTCAAATCGGGCTAAACATGTTGCAACTTGGATCAATTCGGGGCGGGCTTGGGTTAAGTGTTTCAACACCCGACCAGGATATATATATATATATCCTTTTAAAGTTATTAAAAAAAAAATCATTTAATTAAATATAATTTATTTAAATGCTCTGAGATTAATCGTTGTCCGTTATAACCATTATACAACTATTGTCTATTATAACTATTGTGCAACAAACTAAATTGAAATAGTTGAATAAAAGCATATACCTACGCCTCTATAATGTTATAATTATTTAATTAAATTTTTAACCTTCTTCAAACTTTTATTAAAAAAAACAGTTCAAGCCTAACCAAATTTTATTAGAAAAAATAGCCAAAAAAAAAACTTCAAAAAAATAGTTAAACCAAATTTTATTAGAAAAAAAGTCCTGAAAAACGCTCAAGCTCAGGTTTAAGTCGGGTTGAAAATTTGGGAACCAAGCCCGGATAGGTTAGGGTTAGGTTGAACCCTAACCCGGCCCTAATCCAGCCCATTAGGAGCCCTAAATGGGTTGCAACTATGTGTCAGCTCACCCACCCACCCATCCATTATGCATTTTGAACTTTGAACGACTTGGATTGAGCGTCACATCACATCTCACCTATGTCTAACCTTTACATTTTAATAGGTTCAGTAATAAGTAACCCTAGCATGTCCCTCTATAAGATATCTCCTCCCTCTGTTGTCGGTTGGTTCCCAATAGCAGATATGATGATAGAGAATTGTCACGCTCCGAAATTCAATACATTATTTATTTCGACACATGATCGCATTCAATAATCAAAATTCAAATAAAGAAAACACAATGGTCCATTCTCATTAACTAGAATTCAAAGATACATTTATTTCAGTTCAAAACTTACACAACTTCTAACCAAAACTAATTTAACAAGTCCTGTAAAGCATCTTCCTGAAATGTAGCTCCTGAGTCACGAAGTTCGGTCTCTGAAATTTAAATAGCAACAAGAGTAAGATAAAACTCAACAAGTAATTCCCAAATAAGTAATATATTTCGTACAACAATTCTATAAATTTCAAATGAAGAACTACATATCATATGAGAAATATTATCATCTATATCATTTAATGATTAAATATGAAGAAAAAGAATAAAAATAATTTAATTTATAATGATACTACATATATTATATAATTGTTAAAACAATAGCACCGATTCAAGTGCAATTGCATTCATATTATCATTCATCTTGGATATCAGTCACTAAAGAAGGTTCTATGTATTTTATCAATCCCATAATCAATTGTGTCGATCCGGCTTGATGAGGTTTACTTCCTATGACGGAAGTACACAAATGAACTTGTTCGTCCAATACTACCATGCAGTCCCATGGGAATTTTATTCAAGTATCATAACACATCTCTTTAAATCTTTATGTCATCATTTCTATAGCTTTTCATATTCACTTATTTGGAAAAATTATTTTTAACATTTATTATATATATGCTCTTTCAGTTCTCATTCCAAAATAATTCAATATTATAATGTTGAATGATATCATGTGAGAGTTACAACTAATAAACGATGCTCATAACATTCGCATGTTATGATACATTTTGCTAATAACAATATGATTCAAATAAAATATTTATCATTTGTGTGAGATAAGACCATACCATTAGTAGTTATTTCATATTTAGTTATCTTAATGTTATAGTATAGTCTATATAAAAAATAAGACATCATTATCTAATATGGTACGTGTTTAAATCATGCTATGAGATAGGTCACTTGCCTAAATCGCTGGATCCAAAGGTCTCGTGCAAAGGGTGTGAAGTTTCACAGTTCCAATGATTACCTAGGCACAAGGGAAAGGTGGCCAGCAAGGTTATTGTCAAAGTTGAGATTGAGAGAGCAAACTAAGGTAGGGCCATCGAAATCAGGTTGGGATCCATCGGTTTTATTTAAAGTCCCTATTTTGGAAAACACTCGATTACCGAAATCCTTAATTTAAAATAACTCTAATTTATAATCAAATTTTAAAACCCTTAAATAAAATCTAATTTAATATTAAATAGAAAATCCAATTTATTTAATAACAATTTTTAAATCCCCTTAATTTTCGAACTTGATTTATTATAATCATAAAAATCTCCCTAGTTTCAAATGAAAGCGTAATTTATAAAATCCAGTATTAAAATTAGTAAAATTTATGATTTAAAATTAGGACTAAATCTACCAAAATTGAAAAGGAAAATCAACATTAGACGGTGATTATGATGACACAAGAATTAATGAGTATGGGTGTAACGTTTGTACTAATAATCACGATTATCATAGATGGCCGGAACAACGTGATGGTCATCGATGATAAATTCGGTGATCAAAGAAGTGAAGAAGAAGAAAATAAAATATTAAAATAAAATTTAAAAGAAATTAAAATATAAGATCAGATTTTAAAGAAATTAAAATATAAAATCAGAATTTAACTAAAATAAAATAAATAAAGGAATGTATTCCTTGAGAAGGTGGGGTTGGGGGGTGGTCCTCCATACGAAGGCTCGGGATGGTTAGGGTGTATAGCTTCTGCAAGATAGTTTGTGCATGGGTCGAACCGGGTCGGGTTGGATCGGTTAAGTTGGGCCGTTCACAAAAGCATCCACTCTCCTCCGGAAAACTCCTAATTCAATAATCGAGCTCTGAAAACCCTACATCGTTTCCTTCAATCCTAACAAAAATAATCAAAATATATCATTGCCCGATTTATACACAAGCATTGCAATTGCCCTAGATTCCAATCTGTTTATTAAAATGGCGGCTGCGGCGCCCTTCGTTAACACCCGCGCTAAGTACAAGACCTCTGTTAAGGACCCTGGGATTCCTGGAGTTCTCTTCATGGTATTTTTGTTACTGTTAATCATCACTTTTACTATATATCAATCGCTTCTATTTTCGGTTCTCATTTTAGTTTGTATTCTAAAATGTGTAGTCTTTTGATTATTGTTGGTATTTTGATAATTTGATTATGTGTGTCTCTATGATCAACTTGGATTAGATGTCTATCGTGTTACGAACCTTGTTTCTTTCATTTCTTTATTAAAATAATTGTGGCCCCGCCCTTTGATCTCCATGCCTTGTTTTCTCCCAATTGTCGAAGACACGCATGAACGTATTATCTAGGTAAATGTGTCATATTGAAGTAATGCTGTGCAAATTGAACACTGAAATGTGTGCCTGTGTGAAACACGGAATCTTGATACACCAAATGTTCTTAATACTAAAGTAATCGAAGGGTGATAAAATGCCTAGTATGTTCAAAATATAGTAATATAATTATTTAAAGGAATTAAAAAAATATAAGAAAACTAACAAGCATGAAAAGCTAAATGTTCCTGAAAAGAGGAAACTATGGCTAGGCACTGTTTAGTTGGTAGCTTTGAGTAATGTACATTTAATTTTTCTAAATTTACATATATTTAGTATATATTTCTTGTCTTGTCATACCAAAATTAGCTTCCTACTTTATATAATTATAATTTGTCTCATTTTCTTGACGTGTTTAACTAATTTATCTATCATCTTTTATTATAACTTGTATTGTGATATGCTGTTGTGTTATCTACAATTATATAATGTCATATCATTAATTCATCATGTAAGCTACATGTATCCTATACAGCAGTATTTTCATCTGTTTCTGAGATCGCACACTCACTTTGGGTAACCTTTAAGTGTTGTATGAAAATATTCTTTTGTCTTCCAGTTAAGGTTCAAAATCTTGTTCTTACCGTAAACACCGGCCACAGCCTGTACCGCCGTACTTGTACATACCTGAACCTGACGGTATTAACCATTATATATAATTTCTCTTAGAAATATCGGAGTATACCATTATATTATTGTATATATCAGAGTATATACCGTTTAAAGCAACAAATGTAAATGGTATAACGGATATCTCGGCCAGTACATTTACCATACTGATTACATCAGGTACCGGTATGTACCAGCTGTAGATCCTGAAACCGGCTGAGATTTTAACCTTGCTTCCAATGCATTCTATAATGCATGAAGTTGCAAATACCGATGAACTGTAAGTGATGCATGTGGCTTTAGCTTTGGCTTTTGAGGAGTATTGCATAATGAAGTGGTTCACTCTATTGAAAGCTTCCAAATCACGCATGTTTTACCCCTCCTCCTTATAACTGAACAAGTGAGAGATTTGATCATTGGTTATAAACAAAAGAGAAAATGATCACAAAAAAAAAGAGAAAACATTATTAAAAAATCTATCCAAATGGAGGTTTGAATTTGTTCACATTTTAATTCCTTATCTTGAAATTGTTACCGCATAGACAATTTGAATGTTTTCTTTTTCCATTTTATAGGATAGCTTGATAAGTCTTGTCATCCCTTTGAAATTGTTTTATTGATGACTGTTTTGGTTGTTGGTATGCACTCTGCAGACCGAAGAAAAATTTACCTTCACTCCTAATGATCCTAGGTCATCCACCAAGCTTGATGTTGGTTTTAGAAACATCAAAGGTAATCGAAATTAATGCTCCTCCATGGAGTTTTTCGGTTATTTTAATATTTTGTGCATTTTTTGAAGTAAAAATCAGTATACAACTACTGGTTGCCAATTGGTTGTAATAGTTCTCTTTGCTAAATGGTGATAGAAATAACGTCAGTTGTGATTATTTTTTCCTTTTTTATTGTTACACAATATATTAATTGAATGATGATAACTTTATAGTTTAGTATATATAATTATAAGCTGCCATGAATCCTATGATTGAATTCTCTGATTCGAAATCTGATGTTTAAGACTAAGAATGCAGATTACTTCGTAAATCCATATATTTTAAAAGATGCATTTGTCTATGTGATGATTGTAGCTATGAATTATGCTGTTCCATGGGGATTGGGCCCGTAGCCCAATGAGAGGTTGACAATATTGCAACCTCTAGGTCGCAGGTTCACTCCCATCTTACCTATAAAAGAAAGGTTTTTCATGGACCGTGAACCACCTTGTCTGTCCATCACCATCACATTTATCTTTCTAAAACTACATTAATTTTGCAAGTGATTGTCTTTTATAAAATTTAATTATTGTTTTTTTTTTGTACTGTAAGAGGAAAATAAATTGACGTATACAATGAATGAATGGCATTTGAAACTGATGAACATGCATAAAAAATATTCAAAATTTGAAGAGCTGACACAGAAGTGAGAGGCTTCCACGGAACTCGTGAAGAATGCAATCAGTTGAGCTTTGTAAACCTTAGTCAAATGCCTTAAGCAAGCATGAAATCTGCCAAAACACTCCTTCTCTTGCTGCCTTCACTTGCAGCTTCGCAAGAACAAACTAGATTAAAAATATTATGATCTGAGGCTCTTTGTACCTAAATTCAACAATCATTTGTTTTAATTGATCTATCTAATATCTTGCTGCCCTTATCTATCTTGAATTCTCAGGTCACAAGTTCAGCAAAGAGGGCTCCAAACAAGCACTTCTTAATCTTACACAAGACCCTGAAATTAAGGTTTTGATAGAAGAAGCATCATTACTTGGTTTTGTTTGATTGCAAGCAATGCATGAGCATCTTTTGCATCATATACCTCGCTATTCAAGAACCATGCACTATTTTTTACTGTGGTCATGCATTATTTATTTTAAGTTGTAGTCATCATTTACATAACTGACTTGTTAAGTGTTATCTTAGGGTGGAGGATTCATTTTTGAGTTTGACAAGTTTTCTGATCGTGATGTATGCCGAGATTTTGTAGGTAAGTTTCAATCTTGGTTCTTTATTTTGTTTTTGAGTTTTTAGCTTACGGTTGTTCTTATTTTTCCTTTCCACATAAGATGAGTGGAAATTGATTTATGTAACCTAAATGGTGATCGTTAATGTGACTTATTACTGGAGATTCTTTTTTCTAACTAATTTTTCTCATCTGCTAGATTTTCCTGGTTTGTTATTTTCTTTCTGTAAGCTTATTGCTGTGGCTTTAATCCATTGTCTTCTGTTTTTTACATTCTATTGTTTTTTTTTTTTGATAACCTGGGTATCCGGGCCTCTTAGAGCACCCGCCTAATCCCAGGGGCACATGCGCACCCCAAATTCAGCACATGACGGGTCAACACAGGATATAAATCCCTAGGGTGGCCTCAAGGGGGGAGGGGATTCGAACTCAGGTCTCCTGCTTTTGGAAGCAGGTTCCTGGCCAGCTCGCCTAACCCCTTGAGGTTTATTTTATTTTTTTGTTAATGGACAAAAGAATTCATTTTCACCTGAAGATGTATCTGTTCCTTGTGGACAGGCAAAGTCCTTGGGAAGTATCAAGCTGTGCAGTCATCTGGGAAGGATGCCCAAGTGATTTCAGAAAGACCGGCCATTCCAAATCGCGATGGACAACTCAGTGCAGCTGAAATGGAGCGCCGAATGAAATTGTTGCAAGAGGATAGGTAATTCATTGTACATGTCCGTGGTCCTCTTGCATTCTTGTGAATTGCAAATTACTCTTATTTTAACTTTTTCCATATATCCTACATCGCCAAGACACCAAGGGTTGGTCTTGCCATCCTTCTCCTCCCATTCAGGTTTTCAGTTTCATTTTCATTTTCATTTTGTTTTTCTTCACAAGTAGCAGACAGGCTTATTTCTTTTTTTATCCATTTTTGTTGTCAGTGGTATGAGGAGTGTCTGTTTTGACTTCAGAGCAACATTCTTGTTATTTATGTCCTGCTTAAGTATTCATTTGATGGCGTGTTGACTCAGATACGACTTGGCCGGGTCTGGTGTGATTTCTATATATTCATATATTATATACAAACATCTGTACTTTGGAAGGTGGCCAACAAGTGAATTGGAGTGTCCTATAGTTGTGACTTTTCAGCCTTGGTATTGGTGGTCTTTGAAACTTGGTCCAGCTGCTCTTGTTTTTAATTTACATCCTTGGCTGTCCTTCGCTGTCTTCACTTGAGAATTTGTTCTAAATTATATTTTAATGCCGAGTTAGTCTGTTTTACATGCTAATCCCAGATGTGTTTTTCCGTTGTTCTTCCATTGTCAAATACTACTTGAGTGTAGAGATTCGTCACTTGGTTCATTTGACGCTACATGGTTGTCTAAGCCTGGTAACCTGGTTTTGGTCAAATTGGTTATGGACTTTCTCTTGTCAGCCTAAAATAAAGCCCATGTCTAAATAGAAAAATGAAAGAAAAGAGGAAAATTAAGCTAAAATCTTGGGAAGAGTATTTGCAATGAATCAGAGGCTCAGCTGAGAGAAAACATTATATTGGTGAAATATCCAAATACAGCAGAATCCAGGAGTTGCAAGATATGCTGAATTCGTAAAATTAGTAAAAAACAAATTGTGACTTCTTGCTTTGGGTGGATTCTTTAAACATGGCACCATTTTGGCGTTGTGCGGTGTCATGTGGTGCATGGAGCGATTGGGTGGATTGGGTTCACCCTAAGATTTCATAATATTACTATCTTCACTATGTGATTAAGCGCCTGAAAGCACCACAAAATGAATGGCTAAAACAGATTTGGACAATTGCATGGTAGCTGTTCATTCTGTGCCGCTTTTTGTAAAATATTTTTACTGAACTTTCACATTTTCTTTCATTTTTATCTCCGTATTCTATGTAATACTCATTTGTTTGTCAAGAAAAAGTTTCCTTCCCGATAAAAAATGGCATTTATTGTTTAAAAGGTATTTTCTTGATTTTTTTTTATTTAGTGGGACTGAAAGGAACCCTTCACAGCGAATTGCAGAAACTACACAAGCAATTTGTCATCAGTGGTGTGTTGACAGAAGCGGAGTTTTGGGCTACAAGAAAGGTCAGTTACCTCTAAAGTCTAAACATTGATGCAGAGTGTTGTAATAGAAGTATATTTCTCATGGAGCTTAAAAGTCTCTATATCTGAAGTCTTCTGGTTCAGTTTACTTTCTTGAGTAATGTATATTCTCCTTAGCGTTTTTATTAGTAGACACCTTAAGAGTTATAATTTAGGTAGATATCATTGGTTTATTTCTGAACTTTCGTTCAGTTTACTTTCCTGACATTAACATATTCTCTTTGATGTTTTTATCAGTAGATACCTTAAGAGTTATAGTTTACTTATATATCATTGTTTTATTTCCCATAATCTATGTTGGGTGCAGAATTTACTGGATGCTGATGCTTATAAAACATCGAAGCAACGTGCTGGGTTCAAAAGTGCTATGCTTGCAGATGTCAGGCCATTGACTGATGGTCGGGTACAACATGAAGATTTTTTGAGTTTACTTTCTTATTTCCATTTTGTTTACATGAGAAATCTTAAATCATGAAATAAATGATTATGTTGTTGTGGTGAACAAAAGTTGTGTTTCTTTACAATTTGTGATGTTTAATAAGCACGTGTGTATGCTGGGTTGGGGTTTAATCAGTCAGAAAATTCTCCAACTTATTAAAAAAGTTGTGTTTAAATTGCAAGTAAATCCTCCGATGATATCTTCGCAATTTGATTCCGATTTTTTGAATAAGTTGCATTTAAAAAAAAATTGCAACTTTTTTTTGCATTTCAATTGCAACCTATTTGATTAAAATGCAATTTTTTCAATTGCTAATTGGAAAAAAAACTAAATTGAGAAGCCCTTATTTCTTTGTTTTTGAGCCAAATAAAAGTGAAAAAACGCTTATTTCTTGTATTTGAAAGATTAAGTTAATAGCAAGGGGTTTTAAATCAATACTCGGCTTTTGAAATTTTAAAAATCTTCGGTTTAAAACTCATTCTCGTCCTTCATTTTTTTTCTACTTCAATCTTTTCAACCTTTTTCAGATTTTCTTTTTTGCTGATTTTTGTGAATTTTTTTTTGTCAAATAATTTCCGAATTCCATCTTGTTGACTATGGTCTTAAGTATCGTCTAATCTGTTTTATGCTTGTAGACTACCTGTTCAGCGTTTTTTAATCCAAATAGGTACTAGTTATGCTTATGCATTTTATGGTTCTATGTTTTTTTGGTGGTGGTGTTTCCTTGCCAGACCAACAAAGTCACATTTAGCTTGACCCCAGAGATCATTCATCAGGTATGATGTTTTTGTAAGCTAATTGCTGTTTTGTTTGTTTTTTTAGAAGAATAATGCTTGGATAATTTTCTGTTTTAGCTATGGCTTAAGAAAGCATATTATGTGCTCAAATGTGAGTAAGGGGAAACATCGTAAAATTTTTATTTTAAGATCATGAATTATTGTCAAATGAATTTTAGAATTGCAAATCTAATCGCTGTGGGAAAATCAAATAGATAAGGTCTGTAATACAGCTGCAGAGATTTTACACTGGGAAGTTAAGTACATTATAAAAGTTCAAAATAGGAGCGTTCTTTTATGCTTTTCAAGACACTGGGAAATGTCAATTTATTTTCCTTTATTTTTTACTTCCAAGAAAGCTTTAACTATCAAAAGAGCAGAGACAAAACAAACAACAGATGTTGATGTTAGTCTTCATCGTCAATGATTCTAAGATCGGGACATTAATCTATTTGTTTACTCTTTCATCTATCAAATCTTAAATATTTCCTATTTTCTTGTGCCTGAGAAAATACTATCAACTTTGATGGGAAGTGTTTTATATCTATATAATATCATGTGCAAATTTAAGGTGACGATATAAACCATTCTGCAGATAACAACTTCTGTCTATATACTGTTAAATTATTGGAGCAGAATTTTTGGAGACACAGAACAATGGATTGGAGCCTAATGGATTTCACTATCTTTTTCATATAATCTTTAGTTATATGGTACTTGCACAAGTGCCTACAATTTCTAGAATATAGTCTGTTTTCGTTCTTTCAGCAATAAATTTATTTAGAAGGGAGGGAGGGAGAGAGGGATTCACAATTAATGGATTTCACTATCTTTTTCATATAATCTTTAGTTATATGGTACTTGCACAAGTGCCTACAATTTCTAGAATATAGTGTGTTTTCGTTCTTTCAGCAATAAATTTATTTAGAAGGGAGGGAGGGAGAGAGGGATTTACAATTAATATATATATATATATATATATATATATATATATATATATATATATATATATATATATATATATATTGCCTATTTATTTTAACATATTCGTTTTCGCGATGCTCTTTTCCATTCCGTGATGGTAAATTTTTCTTTCAGATATTTGCAGAAAAACCAGCTGTTCACCAGGCATTTCTGAATTATGTTCCCAGCAAGGTGAAAAGAATATCTCAAGTTTTCTGAGGGTTTAAGTACAACATACCATTTTAAGGATCCTTTATCGACTACCAGTTCTTATTAAATATCAGGAAAAATCAATCTACAAGGGGATATATGCAGTGTGTTTCTTAACAGAACTTATAGTATAATCTTTTTGTGACTTCCAGATGACAGAGAAGGATTTCTGGACAAAATATTGCAGAGCAGAATATCTCCATAGGACTAAAAATTCTGTGGCCGCTGCAGCAGAGGCAGCTGAAGATGAAGAGCTTGCTATTTTCTTGAAGAAAGATGATATATTGGCCAGTGAGGCTTGCCGTAAGGTGCTACTGAATTTTCAGGCCTTTCTTATGTTAATAGTTTCCAAAAAAAAAAATTCCTGCTGCAATTTTACTCTTCTGGTGTCCTGAGATATTAATTTATATATTTTTTCTGATGAATATCCTATATGCAGATCCGACGGGTTGATCCAACTTTAGATATGGCAGCTGATCTAGGAGATGACTACATGCATCTCCCGGTAAATGAAATGCTTACCCTCCACCACAATCTTTTGCTACCTTATCTGTAAAATAGTTCTATAATGTTTCACAATCTTGGTTTCTTCCCATCAAAGCTTTACGAGCACCCACCTACCATCACCTATCAAATCATCTGCAGGTGGGGCTATGTGGGTGCTTTAGAGTTTTGGTTAGTGCAAGTAGAGGTACCCTTACGTTTTTTTCTTTTCTACAAATATTTTTTCTACCAATGAAACATGGGATTTGCTGCATTTATTTAAATGATGTGTGCTTTTACTGTGCCCATTCTTAATGCTAATATTACTTCTATATGTTTGACCTCAATTGTTGGTTGCACTGGATTTCTATGTTCTCCCATAATCTTGTGCAAGATGTGCATTATTTTTAAGTAATGAGATACACTTTATCTATGTTGTATATGCATTTTGAAAAACATTGCCTACACAAGTTGAGGGATTAAGATTAGTTGACTCGGTGAGTCTTTTATGAAGTAAAATGAGAATTGTTTAAAATTGTAGGAGAGGAAACATTTTTTTTAGGGGGAAGGCAAATGATTATGTGGATTTCATTCCTAAACAGGATGTATATTGATCCTGTCTTCTTAGTGTTATGATTAGCTGGATTTCATTGCTAGATAAGATGTTTCTTGATCCTCTCTTTATATTGGTAACTCTATTTACCTTCTGTAAGCTCGCATTCATTTTTTGTTATGTATTATTTTGTTCTTCAAGAATTCATGAATATATAGCCTGGAGGAGGATTTAGTTAAAATATAAAATCATCTAGTTTGTGTTGCCATAAATTCCATTATTTCATTACTTAGGCTCTACTTAACAATTAGATGGTGAATTTAAAGAGGACGTCTCAAATAAGAATAATGTACGTTGGATGAAATGAGACATGAAAGTGGAGTATTGTGCGACCCAAGAGTTCCACTTAGATTAGAGGGGTGTTTTTATAAGACAACATTGGATCTGCCATATGTGGTGCGAACTGTTGGGATACGAAAAAAGACCAGAAGATAGAGTACATATGGTTGGGATGTGTATGCTAAGATGAGTGTGTGGTGTAAGAAAAAAAAAAAAAAACTCGGAACAAGTACATAAGAGGAAATTTGAGAGTGGCTCCTATAAAGGACAAAAATTACGGAATGTGGCTTAAGGTGGTTTGGACATTGTCCGTTGAAGGCCAAAAGTGGACAATTTTAATTAGTTTTGATGATTAATGAAATTTGTGAGTTTTTCTTTGTACGAATTCGAGAGAACTTGAGGTGCGCTTTCATTGAAAGAGAGATTTTTTCAAAACTCGAAGAGTGATTCTTCAATTCAGCGTCCAGTTTTGTGCGAAGCCAACATCTTCCTTGGAGTTTTATTTAATTTTCTTATTGTCAGGTAATTGATTTAGTTTTGCTTCTTCTATTGAAAACCTTAAAACCAAAGTATCGTTTCTTCTAGTATTATTGCTGGGATTAAGGCTTTCAATAGAGCCGGGCTAGCCCGTCAGCCCGCCTGGCTCAACCCTAAAAACTTAGGGCTAGGGCTTAACAATGAGGTAAGAGGACAGGGCTAGGGCCTCGAAAGCAAAAGCCCACTATCTGTCGGGTCAGGTAAGGGCTTGACAAGTTAAAGCTCGTAAGCACGATCCGACCCTACTTCACTTTTAATTAATATGCTAAATATATTCATATAAGTGTATAAAGTATATTATATTATTTGCAATCAAGTTATCAAAATAACACTCAATATTAACGCTAGATTTTTCTAGTGAATGGTTGAAAGGATATTTTAGTGGTTTAAATATTTATAAAGAGAGTTTTTAGGATTTCCTTTTTCTTCATTCGAAATATTTGATCCATTTTTAATAAAAAAAATAAATTTACAAAGGAAAAAAAAATTACAGGAAATTTAGAGAAAGTATCAATAACCAAATGAGGCTCAAAGCCAACACCAACCCGCCTAGGTTAGGGGTAGGGCTGGGCATATCAAAGCCCGCCTAAGTTAGGGCCGGGCTAGATTTTAGGGAGTCTCGACCCTAACCCTACCTGTTGACAGCCATAGGTGGGATTTTGATTTCTAATTCCCAACCTTGAACGATTTAACCCCTTTGGACCTTAAATTATTCAAACCCTAGTAACGAGGTAAGAGACAAAATCAAAATTGTCGCTTGGTGCCCTGAACTAGATCGAAAATCAGTGTCTTTCATTGGATGCTATTTTCTAGATTGGGAAAAAATATATAATGGATGCTAAATCGGATTAATCACCGTGAAGTAGAAAATCGTATGGGAGAGTTCCAAGATGTCTTGAATGAAGTGTCCAATAGAACACCACTTAGGTGAACTATGGATAGGAGGGTTAATATGGATCGTCGAAGAGAGATTAGTCAGACACCTTCTAGAAGAGAGTTCAACCGTCGTGAATTGATGAGTGATTCAGATGAGAAGTTTCTCAAAACTGTCGGTTGAGGCTCCAACTTATGATGAGAAGATGATCCTTAAAGTCTGCCTAGATTGGTTGTCAGATATGGAGCATTACTTCGATTGGTATGATATGATACATGAGAGAAAGGTGAGATTGGCCAAGATGAAACTTGTAGGCCAAGCCCGACTTTTCTGGACCAATTTAGAGCGCCGTCAAGAGATGCTTGACCGCGAACTCATTAACATGTGGGGAAGAAATGAAAGACAAACTCCATGAAAGAATGTCCCCACATCCTACACGTGACACCTCCTAGGTCAATGACAAAATCTCTGCCAAGGGGATATGTCTGTCACTGATTATGCCAAATTTGAGGAGTTTGTGATGCGAGCGAATGTGTATGAACCGGACTAAGTCACACTTTCTAAGTTTTAGACAGGTCTCGTCCAGAGCTACAAAAAGAGTTAATTCCACATAGCATGGAAACATTAGAAGAGTGTTATTTGATGGTGCAAGAGTTGGAGAGGAACATAGACACACCAACTAGGGCTATCAATGAGCCGGGTTTCAGCCTTGGCCCAATATTTTTAGCATTTAATACATGGCCCTGGCCGGGCTAAGCCCAGATAAGAAAAGGGTTCAGGTTGCAAAGTGTAAGGCCCGGCCCGACCCGGTAAAATAGGTCCTTATATAAAAAAAACTCTTAAAAAATATTAGAAACTCGGCCCGAATCTGGCCCGGCCCGGATAGCTAACTAGGCCGGGTTTGGGCTAAAACATTTCAAAACCAGGCTGAGCCCGGCCTGGCCCGGTTAGCTACCGAGCCGGGTTCAGGCCCAAATTATATCTTTTAAAAAAATGGGTCTGGTGAAAAACCCAGCCCGGCCCGTTGACAGCCCTAACATCAACCAATAAGCGATCCGCTTCCCACAATCTTGAGTTTAGGAATAGTTCCACCGATATGATGAGCAATTATAACGACCAACCTTCCAAACCAATAATTTCTCTCAATGATAAAGGGAATGGTAAGTTAGGTGAAAGCTCTAAGAGTGGTCAAAACATGTATTATAAGCATCAAGGATTTGAACACTTTGCTGCTCAATGTCCTACGAATGCTCCTACGCAAACTTTGATCATTAAAGAGGAACATGACAAGGAACAAGGTGAATTAGAAGAAAAAATCTATGAGCCTGATACAATTTTGAGTGATGAAGAAGAGGAAGTGGGAAACAGGAGTCTTGTTTGTGTTAGAAGAGTTCTTAGTCTCGATGAAAGGGATGATATTGTGTCCTATGTGCATGCTTCTTTAGAGTCGGTCGGAGCATATCATCATCATGAGTTGCATGGAATTAATAAACAGATTTTACTGAGCAACGGAAGTACAAATTTTTTTCTAACTCACTAAACTTATTTAATGAATGTGTGAAAGGTGGAATTTGAATTGGTCCAGTTTAAACCCGAGCAAATCTCACAAGAAATTGCGAAAGGTTTGCAAATTTTCAATAGTGGGTCTCTTCCGATCTTGAAGATGGGTCATTGTGATAGTCTAGATTTTCCTCTAAACATGAGTACTAGTGCGGTAATTAAGTTAAGGGATCTTGCACCTTTTCTAGGTCCAACAACAAAACCCTAAGACTCATTCCTTGATGTTTATTCAACCCCATCGACCAATCGATACGCCATGTGTGGAGAGCACAAGAAAGCTTCAGTGTCTCGATGACTTGTGTGCACGCATGTATCACGTGACAAGACCCCGTTACGAGAACGCATGCTCGTGGGAAAGAAGAAAGCGAGGGAATGAAGAAAGTGAGGCGAGAAAAGGGCAGAAAAGAGCTCTCTGTCCAATCTCGCTCGTGCGAACACCAATCTCGCTTGAGCGAGTTCGACCCGAGAAGTTGCTGAGGGCAAAAGTATTATCTCGCCCGAGCGAGTTTTGAGTTCGCTCGAGCGAGAGTGACGATTCAAACTCGCCTAAGCGAGTTTGCATGGAAGACTTGGCCGACCTTGTACGACCACATAAATTTTAGGTTGAAAGTTGCCGTTTTTAGAGTTTGTTTAGAATAGGACTTTCATTTTCGAGTTGAGTGTTAGGTTGGTTTATTTGCCTATTTAAAGCATTGTAAAGACAATTTCAATTAGGTTTGATGATTAATGAAATTTGTGAGTTTTGCTTTCTGCGAATTCGAGAGAACTTGAGATGAGTTTTCATTAAAAGAGAGATTCTTTCAAACCCGAAGAGTGATTCTTCAAATCCGCGTGCGGTTTGGTGCAAAGCCAACATTTTCCTTGGATCTTCTATATTTTCTATTTATTTTTCTTATCATTAGGTAATTGTTTTAGTTTTGCTTCTTCTATTGAAATCCTCTAAACCAAAATTTCGTTTCTTCTTGTATTGTTACTGGGATTTTGATTTCTAATTGCCTTTGAACGATTTAACCCCTTTGGGCCTTAAATTATTCAAATTCTAGCAAGGAGTCAAGAGACAACTTTGAGATTGTCATTTGGTGCCCCAAATTAGATCGAAAATCAAAATCATTCATTGGATTCTATTTTCTAGATTGGGAAAGATCATATGCTAACGGACGCTAAATTGGATTATTCAATTTGCCTGAACTAAATTGTTGAATATTTTGTGTTTTAGATGGATTTTCTTGAAGTTTTGTTGCTCAATTAAATCGAAAATTGATTTCAAATTGCATAATTAGGGTTTTAGCATTTGTCCTGCATCATCGATCATATCTAAGTTGCCGTGGCACCCTATCCTCGTGATGAGTGCCGCATGGTGCTCAGTTGATCTAGATGCAGCCCTCGTGGCTGCGTTCGGACGTATAGTCCTAGGCCTCTCTCTCTCTCTCTCTATATATATATATATATATATAAAGAGAGAGAGAGAGAGAGAGAGAGAGAGAGAGAGAGAGAGAATGCAATGCTAGGACACTACACATCTTTGAGCAATCCAAACCATCAATATGTTAGATCATACGTTGAACCTTAGTAGCATGAAGCGAGAGCGGATTCGGGATCGGGAGCAGCGAAGCGACAATTTCTAATAATCTAGGAAGCGGGAGTGCCTAGGAAGCGTCTATAATATATATATATATATATATATATATATATATATATAATATTTATATTCAAATCATGGCCTTCAAATCGAACGACTTAGATGGTGTGTTCACATAGCAGAGATCCTCAAACATGCAAGTCTTTCTTTTAAATTTGGTGCAAGGGCCAACTTTCCTCATGCAAGTAATTGCTCCCATATATATATATGGGTACCTCTATTCATGCCCACGCCTTCTCTGAAAGCGCCCATGTCCTAGACCCCTTCAAAACCGTTGATTGCTTCGGATCAAATGATGGAGATCATGTTTCACTCAGATTTTCTGCACAACGAATTTTGAGATCATGGCGCACCTATCAGATGGTCAATTATTTATTCCATGTGTCCTAAATCCCAAAAAATGGCCCTAAAATCACGTTTGAACGTGATGTGTGCCATATGATTGAAGATTCATTTTTTTTTGGGATCTGTGATACGTGGAATAAAAAAATTGATAAACGGATAGGTCGGATAGGTGCTTTTTTGGGATCTGTGACACGTGGGATAAAAAATTGATAATCGGATAGGTCAGATAGGTGCTCCATGATATCAAGATCCTCTATGTGGAAGATTTTTTTTTTTTTTTTTTGGATAACCTGGGTATCCGGGCCTCTTAGAGCACCCACCTAATCCCAGGGGCACATGCGCACCCTAAATTCAGCACATGCCGGGTCAACACAGGATATAAATCCCTAGGGTGGCCTCAAGGGGGGGGGGGGTGGGGATTCGAACTCAGGTCTCCTGCTTTTGGAAGCAGGTACCTGGCCAGCTCACCTAACCCCTTGAGGTTCCTTTGTGTGGAAGATCGGGGTGAAAAAAGATCTCTATCATTTCAAAAAGTGAGTCGTGCTAATCCTCTACATGCGGCAGGTGGGTGTACCGTATCAAAAGACTTTTATAATATTTAAAGTCTTAAACCAGCACCGCTTCATTTTGCTTTGGAGATTGAGAGGCTATACTTATAAAAATCCTAATAGCTGAGGGGGGGTATTAATTATAAAAAAATTAATAGCTGAAGGGTATTTCTTATAAAAACCATAAAAGATGAGGGGTATACTTATAAAACCCGGGTATTAATGTTAAAACCAATACTTATAGCTATAGGATTGCTATAGGATTTTAAAGTCTAATCCCATTTCCTCTCATCGACTACAAAGACTTATTTGGAGACTAAGATGTGGGGAGAGAGAGAGAGAGAGAGAGAGAGAGAGAGAGAGAGAGAGCAATGATCGTAAAAAAGCCAATAATTTTGGATCAGGATAAATATGGGCTTAAAATCTCAGCCATTAAAAGTTCGAAAGTTGCTCTAATTGATGAGGTATGATCTATACCTTCACTTGTCTTCAATTTTTTGTCTGATTGTATAAAAATACAGTCATCTCTTTACTGGTAATGGTATTTTTTTTCTTGCTAGTAACTTTTTAGTAAATTTTTTTTTTTCACTTTTCGACAAGGTTTTTTTTAAACAATTTTTTTTTTTTTTTTTTTTTCAATTTTTTGTCTGATTTTATAAAAATACAATCATCTCTTTGCTGGTAATTTTTTAATCGCGGTTCCTACACGCTTCCGATTCTGAAGCGTTGAATCGCGTTTCCAATAAGAAACGTGTAGGGAATTAGACGCTTCTAGGTGTTGAACTAAAGTGAGCCTGCAAATGAAACTCATAGAGTAATTTGAACCAACTGAGCTAGGCACTTTAATATAGTTGGTTATGCTTAGGGGTGTATTCGGTTCGGTTTGGTCGGCTTTGGACCAAAATGACAAACCAAACAGGTCCTAATCGGTTTCTAGATTTTCAAACCAAACCAAGCCATCCAACTCTTAAACCAAGCCAACCCGATTAGATTCGGTTCGGTTTGGTTCGGTCAGTTTCGGTTTTCCTATAAGATCTACTTGCACATCAAAATTTTCTCAACTTCTCAACCGGTTTTCCTATAAGTTCTACTTTACCGCTTTAGGATTTAGGAATAGGCTAAAGACAAGGGTAGGGTTTTATATAAAAATATGCATTTTATTTAAATGCCCTTTAAAATTAATCAAAACCCCCACATATATATATATATATATATATATATACACACACACACACTTACAAACTACATTCGGTTCGGTTGGTTTCGGCTTGGAACCGAAACCAAACCAAACCCAAACCGGTACTCGTCCAAACTGGACCAAACCCGACGGTTCTCTCTGGTTCGGTCCAAAAAATGCACAGTCCTAGTTATGCTTTTTTTAGTGGTTAATATTGAAGTATGTCGATCTGATGGTTCTAATCCTCTCAACAACTTGATTCTTGGGCATTTTAGAAAATCTAGTGTGCACCTTTGTTTATTACCAAAGCTGATTGGTTTTAATTTTATTACTAAATTGTGCTAACACGGGGCGGAAGCGGCCAAATGGGTGAGGTGAATAAGGATGAGGTCATACTTTGAAACGGGTGAAGTCTTAATGAGTTGGTATTAGGTACCCACCTGAAGCACCAACATTCTTGCTAGTGTTATTAAAGGCGTTCGGGGCGGCCGCTTGGGCAGTTCGGACTCCAGGATGCCTCGGTTTAGCCCTGGGCGTCTTCTCGGGTGACCGGGTCTCGGGGGGACTACTTGGGCATTTTAAAATCGGGGTAGGGTGGGTTAATTTATAAATTAACAGGTTTTTACCGGTTGGGTCTCATTATCAAAGGGTCGGGCACATGCCATTTTTTTATTGGACACCACCCACCCACCCGTCGACAACCCTTGAACTTAAAACCCTTATTGCCTAGGGATAATGACTCTTGACTAACGTTTAAACACCAAAATGGTGTTTAACTGATCTTATACCACTAAATTTAAGACTTTTAGTCTCACAAGTCACAACGTTGAAGTGTGATTAACATTATGCCACGTGTTGAACATCTGTGATCAATCTAATTTGTCCAATTGGAAATCTATAATTGAAACATGTCTCAGCCCAAAGAAACATGCCTGTAAGTGGGTTTGAACCATCCGATTGATGAGCCTATACGTGGATATGAATGCATATATCAAATTATATACATTTATGTTGATATATATATATATATATATATATATATATATATATATATATATACACATACTTCGGTGCCGCCCGACAACTTCTGCCCACCCGAACCCGTCCAGTGACCTTAAGAACATTGGTTCCTGGTACTCGAGTCACTTTTGGGGTTGCCTACGATGTGGAACCACCATGTTTTCCTTGTGATTTGATGCCCATGATCTCAAGATCTATGGTGCAAAAGACTGAGCTGAAAAACAATCTCCATCACCCGATTCAAAGCAGTCAAAGGCCATTTAAAATTTTTGGTGTTCAATGTCTTTAGTTATTATTGGGGTGTGTATATATTATTTTAATATAAAGGATAATGACACAATTAAGGTTAGAGTACCTTTAAATCCACCCACTGAATCTTTGAGTTCACCCATGCTGAAACACATTGACTGCATTGAATCAGGCGATGAAGATTGTTTATCATCCCAATATTTCACACGATGGATCTTGAGATCATGGGTGTACCTTCAGACGGTTGCTTTTTTATTTCATGTGGTATACACCCAAAAAACTGACCTTAAAATCAATTTTGAGCTTACACGTGATGTTAATGTCACTTTTTTGAGATTTGTGCCACGTGAAATAAAACACTGACTGTTTGATGGTACGCCCATGACCTCAAGATCCATCTTGTGAAAGATTGGGAGCATAAACGATCTCGATCATCTGATTCAACGCAGTCAATGTTATTCAGCGTGGGTGAACTGAAAGATTCGGTGGGTGGATTTAAAGGTACTCTTAAGGTCATTAAGTCAGTTGTCCTTTTCTCTAATCTCTTTCTTCTTCTCTCTCTCTCAACCCTACACATCACGCCGCCTACCTAACCCTAACCCAGACCTTTTCACCATCACCATCATCCTATCAACTCCAACTAAAAATAATGATATATTGGATTGGCTTGGTAACCACTAATTGTAGATGTTATTGACTGTGTTGACTCAAATGATGGAGATAGTTTTTTATCCCAATCTTTGACACCAAAGATCTCTAGATCACGGCGCATTTATCAGATGACACACCATGTGGTACAAATCCTAAAAAGTGACCCGAGTACCAGGTCACATGGCACTCCGACATCTTACATAATACTAACTCTTAGCAGATGTGAGTGGGCATCATATTTAACACAGCCCGCTTCGCACCTGTATTAACACTTTTTTGTAATAGAAAATAGAACTGTTTTGGTAATAAAATTACTTCAGTGACATTTCTGGAGAATAAACTCTTGATTCATTGCTTGAATTAAGCCTTTAAGAGTCAAATAAATTGGAAGTGAATAAATGTTTTAAAGAAAGTAGCCTTAGGTTAAATGACAATGAAGGCTTTCTACTTATATAGTACACAAATGACCGTTCATGGGATGACCAATTTGTGCCCATCTGATACAGTTGATGGCACAAAATGCTACTTCATGGGACTCAGCCTTGAGGTTGGCTTTTTGCTCACGTGCATTCCACTATTACCAATAAAAAAAATTCAGTAGAGAAAGTAAATACTTTAAAATGTAAAATCCTACAAAAGGGCAGTAACATGCTTTTTAAGTCGATGAAAAATCCTTTATAACTTTCAACCATGTTCACCAAGTCAGGGTTCGGTGATTCGGCAAGGTTAAAACTCGGCAACTTTGGGAAAGATCGGAGAAATATAAAAAATAAGATTAAAAAGTTTGATTTTTTTTTTTTTAAATAGTTAAAAAGTCACTATTTATTGAAAAATCCGGGAATTATTCCCAAATTAATTGCAAATTTTGCCATTTTTTTACGAAACGTAGAAATTTTAAAAAAGTTGTGGAATAATTCATGATTAATTCGCAGAACCTCAAAATCTTGAGTTATTCGCGAAGTTTTAAAAATTTGTGAATTTGGCGCTATGCTTACCCAGTGTGTTGCAAAGCCTACATGCCTAAACAGTCAGGAAAATAAACATGCTAAACTGATGGGATGGCTTCTGGTCTGTTGGCTATACGGTGACTCTAATGCCTCCAAAATCATTGAGATCTGTGAGGTAAATCTTACTCAATGGATAAGGGTAGCTCAATGGTTTGCTTTTTTGTATGTTAGCTTCAGATGATCTTTGTATGTTAGCTTTTTTGTATCTTTAGTTTCTGTAGTTTGACTAAGATTATTTGTACATGTGCATATATTTTAGGAATTTGCATGCGATGGTGATGACGGCCAGTGATGTCATATGCAACCACATATGCCATTTGGGATGGTTGTATCGCATATGCAATTATGGCATATGCGATGCAGGTAAGTATGCCATTGCATATAGTGTATGCCATGGCATGCTTCTCCATTGGATTTTTTTTTTTTAATATTTTATTTTTAAGCTTCCCCAAGCCCTATAAATCGGGGATTTCTCTTCCTAATGCTTCTTATTCTACAATAATTTTTCTCTTTAGCCTTTTTCTTCTCTTTAGTATGGTCCACTATATTTTTGGTACTATTTTTTTTTTTGATGGAATTTATATTTTTCCTTCCACCTTATAGGATATATTCTTCCCATTCTACAATATAGAGCACAAAATTAATCAAAATATAGTGGCTTTTTATATTGGAAAATTTGGGGATTTTTTGGGAATTTTTGGAAAAAAAATAAAATTGTATGCCATTGCACAATCGCATATGTGATCCGCATATGCGATTGGGCCATGCCATCGCATACCCTTGCATATGCCATTTAACAATATTGATGACGGCAAATTTACGATGATTGTAAAAATGGGATGATCACAAAGAAACAGAAGTTATTTCCGGATTTGGATCAGACGTCCTCAGTTTTTGTGACTACAACATTACATAATAATTTCAAGAATGTGTGCATTTTACAAGTCAGCCACCCTGTTTCTTGTTTGTAACCTTCCACTGAATCAAATCATATAGTAACCCTTAAAATTCTTGTTTGGAATTAATGTGTAATAAAAAAGCTTAAAGTTTCCCTTCTAGACTTTATTAAAATTCCTTCTTCAGATTTTATAAATAAATCCTTGTTGTTGGATGTCATTTTATCCCTTTCAGCTTTGCCTCTTCTGGCTTATCTTTGATTGAAATGTAGGATCATGGAATACTTCGTGATGGTAGCAAGGAGACTATCAATGGAGAGAACGAATTATCAAGGAGGACTCTCTCTCAAGATCTTAACAGGCATGCAGCAGTTGTCCTCGAAGGGAGGGCTTTGGGTAAGTGCCATCCTTTTAGGTGATAAGTAAAATTAGGATCACTCCACAGCACATCTCATATTGATTTGCATGAACACCAATGTGTATAAATAAATCATTTGTTACTCTTGAATTACTGCACTTTACGTGTATGTTGATTAATATAATTAAATTCTAAGAAACTGTCTGCAATTAGACGAGGACCACTACACATTTCAGGACTTGGAAAATATTGCTATTATGCAAAAAAAATAAAAAATTAAAGACAGCAACCTGACATCTTTTCTAGAAACCATGCATCTAGTTGAACTATTTATATTGTTTTGTATTTTTCCTCTCGTTTTATCATCTTTGCAAAAAAGTTAAAACCTAATTGGTTGAGTAAACTTTGAATCTTGAACATTAGTTCTCCTTCTCTTTGCTGCCATTGTCATCATTTCCTTGTCCAAACTATTTAGGGTCAGATTTTCTAGTCTGATTTCTTCACTAATTTTTTCAAGGCTAAACTATGTTCCTCCATAATCCTTCATGCCACTTCCCTTTACTTCACTCAAGTCTCTATTGCTCTTCCCCCTTCTTCTGGTTTTTTATGCTTGTACCGCTGTAATCCTTCTTATGGAGGATGTTTCAGGTCTCTATAGACATGTTCAATCAACATCAAGCAACCTTCCTTAATTTGTTTTCATTTTATCGGGGCTACTCCAAACCTCCTCTTACGCCTTCATTCCTAATTCTAGCCTTTCTTGTGTCTTTATGCAACCACCCCTTACCATATGCATGTCAACCACATGAACTTTGTCTTCCTGTCACTTTTTGTTGCTCAACACTCTACACTATACAGTAATACAGGTCTTACTTTTTGTCTTCCTCGTCTTTTTGAGAAAATACTTTATGCTTTTCTGATAAACTGGGAATATGACTAGCTTGATGACAATGTGGCCCAAACCTTAGTAACTGGGCTACATATCCTTTAATTTTGTATGATATAGTTGATAAGAATTGGATGATATCAACATTATTGTTATTGCAGTGTTTATAACGATCCCAAATTGTTACTGAACAATAGAGGCGGTTGTGTGGTGGGATGTAATTTCCCAATTTACCATGAATTTGTGTTTCGTTCACAGCATTGAGTTTGTTTGTTCTGTAGGCTCAGAATTTGTGTATGAATTTAGTTGAGATTTATCTATTCAATTGTTCAGGAGCTTCCACATGTAAAATTGAGAATTTATCCATGAGCATTGCACTTGAATGCAGACGTGGAGCTAGGAGACACAAGAACTGTAGCAGAAGCACTTGCAAGGTCCAAAAAGGGTTAGCAATATTGTTATTTTTCTATTTTTCCTTGGTGTATATATTCCTGGATCCTTCCATTTGTGCCGACTAGTTGTAACAATGTGATATCAAATGTCGTTCAGCTGAGCTGGCAAATGAAATTCCAGATGAGAATGCAAACCAGGATCGGTTGGAGAGAGTTTTTAGGATGACTGAAATTGAGGATCTTCAAGCACCGCGTAACTTTCCGTTTGCACCTCTTTGTATTAAGGTGTGAATTAATTGTCATGAGTTGCCTGTAATTTTATCAACTGTATGTATCTTACTTCTATTTTTGTTTCTCTTTTTTTTTTTTTATAAAAATAATTTTGCTTTCATCAGGACCCACGAGATTATTTCGATTCTCAACAAGCCAATGCACTTAAAGCTTTAGGCGACTCCAGTTCTTTAACAAAACCAATCAATTGCAGACTAAGCGCCGAGGAAGCTTATGATTCTATAAGGGAACAGATATCTAAGATGAAAGCAGTAGGGTTGAGCTATCCAGTCATTAAACCTGAAGTGGCTCTTAAGGTATAAATGTTTATGTTGCAACTTGCAAGTTTATTTATATATATTTAATCTTCGAAGAAGAAAAAATGCCATCTAGTTCCAATAACATGTGGTGAGGATAGTGTCATATGGATTTCATTCGCTAAAAACCCAAGACTCCCAAAATGCAATTCCTTCTTCGCCTCATTCTGGATAGCCACTTTCGTAATCTTGTCATATTAATTTCATTTAATCATCTTATTTGTAAACCACCAATACGTTTAGATACTCAAGCCAGATATCAACCATGCTCACCATTGTGAAATCCCTTTCCAACTTTTGAAATTTTTTACATCACGAACAGAGCATTGGGGAATGTAGACATGAAATAAACTGGTGAATGAAAGGTTCTGCTTTAATGAGTGTAAGACAGTGACTCAATGAGAGCAAGTTTTTCTTTTCAAATTAATAATTTCTTTTTAAAATTTTCAATGATTGAATCTCATATGCCTTTTGGAAGCTTTCTAATGCAAGGGAAAAGGCCAAGGTAAATTAGTGGCAGTCTTCCCCACTTACACATAAAGTGTCTCTAATTTCTTTAAGACTTTGTATCAGGTACCTGACTCGAGCTCCGATGCTCTTGGTACTTGGGTCACTTTTTAGGATGTGTGCCATGTGGAATTATAATGTGTGTATGTGGCATGGATCAAAATTTCGTCCGATACCGATACGTATCGGATGATATGTATTGGTATCAAAACTCACCGATACGGTACCGTATCGGTGGTTTTCCATACATTTTATCCAATTTTTTCCAATGTACCGGACGATACATTCAATGACCGATTTGTATCGTCTGATACGTATCGGTTTTGGGCTCGGACGATACGTATCAGTTTTCCGAAATTTTAACCCTTGGTATGTGGTTTGACATCCGTGATCTCAAGATCTATGGTGCAAAAGATTGGGTTGAAAAACGATCTCCATCGTCCTATTCAAAGCAAGCAAAGACCAATAAATTTAATGGTATGATGGATTTACATGGTATCCATTAATTGTGGGTTGTCTTTGATTTGCTTGATTCAGATGAAAAAGACAGTTTTCATTCCAATCTATTGCATAAAAGACCTTTAGATTGTGACACACCTTTCAAATGGCACATATGATGATTCCATGTGGCACACATCTCAAAAAGTGACCCGAGTACCAAGTGGCCTGGCTCTCTGGCCACATACCTAATACTAATTCTTCTTTTAAATGCTCATCCTCCACCCTAACATTGACAATCTTACTGTTTTCCAATATTCATCTTTTTACCGGAGAAAACTACATAAAATCCTAAACCTTTCAACATTTCAACTTACACCCCACAAAAAATAAATGCGCCTTATCGACATATTATAGGTTGACTTTGTAAGCCCCCCCCCACCCACACACACACACAGACACCCACCCACCTACCAACCACCCCAAATGATCATATCTAACAGTTACTCTAAGCCTTTCACAACCAAATCAAATAGGAAAGGTGACAAAGATTGCCTCTTTGCAATCAGTGTTACTTGAGACATGTGGAATGGATGCCAAGTTTCAAGATATCATAGGTGATACCGGAAAATTCGCATGCTAACCCTAAAATAATGTAAATCCCGCAAGATAAGGGTTAGGATTCTCGCTCTTCAATTAAAACAAAAACTAAAAGGGAAAATAAGGGTAGAGGAAGATCCAAGGAATCGCTCCAAGGAAGAAAGTTGGCCTCACACCAAACCGCAAGCGGGAATCGAAGAATCGCTCTCTGTTTTGAGAGAATCACACCCTCACGAAAGTTTAGAACTCTCAATTTGCATAAACAATTTTCATTAACCAAAAACTTCTAATAAAAGTGTTTACAAGCCTTTAAATAGGCTAACCAATGCATAAAATTAGAAATCCTAGTATAACTCTAATTCCTAATTCAAGTAAAAGAAATATCTTAATTCTTCTAAAACAATCAAGTCCTAAAACAATAAGGAAACTAATCCTATTTCTAATAAAAGAAACAACTCTTACTTTCTAAAATAAAATAATAAAAGATACTAATCCTAATTTAATTAGGATTCTTGAAATTTGTCACTTTATGTCCAGCTTTCGAAAACTGACCATAACTTCTTCAATACTTGTCGGAATTGCTCAAATTTTGGCTCGTTGGAAAGCTATTTTGATAAGCTTTCAAATATGACCAATTTCGCATCAATCCGACTTCGTTTGACACTTCAAAATAGGCCAAACATAAAAGTGACGGGATTAAATGTTGAAGACCCTAATAAATTTTAGATTTTCTTCTTTCTGATCAAACGGATCTTTAATGGGCCTTTTTTAAAATCCCATTCATGAGTCCACTTTCTATTTTGACATCTCTTTATTCGACCACGATTTAAACAGGTGGATCTAAAATTCGCATCAATAGGTGTGTGCACGACAATTTTTGAAAATTCCAATCATGTGGCACAACCATAACAGAAGTATATATAGAAAAAAGTTAAAATAATTTGTAAACAAAAGGGAAATATTAGAGAGGTAACTGAGAAACCTACTTGAAAAGTATAAATATGTCAAGAAACAATCTTTTGTATTATATTAATAATTTTCAAAGATCTAGATTATTTCATTTATGATTTGTTCCTTATGGGTGTGTTTGGATAAAAACATGGAAAATGGAGGAGGATTATTTATTAGGCCTACATTTTCCCATGTATTCTTAGCTTGCAAGAATCTATAGGATACCTTTTGTTTCCCATCATTTTCCATTGTTTGGATAGCTCTGTTGATAGTCTAGAGAAATTGCAGGAATCTATTGAATACTGTGTGACTTAAGGAGGCAGTTAATGCCATTTTCTGAGGGCTCGGGAAATTGAATTCGATTTTCCTACTCTAAACTTGGAAAATAGCAGAAAATGGAGGATTATTTTTCCGATGCATAAGTTGCATCCAAGTGGTGGAAAGTGATGAATTTACAAATCTGACCCTCCGGATTCCGTCATTTTCCCAGTATCCAAACAAACCCTAAATGATTACATATTTTACTGGGTTGAATGAGCACACTTCGATAGTATTAGATGGTTTTTTTCTGTGTATCTCTGGAAGTCTCGTATCATGTTAAGGAGTGTCCAAGTTCCGCAAAGTGTCGACACGGCGTAAATCCTATGAATAAAAGGCGTCCACGTGACATTCAACCCCTATGAGCTTTTCGAAAAACAGTGAACCAAGGTAAAGACCCAAGCCGAAGAGTAACATGCTCTTATTCATTTCCTCCAAATGAACCCAAATTCATATTTTAATCATCATCATCATCTAGTCCAGGAAGTCTCAAACAGCCATTTCATAAGCCTTTTTTCATATATCTGCCCTATTCCATATCGATATTCAATGCATTCATTGGTAATAATTGGCACATCAAGGTTTGGTGACCAAGAACAAATGGTTCTTGATTGTCAACATAATTTGATTAATGAGCATATTCAATGGTCTCGTGAGGACTTTAACTATAATATGATAGACACTACCGAGCACACTTATGAGCCTATATTCCGTTAATTCATCATCCTCATTTTTTCAGGGTTATGGAGACAGGAGGTATGTAAGACTTTGCCGATGTGAGTCTTCTCATAAAACTCATTGAGAATTTCCATAATTTCCTCCAATAAACTCCAAAATGTTTAAAGAAAGCTAAGGTAAAAACACCGACATTCATGGCCCTATCACCCCTGGAATAAAAAATCATCCTTGTTTGGCTCGTGTTCAATTTTAAATTTACTTTCCAACTCATCCCTACGGATAAGGGCCACATCGATAGAACTAAATTATATACCCTCCAACAGGTATTTTCCATTTTTGGGGTTCGTAGATATTCTTTACAATCTTCTCAAGGAAGCACGGATACTCCATTTTTGGTAATGTATCTATATCATATCCGTGTCGGATACTGATACTTGAGGGATACAGCTGCATGCGTATCCTAGGCGTTTTTGAAAAAAATAAATTAAAAGAGGAAGAAGAACAAACTGTGAGTTTGGGATTTAGGGGTTTTTCTTAAATGAAGAAGAAGAAGAAGAAGAAGAAATCAAAGAAGCCTACTTGGGAGCCTACCAGCGTGCAGCCTACCCATTCATAGTTAGTTTCTCTAAGTTTTTTTTTTTTGTTTCCTTTTTGTTTTCTTTTTCTTCTTCTTTTTCTTTTTCTTACATTTACTAACCTAAAATATACCTAAAAATATGTAAAAAAAAATTAAATTTATATACATGTATCCCCCGCGTATTGTATCTTGATTTTTTGAAAATTATTGTATCACTGTACTCGTATCCGTATCCGTGCTTCTTAGAATCTTCTACATTTTTCACACCAACATCATTTCTATTTCCAACCTGGAAGCCATCAATCATCCAGACTGGATACGTTCATCCTTCTAGCTCTGGCCATGACATGAAAGAACTCTCTATTTTTATCCCCCTCTTTAGCCATCAGACTCCCAATTTTTGTCGCTAACTTATTTTCTCTTCCCTAATCCTTCGATTTTTACTTATCCATAAGAGATGCTCTTCTTTCCTCTTCTTCCTCATCAGATCCGATGATTCCTATTTTAAATCAATGTTTTGTAGTTCTTGGAGTATCTCTCCTTTTCTAACTAAGATTGAGCCAAAACTTTTCCTCTCCCGAATTTCAGCCTCTTCAATTTTAATATGAACATATAATATAGGACTACCATTCACAGACCTTTGTCATAAATTCTTACGACTCCAACTACATTCTCAAATTGGAAAGAGGTTCGCCCCGAACTTGATGCAGAGCATTTCCCGGATCAAAACAACCCAGACATCTGTGTTGGTGGGCCAGAAATTGGGGAGAAAATGGGGCCCAGCACAACCCAAAAAAAATATGAGTTAAAAAGGGCTGCACCTGGGTCTTAAACAGGGCCAGTACAGGTGGTTTTAATAAGTCTGAAATGGGTTCTCAAATAAAGACCCACTCGGTCTTTATTGAACTCCATTATTGGGCCTGATTTTGGGTCACATAATCCACGTCACAGGTGGATGTCGGAAGTTCTTTGGGCTGCAAAATTTTATTAGAGTTAGCTTTGAGGGTCCTAAAAGATTGGAGGTCTCAGTGATTAAATGTGAGAAAGTTGTTGGAGATCTCAAGTCCTTAAAAGTAGGAGTTAGGGTCTTGGTGAATTTAGATGTTTCAAAATTTTATATTCCTTTTTTATCTCTTAGTAAACAAAGTCCTAGCATTTAGGAATAGAATTAAAATAGTTTTAATCTCTTTCCTGATTTAGTTTTTAGTAAGAGTTCAAGTAGGATTAGGGGTTCTAAAAATATAAGTTAGGATAGAATAGAATTTATTCTCTTATATGTTGTAAATAGCAGAGAATTAATAAATATTAGTGGGGATTTTTTTATGAGAATTGTTTTGAGAATACATTCGAGAGGAAGGAAAACTCGAGGCTTTTCAGCCTGCTGCCAGTGACTTTTAAGTCAGATTTGAGGGTTATCATCCTCCATTACAGGAAGATCTGAAGGTCTTTGAAACTCAGTGCTGTGGTGATTTAATTCTAGCGGGTTTTTTCCCCACTAATCTCTATTTTCAAATATCGAGTGTTGTGTATCCACATCAAACTTCCAAATGTAGCATGAAGCAAAGTTTTGCGATGATAAAAAAATAGCCCCGACAAACCAAAACAGAAGCAAATTGGGGAAATAAGATTCCCAATGACTGGTTCATAGGAAACGATCAAGCCATAATGGCACCAGGTTACCTTGATTATATGACCATGTGAAAGAGACGTTACTTTTAGGGATAGTCGCCGGTTCCTCGGAGATAATTAACTGCGCAAAATCTATTTACCCCTCTCTTCTCGTGGGAGAATCAAATGGCAGTGAAATCATCCCCAATACAGCATGAGAGCTGACACTCACCCCTCGGGTTAGTCTGCCCCAAACTTCCCTATGTAGCATCAAGCAAAGTTGCACAATGATCGAAACTAGCCTCCACAAACCAGACAGAAGCAATTAGGGAAGTGAGATTCCTAATCAGCAATTTATAGGAAGTTATCAATCTATATTGGCACCGGGTTCCCTTTGATTATGCGACCATGTGGAAGATGCACCACCCGTATGGATATCCACCAGTTTCTCAGAGTTAACAAACTGCACGAAACCTCTCATGCTAGCCGGTATATGGCTTCCCCCCTCTTCTCTTTAGAGAATCAAATGACATTGAAAGCACCCGTAGTACACCATGAAACCCGCCACTCATCCCTCACATTGGCAAGCTAAAGTCAGAAGGTGCCCCTAAATGCTGGCTCATTATGACCATTACCTATTGTGAGCATCCATTTAAAAACTATCCAACGTTTGCCCGAAGTGAATGAAAATTATAAAGAAACTAGTCTTAAACATTCATGTTATCCACCACTGAAGGATCCCATTCTAACGAATATGCCTCTGGCTGATCCGATAGCATCTAATTGAGCCCACTGCCATATGTTTGTTGGACATAAAGACCGAACGACTCTCCCATCACAGCCCACTAAATTTGTTTCATGGAAGGAGTAGGTTGTTGGTTGCTAATGAAATCCTTGATTGATGCCCTTTTCTCACTGCTCCTAAACCTCTATACGATCCAAAGACGGAATCTTCATTGATAGCCAGTCAACATTTTTCCTTCCCTTCCTTCTTATATCAAAGCCCATTAATTTTTTATTACAGTGAGCTGAAGACTGCAGATTAATCCGCCCTGTATCCTTTATGTTTCCTGTCAACAGTGCTACTCTGTTTGTCATTCATTCTCAATTTACCTCGATTTTCCAGGAAACAGAGCAAAGCCTAGAATTCGGTCCAAACCAATCAAATGACAGATTAAATGCCTTGATTAGCAGCAATATTTTGGATTTGACCAGTTCCCAGTTGTGTTTCATCTGTTGATCCTATCCTCTGATCATCGGAGTTATAAGTTGAGCTGTTGCAGAGGCAGTGTTATTAGTTCCTTTCACGTAGAAGCAGCTATCCTGAAAGGCACTTGTGTGTTTTGCAAATAATTATTACATGTAGAACATTCATTAATTTGTTTAGACCTATTAGAAAATTATTTGCCAATATTTATTAATATCGTATAATTATCAGTTCAGTTGTTCATAACTTCATAAATTGTATGATTAGTTGGCCTTATGTTGATATTATATATGCTGCACTAGATCAAGAAACCATAATGAACACCAAAATCATTTGATCTAGGTTCATAATGGGTTGACTCAGCATCTCTCAAGTACTAAATATAATATTGGGAGGAATCCGCAAGAGAGTGTCCTTGATAAGCTGCCTAACAGAACGAAAGAGGAACTACTGCATGTAAGTTTACTTTCCTGCATTTTTTCTTAGAATTATCACCAGTAGGGTATCTGAAATCGATCAACTAGTAGCTGATTCTGGAAGCTTCATGTAATACAAAACCCTTTTTTATGCTTAATGGGAAGTTTATTCAGATCAATGCCTTTAGGTGGTTCTCACATTAATGTTAATTTATCTTTTATTTTCAGCACTGGACATCCATTCAAGAGTTACTGCGCCATTTCTGGTCGTCATATCCGATTACTACTACCTATCTTAACACAAAGGTAATTGCTTAAACAATCTATTCAAATATACCAGTTGGGCTTCTGAGAATGTGAAACGGTTCAAATATTTCTGCGTTCATAATTCCTTTATTCTCAAATGTGAAACAACTGGCTCTTTTATGTATTTGGAGTTGTTTCCTTTTGTTCAGTTTGTAGTTATAAATATTTATCTAAAGGACAAGGAGTATCTCATCTCTGTAAAACTAATGAATTAAAGTATAATGGTTGCGCTTTTGAGAATGTGAACCACTTCAAATATTTCTGCTTTCATAGTTCTTTTATTCTCAAATGTGCACACACTGGCCCTTTGATGCATTTGGAGTTGTTTCCCTTTGTTTAGTTTTTAGTTCACTTTTTCATCAACTAAAATTCTGTATTTCTCAAAAGGGCAAGGAGAATCACATCTCTGGAAAACTAATGACGTAATAGGTACCAGAATTTGCACTTCGTGAAATGGTAACCTCACCCCAGTTTACACGTGTCGTGGATTTTGTTGGTTATTTTTATGATGCGGTGCACACCTAGTAAATTGGTAGTGCACCCTGAAAGCTTGCCACCCACTTTTTTACAAAAGTTCGAACAGAAACCTTCAGCCATCGTTTGTACACATCATCTTCTTCATTTGAACTCTTTCCTGCCATTCTCATCGAGCTTCTGGCGATCCTCTGCCCATTCACCGTTCTCCGGCGCATTCAAAGTCTTGTACGAGATATTTTCAGTTATTGTTCCTTGTTCATCTTCATTTCCTACAAAACTGGGTGATTTTCTGCTTTTTTAATCAACATAACCAGAACAATCACAAACTGGACACTGGTAGCAAATTTTAAACAATTAACAAAGTGAAGTTAGATTTGATTGATTCTAACATGGTTTTCTGAACCCCGTCGGTGGTTTCCTACTGCATTACAAAGGTATTCGTTGGTGGCTTCCCACCAACCTCTTATAATACTGTTGGTAGATCCCACTAACAGATCTCAGAACATCGAGGAGGTATGAGAGATCTCAGTGGCCATCCGCCTAGTAGGTGTTAAAGAGTTATAGTGGCTATCCAGAGAGAGAAATTTTTATCTTTTATTTTGGTACTCTCAGCAGTGTTTTTCAAGCACGCCCCCCTTGTTTTTATAAAGAAAAGTTCATAATTAATTATTAGATGGGTTGCAAACAAAGAACAAAAAAAAAGTCGTATTAAGAATGATCAGGACT
Organism: Chloranthus sessilifolius; assembly: GCA_021018995.1. NCBI lineage: Eukaryota > Viridiplantae > Streptophyta > Magnoliopsida > Chloranthales > Chloranthaceae > Chloranthus > Chloranthus sessilifolius. The sequence continues at coordinate 5,120,374 of JAJIZI010000016.1, read as the reverse complement.
ATATATCTTTTTTGATGTTTCTCTGTTTATATGAAAGATGATGAAAGAGTACTCATACATAAATCTATGGTGTTTTAAACTTAAGAGTAAAATGAAACCCTGGCCTTTTCAGATCTAAGTAAAAACTTTTATCGGGTAGAACAATACCGAGATAGGCTTCTTTTCATATACATCAAACAATAATTGTCATTGCAGTTTCAGCTCTGGTCGAGTTCCTTTAGCGTGCTGGGGGCAGAGAGCCTTCCGGCGTGTAGAGTTGGCTGGAGATGGGGAGACGAGTGTTCAAAGAGTTTGGACAAGTTTGGAGACGAGTGGTCGAAGTGTTTGGACGGGTTTGAGAGAAGAGTCGTGAAGAGTTAGTGGGTACAATTGCACGAAAACTTTAAAAAAAGGTGAAAACTAAAGGGATGCCCAACTAGCTTGGTGTATTTGCTAAAGGGTGTATCTACCTTTCAAGGGGTGCAAATACCAGTACCCTGAACTAAATTATACTGGTTTATGTTCATAGAAGAAAAAGGTTGATTAATGCTTTTGGAATGATGACTTTATCATATATGAATGCTACTAGTATAGGTAAATAAGTGCTATCCTGCCATGCCTCTGTTTAAAATTACTACGTTGCACTGTGGAGATGATGACACAATGAAGAGAACAGGAGTGCATGGATCCTGGTGTCGGCAAAAAGCTGGAACTGAACATGTGAGGATGGGAATGATCAGAGTTTCCGTCTCATTTGAACTCGTGAAATGAGATCATGTCGGAGTAGAGAAGGATATGTGATACTGAAATTTGAAACTCGACATTACTGGGGGGAAACTGCCAAGTATTAGTTTTGAATATATATATATACACACACACACACACACATATGCATTGGTATAGAAAATTATGATCTTTAACTTCTAGTTTGCTATCCCAATGATGCATTTATTTGACAGAGCCTTTGTGGGTCAGGTTAGGGTCATGAAAGAAATCCCAGCACTCTTATGTCTGTTTCAGAGCAAGCAGGTCATTGCAATCCAAGAAAGCCTTCCCTGGACATAGTTGTCACGTCTCCAATGCGTGTGCTTTTACTAGGATTTTTTATGATTCTCCTGTTCATAGTTTCTTTTAGATTTAACAGGACTTTGTGCTGTGTCATTTGCTGATTTAGCTTTATTACAGGTAAGTAGACTGAAGGATGCGATGACACAGATATATCTCAAATTACAGGTACACTTGAAAAAAAAATATATCTTTAGATTTTATTTTGTACCGCTGTCTGGATCATTCTGCAACTTAGTGTGATCTACGTAACAGCTACATTATATTAACTCACTGCATTTAGTATTCCACTATTTTATGTTGTCACAGAAGAAATTTTGTCTATTGCTTATAATTCTCACTCAGATTCTGTTTAACAAGTGCTTTTACTTTTTGAAATACAATTTCCCTAATCTCCTCCTAAACTTTTGAATTCCAGGAGACAAAGGAATCTGTGCAGTCAGATTTCCGGCATCAAGTTTCTCTCCTCGTCCAACCAATGCTTCAGGTATATTTTTTCAGTCTGTATTTGTTTGCCTGATCTTTTATTTCTGTGGCTCACATCAAACTTTAGAGGATGAACGGAACAGCTTGAATTTTCAAATAAACAGAAAATATCGAAATAGACTTGGTTTCTCATGTGAGACGGGAATTATTGGTTCCTCTGAAACTGGCAAATGATCTTGATTTATTTTTCCAAACTGATGGTGTAGGGAATAACAAATTAATACCCTATTTGTCCTAGATATCAGAATACAAAGGTGAAAGTCCTGTGTAATACAGAGTTTGCTAGGTTGGTTTAAATGACCTGAATGTGCTTACTAATCTAGCTTTTTCCAAGGTGAAATTAAATGTCAGTGTATGCAGTTTAGAAAAATGGTGACCTTGTTCCTTCTAAACAGTATCTTATCTGTATTCTTAACATTGTGGATTCTAAACGAAATTTATGGATCTAGAAAAATAAATTTAAGGATAGATCTTTATAGAGCATTTTTTTAAATCATAAATAAAGGATTCCAAGAAGAGAATAATACAGCCGCTGCCATGCTATGCAACCAAGCTAGGTCCCGATACTGAAACCTGAGCTGGGACCCCTCTTGGCGAACCCATTTACAAGGCTGTTCACCTCACACAAAGTGGCTGAAAGAGAACAATCATGTAGCTCTCAGATCCCCCAATCCAATCAAAGAAATCTGCAAGATGCCTTGGATACCTACTGCCACCGCCTTGATTGACGCAATTCGCAATGCAAAACATATGCAAGGTCACTCTTTACGATCATCAGTAATGAGGGCAACGTTTGTAACACCTTCAAGCCAGCGAGAGGAGCAGATTAGGCAATCAACGTTTGCACATAATTTGATATAGAAAAACAGATTAGCTGATCAAGTGCCCTTCTCAAACACATTTAAGTACAAATCAAACCTTGTACCTCTTCATAAACTAGTTCCTTTAACTCTTAAATTTCCTGCAGTTAATTCCCAAAGTCATGGATAAATCACTATTAGTATACATTCTTCATGAATTTATATTGAGTGTATAAGTTTCTAGTAAAAATCAATTAGTTTAGCCTTTGTTTTTACTATAAACTGATTCTTTTTAGGCTTGCATGCTCTTATTGAAATAGGCTCTGGATGCTGCCTTTGCCCACCATGATGCAGAATCGCAGAAGAAATCTGTGAAGACTACGGAAAGACCAAACGGTTTTGTTTCGTAAGAGCTTTACCAAGTTTTGAGCAGAAATTTTATAACCAAATTTTGTTGTTTGTGTGTTACATGGTCGATTAATCAATCAAACATAATTTATAGTTGCATGATAGTTTCCTGGGTTTTACATGGAGTGCCAGTGCCGATTCACTGGGCTGAGTTACTGGATTCACTGGGATTTCGAGTAAGTCCGAGTCAAGTTTGCTCGAGTTAAGTCTGAGTCAAGTCGAGATTACCTTGGGATGATGCAACCAAGGTTCATAAACAATCCTTGTATATGAAATATTGTTGTTGGATCAGGTTTTAGAAGCCCAATCTTTTTAAAAAGTGTTAAAACTGTCCTTTTTACTGTTTAACGAACATATCTTTCCATTTTTTTATAAATATATTTTTACGAATATTTACTATATTCTTAAGTTGAGGCGAGTCTAGTTTATCTGTGTTTTGAGTTAACTCAACCGGACTGACTTTCTGAGTTGAGTCGAGTTTTCAAACCTTAGTACTGACCTAGTTGGCTGCGAGCATTTCAAGGAGGTGGAGGTTTTGAAGGCCGGCCAATTGGGACCTTGAAACTAATATGAAAGCCCCATTGGGATGTACCGGCGGTAGCGGAACCAAGTGAGAGCCAGTGCAGGCGAGCGCCCACACTCAGACCCCCAAAAAATACTAATCATAAATAATAATAATAATAATAATAAATTATTATTAAAAGCTTAAAACTGGGCTCCAGTGTGCCCTTCCTCTATTTGTTGTGCGGATTTCTGCTCGAAATTCCGCCAGAGATTAATCGCAGTGGTGCAGATTATTGTAAAAATCATAACAAATAAATTTTTATTTATCAGAGATTGTAGAACAAACTATTATTAATTATTATTAAAGAGCTCTCCTCGGCACCTACGAAAGAAAGCAAGCGATAGAGCTTTGAACCAACCTCCTCTCCAGCCATCAGGCCCAGCACTCCCAAAATACACCCTTCTCTTTTCGTATCTTATTTTATTTGCTCTTTTCGGGGCAGTGCATGAAGAGATTGCACGGGTCAATCTCCACCCGTCAAAATATGCGACCCAATCTTTGAATGCGCCCATGCTGAAAACTCGTTGACTTTTTTGAATCAGATGATGGAGATGACATGTCATCCCAATTTTCCACACGATGGATCTTGAGGTCATGGGCGCACCATCAGACGATCAATTTTATTATTTCACATGACACATATCCCAAAAAAGTGACCTTAACATCATGTGGTACTTTTCACGCTAAAAATTGATTTCAAAGTCTCTTTTTGGGAAATAAAAAATTGATCACCGGTGATATGTTTAGGCTGTGTTTGGGTTAGCTCTTATAAGAGCAGAAGCAACTCTTTGCCTGCTTTCTGTTAGAGTAGATAAAATCTGCTCTGGGATAGAGCAGGCATAGAGCAGTTTTATCACTTAAAATAGCTCCCCGCCAGAGCAAATGGGGCGAGGACTTGTGTTACCAAATGTAAAAGTAGTTCTCCCCGAGAGCCAAAAAGTGAAAGAGCTGCTCTTTGTCCCAAAAGAGCTAACGCAAAGGCAGCATTATAATCTCAAGATCTATAATGTGGAAGACTGGGAATAAAACCAATCTCCATCATCTAATCTAAAGAAGAAGAGTTGATATTAGGTGCCCGACCCATACACTACTCTTGGTGTACAGGTTGGGCACCTAATATATAAGAGGGCTGCTAGGCGCACAAAATTTGTTTAATATATCTTTATTTTTAATATTCTTTGAATTTTTAAACTTTTTAATCTTATATTTATTTTTTCCTCCAATTTTTTCTATGGCTATTTCTTGAACTTAACGCATTTCGCCGGATTTTTCCTCAAATTTTTCTGATCTTGCGCCATAGTGGCGAAAATTGTTTTCGGCAATATTTCGCTAGGGGATCGTTTTCGGTCCATTTTTGATAAATTTCTAGAAAAAATAGAAAAAGTTTGGGGAAAATTTCGGGGAGTACAAAAGATATATATTAGAGATCATATTTATAAAAACCTTACTTATTATTTAAAAATAATTAAAATTTTAAATTTTAATTATTCTTTGCAAAATTTTGAGAAAATCACCAAATTTCGCCGAAAGTTTCATTGGATCCATGTTTCGGCGAACTTCGGAGAATTTTGCTCAAGTTTATTACTATAACTTGCGCCCCTACTAGATGAAAATCCTGATTCCGCCACTAGTTATAGGCATGTGTACTAACATGTAGTATGTAGACTTGCTAATCCTTATTTCCAAACTTATGAAATTCTTAGGATATATATATATATATATAAGCTAGTAAAAAAAAAATGTAATGAATTTAACTGATAGCATGATATCAGTGAATGAGGATCCTAAAGCTAAACCCATGTAGCAATCCTTCTTTTCTTGGCTCATGTTGAGCTATAAACTCATGACCATGGATAACCTCTGCAAAAGAGTTCTGATTATCTGTTCTATGTTGAGTACATTCCGAGGATATAGATCATTTAGTTTTTAACTATTGTTTCTCAATTTTTATTTTTATTTTTTTGATCAACAAGATGAAATTTCATAATAGGTGTGATGGTTTGGTCTGAGCTTTTACAGGGATCCATTGTCCCACGATGGATTTGTGTAAAGAAGACTTTTGGTTTGAGTTGGCTAGTATGTCAGTTAGATGGGATTCTCCTTTGGTGTGTGGGGGAGATTTTAATGCAGTTAGATTCTTCCATGAAAGAATTGGTGTGAGAAGGGACAAGAAAGGGATGAGATTGTTTAGAGTTTGATATGAAAGGTGGTATATTTACTTGGTCAAGTCTGCAAGAAACTCCAAAACTTAGTTGGCTGGACCGGTTTCTTTGCTCTAGCGATTGGTTAGAGTTGTTTCCAGATGTTTTGCTAGAAGGTTTATCCAGACCCACATCTGATCACATTCTTATTGTGCTTTGATGTCCAGTTTGAGATGGTGGTCCTATGTCGTTTAAATTTGAAAATATTTGATTATTGGATGAAGGCTTCAAAGATTTGATGAAGATTTGGTGGCATCAGTTTCAGGTCCAGGTCCAAGTCCAAGGTTGCGCTTCGAATTGCTATGAAGTTGAAGGGAATCAAAGAAGAAATTAAAAGATGGAATCAACATAATTATGGTAAGGTGGATAAGGTTAAAAAAGATATCCTTAAGAAAATAAAGATTTTGATGCCTTAGAAGAGACGAGGTCGTTGAATGAAGAGAGATCAGATCTGAGAACCTCTCTCAAAATGCATTTCAATAAAAAATGTCTTGAAGAAGAAATAATGTGGAAACAAAAATCTAAAGTTCATTGGCTGCTTGAGGGGGATAACAATACCAAATTTTTTCACACAATTGCAAATGCTAAGAATAAGAGGACCTACATTAGTCATTTATTGTGGAAGGAAGGAGGATCACAAATGAAGAGGAGATTGGGTTTGAAATTGTAAAATTCAATGAGGAGCTATACTCATAAGATAAAGTGCATAGACCGGTATTAGATTGGTTACACTTCAAGAGTTTATCCAATAGTCAGAAATTGAATTTAGAGGGAGAGTTTTTGGAAGAATAAATTAAAAATGTTATTTTTTAAAGTGGTAAGAATAAAGCACCAGGGCCTGATGGTTTTACTGTGAAATTTTCCCCATGTTTTTAGGAGTTAGTCAAAGGAGATGTTATGGAGATATTTAAAGAGTTTTATGAAAATGGTACGGTGGATTGCAGCATTAGCTCAAATTTCATCAATCTTATTCCTAAAAAGGAGATGGCGGAAGAAATCAAAGATTTCATACCTATAAGCCTATTGGGAAGTGTATATAAAATTCTCTCTAAGGTTCTTGCTAACAGATTGCGTAACGTGATAAAGGAAATTATCTCGGTGAACCAAGGTGCTTTCATGCAGGAGTGGCAGCTGTTGGATGTGGTGGTAGTAGCTCATGAAGCTATTCACTCAGTTCATAAAGGAGGAAGGGAGGGAATAGTATGAAAAATTGATATGGAGAAGGCATATGATAAAGTTAGTTGGGATTTCTTATCATATATGATGGAAAGGTTAGGTTTTGCGGAAAGATGGAAGAAATAGATTTGTGGGTGTGTAACTTCACCATGGTTCTCGATTCCGATTAATGGATCCTCAAAAGGTTGCTTTCGTAGTTTCAAGGGGCTTAGACAAGGTGATCCTCTTTCACCTATGCTTTTTAACATAGTTGTTGAAACTTTAAATGGACTGATTGTCAGAGCTGTCAAGTTGGATCAGTTTAAAGGTTTTTTAATTTTCAGAGGGAGAATTAGGGTAACTCATTTACAGTATGCGGATGATACAATAGTTTTTTATGGGTCTAACCTAGCAGAGCTTTAAGCTATTAAAAATGTGCTAGTCATTTATGAAGCGGTATCTAATCAAAAGTTGAACCTATATAAATCTAAAATTTCTGGTATCAGAATGGAAAAATTGAGTTTGATAGCTCTAGCTGAAAGTGTTGGGTGTCAAGTGGGCAAGTTTCTTATTACTTAGTTGGGCTCTCGTTGGGAGTTGGTAAGTCGAAGGCAAAGTTGTGGAATCCTGTTATAAGTAAATTTGAGAAAAAATTAGCAGTTTGAAAAAGTAAAATGCTTAGTAGTAGGGGAAGACTCATTTTGATCAAATCTACTTTATCTTCCACTCTTTTATTCTATTTTTTTATGTTTAGAGCTCTAGAAGAAACTATCAAGCGAATGAAGAAAATTATTAGGAATTTTTTATGGGAAAGGGGGAAGGAAGATGGAGGGTTGGGAATTTAATTAAGAGGTTGGGATTAACTAACATGGCCTTGTTAGGAAAATAGTTGTGGAGGATGGGTGATAAAAATGAACAGAATCATCTTTGCTAGAAGGTAATTAGAGACAAATACGAGAATCCATAAAATGAGAATATCTTCAGAAGTTCGGTTAGTAGAGGGTCGGGATGGTGGAAAAGTATTTGCTCGATCAATGAAGAGTTTAGAAAGAGGGTCAAATTCAATTGAAGTCGTAGTGATAGAATAATGTTTTGGGATGATGTGTGGATTGGTGATTCTCCTTTTAAAGATAGATTTCTGGCTATCTTTAGTATTGCGTTAAATAAAAATGCGTATGTGAATGATGAGTGAGATTATCAATGTTAGTATTATCTGGGATATACATATTTGCATAAATATGAATGTTGAGGAAAAGTTGAGTATGATAGGGTTGTTCCATGTTTTAAATAATTGTCATAGAAATGTAGCCAATCGGGATCTCAGAATGTGGATTCCACATTCCAAAGGTATTTTTTCTGTGAAATCTTTCAATTCGAATCTTCATCGGCAGCCAAGGCAGAATCTAAATTGGGTAAAGGTTTGGAAGAAAAGATTCATTCCAAAATCAAATTTTTTGGATAAAATATAAGTTGGGATAGAATCCTTACTATCGATCAGCTCAATCGAAGGGAGATGAATTTGAGATATAAATGTGTTATGTGTCTTTAGGGAGAAGAATTTGCATATCATCTTCTCATTCATTGTTGGGTTGTTAAAAAAGTTTGGAATGTAATCCTCCAGTAATTTGGAGTCTTATGGGTGTTTTCGGAATCATGTGTTGATGTCTTAGCTGCTTGGATTGAGGTCAGATTTTAAAGAATTAAGGGAGAATTTTGGAATTTTATGGATCTTGCTATTATGTGGTCTCCTTGGACTGGGAGAAATAGTCGAATTTTTAATAGAAAAAGAAAGCATTTTCTATGATTCTTAAGGATGTTCGAGATTTGGCTTTAAATTGTGTCATGATTGGATGTCGTTCAACACATGAAAATGTAGACTTTATTCATGAATGAGATAGTTTGTGCATGTAGTCATATTCCCCTTGTGTATAATTGTACTTTCTGGTAGATTTGGCAGACCCGTTGACTTGGGGTGAGGTTTTTTTGAGTGATGGGTAGCTTTTTTTAGGTTTGCTAGCATCTTGTTGGCCTTTTCTAGTTTGTATTATTTTTTCAGTATAATAAATGTTACTAGTTACCGATAAATAAATAAAAATATTTAAAAAGGATGAAATTTCATAGATAAATAAAATTTACATCAAGATCAGGCAGCTAAGCGAGCAGCTTATGAGCGCCAAACAAAAAGAAAAACAATAGAAAAAACAAAACCAAAGAAAGGGGAAACATGGGAGAAAACAAAGACTACTCCCCCCCTTAGGAGGAGGTTCCAATAGTCCTCAATGTCCTTGGATATGGAGATCGATGATCGATCAAAGGTAGACTTGGTCTGACTAGCTTTTAAAACACTCTTGAGGAAGAGCTACAACATTACATGCAAGAAGCGAGAAGAAAAAGTACTCTTGAGGAAGAGCTAAGGCATTGCATGCAAGGACCCGTATCGACCAATACCGATACCGATACGTATCGGTGCCAATACATATCAGTTTGCCGAAAAACCGATACGTATCGGTATCAATCGATATTTGATACCTTGATCACACGTACCAGTCAGTAGAGCACCAACAGTTGATAATAACACTTAGTAGCTGTCCATTTTTACTTTGAAAATTAAAGATGTAGTAAACTTGAAACCTCAGTATTTGCAAAGTTGAGGAAAGAGTAAAAAATTCTTGTTCAGGCATTTCCTCAACAGTGGGAGCGTAGAGCATGAATCAACATAGTTCCTCAGCTGAGCATAAGGAAATGATATGGGAAATCAAAATAGAAACTAATAGTTCATTAACTTTCGAAAAGAAAAACATATGTAATAAGAAATTGAGTATCCTTAAATACACTCACCGAATCTTTGACGACACCCATGTTGAAAACCTATTGACTGTTTTGAATTAAACGATGGAGATCGTTTTTTGTCTTAATCTTCCGTACAACTGAGATCATGGACGTACCATCAGACAACTAATTTTTTACTTCATGTGGCACATATCCCAAAAAAAATGGCTTTATCATCACGTGGCACTCATCACGCTTAAACCTAATTTTAAGGTTACTTTTAGGGATGTGTGTCACTTGAAATAAAAAACTTAACCCTCTGATGGTAAGTCCATGATCTCAAGATCCATTATGGAGGAGATTGGGACGAAAAATGATCTTCCATCGTCTGATTCAAAGAAGTCAATGGGATTCAACGTGAGTGCAGTCAAAGACTCGGTGTGTGCATATAAAGGTACTCAACAAAGCAGAAGTAGTTTAGAGAGGTGGAAGTGGAACGAAAGAAATGAGTGCAGTTAGAAATTGTAACACTGAATGATATATATACCAATAAAAAAATAAAAAAATTCAATAAGAAAGACAAAAACTCACCGACTTGAGTTGAGATGTAAACATGGAAAACATTGAATTGGAAGAGAAGAATTCGATGTTACCACCACCTTTAACGTCCTTTAATAATGAGGGAAGGTATGTGTCGAATCTTATACCAATCCTCCCCTTCCGGAACCTCTCTCACCCTATCCATTAATTCCTTTGACAGAAATTTTTCCAATCTCAATTCCTGAAGGGAAGTCAGATGCAGCAGTCCTTCCGGAACCTCCTTCAATTTTTCACATCGCTTAATTTGCAAACGTTTAAGTTTGGGCATTGCTCCTTGCTCCACTTTCCACTCCTGTAACCTCATCATAGAAGAAAGTACCAACTCTAGGAGTCGACAAAACCCTCCTGTAGAGAAAACCATTTTCTCTTCTGTAAAACAGTCACCGGCTAAAGACAGAATCTGAAGGTTTGGCAGCGCCTCAAGTGTTGCCAACTGGTCATGCGATAATAGTGTCCCCCTCAACTCTAGTTTTGTCAAGTTTGGTGGGAATTCATCCAATTGAGGTAGCTTCTGCAATTCTCCATTTAAAAACAGCTCATCAAGATGAATATGATGAGAAAATTTCAATGCATTTCGGTGTTTATATAAATCACCAAATATTCTTAAAATTCTCAAATTTGTCGACTTCATTAACACCACATCTGTCCAGCTACCAACTTTTATATATGATAAAGTTTGGAGGTTGTTTGAAGGCTCGTGGGCACCTGAAGGCTCGATACAAGTAAGCCATGGCACTTCTAGATGTCTTAGGTATTGCAACTTCCAAATCCCACTCTTTAGCATAAATTGTCCTCGTGAGGCCATTGCACGTAGGGTTTGTAGGTTGTAAAGGTTGTAAATGGACGATGGAACAGAACGGATCCAACCGAATGCTAAGAACCTTAGATGAATGAGGTCTCCTATTTCTACTGGTATAGCCATAGCTATTGATTCTGTCTCGAGATCTAACACTCTAAGCAATTTGAAGCATCCACATACACGTTTAAGCTGCCTTTGGGGAATAACATGCTGTGATTTAAAGAACAATAGAGAATGGATGTGCCGAGAGGAGAGATTTAGAGAATTGCATGTACCAATGTCAAGAAGGGTTGCAAGTCGACGAGCTCTAACTGGAGCATCTACATTCCCAACAACATCAAGAAATTTATCTTCCTTGGCTTCTTCAATGGAAAGGTCTCTTAAAAGATCATGGATGCGACACGTTTCGACTCGCCCTCTCCAATCCTTACTAGCGACCTGAATCATACTCCTATGGATCAACTCCTCCAAGTGCTCCTCTGCCACATCCTCCAGTGTTTCATCTTCACTCTCTTCTTGATGCACGAATCCTTCCGCAACCCACAATTGGATCAATTTTCTTGCGGAAATCTCCTTATCTTCTGGGAAGACACCAAGATAGAGAAAACATGATTTCAAGTAGTATGGTAAATCATTATAACTTAGAGCTAATATCCTCGAGATCTGATTTTCGTCGTCAGGCAATCTCCGACGAAGGCTCTTAACCACTTTCTCCCACGCCATGGGAGTTTCCGATTTTCTTGACAGGAGTCCTCCTAATACAACAACAGCCAGCGCTAAACCACTGCATTTAGTCACGATTTCTTTCCCAAACTTTTCCAGGTCTGATGGGCAACTGTAACCATCATTCCTTGGGAATGCTTTCTTACAAAACAATTCCCAACATTCATCTTCCCTCTATCAGCTGCCGCACTAGTGTTTTCTGATCGTCTTCAAATCCAACAACCTCCGATTCCTCTGCAACAGGGAGCCTCTTTTCCTTGGGCAATTGGCTAACACTAGCTGAAGTTGAAGATTCCCCCACTTGTAGTTGCACATCTTCCACGCCGTACTTTGATTTGTTTGCAGAGATTCCCTGTACTCTCCTTTTGATGGCCTCAATCTCATTCCCTAGCTCGTGTAGGGTAATCAGTTGGTTGGTGCACCCAAGGAACCTTCTAATGAAACCTGTGAACCCAATGTTTCTCCTTCTTTGCCGTTCTATTTTAAGGACATATTCGTCGATGATATCTTCGGCAGTAAAAGCTATGTCTCTGATCTGACCCACCCAGATAGCCACTCTTTCATTTTCTTTGCGTTTTCCATCGGCAACCTTGAGGAAGGAACTCACCCACTCGAGCTCGTCACGAAGCAATCTAATCTCTCCACCAACTCCACTGAGGAGATTTGCTTCTTGCTGTAGCAGCTCGCTCAATTTACCCAGAAAAAAAGATACAACAGCTTCAGCCATTTCTGTACTGTGCTGTGGCTTCACGGACCCTAATCCAAGATAGATCTCTCTCGGACGATGTTGGTCTGAATATCAATAATTTCATCACAAAAGTCGAATATGCTTTAATTTTGCTTGGTTTGCAAGTTTGCTCCGTTGACTTGTGTGGTCAATTTACCACACAAATTTAGTAAAAATCAGTTATTAATCTTTAAATGTCCAAATTTATATTAGTGGAATTCCATCCATCCAAAATTATATTGATCACTCAATTTTATTTTTAAACTTGAAGCAAAAGTTTTATGGTGTTTGTTTACATAAGAATCATAACAAATATTTTTTAAAACTAAATATCTTTCTCTCTCGATTCTCTCTCTCTCGGCCCACTCTCTCTCTCATTCTCTCTCTCCCCGCGCACACACACACACACTCTCTCTCTCTCTCTCTCTCTTCGGTGTTCTATCTAATCGTTCTAAGTCAAGCTGAATTATAGAACAGAACAATTCTCGTTCTGCGTCATCGCCTGCTTCCTAAAGACGTCCAAGGTTTTTTTGATTTTTTTTAATTTTTTATGATCATTATTAACTTATGGTCTAATAATATGTTATGTTTTAAATTTATTTTTTGAATCTCTATTAACATAATGTATAATTATATGCGTTTAATGATATGCCAAATTATTTTTTTTGTTTTCGATATTTCACACTATTGAGTATTACCCTATTAGGGTTTTAAAGTGATTAACATTTTAATATTAGGGTAAGGGTAGCTCTAAATGAGCCCACGCATTCTCTGACACTTACCTCGGAACCCCTTTAAAACCATTGATTGCATCAGATCATATGATGGAGATTGTCACTACAAAAAATAAGACTATTAGCGGCAGTTTTTTGTTAAAATAATTGCCGCTATTAATACTGTCGCTACCAAAAACTGTTAACAAAAAACTATCATTGTTAATCCTGCTGCAACTAAAAAATGCCTTAATAGCAAGTGCCGCTGAAACCCCTTATTTTTGTAGTGTGTGTTTCACCAAGATCTTCCACAAAAAGGTCTTGAGATCACGTCGCATCTATCAGACAGTTATTGTTTGATTCCACATCTCACATATCCCCAAAATATGACCCTAAAATCATGTTTGAGAGTGGTGTGTGCCATTGCACACAAAGGACATTTTTTGGGGAACTATGAGATGTGGAAAAAAAAAACGGATCGTTTGATAGGTGAGACATCATCTCAAGGTCTATATTATGGTAGATTGTGGTGAAACACGATATCGATCATCAAATTTGAAGCAATCAACAGTTTTTAAGGGGTTGCACACGTGGGCGCGAAGCCGCGAATAGAGATACCCTTAGATTAATGCTAAAATTCAAATTAATTTAAAGCCCTAATACTAAAACTTTGTTTCCCTAATGTCAATTTAATTTTATCTTACTTTTTATTTATATTTTTAAAATTTTAGTTAAGACTATAATCGCCTAATGGATTTGAACCCTCATTCTCTCAACTAATATAATTTTTGTTTAAAAATTTTTTGGAACCCTAATTATCTAGAACCCCCATTGAAAGACATTCCCTAATTATAATTTATAAACCACAATTTTTTTAGAATCCTAATACTAAAATACTTACTTTTATTTTTTTGTTCTTTATTTTGTTAGAATAAATATTCTCTAATTATATATTTTTTCATGATTGTAATTTGTAAATGTGTATTTCTTTATCTATTCATTTATCTAGTAATTATTATATTTTAATTTTTTTAAATGATAATTATTCTTAAATTAAGAGATAATGGATGCAAAAATAATTTTTTTTTCAAAAAAATTGAACCATTCGATCTAGGCATCTAATGGATCTGAACCCTCACTCATTCAGCCCATGTAATTTTTTTTTTTAAAATTTGGAACCTTAATTATTTAAACATAGGGCAGGAGCCATTATCTCATTTTATTATTGTTCTATAGGTATATTATTAGGTTTATGTACTTATGCATATCTATTTTATATGTGTTGGGCTATGTTTCTCTATTATTCTCTAAGTATGCTATTTGTAGTGCCTCAAAAAATTAGGTTCACGTACTGATCCATACATATCATTTCTAATATGCATATCATCTTTTCTCTTAAACCAGTTATGTTGTTAAAGTATTTCAAAAGAAAATCTCATCAATCTGCTTCTAGTCCCTCAATTGTTGACTCTGTAAAAAAGCATAAAGATGTAACGGAGATGAACTTCAATGAAATTCCACATGATCCTGCATTATGAAAGCCAAATTCAAGTTATGATTCAAATGACCAAGACAATGTTAGAAGAGCATATTTATAAATGCACCTTTATCAACCTCGTAATTGTAGTTTTCCCCAAACACTGATTTTAGATACGTTACGTTACGTTGGTTCAATAAACAATGGTTTGACAAATATCATTGGTTAGAGTACACCAAATCGCAAAATGCAACATTTTATTTTTATTGTTATCTGTTTAAGCAAACTATTGGAAAATAAGGAGATAACGACGTTTATGTAGTTGATGGGTTTAAAACATAGAAGAAATATGAAAATTTAAAATTCATGAAGGACAAGTGGATAGCGCTCACAATAAAGCTTATAGGATGTCACAAGATTTATTGAATCAAGAACAACATATTCAGACAGCTTTTGATAAATGCATTCTTCATATACAAATGGAATACAAAACTTGTTTGACTGCATAAATTAAAACCATTTATTTTCTTCTACGTCAAAGACTTGCTTTTCGTGGTCATGACGAATCAGATGAGTCAAACAATCAATGAACTTTTCTTGAACTTTTGAAATTTTATGCTGATGGAATGGAAGAATTTGAAAATGCAGTATTGAAAAATGCTCCACGGAACCTTAAATTAACTTCACATGATATTCCGAAAGATACTATTCATGTGTATGCAAAGAAAATTGCAACATTTATCATAAATGATATTGGATGTTCATTATTTTCTATTGTTGTCAATAAATCTCGTGTTATATATCCATCAAGGAGCAAATGGCTATTTGTCTGCGTTACGTGGATAAATATGGATGTATAATTGAACGTTTATTGGAACTTTATATGTTGAGAAAACTGATGCTAGATCACTCATAAAAACAATCAACAATTAATTTGCGGCACTTGGGTTGAATATATAAAGATTGCGTGGTCAAGGCTATAATGGTGCCAATAATATGTCTGGTGAATTCAATGACCTTAAAATACTTATCATGAATGAAAATGGATCTGCATTCTATGTTTATTGTTTTGCACATTAGCTTCAATTGACTCTAGTTGCTATTGCAAAAAAAAAATTACAAGAATAAGTCACTTTTTAGTGTAGTTTCGAATGTTGTGAATATTATTGGAGCTTCGTGCAAACGTAGAGATCTTCTTTGAGAGAAAGAGACTGTTAAATACTTGAAAGAACTAAAAAGTGGTGAGCTTTTAATTGAGAGAGGTCTGAATCAGGAGACTAGTCTTATTTGTTTTGGAGAAAGACGTTGGAACTCATATCATCGTACACTATCAAGCTTGATTGGAATGTATTCTTCTGTAATTGAAGTACTTGATGAAGTTGGTGGGGATGACTCTGAATTTGAAACAAAAAGTACAACAAATGTCATGTTAAATGTATTGCAGTCAATTGAATTTTTGTATTAGATATCTTAGATCTCGACAATCAACTTGGACATACATTCGTGATATACGTTTTTCTAAAGAGTTTTTAGAAGTGAACGAGATTGATGGTCTTGCTAAGAAAATGGTCGAGACTGTTGGTACGTGTTTTCGGAAACCCTTTCAAGTCCCGAAAAATGATTCCAAATTAGTCACAAGAGGACTCTGTTTGCGATGGGCGAAGAGAGTATAGCGATAGAATAAAAGTATATGCACCTGTAGAGAGATATTATCAGTAGTGAGTACATCTAGATGATATACTTGAGTTTGATGTGATCGTTATCTATAGATTTTTATCGATGTTGTAGAATGTTATTGATCACGCGGATATAGCGGGGGGTTACGGGACTCCTATGCTAAACACCGGTCTGCTGGCTTTAGCAGCTAAGGGTTGCCTAGGGTTTAACTAATTTTGATTTTTCTATCCTAATGGGTCTAATCTAAAAAGGGGGTGTGGCCCAATATGTTCAGGAGGATTGGCCCCATTCCCTAGTATCCTCCATTGGCTTTCTTAGGCAAATCAGGTTTTAGACATGACAACTTTGAAAATATGATGAGAGTGGGGCGAGGCCCTAGGTGGATCTAAGTTAGAAATTTCGGCAGTGGTTATTGATCTGTGCCGAAATATGATTATATTTCACACTCTAATATCGACGTTTGGCCATTCGATGAAGGCAATCTGACGTTTTTGTATAATTTTGGTGGTTTCAGGTGTTTTTGATCGTTCGATCTTCCAAGAGCATAACGGAGGATAATTGAGAATAGTATGGAAGCATTAAACCATGGAACCAACGGAGGCATGGAAATTTGTGAAGGATCGATTCATCCTTGAATCGATCGATCGATTCTCAGAAGAAATATTTCACACAGAAGCCCACATGCCAAAGTCGATCGATCGATATCTTGGATCTGATCGATTGAGTTGATGAAGCCTTTTTATCGCTCAAATATTAATTTAAATTTGATAGATTGATATGGAAATCAATCGATCGAATTTAAGATATGAGAGCCTGCCAATTTCTTATTTTAAACTTTATCGATCGAAAATTGGATTTCGATTGATCGACCTTGAAATGAAAATTCTCCAACCCACACCCTACATAAACAATGAGATGTTTAGGGTTCGGGGCCGATTTTCTTGCCTTTGACTTAGGGTTTTGATAATTAGTGTTTGTAATTATGAATCAAAGCATTGTAATCTCTTGCTTAGACTTAGTTTTGATTTTCTCTTTGAAGTTCATCTCGTTTTAATGTTATGTAAGGTTTCAGATCTTGTCCAAAAATGTCCAACATTTAGTAATTGAATAACATTTGTTGATGCCTTTGAATTTGTGCATCGCGTACGAATCGAGGATGAGCGGCTAAACCCCTCGTTCAAGGAGGAAGCGACCCCTAGATGAGTAATTTCCCTATTTCAATTCAGTCGTTTCTTGTTAAAAAATGTTGAATCATACAACTATTTTTGTGCTTATTGTGAGATCTGTAAAAACTCGTTTACAGTCATAGATCTTATAGATCGGCGACCATAGAAGAGTTATTTCACCCCATATCGATCTTGTAGATCGATATAGGAGGCCATATGATTGGTTTCCATTGCTATGGTTATCTGTTTGTAATATGTTATACCTATTGCATGATTCATGTCGTAAATGAATGTATCATAGTATTAAGATAGTATATTCCGAATCCAGTGATCATATTCTTTTCAAATCATTTTACTTGTAGTAAAAATGAGGGTGGATATTTGTCTCTTTTAAATGATTGGATTGTTCTTAGGAAAATTATAAATCTAGGGTTAGTGGAATCCTTGGATATCTCATCATTGTACTTCGATTATTAATTATTTTAATTGCATAAGCTCTTTATAGACACCCCGTTTTCGTTCTCTCGGAGTATACAAACCTGTACAGTCAACCTTTAACTTTGGCCACGATCTCTAGAAAAGGATTGACCTTCTCCGAAGACCTTAAAACCCTGATATGGAGACCATATACTCAAACAATAGTATATGGCCATGAAATGAGCTGAAATATCAACCTAGAAACTCGGACCCATTAAAGCCTGAAAGTCCTCGAATTACGCGCATGTCAGTATACGATTAATTCGATTACATCCAGGACTTCTTGTGCGTAATTAGTCTCACTTGGACTAGGCATAGGCTTCCGTGCACCACCTAAAATCCCTGATCTCACACATACACGGTTGCGCGGAATCGATTCCACGTGTGAGACCACACGCGAAATTGGTCCAAACACGAACTAGGACTCTAATTCCCCTGACTTCTCGAACCCCCCGATCTCGCGCAGGCATTCCTGTGTGGAATTGGATTCCGCACATATGTGCATACGCGAAATTGGTTCCAAGGCGTATTGGAACTAGGACAGCCGATCAAGTGGCTACTCCTTAGTCAGTGACCGACTCGAAGTGAATTAAGCGCATTGGATTACGCACGTAATTCAATTGAGCGCCACCGGCTAGGCGCGTAATTGACCTATTACGCACATAGCCTCACACGCGAAATTGACCAAATACTTATAAATAGATCCCCATACTTCGACCAAATGGCCCAATTCACTAAAGTTTTCTCTTCTTTTTTAAGCTTCCTCTTCTTAGGGATTTCGAGGTTCTCTCTACGACTTCAAGGAGAGGAGTCGAGCAGCTCTCTGAGGTCTTCAAGCTAGTGGCACTAACCACTAGTCCCAACGCTCAGGGGAGAACGGAGGAGGAAGCACTCCGCTTCTAGGTAATCTCTCCCTTAGTCTTCAGTTTAGTTTTTATTTTTAATATTACCCTTAGTCTAGTTTTAGACCTAGCCCTTAGGAAATCCCTACCCAGATCCTTAGTCTAGAGCCAATTAAGTCTCCCCAACCTATCCCAATTGTTAATCCCGCCACTTTTATGTTTGACCTATTTTAAAGTATTAAATGAAATTAGATTGATGTAAAATTGGTCTGATTTGAAAGCTTATCGAAGTAGCTTTCTAGCGAGCTAAAAAACACGCAATTCTGACAAGTATTGAAGAAGTTATGATTAATTTTTGATAGCTACATAGAAAGTGACGAATTTTAAGACTCCTAATTGAATTATGGTTAGTCTCTTTATTATTTTATTTTAGAAAATAGGATTTATTTCTTTTATTAGAAATAAGATTAGTTTTCTTATCGTTCTAGGAATTTATTTTATTAGAAAAATTAGGAATTAGAGTTACGCTAGGATTAAGAATTGAGATATTTCTTTTATTTGAACTAGGAATTAGAGTTACACTAGGATTTCTAGTAAAAACCTATAAATAGGCCCCTACCCCAGCCATTCAATACACAATTCTCATTCTCAAGCTTCTTTCTTCTGGAGATTTCGAGGTTCTCTCTTTGTAGCGCCAGAAGCGAGGGAGGAAGTGATAGCCTTCAGGTAATCTCTTTCTAATTATTAATTTTAGTTCTAGTTCTTAGTTTTAGTTCTAGTTCTAGTTCTTAATTTTAGTTCTAGATCTAGTTCTAATTCTTAGTTCCTAATTTTTAAATTCTTAATTCTTAATTCTGAAATTCTCTGTTTCAATCCTTAAATTCTTAGTTCTTAGTTTAAATTCAGTCTTTAATTTTTAAATTTCTAAAACAATCCTAGCCATCTTGATTTGCCTAAGGTAGCTTACGGAGGGCACCTAGGAATAGGGCCAATCCTTCTTAACATAGCGGGCCACAACCCCCTTTTTAATTAGAGTAGCATTAGGAGAATAAGTCAGAGTTAGAGTAGTATTAGGAGATTAAATTAGTTAGAATTAAAATAGCATTAGGAAACCAAGTTAGTTAGAGTTAGAATAGAATTAGGAAAACTAGATTAACTAAACTCTCAGTCGACGTTCAACAAAGAAGACAACTCACACCCCGAACAACGTGATCAACGACGTGTTGCAGTGTCGATAAACATCTACAGTTGACGATCGCATCGAACCAGGTATTTTTCTCTCAGAATTTACCTCTTTATTTTCAGTATTTAATATTTCTTAATTTGTTATTCATTGCCTAACCAAAGTTCATGAGGACCAAATTGGGTCATTTATTCCGGGGACCGAAAGGACCCTAGAAAAAGTGTGTACCAATACTCTTGTCTAGGCTATTGTTTAGATTGCATTAGTTTATTTTGTGTAGTTGTTAAACAACCATCATAAAAATCTTGCGCCTTTGGCAAAAATCTCTAACTTAACACTTTTAAGATCGATTAATTTCACACTTCCATTTGGGTTCGACATCCTTAAATTCGCCTTGGTACAATAGAACTTGTTCGCTTGCAAGATTTTAATCTAAAATGATCAATTTTCTAAGGGTAGGATCTAAGGCTAGCTTTTCTTCCCCCTCGTACTAACTCGAGAATCGAAGCAAGTGGGCCAACTCCACTGTGCTTGACTGCTTTACGAGACCTTTAGAAGAGAGTAGCAGTTATAGGAGTCAGATACATAGAGTGCAAATATGCTCTATTTCAAAATCTCAGAGCCAACCTCGAGTTTTCCAAAAGAGAATAAGAAAAATTGTTGTGTTGAGAATGGGAGTGATAGGGACCTATTTATAGTATGTGGTCGATTATACGCTGAGAGTCTAATGTATAATTCCAAATTATATGCTGGGAGTCCAATGTATAATCCGAGTTATACGTTGGAAGTCCAGCGTATAATCTGCGGGAGGTTGGTGGAGTGACCAGGGGTAATCGACTGACTGGCTTAGCCTGGTGTTGGTTTCCTTTATAGGGTGTTGATTATTGTTATGTGTGTAGAAATAAAATCAAATAAAATGAGTGAGATGAAGAAAATGGTTATGAAAATAGCAACCTAAAAATACACATAGCCTGCAAGATACATGGCTGTTGTAACAAGTTTTAAGTAAGTAAGAGTTTGTCCCACAGAGAAATTGATCTAGAACCCAAAATGGGTTGTAATAGTAGGCCTTCAGATCTGACAATCCTAGAGAAAGGGAGTTAGGTGTCACAGCTATACTAAATTATCACTAAAAGAAAAGAAATAAAGTGCAGTCTTATCCTAAAAAAAGGAGCTATAAAAAAAGGAGCTATGAAGAAGGTGGTGATAGTGTATGTTAAAATAAAGATAAAATGATGGGAAGTAAGCAGTTAAGCTAGGGTTATATCAGCTATGTAACTCAGACTTAGGGTTGTCTCTACAGCAATCCCTCAGATGGCTACAAGCACATCTACTAGGAAGATGTATCTAACTCAACCCTTATGGTTTGACTTGGTCTCTTAAGGCTATAACCTGTCCACTTCAATGGTCACAGGCTATCCAATAGAGAGGATCAAACCACATGAATTAAATAAGAAAACCAATCTGATCAAATGGAATAGACTGATCTTAAGGCTATAACTTGTCCACTTAAATTGTCACAGATTATCCAATAGATGTCCTCCACCCAACTGATTAAATCAGAATATTAAAACTATTGCAGACACCATGTATGCCAAGCTAAAAGCGCATGCATCCATAGGAGTAAATAGCTATTGAAAAACCAGTGGGAACTATAGTAGCTCAAAGGCTATTTTGAGGCTTTAAATGCAACTGGTCATTGCTACAAAAGGCTTGCAATGACTCAGCTCACAATTTTGTAATCTCTATAGAGAAATCAGAGCTAATATTTGATATTGGTCAAGTAAAATAGAGAGAACTTGTTCCTACAACAACCTCTCACAAGGCTACAAGCTCAAGTGCAGAGGAGAAGAATCCTTCTCAGAGTTGTGGCTTAGAATCATCATAGGGCTATAGTTTATCCACTTTAATGGTCACAGGCTATCCATAGAGGTTATCCACACCACAGAGAACTAAGTTGGAACATGTAAATTGTTGCTGCCACCATGGTCCCAGGGCTACAAGCTCAAGCTTCCATGAGCATTTCAAATCAACTTAAATCCTAAATGCATGGCATAGATTGAACAAAACTATGGGCAAATAGAAAATTCATAGGTTGAATAAACAATTAAAATACAAATTTTATTGCTCAACACAATACTTACAATGAGATTTCTCAAGGCAATAGCCTTGTACAAACAGCTCATCAACTAATCCTAATGTGCACAAAACCCATTACAAAACTAATAAAACTAAACCTAATTGCTTACAGACAATTTAACCAGTAAGTGCTGGGCTAAGAGAGAAGAAAAAGTGGACAAAAAGGTGATCAAACCCTAACCCTAGTTTACTCGAGCTCGCAGCTGACAGAGGTGAAGGAGAGATATGTTCTAAGTTAAATTTACAGCTTAAATACTCAGTCCTAATGCCTTAGCCAATAGAAGATTAAACCCTAATTTTTAAGGCATGTGTTACAACCCTGAGATGTCTTGGAATGTGCGCTTCGAGATCAAGGCCTCGGGATGTGTGCCCTAGACCTGGGGAAATCCCCAAAAGATCCTTGAGCAAAGACTGAGAAGTGGAGAGCTCGAGCTTCGCGGGGCAGACTTTTACTCTTTAGTTCATTCGCGTAGTTGCTAAGTGCTTCGCAAGGTGGATTTTGTCTTGGAAGGCCCCTTTCTTACGTAGAAGGTCTTTGAAAGGTCGCGCAGCTGCTTTGGCCTTTAATGCACTCGCGAGGAAGGAATTGCAGTGCTTGGCTTTGCTCGTGCGGCAGAGCTTCAGAATTTTCTGTCACGAGATTGTCGCATGGAAGATCTTCAATCTCGCTCAGCTTCTTGTCAAAGGACTAACACAACTCTCTTGATAGAGGTTTGATCTTTTAAGCGCGCGAGAGCTGCGCGAGAGAACTTCTGGAGCTCTCTCTCCTCTTGAGCCACGCAAGAGCTTCGCGATCCTTTTGTGCATATTAGTCTCGCAAGACTGCACGCGCGGCTGCTATCAGACTTGATCCCCACAAGAACTTCGCGAGTTCTATTTCTGAAGGTTTAGTATGCGACTGCTTCGTGAGTTCCTTAAGTATTGAGTGCAGCTGAAGTGTGCGACTGCTGCGTGAAAGACTGCTCTGGGACAACCCCTTTACTGAGCTGCGCGAATTCTTCACGAGTTTCCTTGTGCTGCATGTAACATATGCGCGAGGAAACATTGCTGCGAAATTAGCCACGCTAGGCAACATTTCTACTATGCGAGATAACATCTTTTCTCCTCTGCTACTATGCAACTGCTGCTGTTGCAGTCCTCTCCACTCACATCTATGCTTCTCTCATCTGTTAGACTTCCTTGGTCCATTATGACATGCAAAATAGTCACCATGGTGTGTGTACCACCATGGTGTTCTATCAGTCTTTGCCTCAACTGTCATCCCTTGCTTGAATTATCTCTCTTCTTGGCACCAAAGGCATGGACTTTGTATTAAGCTGTATAAGTTATTACTAACTACAAAATAAGTTAAACAAGAGTTATTAGTCAGCTTCAAGGTGTAGCAAAGGCCAGGTTAAGAGGTGAAAAGTGGTACTTTTCAGTGAGTAACACACCCCCAAACCTAATCATTTCTAGTCCTTGAGTAAAGTAAAAATTTTATCAACTACTCTAAGAATGTAAATGCCACTTTCGTAGGGAGCACAGATACATTTAACTTATGCATCAAGCCTTTTGAACCCCCTAGGTGATCCCTAGTGGAGGAGTGAAGTCTCCTGAGGGTTTTCAGTGAAGGTACCCACAAACTTCTCAATGAAAACAGTTAACACAAGTGTAACATTCATCAAATTAGCATTCCATAAACAGAGCATCAGTCCACCTTTGATTTTTTCAAAATGTGAGAAATTTAAACAACTGATATATACAGACATTTATCATTTAAAAAATCTTGCAAGTATGCATATCAATTCCAATCAGCTTTCAACAAGAGAAACAACAAGTGTTGTCAGTACTGAGCTCACCACCAATTCAAAAATTAGGTTTAGGCAATGCTCAATACATTCAATGTCAGGCCCAATGCTTATCAGGGTAGTCTCTCACAAATGACTTTGAAGATTTTCATTTTCACACAAGCTCAAGAGCAGTTACAGTCCCTAAATGGGTTTGCAAGCATGAGCATAGGCAAGGCTCCTAAATTCTGGCATCATTGACTATGTCTCACTATAGATTGGATAACTCCTCATCTCCACATAACAACTCATTCACATAGGATCACAAGGTCTTATGATTGTGATGTAATGTGACTTATGGGTGTAGGTTACAAAGAATGGAAGGGTGGAAAGGTTGAAAATTTGATAAATCAGCAGGTGAATGAGGTGATTCATGACTTCACCTTCTTTAGATTAGCACATTTCATCTTCTTTGATATTTTTCAGACTTGAAGTGGCTAGCTTCTCCTCTTATTTTTACTTTTTCCAATGAAATTTCTTCTTGACTCCTCTCTATCCCTTTTCATTATTATTTTATTCTTTTTTATATATTTTTCTTTTCTTTTTATTTTTATTTTTCTGAAATGCCACTCTCTTCCTAGCTACTACACTGCTATCCTCCTTTTGTGTTTCTTCTCCATTCACCAAATGTTGACCCTAATTTATCCATCTTTAACTCCTTCTACTTTACCTTCTGAATTCTCAGAGTGGGGGTAGGTTTGAATCAGGTCCACAGGTTTAGGTACAAATACTCAAGTATATTTTGAAGAAAATTGGAAATTAAGACTCAAAGGGTGCATGCACAATGGCAGTTTATTGGGTTTGGTATTTTTAAGCTCAAATTGTCCAAGATGAGACTTTGATCTTTTCCTAAATATTATGGGTATTGTCAGCTATTTCAACTTGGAGATACCTAACTTCTAGTGAGGAAAAGACTCGGCCAGTCCCTAGAGCAAAAAGAGTTGGTTAAGACACTCCTCAAAGACAAAAAAAATAATTTTGTAGGCCCAAATCTTACTGGGTATAGTCTTTCATTGAACTCATAGGCATGTCCTTACTTTTTTCTCTCTGTAAAGGTTCACTAAGTGTTGACATAAGTGAGTTTTCTTGGTGTTCACCTCATAGAAATGTTAAAATTTAAAAGTGTTTAATGCCTAAAGGTTTGTAAAATTTTAAATTTCCTCATTTTCAAAGTTCCTTAGGTGAACTTAGCTCTATTTCTATCGTACTTCCTTGGTTCTGTTGCACTTAAATTAACTATATCATTGGCAAACTTTGCCACACCCCCAAACTTATGAGAAGCTGTGTCCTCACTGATTCAAAGATAAAGTACTTGTGCAGTAGGGTATTTTGGGACAATAAAATACAAAACAACACAAGGAACAATAGATAACAAAAGTCACACAAATAACTAAAACAAACAAATAAACAAGGAACATAATTAAAGTAAACCAAGTATACTTCACACAAAAACTAACAAAAAGATTTTCATTTATAGAACATGGAAGTGTACAATGCAAGGGAAAATAATTACAAAAGCATTCTAGCTAAAGACATGTACACAATCTAATCATCTGAATTTTCAGCTGCTTCAGCTGTGTCTTAGACTCCTTTGCCTTTAGCCTTCTTGACAGCTGTAGCAGAGGACTGGTATTTTTTGAAGTGACTTTCCTCTGCTTGGTGCTGCTTCTTTTTCTTGGAGTGGGTGCAGGCATTGGTGCAGCCTCTTTTATGTTGATCCCAGGTTTAATCTTTTTTTGCTCTTGGGGGTTTAGGAGCAGTTGTCTTTGGAGGGGCTTTAGCAGTGGCTGATGTAATGGGTAAAGGTGTAGGTAAAGTCTCAAAAGGTAAGGAGGCTGTTGGTGAGGTTGTGGTGGTTGTGGTAGTGGGTATAGTAGGGCTGACTGGCAATGGAATGAAGGTGGGGCTTGCTGGGCTGACAGCTGTAGGAGCTGAAGTAGTGACTGCTGCAAAGGTAGCAACAGCCGTATCTAAAATTGTTGGGGCTGCCTGAGCTATGAGCTCCTCCTCCTTCTTCTTCTTCTTTTCTATCATGGTGCCACTAATCCCCCACTTCTTTTTTCCACACTTGCTGGGGTTCAAAGTGAGGGTCTCCTCATGCATCTGAAAGTGATAGCCCTCCAGTTGCAGCAAGACTATAATGAGCCTGCAATAGGACAATGAATGTAGCTTCTTTTCATTCTTCACATTCTCATGTATATCTTTCTTTCCATCAAAAATTAGTTTGGCTGCATCAATGTAGTGATTCAGGTGGAAGGAGTTGAGAGCATCAGCAATGGGAGACCTCCTCTCCTGCTGGTGCCCAGAGTAATATGCATTCTTCCTAAGTACCCCATCCATAAATCTTAGATTTGGATGTAGGTCTCTCTTCCTAATTGACAGCCAAGAGGCTGTGATCCCCTCAGTGAGTTCTTTTGCAATTTCAGGGATGGCGGCTGTTAAAGGAGCACCCAAACCACTCTCAACAGTGTAAGTGGTTGGTATCCCAAGAATCCTAGCAATTGTTGTTTGGTTAAACAACATCTCAAAATCATCTATTAGCACCAGCAATGCTGGGTTTCCATCATCCCCAATTTTCACCCTGATGTTTTGGTAAAATAATTGCATTAGTCTAGGGAAGACTAGCTGTAGTGAAGGCCTTAACAGGGGAAACAGAGAGGCTTTAGTGAGGTACTCAATTGAAGCTGCAGTTTCAAGTAGTTCTTCAAAGAATGCCTTATCA
The DNA here is from genome assembly GCA_021018995.1 of Chloranthus sessilifolius. Lineage (NCBI taxonomy): Eukaryota > Viridiplantae > Streptophyta > Magnoliopsida > Chloranthales > Chloranthaceae > Chloranthus > Chloranthus sessilifolius. Next base: position 5,093,875 of record JAJIZI010000016.1, on the reverse strand, counting down.
AAGGCAGTTTCAACTTTCAGCTTAATTGCAGACACTCACTCAGAGGGGGTTTTGAGGTACTCATTATCTTCCTCCTCCTCAGGGGCACCCTCAGGGACCTCAGGGGCCACTTCCTTGCCCTTCTTCTATTTTTTCTTTGCTTTCACAGGGCTCATAACAGGTGGGTACTCTCTGGCTCTTTTCTTAGGAGCAGACTTTTTCTTTGCAATAGAGGTATCAGAGGCCACACCCTTAGCCTTCTTCACAGGGACTACCCTCTTTTTGGTTTGCTCCACTTGAGGCTCAACAACTTGAGTAAGTACCTCAGAGGTCACCACTATGGAGGCCTTTGCAATTCTCATAGATTTTCGAATTGCCACAGGGCTGCTAGTGGGTGTAGGGGTCACCAAGGCAGCTAAAGTGTCAGTGAACTTGGAACCCGTGGCCATGACTATATCAATTCCTCAAAATTAGGGCTTTAAATTCAAAATTTGGATTATTCAAACTTAAATGGACAATATTGCACCTAAATTCCTCCCTACTTATTACTAAAATAGTAGCCAATCAAAATAAACGAGAGGGTGAGAGATCTTACCACCAAATCGTTAGGGTTCCACTTCAAACTGTGCACAGTGGATCAAATCTCCCCAAACTAAATTCAAAGTAACCAAGGGGAGTTGTAGAACACAATGGTTGGAGATAAGTGGTTGACTTAACGTGGATTTGGCAATAGAGAAGAAAGAAGAGAGGAATGAGTTCGGAAGTGCTCAGTGGAGACTTAGGGCAAAGAAAAGATGAAGTGAAAAATCACAGGGTTTAAATAAAAGAACCCGTGCTTCACGCAGTTCTCGCTAGGTATTCGTGGGGTAAAATGTTCTTTTCGCGCAGTTCCTTGAGATCTTGCGAGGTCTGCTTTAAGGTGCTCAAATACTCGCGAGATCATTCGAGGTGCTGATGTTGTATTTGAGTTGTGCGAGAGGGCAGGTGTATCTCTCACAGTTGAAGCAAAGTACCTTGCGAAGAAAATGTAGCAAGGTCAGTGCTGACGTGGAATCGACTTGGCTTGGAGCTAGCCTGTTATGCAAAGATTGAAACTCTAAGGCTATACAAACTTATAGGACCGAAAGTGCAAATTTGCTTTTACTAAAAGACAATTTACAATTATAATAGTTATTTTCCATGACGTGGACCCATATTTTAAAAATGTAAGATGATTGCTTATTGTCAATGCTATTAAAATCATCCTTCTCTATATATGTTAGTAAACAATAATTCAACCAATTATCTTTCATTCATTTATGTAACCTAGTCTTCACAATATGCATCGTAGAAAATGCTCTCTTAATAATAACGGCGATAAATGAAAGGATTAACACTAATATTATAGTCAAATGCACTAATGGATATAAAATGTAGCTTCTCATCTCAATCTTTTCTAAATCTGCCCGTAGAATAGATCGTGGGTTCTCGGGATCATGACTTATCCGTGAGACGTTTAGATGTTAATTCCACATTACATACATCCCAATAAGCCAAGTTTGATGGTATGGCAATGGTTTGGTCCTGCTAGATAGAGCCGGATTTTCAGTCCTATCTCATTTGTTGCCTTTGAAAATGGGAGAATTTTGATTGCACGACATGCTACAAAAAGTAAAAATCAAGAAAGTCAAGATTCTTCGATTTCCAAGATGGATAGGACTAGAGATGTGGCTCAGCCTAATAGACCTGACCGAGTTCCCCTTGATGGTATATCTTCATATTGTTTAATTTTCGGGAGGTGCCCCAAGTAGAATCTAACATGACCGTCGTATAGTAGATGATGTATTTAAATTTTAAAATCGATATCCATCCATAGCCAACGGATTTTGCTTGTCATCTGGCTAACAAAAAAAAAAGGGTGTGGCAGTAACGCTTCTCAACATTTTCACAATTTGTTTACTCATGTTTCAATTTCTCTTCTCTTTCTCTCTCTGTCTCCTTCTCCCGATTTCTTCTTTTTATCGTGCACACTCCAGGCGTCTGTTAACAACCCTCCTTCCTTCCTCCCACTTCTCTCTCAATGGCTTCTGCTGGAAACCCTAATCAACCTTTCGACGTCCAAATGCTCTTCAAACCATCGAATCCCAACAACACCCTAAACCCCACTCTTTCTCTTTCTCATCCTACGCCCCCTTCTCCTTATCCTACGCCACCACCCGGCCCTTTCTCCTACCCACCTTCAACTGCTACCACTCCGTACCACCAGTTGATCCACTACCCCCATGACCAACTTGCTAACGTGCGCCCTCACAAACCCACTGCTTATCCTACGCCCCCTCCGAATCCCAACCCTGGAGCAAGGCTAATGGCTCTGTTAACCCCAAACGCATCGATTCCATCTCCCCCAGCTGCACTATCTTCGGAACTCTCTATTTCGGGTAACCCTCAATTCTCACCGTCGATCCTGCCTGCCAGCTCATCAATCACTCATCCAGCGCAGGCGAGTGGTAAGATACCGAAAGGCCGCTGTTTGGTTGGAAATCGTGTGGTTTACGATGTGGACGTACGGTTGCCCAGCGAGGCGCAGCCGCAACTTGAGGTTACTCCTATCACAAAATATGTATCTGATCCCGGGCTCGTCCTGGGTCGACAGATCGCAGTTAATCGGGCGTATATATGTTATGGATTGAAATTGGGAGCGATCCGTGTGCTTAATATAAACACCGCACTGAGAGCCTTGCTTCGAGGGCATACTCAGGTGTGCTTTTTTTAATTTAATAATAATAATAATTTTTATTTTTATGATATTTTGCTAATTCTAAACGGAATCTCATGTCGGTTGTTGTTTAGTTTAATTTATGCTACAAATGAATTTATAAGTTTGTGATTTATTGATGGAATTTCTTTTACAAAGTCATAGGTAGCACGTTGTCATTAAAGGTTTGCAATTCGTTTGATTCGGATTAAATCCGATTTGATCAAAATCTTACAACTGTAATAAAACTAATGACTTGAAATTGGAAGTGTGTGGCCCGGTCGTAGTGATATCTAATGGTTTAAAGATAATTTTATTTAGTGAATTTATGGAGAGATTACACTGAAATTAGAGCAACATTTAAATTTAAGACTGGGTTCTTTTCAGTGACTGGTCGTTGGGATGATGTGAGGGACAAGATTGAAGGGATGACATCACCATGAATTGTGGTACATACAACCAGTCATAGAGGAGTGGCATGTCGTAATATTCTGCACATATTACTTTCCTTCGTTTCTTATTAGTTAATAGTCTTATTGGGGAATTTACTGGGTTTGGATCTTGCTTATTGCTTAAATAGGTTGTAGATATCTTAATCAGTTTCCTTCAATCAGGAGTTAAGATTAGATTAGCAACATAGAAAAGTTATTCTAATTCTAATTTTTGCATTATTTAGGTGCTTTTTTGGAAGTTTGATTCATAAATCTGAAAACATCATAATTTGTGAATGAAAGCATTGCTTACTTTCTTGAGATTGTAGATAATCTTATTTTGTTTTTGGGTGCATTCAAAGCCTTCACAGTGGGAATTCATCTATTTTCCTGCAGTTTTTTACGACTCCTAGAAACCCGACTCTACGAACTTGAGGAAAGGCTGCACAATAGTAGTAGGGGTGTTAAGAATGGAGCTTTTTTTAGTGCTAACAGTAATGCAAGTGAATGTATCTCATCCCCTACCGAGTGAAGTGTTGCGGGGAGATTAAAAAAAAGACGTATACGAGTCAACGTTTATTTTGTTTTCTGTTTTTGTGTGTGCAGAGAAAAAGTGCTTGCGTGCGTAGCAGCTCTGATAATAAAAAACAACTTTCCAATCAAAGTAAGAGTCCTTGATAGTACAAATTGCTACTTCCCACTCTTTACATTGCCCACTTTATTATGATGGAGGAAAATCCAACTGGAGAGACGAAGGACTGGGAAGGATAAATCCATTTGTGAAAGATGAAGGAGCAAACTATTGCAAAGATTGCAATCAAGCCTTGTTCCCATCGCATCACCTCTTAGAAGGATGGAAGTCCATTCATGAATACATGGAAGACTTTTAGCAACTCATGATTTGTAATGACTTGAAGGAAACATTAGTGCGATGTGATGCTAGATATGTTTGCCGTTGTGTTACCATCTCTCAAAATGTCCCTGTCCATCAGTTTTAATGATCAATCCATGGGTATGGGATATGCTCATTCAAACACTACTCAGACCCTTCTAATCCAACCCTAACCAAGGGAGCAGCGGAAGAGGTCATGGGCTGCGGGACCCCAATTAGATCTCAAGGAGGGTCTCCACTTATATATTTTACATCCAATGAGTTAGGTCACTGATGTTCCAATTTTCTTTGGAGAGTCCATGGTCTACCATCCATCTTAGTCGAGCCATTTGCTGGCAATGATTATGTGCGTGATCATTCTAAAGTTTGGGGCTTTTGTGTCTACTAAATCTATGCTAGGGACTACGTTCAATTTTTCTTTCTAATAAAAATGATTTACATATTCAAAAAAATGTTTATTTGAATGAGATGATTGAAAAGTATGCCAGGGATGTGGAAGAACAAGTTGATGGTGTCCATTATCCAAGACTACAAGAGACTTCAATGGTGAAACTCTTGTTATTTTAAAGGGTTATGGTGACTCAAACATAAGACACAAGGATCAATGACTGCAGGTAAACATCTTTGACTGCCTGTACCTTGGGGGGAAGGCAATGCACTTTTTTCATTAGTAGGAGTACCGATAAAATTGTACCTGAAGAGATGTGACCAAACTAGTTGAAGATTGGAAATATATTTCTAAAAAGGAAAATTTTCCAATCAGAAAACATGTAGCGTTATATCGAGCTTACAATTTTGAGAAGTAGATATATGGTCTCGTGGCTAAAGAAGGTGAAGTATCTATTTCCATTCAAGAGTAATATATAGTTTTCAGAATTTCTTTGATCTTTTGTTGGGAGGATTGCTCAATGGACTCATACCATTGAGGGACATACAGCATTGCATCGATTTTATTCTGAGTGTAAGTTTCTAAATCTTGTAAGATTCATACAAGATAATGTAATGAACTATAAGGAAACTTTTGTAATAGCCCAAGAAGGGGTTCATTAGAGAGAATTTAAGCTTGTGTGTAGTTTTGACTCTTTTGGCAAGATGATAGATGGTTACTAACAAATGTATTTCAATAGTCAAGCCATTCATAAGATGAATGAGCCACTAATAAGACAACAATGAAATATTGCATAAGATAAATGAACTACGAATAAGACAACAATGAAATATTGTCTTCCTATATCTACAGTTGATGTTATGTTAGTTGTTGCTGTTTTGCTTGTATCTTCTCCAACATTGGCCTATATAGTGGATATCATCAAATCTGAGTATGGCTTGTTGATGAATGGAAGATGATCTTCAAAACTAGAGGAGGTCTATATAATGGTTGGCGATAATCTTTGGTTTAGCAAATCGTCTGAGAACTTCTATGTGGATCATGAATCAAATATTGCAACCTTATGCCTGTAACTTTGTTGCAATCTATTTAGATTACTCGCTTGTGTATAGTAATTTTATTGAAGATAACTGTACTCATCTCCATCTAGTTTTGTAGATCTTGAGGGATCTTGAGCTGATGAGCTATATTGTCAACCTTAAGACATGTAATTTTATGATGGTTTATATTGTATTCTTGAATTTTATTTAGTTCAATGACGGTGTGAAAGTTGTTGAGTACTGTGGAGGCCATTTTACACAGTGCAGCTCGTCTATGAGGAATCTTAGAAGTTTTCATGGCCTAGGCACTTTTCATACTAGTTCCATGAATAATTTCATCATGATCATTGCTCCTATAACTGATTGCATGAAGGAAAAGACTTTTAGGTGAGACAAAGTAAGTCAGAAAAGTTTCTCATTGATTAAGGATGAGATGACCAAAACTTTCAGCTCTTGTTGTATGGTTTTACCAAAATTTTAAGGTCTTCAAAGTGGGCTGTGATGAAGTGATGCCGGTGTTGGAGTTGTTTGGTGTCTAGAATGTCTTTTTGTGTAACGAGAAGCTAAACGGCACATGCTGACGTTATTCTTCATATGATATTGAATTCTATGTTACCAATTAAAAAAAAAGATATAGATTTCTATGTTATAATTCAAGCGCTTACCATTAGTGGTATTATCGTATTCCATGGGAGTTGAGACATATATCTTGAGCAAGTAAGCTATGTTGTGTTACCTCTCAACAGAAATGTAGCCATCAACATACTAAGTAGGTCACCTACTTATAGGGGAACACTTTATAGTTTATACTCAAACAAAAGTCTGATGTGTATAACTGGGTTGTCGATTCTTTGATAGGCCCTCTCAACATATGGCCACTATTTCTCTTGAAGAGGTTGGCTTCGATGTGATCAAAGAACAATTCAAGGATGGTTCCTATATTCAGCCTTATGGGGAGCGTGTATGCAAGGTAGGATCACTTCCACTTCCAAGTTCATAGTGAATGATGAGTTTTCCTTTCTATGGTGTTTCATTTATATATTTTCTAGAGTTTTCTGCAGGGAAGGTTAATTCTGGAGCTGCATCATGGGGAGGGCTTGGAGGACGTTTTGGGAATCCAAAACCATAGATTAGATATGATGCATCCATTGTGTCAGTTCTTTTCTATGAAGTGTTGTTAACTGACATAAGGTTACCAAATCCAGTACCTTGCATAGGGAGACTAAATATATTGATCCTTTTTTTGGAGAGGTCTAGTATAAAGCAACCAATCCAATCACCCACACATGACATGCAAGCCAAGTTTCATGAACTCTCAGACGCTGGTGAGGTTCACGGCTCACATGCTGTGTGCCAGTGATTGGGTTGGTCTCCTGATCCCAACTCGCTTGGAGAACTTAGAGGCACGAATTGGATATGCAAGCTGAATTATAGTAGTATCTAACTGTCTATCACTAGTAACTGGCAAACAAACTGAAGCATTTAACCGAAACTCTCGGAAACTTACTAGAGTTGGCATTAGGTATGAGTGCCAGGTGATTTGTTTCACAGGTCACTTTTTGGGACAAGTGCCATGTGGTTTCATCATGTGTTATGTGTAAAGAAGATCTATGGTGTTAAAGATTGGGACAAAAAATCTCCATTATGTGATTCAAAGCAGTCAACATCTTTTAAAATTAACAATGTCAGAGATATACATGGTTGCATTAATTTTAAAAGCCGTTGACTGCTTTGAATCATATGATGCAGATTGGGACAAAACAATCTCCATCATGTGATTCAAAGCAGTCAGCACCTTTTAAAACTTACAATGTCAGAGATTTACATGGTTGCATTTATTTTAAAAGCCGTTGACTGCTTTGAATCACATGGTGCATACCTTTTTTTCTTTTCAATCTTTTACACCATAGATCTTTAGATCATCTTCAAGGTGTCAACTCGGGTATCGGTCCATGGAGGACCGATACGAATCCGCTGATATGTATCGGCCGATACCGATACGAGGGATACATAATAGTTTTTTTTACCTTCGGATAGGATTGGATTGGAATCCGGATTGGCATCCACGAATAAAAATTCGAGCAGCAGAGTGCAGAGTAGACGCAGTAGTCAGTAGAGTACACGCCAGATGGCAGAGTAGAGTACCGCATCAGCAGATGGAGTAGAGTAGATGGATATGCCATCACGTGGCAAAGTTGAGTAGTGCCACAGCAGCAGTAGAGTTATAGAGTACTTGATACCTTTCATTTGCTTTTCTGTAGCAGTCAAATAGAGGGAAAAAAACTAGCAGCAGTCAAATCGAGGGAAAAGCATGCTGCACCAAACTACAAAGCAAAGGAAAAACAACTAGCCGGCTCCTGTAAAGAGTGATACGTATCGGTTGGCCAGAAAACCGATACGTATCGGTATCGATCGATATTTGATACCTTGATCATGGTTTTCAAATCACATGGCAAATATGATGAAATCACTTGGCATGTGCTCCCTAAAGTGACCCGTGAACCAAGTCACCTGCACTCGGGCCACTTATCTAGTACAAACTCAACTTACTAAGGTGCTTATTGTGGGAAACAAGTTATTGCAATGGGAGTACCTTAGGCATTTCAAGGTGAAACAAGTTGGTGCTTTAGTTATGATACATACCACAAGCTGAAATTGAAGAAGATTGGACCATGGAGAGTGTTCAAAGATTAGTTGACAACACTCATTGTGAATAACTGTCCAATGGGGTAGAGATTTTACCTATTGTCGATGTCTCTGATTTGCATGAATATTGTGGGAGATGCCAGGAAGAACAAATCAGTCAACCTAGTGACTGGGCATCAAGGATCAAAATTTCGGGTAACATTTCGGTTTCGGAGGGGACTGAAACCGAAAATTTGGACCGAAATTTCAATCCCATACCGAATCTGACCGAAATTTCGGTCCCAAATTATCGTTTCGGTGGGGACCGAAACCTATAATGTCAGCCAAAATTTCGGTCATTTCGGCCAAAATTTTGATCCTTGCTGGGCATAGAACTTACACAAGAAACTTGGGAATGGATTGAGCAAACCCTCACTGTGCGAATTGCGAAACTAGATGAGGCTTCTACTATCGGTATGTTATTTAGTGGAGGTGAAGACTGTTAGAGGTTTGTCAATCAATAAATTATAATTGAAGAATCTTCCCAAAGTATCCCAACATAGTTTTACCTGGTTTCTGCTTCGCTTTGTTCAAATTCGGGTTTGCGATTGTTGAGAGAACCTGGTTCGCTAGGGGTAGTATGAGATTTATTATAAATATTTAGTATTTATGTATTATAATCCTTACTACTATTATAAAAGCACGAACAACCCCTCTATTTCTGTCAATTTTGTGTTTTCATACTTTAGGTACAAAATACCCCTCTATACCATATTTACCCCTAAAATACCTTATATAGCCTTAATTTTTCTAAATTAAGTATGACTTTAAATTGCCAATCAAAACCAAATCTCTTTATTAAATACAAATTTCTCCTGATTATAAGATCTAGGTGAATTTTGCTATTTATAAAATTACGAAAGCCACTTTATTTTCACACTTTTAAAAGTACCAAAAGTGCCCCTTTTTATTCCAAAAATATAATTTTTCGCTTTTTCCTTCTCTCCCAAAAATAAATACTTTCCTATTTTTTATCCCTAAAACTTTCCTATTTTTTCTTCCTTTAAAATGCATTTTTTCACGCACGCTTCTTCTCTTTATAGCAACATCTAATTTTCTCTTATTAAATCACAATTCTCAGCCCTTTTCTTTATGAATACCGTTCGGATCGGCTTGAGTAATCATAAATGCCCGACCCGTCCCAATCCCGATGGTGTACTCAAGCCAATCTGACCCCACGTCTGATCGAAAAACCTGACCCAACCTGGTAAAATACTCATATTTTTTATGGGTAATTTTAGTAACACCCACGGAATCTTGTTGGGCACCTATACCAAAAACCATTTACTGCTTTGATGAGATGATGAAGGTTGTTTTTCGCCCCAATCTTTGATTCAAGGAATCTTGAGATCATGAGCATACTATCAAATGGTCAATTTTTTAATCCACGTGGCACAGATAAAAAATATGGCCCTAAAATCTCCGGTCGACTTGACCTAACTCAACCCAACCCGACACCTCATCTTACTCCAATTGTGGGAATCTGATGGTCAATGCTTGGATGTTCGTGCACGTCACACAATTACACTGACATGTGGATTAATTTACCGCCCATGATGAGTGGACATCCTTTGTAGACTAACTCTTTGAAACAATTATCCCTCATCAGAAATCATTTTGCTTCAAATTGATCAATATAAATTGATTATGGCTTAAAAGTTTTGATCACTGATTAGTTCTATGGTATGATTAAATGATCAACAAGAATGTACTTTACATTAAAAATACGAAAATTATAATAACTTTAATTTATTTGCAAAGCTCCTTCAATAGATCGTTAGTTTATTCTTTATTTGTATATTAATATTAAATTTCAATCGTAGAATACCAAATATTTTATCTTTTAGTAGTACATTTAACAAAAAGTTAAAAGCATTTAATAAAGTGAAATAATAAATAATAAAACTTGTGAGTCAAATGTGATCCGTGAACCACATATGATGTACACCCGTGATCATGTTCATATTTTGGGATGTGGATCAAAATATGACTGTCTGATGGTAGAATAATAATCCCAAGTTCTATTATGTTGAAGATTAATATCTATTGTCTCGAATATTATGACGAAAAACGATCTCCGCTGTCAAGTCAAAGCAGTCAATGGTTTAACCACATGAAATCCGAGTTGAATCAGACGATGGAGATTTTTTTCATCCAAATCTTCAACATAATAGAACTTGGGATCATTGGTCTACCATCAGACAATCATATTTTGATCCACAATATGAACACGATCATGGGCGTACATCAAATATGGTTTATGGGTCACTTTTTGAGAGGTTTGTCACATGGAATCAAATCTTATGGTATGATGGTAGGACCATGATCTCAAGATTTATTTTGTCTCACATTAAGATAAAAAAATGATTATTTATAGAATTATTTGTAATGCTCATAAAAATATTTGGAAAAAAAACCATATATATATATATATTTAATAACACGTGCAACATACATGCACTTTTACTATACTAATATTAAAAACAAAATAAGAGTTAGAAAGTTTCTGTCAATTTAGCACTTTTACTATACTATGTTGCCCTTAGAGATCTGGTTGGTGTAGATAGAGTTATCCTTTAAAAGAAAGTCTTGGTATTTTGGGGACTTATGCTAAGTGGGAACACCATCTAATTAGAAGGCCGTGATCTAAACATCTTTAATGCAAAAGATGGCACGAAACATAATATCTAATATATGATTCAAAGCAATCAACTATTGAATCTGGTGATAGCTATTCATTGTGTTGAATCATATGATAGAGATTTGAATGTAGTCTCTCCATATTTAAATCAACACGTGCAACGTACATGCACTTTTACTAGTATAATATAATAATTTAAATATCTTTTTCAAATCGTTGTAAAGGAGTAGTTGGTTAGATGTTTAGTAGGTAGTGGGGAAAGAAGTTTAAGGATTTGAGTTTGAAATCTCTTAAACACGACTTTTGTTCTTTTTTTTAAAAATTATAATAGAAGTAATCAGCTGGCTTGCCAGCTAGCCCGAACCCCGACCAAACCAGGCTCCAAGTCGGTTGGAGACGCAACGAATTCGGTAACCTTGCTTCAAAACTATCTGGGGGTAGAGCTTGTTTAGTGAAAGGGGGAAAGAGGGTGGGTTTTGTTGGGATGATGTGCTACTTCATGGATTACGTCTTCGTGACATCGTCTCTTTACAGGTGAGGCTAAGAGGTTCTTTTAAGTTATGGCATTGCATACTTTATAGTTTTTAGTTTATTTTTTTATAATATAAAACCCTTAGTACGTAACTAGATTACTCGAGGCATAAGTAAATGATGGGGACATCCGATTCAAAGAATCGTTTGTGACCTATTGTGACGACCCGACTTTTCCAATCCCTCAGGTATAGGAAAGGCCGGTTCGCCAACCTATCGAATAAGCGATAAGTCGGACAAATAGGGTACATAACAGAGTAAAGCGCAATAAATATCCATAGCTAAAATAGATGCGGAAGCAATTAAAAGTAAAGAACTACCGATGATGGCCGACCATCATCGAAACATGGCTCATAACGGAAATCAACGTCAAGTATAAAACTATGATATCCAACTAAAATGAGCCCACAAATTCAAGTCTAACTCTCACCACAAATAAGAAAATCAGTAAGTTCTATACTGGGAAAAACTCCTCAGGAGGAACCTCAAGCTCTTCCTCAGGCACGTAGTCAGGATCAGTCTCACTCGAATAGCCACGCCAAGATTCTAACTCGTGACGATAGTGAGTGAGCTAACCAACAAAGCTCAGTAGAAGAAAGACATCTACGGCATTTTACTTTAACTAACATGGTTTCAAAACAAATATCGGAATATAGCTTGTCAAACATATAAGCGGATAATAAATCAATTTAGGTGCGGAAATCATATGTAAGATTTATTTCTAAATATGTGAAAAGCATTTCAAACGGAATCACGGTGTTTCAGTGTCTTAGTTTCTCTAACTTTTATATGCAAAGTTCAGTAATTCATGACTTAATCCTCAACTTAAAATACCTCCCGAGTAAACTATATCTCGAGAGCAGGAATATAGCCGATGGGAACCCCTACCTACCATCGTCGTTCATGAACCCTTTTTCAGGATGCAACAAGCCCCTGCGTAATGAGGGAAACTTGTGCCAGGAAATTGTTCAGGAATTTTTGAGGGGTCGTTCAGGTCAATCATAAAATAAATGCAGATATTAATATAAATCAGATGCAAATCCCTTATACATAGTTCAGGTTCTTGATTTCAGATTTTCAGAGCTTAAGCAGATTCAGGTTTCAGGATTCAGGTAGATTTAGATTTTCAGTCATTCATATCAATTTCAGTTTACAGATGTGATTTCAATGGCATATGCAAGTTCAAAGATTTTAATTCAAAATATCCATGCGAATTAAAATAAAATACTATAAAGATGAGATTCTCCTACCTAAAACTCGGAGTTATGTGAAGTCAAGCAAGGTCCTATTGATGGCCTCTCGCCCTTAATCTACATCACAATATATGTTCATGCATTAAGATTAACTCTAATTACTAATAATATAGACCTATTTAAGTGTTTTCTCAAAAACAAGTCAAAACAGGCAAGTTGCGCCAATCCTAGAATTTGACGTAACATTCTCATATACTTTTGACTATCAAGACGATTGATTCACGAGTTGGTCAAAACATGAAAGTTGTAGATTTTTCCATTAGCTTTCCAACGCAAAAAGAATCGTCTCAATCGGAGTTCGGGATATAAAGTTATGACTAAAATACTAAGGTAATGTCGGAGTTCGGCAATACCTCGCTCGAGCGATGATAATAGCTCGCTCGAGCGAGATCCTTCAGAACTTTCTCGTTCGAGCGATGACAAAAGCTCGCTCGAGCGAGGCAGGGAACGCCTTTTGAGTATTTTAATGTATCCTCGCTCGAGCGAGCTACAACGACGCGATTTCGCTCGTTTTCACCCGAATCGAAACCCATACATCCCAAAGCAAAACCCATGGCTAATCTAATGATTTTAATCAAAAAGTTTAATTAAAACGTACCTTTAATCTAAGGATTCCTAGATTAGAAATGAGTCACGCGAATGGAGCTTCGGAACGAAACCGACGGGTTTCCTCAACAATTCGCGCCGCGATCGATCGCACGAGTTCACAGAGACAACTCCAACACGTCCCCAATGATCTCAACCTCTCCCAATAGCCAACTACGAATCCAAGGTTGATTCAAGTTCTTTCTAAGGTTTAAGTGTTTTCAACAAGAGGGTTCTAGAGAAGGAGGTTTTCTAAACCGATCTCCTACGATGATTGAAGAAGAGAGAAGACGGAGTTTCACACGGTTGGGTAACTATCAAACGACTACGGTTCTTTGCGGCACTCACGTCTCTTCCTCTTTTAACAAAACCTAGTATAATACGGGAATGCAATTCCTTTTTATAATAGGATTGCTCACAAAGTTAAGCACACACACACCTCTTATGTATTATACACTTCTAATTTTAAAACTCAAGTCCGGTGTTGAGCTGCCACACCGAGGTCGGTGCACAACTTTTGCACGAGGGTCCAAATGGGCTCTAAATTAAAATCTGTCCGTACAATCACATCTAGATAAAAATCCAAAACAAATGGTGACGTCGGTTGCCGAGCAGAATACACACACAGGGTCAGTCTAACTCGGGTTCAAAATACGGGTCTTTACACCTATCGAAGGTGGAAGAAGCATGTAAAGATGTTACGAAAGCTTATAACCGAAGAAAGAAGCACTCTAACAGGGTAGCTACACGGCCATCCATGCAAACAACCTCCATCGCCACAGAGGTCCATGGCTTCAGGACAGACGTTCGTGAAATCGAAGCAAACCGTTTTGGTGCGCATCGTAGACGACAGACTTCCGTGACCACATGACGGACGTCCGTGAGGCGCGTGACGAAATTACGGTTTTCATGGTAAAACTTACCATTTCAGTGTTTTAATTGCTTTAGGACTCTTTAATTTCGAATTTATGTTAACTAGGGTTTGGTTTGCCTATATATAGGCCTTGTAAACACAATTTAAGCGTTGGTTAATGAAGGAAAATTTACTTTGCAAACTTGAGAGCTTTTGAACAAAGTTTTCTGTGAGGGTGTGATTCTCTCAACTTGAAGAGTGATTCTTCGTTCGTGCAGTTTGGTGTGAGGTCAACTTTTCTCTTCCTTCTATCTACTTTTATCTCTAAGTTACGTGTAAGTACCTTAATTGTTTTCTAGTTATTTCATTCCTAAGATCCGAAAATAAATCGCCTGTTTTGCTTGTCGATCTTCCTGTGACCCAACCAAAGATCGTTCAATCGTCCTAACACAAGATCTAGTCCATTTAAACCCAGTGATCCAATATACCTGGAATCTTTCGATGATACTTCCGCACGGAGTCGAAAGAACTCACTTGTCAGTTCATTCGAAACCCCATGCTATCGGAGACTTAGTCGTTCGCTAAAGACCCTAGTCTTCTAGATCTAATAGGGAACAAACGCGAAAAGTAACACTGTTTGGGTCAGATCGACATTAATTAATTGAAACTTTTGTTATTTTCTGTGATAATTTGTTAGGAAATTCATATTTTAATTATTATATTAATTCAACGATTAATCACAGCCCTATCGTTTGTATTGTGTTAGTTTTCGCATTAGATTTGGTATCAAAACCTTGCCAGTTTAGGGTTGTCAGTGTTCATATTGGTTCTAGGTTTCTTTTTTTCGTCTTGTCTTGCATCGTAATGGATCTTGCTAGGATAGAAGCCCTTATTAATGAACTTGCGACTAAGTTGATCACGAGTCAAGTAGATCTCCAGGCCCAGATGCTTGATCACCATATTCAATTACAAAACCAGTTGCGTGATCAACAAGCCCGACATGAGGCCCTAGTGACTCTTGTTGAGGAAATGAATGAGGTTATCACGGATGGCCATTTTCGAGTCCACATTAATGACTGTAGGAGAGAGGGTCCTCACCGACGCGATCTTCTACCCAATCAGGACGACAAAATAATGAAGTTCGTTAAGATGGACGCTCCTACTTTTGATGGGAAAAGGCAGCCTAAATTATACCTAGAGTGGGTGACTGGCATGAAAAACTACTTTGAGTGGTATGTCATGTCTAAGGAGCACAAAATTCGGTTTGCCAAGGTTAAGCTTATGGGCCAAGCTAGGCTTTACTGGTTGGGACTAGAGCGTCCTAGGCAATCCCTGGGTCTTCTTCCCATTTCCACGTGGGATGACATGAAAGTCCAACTGAACGCGAAGTATGTTCCTCTTTCTTGATCAATGCCAATCACTTCGCCAGGGGAATATGTCGGTCACAGAGTACATTGACAAGTTTGAGGATTTGATGTTCCAGGCTAATGTGACTGAATTAGAGAAAGTTGCCTTATCTCAATTTCGAATGGGCCTCCGCTCATACTTACAAAGGGAATGTATTCCATACCCTATTACCGATCTAGAAGAGTGTTTCTCTAGAGTCGAAGAGTTAGAGCGATACCTTAAGACCCCTTAAACCAAACGTTTCGATACTAGTGCGTCAAGTTACAAGTCTAACTATTCTGACTCTAAGCCTAACGTCAATACCCCGTCGGCTAGGTCCAATTCACTCACCACACCGGTGACCAAAGCTGGCAAGGGTAAGGCATATGATTGAAGGCCCCAAGAGTAGTTAAAGCAAGTGCTACAAGTGCTATGACTTCGGACATTTTGCAGCACAATGTCCCACCCGAAACTTGTTTGTAACCGAGGAAAGTGAAAATAAACAGGAAGATGGGGAAGTAGAAGTCTCTGAGCCTGAGTCGTCCCTAGTGATGAGGAGGATCATGTAGGGGAACGGGCAATAGCTTGTCTTAGGGAAGTCTCCTACCTCGTTGAGGAGGGTAATACCTTGCAAACGCTTGTGGTTAGATGCGCTCTAACCCAATCTAAGGAGAGTGACGATTGACGTAGGAATAACATTTTTTATATTGTAACCGAATGTGGTGAAAAGGATTGCAGGATCATTAGTTGATAGTGGAAGCTGTACCAATGTTGTATCGGAAAGCACAATATCCCGCTCGGGACTTACACTCGTCCCTCACCCGCGACCCTACAAAGTGGCATGGGTCGATTTGTCATCAATTCCCGTTTCACAAAGGTGTCAGGTTCCTATAAAGTTTTGCTCGTATAAGGACACCTTATGGTGCAATGTTGTGGCTATGGATGTTGGGCATGTTATCCTTGGGAGGCCTTGGTTGTACGATAAGGACGTTACATTGTTCGGGAGATTGAAAGTGTGTTCTTTCATGCACGAGGGAAAGAAGATTAAGATAAATCCCCCTAGAGCACCTCAGGTGAAGACAAGTAAATCAAGTGGTAAAGGCCTAGTTGAAAGGGAGAAAATGACTACGGTCATTAGTATTGTTAGCCCTTTAGAGTTTGAATGTGCTGCTAAGAAAGAGAACATTGTCTATGTTCTTGTCATTAGGGAGTCACCCAAAGAGTCAAGTGTTGAGTTTCCGAAAGAGGTTGGACCTATAATGAGAGAATTTCAGGATGTCTTTCTGACGCAGGACGGGACCCTAAACTACGTGAATGCAATGATAAATTTTGTCGAAATTAAATTGAAATTAAATAAACAATAAAACTTGCAAAATATAACGAATACCTCAGGTTTTCATAGTATTCCATGGGAGAATCGCACATAATTCAGGCAGGGTTCAGTCCGAGCACTAGATCTGTTAGGTTGCAGCGCAGATCGATCCTAGAGATAGAACTCTAGGTTTTTTTCCAGATTAGGGCGCTCACGATTCAATGATGGGATCACTGATTTTCTCTGAATATCAGGTGCGGAAGGTTTAATAACTCTGCTGGGCTCTACGGTTGTTGAATCGGATCGATTCAAGAATTTAGAGAAATTTAGGGTTTAGGATTTCACAAGAAGATGGTCGATTTAGGGTTGTAGAATCACGCAAACAAAGATAAAAGAGGCAGATAGAATTGTGGGCTTCACACCCTTGGCTTCGCACCAAACCCTTCTCGGGAAGAAGATTCACTCTTCGTAGAGGCTCATCTCAAGCACACACAAGCAAAAGCTCTTTTCATTCATAATCAATAATCTCCTTAATAGAGTGTTTATAATGCCTTTATATAGGCTAAGAAAACCCTAAACGATATAAAACTCGCAATTAAAAGAGTTTAAAAATAATAAAAGACTAAAAAGGTAAAAAAACGAAAAACGAAAATTTCCCGTCACTGTAGCCCGCTCGAGCGAGCTTAAGTGGTCGCTCGAGCGAGGGCCTGCTCGAGGGAGGAATTTAACCGCTCGAGCGAGGGCTCGCTTGATACTGTTCTCCTCGCGGTTTGTACCCGCCCTCTTCATTTTCAGAACTCCCTTTTCGCCTAGTTTTGATTTTCATTCCGCTTCTTCCGGCGTCGGTACACGCGAAAAGGTCCATATTCGATGTCTACGATGTCGGCGTCCCAAAGACCTTCCGAATGAATTACCACATGTAAGGGATATCCAACACGCCATTGATTGGATTCCCGGGTCTACTTTACCCAACTTGTCCCATTATCGAATGAATCCATCCGAACGCTCGGAGTTGAAAAGGCAAACTGATGAACTTCTCTTGAAGGGATTCATTAGGGAGAGTATGAGTCAAAGCATCGTGCCAACGCTACTCACACCCAAGAAAGATGGGTCTTGGAGAATGTGCATCGATAGTCGCACCATAAATAAAATTGAGGTTGAGTATTGGTTTCCTATACCGAGGTTGGACGACATGTTGGACATGATGGCTGGGGTCACAATATTTTCAAAGATTGATTTGAAGAGTGGATACAATCAAGTTCGAGTTCGTCCCAGGGACGAATGGAAAACTGCCTTTAGGACCAAGGATGATATGTATGAATGGTTTGTCATGCCTTTCGGGCTTTCATTTATGCGAGTCATGACGCAAGTGTTGAGGCCTTTTATAGGCAAGTTCCTCGTGGTTTATTTTGATGATATCCTTATTTTTATCCGTGACAAGGAACAACACTTAGGCCATTTAAGGTAAGCTTGTATGACTCTCAGAGGAGAGAAGTTATACGCAAACCTAAAGAAATGTACTTTCATCACGAATATTATTGTTTTCTTAGGGGTTTGTTGTAACCTTTGAAGGAATGACTGCGGACCCTGAAAAGGTCAGGGCTATTGGGGGAGTGGCCTGAGCCTAAGAACATTCATGAAGTTCATAGCTTCCATGGGTTAGCCACTTTTTTACAGGAGGTTCATCCGTAATTTTAGTACGGTAACAACCCCTATCACCGATTGCATTAAGAAAGGGGAGTTTAAATGGACACTTGTTGCGGCAAAAACGTTTAAGGAGATCAAGTCCCGTATGAGCAAGGTTCCAGTTATGCGCCTTCTTGAGTTTTCTAAGGTCTTTGAGGTGGTGTGTGATGCATTAGGCGTAGGAATTGGTGGAGTATTGAGCCAAGAGAGTCACCCTATAACTTATTTTAGTGAGCAGCTAAATGAGTCCATGTAGAAATACTCTACGTACGATAAAGAATTCTATGCGGTAGTACAATCTCTCAAATATTGAAAGCACTACTTGTTGCCGCAGGAATTTGTTCTATTCTCATATCAGAGGCCCTAACATTTTTGAGTTCCCAAAAGAAATTAAACCCGCGACATGCGAAATGAGTTGAACAACTTCAAGGGTTCATCTTTGTGCTGAAACATAGGGCTGGAGTGGAGAATAGGGTTGCTGATGCACTTAGCCATAGAGTGGCAATGCTGCATTCCATGAGTGTTGAGGGGACTGGATTCAAGCGTATGTTGGATGATTATCTTACGTGTCCAAATTTTGAAGAAGAGTGCGCCTCACTTGCGAGTGACCGGTCTGAGAGAGTTTGTAAGTATACCCTACAGGATAGGTATTTATTTTTGAAACATCGCTTGTCTATTGCACTTTTTTACGGGATTTTCTCGTTTAAGAATTACACGTTGGAGGGGTCGCCGACCATTTCGGTCGCAAAAAGACTGTTGTATTGGTTGAAGATTGATTTTACTGGCCCAATCTCACTAGAGATGTCAAAATCATCAACCAATGTCGTGTTTGGCAATTGGCAAAGCAAAGGAAGCAAAACACTGAACTGTATACACCTTTACCTGTGCCACATATCCCATGGCAAGATTTTTCTGTAGACTTTGTGTTAGGTCTTCCTAAAACCCTTTGAAAGCATGATTTAGTGTTTATCGTTGTGGACCGTTTTTTGAAAACGGCTCATTTCATTGCTTGTGTAGAAACCTCAGTTGCAAGTAATATTGCTACACTTTTCTTCAACGAGGTTGTTCGTTTGCATGGTTTGCCTAAGCCCATAGTGTCGGATAGAGATGTCAAGTTCGTCAGTTATTTATGGAAAACATTGTGGCATAAAATGGATACTAGACTTCAATTTTCATCGACATTCCATCCCCAAACAAATGGGCAAACCGAGGTCATTAATCGGAGTTTAGGAAATCTTTTGAGGTATCTTGTAGGTGAACATATTAGAAGTTGGGATTCCATCTTACCTGTCGCAGAGTTTGCATATAACAATTCGGTTAATAAAACCACAGGGATGAGTCCGTTTCAAGTTGTGCGCACGGTTACAAACCTAGGACACCCATAGATCTTATTCCGATGTAAGTTCATCAAAGGTTGTCAGAGTCTGCATCTACATTTGTACATCCCATTCATGAACTTCATGCTGAGATTAAAAGACGAATTAATGTGAACAATGAAAAATACAAATTTTCTGCAGATTCCCATCGAAGGTTAAAAAAATTTCAAGAGAATGATTTTGTAATTGTTCGAAATAGACTTGAGCGCTTCCCTTAAGGGGTCACTAAGAAGTTACAAGCTCGTAGTGTTGGACCCTATAAGATTTTAAAGCGTGCCGGTCCTAATGCTTACGCCCTAGAGTTACCTCCAGATTTGGGTATTAATGTAACTTTAAATGTGAAGGATCTCGTTCTATCCTATGACCTTGCACTTATACCACCCAACCCGTTTGAGCCTCCCACATTCGAATCTACCTATGTTTCTCTCTCTATTCCATGACCTCCACCCACACGTCCATCTCGTGAGATTGAGGATATTTTGGAAGATCAGATTGTGTCTACAAACTAAGGGAGACTTCGGAAGTATTTTGTCTAGTGGAGGAACAAAGCAGAGTCAGAATACTTCGATAACAAAAAAAGAATTCTAGCGGATTGATCCAGATCTCCTTGATCTCTATCACGGCCAATATTCATCGAGGATGAATCCTTCTAACTCGGGGAGAATTGATAGGGATATTCAATTCAAAGAACTGCCTGTGACCTATCGAAGGCAAAAGAAACATGCAAAGATGTTACGAAAGCTCATAATTGAAAAAGGAGCCTAGACAAGGTAGCTACACGGACATTGTGCAAACGGCTTCCGTCACCACGGACGTCCGTGGCTTCAGGACAGACGTTCGTGAAATCGAAGCTAATCGTTTTGGTGCGCATCGCTGATGGCTAAAAGAGGACAAATGTCCGTGACCATAGGGCAGACGTCCTGAGACGTGTGATGGAAATAAGGTTTTCATGGCAAAACTTTCCATTTGAATGTTTTAATTGCTTTAGGACTCTTTAATTTCAAATTTATGTTAACTAGAGTTTGGTTTGCCTATATATAGGCTTTGTAAGCACAATTTAAGGGTTGGTTAATAAATGAAAATTTGCTTTGCAAACTTGAGTGCTTTTGAACAAAATTTTCTGTGAGGGTGTGATTCTCTCAACTTGAAGAGTGATTCTTTGTTCTGCGTGCAGTTTAGTGTGAGGCCAACTTTCTCTTCGAGTTACGTGTAAGTACCTTAATTGTTTTCTAGTTATTTCATTCCTAAGATCCGGAAATAAATCGTGTGTTTTACTTGTCGATCTTTCCGTGACCCAACCAAAGATCGTTCAATCGTCCTAACACGGGATTTAGTCCATTTGAGCCCCGTGATTCAATATACCTGGAATCTTTCGTTGATATTTCCGTACAGAGTCGAAAGAATCCACTTGTGAGTTCATTTGAAACCCTATGCTGTCGGAGACCTAGTCGTTCACTAAGGACCCTAGTCTTCTAGATCTAATAGGGAACTGTTGCGAAAAGTAACACTGTTTGGGGCTAGATCGAAATTAATTAATTGAAATTCTTGCTATTTTCTGTGATAATTTGTTAGGAAATTCGTATTTTAATTCTTATATTAATTCAATGATTAATCTCTGCCCTAGCATTTGCGTTGTGTTAGTTTTCGCATCAGTAAATCAGCTAGTTTGAGTTATTCTTTTGATCTGGATTTTTTTTTTTTTTTGATAACCTGGGTATCTGGGCCTCTTGAGTTATTCTTTTGATCTAGAAGTTAGAAACAAATTGGAAACTAGATAGACTATTCAAGGATGTTGTAAATCCAAAATTCTGCTGTTTTTTTTTTAATAATCAAAATAACAATTTTGACATCTGGCTCTCTTTGAACTTCTGATTTAAAATTTTGAGTTGATCTCTTTCTCGTGGATGCTTATTTTTGTATGGATATCAAACAATCCTTGTTACTCCAACCTCTATTCGAGTAGGTTCTAGCTAGGTTTAGTATGACTTCACTCTAGTTAGGTTACATGAGTTCTTCCATAAATCTACATTAAATGTTTTTAAGAGTTCTTGGCATGCTTCACGACCCTTATATGATGATTGGATTCACTATTTACGACATTGATTACATTTTAGTATTTTTATTACCTTTTTGACTGAATCTTGTGATATTTTGATTTTTTTAAAGAGGGTAACAGACATGGCTTTCTTTGCTGAAGATGTTCACCTTTTGGCCAGGTATCTATTGATTTGTAGTACTTCTTTATCTGCTTGTTTTCTTTTCGCTTTTCTTTTGGCGATTTGCTTACTTCCTGTGGTGCAGTGCAAGCATAGATGGGAGGATTTTTGTTTGGAAGATTAATGAAGGTCCCGATGAGGAAGATAAGCCACAGATAACAGGAAAAGCTGTTATTGCTATTGAGATAGTAGGGGATGGGAAATCATTACATCCACGAGTCTGTTGGCACTCTCACAAACAAGTAATGCTCAGTCTTAATATAAAACTTTAATGTTATATTGCCACAAAAGGTCGGTCAAAGGTTAGAATTCTCCAAGGCTTATAGGATTTATTCAGATGTTAGTAAAATAGTTCTTGGTAGTGAAGTTCCGTACACATTTAGACAATCCTCATAATAATTTATCTACAAACACTATTTTTTACAGGAAATATTGGTTGTTGCGATTGGAAGGCGGGTGCTAAAAATTGATACCACAAAAGTTGGAAAAGGTGAAGTTATTTCGGCAGAGGAACCTGTAAAATGCCCTGTTGAGAAGCTGATTGATGGAATCCAACTTGTTGGTAAACATGATGCGGAAGTGACAGATTTGTCAATGTGTCAGTGGATGACTACTCGATTAGTTTCAGCTGCAAAGGATGGCACGGTTTGTATTTGTTCCATGACTTTGTTATTTTCTGCGAATTGAACTAGTACTGCAGTGAAGGATTTTTTTTTTTTTATTCTCACGCTTCTTAAGCTTTTGAGGATGGAAATAATTCCTTGTCAGGCTCCCCACAATGTTTTTGAATGCCATTCTTGTGCTTTTGATAATTAAGGTGAACTAACGAAGGGACCAAAATTTAATCAATACACGTTCATCAAAGAGTTATCTGGGATATTGGGTATTGCCGACATATGAAGGCTCTAACATGTTAAATTCAACGTAAAGCATTGATGTCATATGCGATCGCATATGCCATCTGGGAAAGCTGTATCGCATATACCATGATGGCATATGCGATACAAGTAAGCATGCCATGGCATACAATTGTATGCGATAGCATACTGTCGCATATGTGATAGTATGCCATCACATATAGTGTATGCGATGACATACTTCTCCAACGGTCATAAATATGACCGGCGGAAGTTTTTTTTTTTGCCTTTTTAGGCTTCCCCAATCCCTATAAATAGGGGGTTTCTATTCCTGATGCTTACCACAACTCTCAAAGGTATGTTTTGGGTCTCTTAAATAATAATTTTTCTCTTTTCCTTCTCTTTTGTATGGTCTATTTGTACTATTTAGACATATTTTTAACGAAAATTATATTTTTTCTTCCACCTTATGGGATTTATTCTCCTCGTTCTACAATATAGAGTACAAAATTAACAAAAATATAGTGGTTTTTTATATTGGTAATTTTGGGGGTTTTTTGGAAATTTTTGGGAATTATTTTGTATTTTTGGAAAAAATAAAAAATTGTATGCCATGGCACAATTGCATATGCGATTGGGCCATGTCGTCGCATACCCTCACATATGCCATTTAACATCATTGACGTAAACGGTCCCCACCCCAAACCAAACGCTAATCAATATAGATAAACAAACAAAACCACTTTGATTAATGGGGAGTCCACTTTTGTCTACATTTTTGTTTTTGTGCAAACGAGTTGACATGTGATACGTACTGTAAATTCCCCACAACACATTGCTACAGTGTTTTATTGAAAGAATCATGAATTAGACAAAAGTATAAATCAATTACTTACAAAAAAAGGTAGAAATCAATTGTTTCAAGATGAAGTGATTGTAGAAAACAATAAATTAGCTAAAGAGAAGAAATACCTATTTAAGGTATATTAGAGAGAGGCTATAAAGGAGACAGTAGAGAGACAATGGACACCTTAATGACTATATTCTTGCTATTCATGATTAATGAGTTACAATGCTAAAGGGCTCTTACATAGAGCAGGTCAAGAGACAAAAATAAACACTTAAAACACTTAAACACCCACCCACCCACACACACACACATACACCATTATCTCCAACACTCCCCTTCAAGCTGGAGCATCCATGACAAGAATGTCCAACTTGCCTCCAAATATGGGGAAAAATACATGTATATGCCATTATCTCCCCCTGACTTGATAACTTTACAACACAATAAAATGTTGCAACACATTGCACCTAAGTAACGAAGAACAACAACAGTGTGTGGTGCAAACAACTTGGATCAACATCTTGCGCTCAATTGGCCATGATTCACATCCCATGGACCAAACAAATGGCTAAATTCTTAGCCTTCAACATTTTATTGGCACCAACAACATGGCCATAAGGCCAAAACAATGACCCATAACAATATCAGGAGGGCATACAACATACATAAGCCCATATCATAAAATCTATAGCAGAATGGGAACCACTCATCCCCAAACACTATTTCATGCAACCACTATGCAGTCCATCATCCACACGACCCAACAATATATAATTTTTCTTTTCCTTCCTTTCTTTTAAAGAGAATCATACACTGTAAGAGGCTGTATAAGCCTGCACCATAGAAAACCATATGAGGCTCGTATAAGCCATTGGAATATTCCTTAGGAGCAGTTGCTCTTTTGAACAAATAAAACATTATTAAAGGAGATACATGAGAAGAGTTTTGTCTCCAGCCACAACTCTTGATAGCATGAGATCGGTACCAACACACATGAGCAACAACCTCGACAACCACCATTTCTGATGCCCTTCTTCTTCTTCTTCTGTAGAGGATAACCAACAGTAGAGGTATAATACCCATCAGATGTATCTCAAATGGGCATCAAATCACAAAAGACCAAATCTGTGGTGTAGTATAGAGCAAACCATCCACCCTCTTCAGATCTACAGGGATCAAATGGATCACAGACAACATAGTTGTTGAAAATAGTGAAGCTGACAAGATTAATGAGTTACAAGGCTAAGGGCTCTGATATAGAGCAGTTACAAGAGACAACAATAAGTTCCAACCAATGTGGGACTAAACCTTGACTCACTACCGTAATTAAACACTAAAAAACACACAGATATATATATATATATATATATATATATATATATATATATATATATATATATATATATATATACACACACACACACTGATGAAGCTAGAACATGAGGAGAAGAAGTATGTATGCTCATTATTTTTATAACCTACATAATCCTTGGAATTTCTAAGATAATGTAAAGTTATTACTTATATTGAAGCATACTGCTATTTTTCTTAACACAATGATTTACGGAGAAATTAAAAGTATCATTTTTTGCGATGAGTATCTGGAAGCTCATAAAAATATTTATTTTAGTCATTAGAATAGGCTGATATGGTATATATATATATATAAACTAGGAAATAGGGAAAATAATTTTAATTCTACAGAAAGAGGGCATTCGTTGTTCATCGTCTTTTGTCCCCTTTATATGATGGTGAGGTTATTTTTAATCTGTTCATTTTAAGTAAATTATGTTTAAGAGGATCTTGTGTGACCGTGTCAAATGTCAATCAGTTATGGCTTGTAATTTGTCTTCATACTGTGAGAATATACAGTCCTTCAATTTTTAGGTATGCATATTATTTCCGTTCGTTTATTTATTTTATGACATGAATATGTTAGTGTCTATAGCGTCTTAAAAGCTTGTGGCTATTTACGGGGCAGATAAAGTTCTGTACTCGTGTTCATATTTTATTTTGTTGGTTCTTGTTTCTCATTTAATTCGGAACCATGCAATTATTTTGGTTGCTTGGTTTATGAAATTTCATTTTGTACAACAGGTAAAGATTTGGGAAGACAGGAAGGCATTGCCCCTTGTGACACTAAGGCCACATGATGGACAACCTGTTAATTCAGTAACATTCCTCACCGCACCTCACCGCCCCGATCACATTGTTCTTATCACTGCGGTATTGACTCCATCCCTGTTTCTTCAACTGTGCCATTCAATAAATTTATATTTAAACATGCTAGTTTCCTTATAGCTTTTAAATCCTTGTGAGACTGTTTTTGAATATAGTTTGTGGGAAATGCTTCAGGTTTCTTGCTTGATATACACGAGCTTTAATTGTTTTCTTTACCAATAAGACGGTGTTCTTATGTGGAAGGCTTATATTCCTTGGAACATTTAGCATTCTAATGCTTAGACAAGTATTAGTCTAGGCCGTGAATTCTAAGTTCTTATTGGCTTTCACAGGGTTATCTGAATCAAGATGTGAAGGTATGGGCCTCAGAAGGCGACGAAGGTTGGCTATTGCCCAGTGATGCTGAATCCTGGCAGTGCACTCAATCTTTGGATTTAAGGAGTTCTTCTGAACCACGGGTTGAAGAAGCCTTTTTCAATCAAGTTGTAGCGTTGCCTCAGGCAGGCATTATATTACTTGCAAATGCCAAGAGGAACGCTATATATGCCATACATGTGGAATATGGTCCAAATCCGGCAGCTACACGCATGGATTATATAGCAGAGTTTACTGTAACAATGCCTATATTGAGTCTTACCGGAACAAGTGATTGCTTACCTGATGGGGAGCTTGTTATGCAAGTTTACTGTGTACAAACTCATGCTATTCAACAGTATGCTTTGAATTTATCTCAATGCTTGCCACCACCACTGGAGAATGTTGGATTAGAGAGAGATTCATGTATTTCTTGTGTTGTTGAGGCACCTAATTCTAATGGGTTCGCTTCATTTGGGCCACTTCATACAAATAACCTGTCTGAGATGCCCATGGGAAGTGTTACACCCATGCCTGAATTGGCCACTTCGAGTGTGGATTCTAAATCGAGTATTATTCTCCCCGTAACTACTGACTCTGATAATACCCATGTTGCATCTCTTCCTTTGAGTTCAGATTTTTCCGGAAAACCAACCGATTTTAGAAGCTCGACAAATAGCTTTGGTCAACTGCCTCCTCTTGGTGATCGTGGTGTCGACCCACCAGTTCTTGATTATTCAGTCGACCGGAGAGTTGATACTGCTTGTATGAACTTGTCTGATCATCCTTCTGTGGATGTTAGTTCTGGAAATGATGAAACTAAAATTGGGAAAAATGATATTTCTATGGCGCCGAGTCCTATTCCTTTCAAACACCCAACACATCTAATAACTCCATCAGAAATATTATCTAAGGTTGTTTCTTCCTCTGAGACTACACATGTTACTCAGGGTCTGTGGAGGGGAGATACAAAAGCTCAAGATGTGATTGTTAACAATGATTTGGAGAGTGTAGAAGTGGATATTAAAGTTGTGGGGGAGAGCAGGTCTGATCAGAATGGAGCATTTGACCCTCAGTGTGAACCAGATGTTCTTGCAGATAAGAGAGAGAAACCCTTTTTCTCCCAGGCTTCGGAACTTACTATGGAAATGGTAAGAGAATGTCGTTTATTGTCAACCGAAACTTTTATTGTGGAGGAAACATGCCAAATTGAAGATGTTGGTATTACTGAGGCTTCGGCGCAGCCTTTACATGGTAGTGAGGAAGGTGTTTCCTCAAGGGATTTGCCTGAAAAGGGTGCTGAATCTTCTACAGTGGAAGCAGTTACACAATCGCCTTTATCGGCTGCAAGAGCAAAGAAACAAAA
Source organism: Chloranthus sessilifolius (assembly GCA_021018995.1). Classification (NCBI taxonomy): domain Eukaryota; kingdom Viridiplantae; phylum Streptophyta; class Magnoliopsida; order Chloranthales; family Chloranthaceae; genus Chloranthus; species Chloranthus sessilifolius. The sequence continues at coordinate 5,066,279 of JAJIZI010000016.1, read as the reverse complement.
GGGGAAACACTCTCAATCGTCAGTCCATTCATCACCTTTTCCAAGCCCTTTCAACTCGACAGATTCTTTAAACGAACAAGGTAGCAGCATGAATGGCTCTAATACAGTGGCTGTTTTTTCTCAGATTCTGAACATGCAGGAAATGCTGAACCAGGTGATTCGTTTATAGTCATTTTCATATGTACATATATAATTGATATTTGTTTATGAGATCGGTAAAAAGTTGCTATTAGAGAATCTTTATACCTTTTCGATACAAAAGAGGACTTTAATTCATTCTTAGATATCAACAAGAAGAAAATAAACTTCTCCTGGTTTTATTATTAAACAGTAATGCATTATCTATAATTTCTGTTAGTTCTTTATGCAATCGTGTTAATGATAAAATATATCAGTATTAGAGTAGTCATCCCAACTGAAAAATGTATATGAATTGGACAATACCATGTACATTTTTTGCTTAAATGATTGCAAAACCAGAAAAAAATATTAAAAAGCTGTTATTGTTTGGTTAGCTGAAATTTGTGATTGTTGGGATTAACATATTGTTAAATCATGCTAGGAGAGAAACAAATGGCATCACTAACTCATTAGCTACGGAAGGAACTTCAGAGAATCTATATGTATAGGGGGGAGAGTTTCATCATTGCTTTATGTTGTAGATAATTAATTTTAATTTCTTTTGCTATTTGGTTTTTTAATAAATACTACATTCACAAAAACTTTACAAAGATGAAAAATATAAATGCATAATCATCATGATCATCATCACAACCTTATCCCATCTATTTGGTGTTGGCTTTGCGAGTCCTATTTCTTCACTCGTTTCATATCACCTCTCTCAGCTCTCTGTAACTTTGCAATATGTCATACCCCTTCTCAGTTCTCACTGCTTGCCTCCTGGTCTTCATTTGTCGTCCTCTTCTTCTACTAGTACTTGTAGGCTTGTAGCATCTCAACCCTTCATACATGGCTTCTGGCCTCCGATGAACATATCTAGATCACCTCAAGTGATTTTTTCCTTTATCGGTGCCACTTCAATGTAAGTAGAACTCTTGGGTCGCACAATATTCCGCTTGCTTGCCTCCATTTCATCCAACCCGTATTAATCTGATTTGTAACGTCCTCTTCAAATCCACCATCCGATTATAAAGTTGAGCGTAAATAGTAAAATCTATGGCAATGTGGCACTCAATGATTTTCTGTTTTGATTAAATCCTCCTCCAAGCTATCATGTTCACTAACTTTGCACTCCATGTATTCCGTCGTTTTTTTGCTAATTTTCAAACCTTGGATTCCAAGGCATTTCTCCATAATTCAAGTTTATCTTATGCTTCTTTCCTTGTTTGGATAATTAATACTACTTCATCTGCAAATAACATGCCACACAGAATCTCTTCTTGTACATCTTTAATTAACACATCCATGATCATGACAAGCAAATAAGGGCTCAAGACAGATCCTTGATGCAACGCAACTCCAACATGGAACTTACTCGTCTCTCCACACGTCGTTCTTATGCTAGTTACCACTCTCTCATGCATGTCTTGGATAATCTCCATATATAACTTCAGGATGCATTATATATTTTGTATTTTAAATTTATTGAAAAATATAAATGCATATTAAAAATTATGTATTATTGCATAATGATGAAATATACAACATACATGTGTATGTGTGAGATGTGATCAGGTGGGGGTTGAAGAAGCATTTTTATATGTATGTGTGCCTACACACATTTTATGCAGTGTGATGGGCATCATAAAAGATAATGGTGCTATCCCATCTTTAATTCTTTATCCACATCTACAATGATCCAAACTGTCTAACAAATTGTCTACCTCTTCAATGGGCCATATCCCAACAATTGCACTGCATTAGTCAATCGTGAGTTCGTGATTATCTATCAACAATTTTTTTATGGATTGTTGGAAATTTTTATTACCATTCCAAAATAAATGGATTGTTGCAAATTTTTATTACCTGTCCAAAATAAATCATTTGACTGGATGGTTAGTAGTGTCCTATCGTTGCAATTTTTGAGCTTTGATCCATCAAAGAGGTGTCCTGTCTATTTGACATGTTTGGATTTAAGGAAACATGCACGAATTGTTGGGAAATGATGACCACAATCATTTTTTATGGAACTAAACACCATCGTATGACAAAAAATAATTCTAACGTGATAAATTCCTATAGACACAAATTGTCTTTTTCTTGAATAAATATACAGATATAGATCTGTATACACACATTATTTATGTCCCTTTGAAATATTATGTAATAAATGATTGGCGAAAATAGAAGACACAAAAAATGTGTCTTTTCTTCCGGAAGAGATGAATAAAGGATAAGAGATAATAGAAGACACAAAAATGTGTCTTTTCTTACGGAAGATACATCATTTTTTTTTCTCTTTCTCCTTATTTTCTCTCCCCTCTTTTTTTTTTCTCTCTAAATGTGGCCCACGTAGGCCATACCTGCGTAAGTGGTGCTTGTGTAGGTCGTACCTGCATAGGTCGTACATGCGTAGGTCGTACCTGCCCTGATCGTCGCTTATGCAGCCCTCGCGTTGGTTAAATATTTTAATGATAGATTCGTTGACTTTTAGTCAAATGATCATAATACAAGATCGTAATGAGATCCAATGGTGAATTTATTGCATGTTGACTAGTTCTTGTGATTTTGGTCAAATCCAACGTTGGACTCGTTGACTTTTAGTCAAACGATCATAATACAAGATTGTAACGAGATCCAACAGTGAATTTAATGCATGTTGACTAGATTTTGTGATTTTGGTCAAATCCAACAGTGGACTTGTTGACTTTTGGTCAAACAATCATAATACAAGATCGTAACGAGATCCAACGGTGGATTTATTGCATGTTCACTAGATCTGTTGATTTTGGTCAAATCCAATGGCGGACTCGTTGACTTTTAGTTAAACGATCATAATACAAGATCGTAACGAGATCCAATGGTGGATTTATTGTATGTTGACTAGATCTTGTGATTTTGGTCAAATCCAACAAATGTGCACCAAGACCCAACTCCGAGTCTCCTCATCCTCCATGCAAGCATCATTCGTGCACTTCTACACACCATGATCGTGACCATGCCACATCATCCCCAGTCAAAAGTATTGACACCCTCATCGACACTCGAATCCTAACTCAATTCCTCTGCCCAAATTTCAGCATTCACCCAAACACAACTCACATCAGAGCCACAAGTATTATCCTTCGTTGTTTCCACACACAATACTATGTTAGGCACCTCAACTATTTGTTGGCTTTTGACCCATGCATCTGTGTCGCTTACCCTTATATATGGGAGGGGAGCTGTGGAGCTACTTCATACACATGGGGCATTAAAAGGTGCATCAAAGGTCTCCTAAACCTATGAAGGTGGGCCTAGGATGTTGTTACACTGATGGTACCATGTGTGACCGGTTCCGATATGCGACAACTATGTCAGTCGGTGTAGACACTGGTGATCCCGGTCAGTTAAGCGTGCACAAGTTATAGAGATGGGAGACCCCTTGGGAAGTTATGAGATGGCTTGCGTGGGGTTATGGTTAGTCAGAGTCATGTGGGGATTGAAATAAGATGAGTTGCGTTACGGATGACCCCATTTACTTGCATTGACCAGGGCTTAGGTTTGCGGCATGGCTTTTTCAGACATTGTGGTGCATGTTGGCTCGATGCAGAGGCGTCCACAAGGGGCCCGAATGGATTGGTAGCTCAGTAGAGGATGGTGCCTAGAGCGAGCGAGGATGGTTGATGCTCGTGCCAACCTGGAGGGATCTCCTTGGGGCAACATGGGATATAGTTGTACCTGTTGGCCTGATGTAGAGGCGTACATGAGTAGCTGTTTGGCTTGGGTCTCGATAAGGACCTAGGCCTCAAGGGATGCATTGTGATGGCACGGGAGGGCCAATCTCGCGACTTGGTTCGGTTTGGTTGGCAAAGCATGTTGGAATGGGACATGGGGAGCAACATGCTAATATTGGTTGCGAGGGACTAGTGCACACGGCTTTGGGTGAAGCATGGTTAGGCATGGCTAGAGGGGAAACGACTAGGCACCATGGCATGGTGGGCGGATCTGCATGCAACGTTGGATATCCATGGGGTTGTAGGAGGCGTCATGGTACTACTCGTGCGACGAGCAGTCTGGCTTCCTGCATACGGGCAGGTGGTATCAGAGTTGGTTTGAGATGATGGTTGGCTTCAGTATGGAGGTATTGAGGTGCCACACTAGGCTAACGAGGTAAAACTGCGGTCCTGTGTAAGTATTCAGATTACACTGTCTTCTTCAACAGTTTCTCAAGATGCCAAGATACATTTATACTTACACTGACTGATCTATACTTTATGCATCAAGCCTCAGTAATGATTATGTATACTAGCTGGTGGGTACTGTTATTTCTAGTTAGGTGTTTCAATGCCTGGACATATTTTCATGTTTTATCACCTTTTCAGTGTTTATTTTTAAAATTTTTTATATGTCCAGCATATATCAAAATTCATTTGTACCTACACATATGACCTAGGACAAAATGCATCATCAGATGGACATGGGATACCAGACATAGGCACCTCAGACAGTCCAGATACTACAACTACAGGTATGTGGGCATGCTGCATGCATCCTTGAAACTGAATGTGCACCTGTCTGGCAGTCCTGCTGCTTCTTGATTATGCACTATGTTTTAGCCATTTTGTCCGCCTTATGAATTTTTTTGAAACCTTGGTCTTTGGCCAGCTTACTGTAGGGTATTAGTTTTATCAACCTGGTAGTTGGCTGGTTAGCTTTTGAAGGGCAACTGTCAAAAAAATTTCCTGCTTCTAGGAAGTAGGAATAAAAACTGGAATGTAACTATGTAAGTCACCCAAATTTGTCACTGTGGAGACTAGGAAATCACGTGAAGCGGGAAACCTCCAAATAAGCTCATACTACACCTTTGGTTGCCATTTTGTGCGGTTAGTTCTCTGCTTCAGTTTGCCACCCCTTTGATTTTTATTTATTTATTTATTTATTTTGATCAATAATTGTCTAGCCCTTCGTACTGCCTTGTGTATGAATATATTAGGAGAACCTCTCCAAGTGGCAGTGCACACTTTGTGGAGCATCCAATAAATTGCTTGATTCACTTATCAATCAAGATGATGTTAACTTTAATCCTGTATGGTCTTTTATTGTCCTTTGAAGTGTAGACTTCAAACCTGAAGTCAATTGTATAGTGTTCTTCAAAATCAGAAAGCATGTTGCAAATCTTGTAAATTCTGGGCAGATAAGTTTCTCTTATGCATGCTTCCTTCTTTTGACCGTGTAAGAAATCATTAATAAGAGAAAAAGGAAAGATTTGTGAAGCATAGACCAAACCATCAGATGCAATCCCAATGATAACGACAAAGGAAAGCCAAAGCCTAACCCTGCTCAAGAACACTAAACAAATTAAACTGTAGGTCTACAAAGGATTTCCGCTAGTGTAAAGTGTTCCCTTGGCACTTCTACTTTTGGGATTTTTGCCTTGTCGACACTTGGTGGCACTTGGCACCCGTGCCGACACTCGGACACTCCTCAAACAGCATGAAACTTCTAGACATATATGAAAAACCTCATATTACTATTAAAATGCTTAGCATTTTGACAACGATAAAATGAACTTTTTTTCAAAAGAAAAATGTGTAAAGTTTAGTAACTACTGAATAAAGGTTTGGGTCGTTGAAAACTATTTTATAATATAATATATGTTTATTTAGGTTTACGATATATATTATGAATCTTTTAATTACATATCTAAATTGGTTTTCTAAGATATCCCTTCAAATTTTCTCTATATATGTTTTATTTATTTATTTAATTTTTCTTATGGCCGTGCCACCGTATTTGAATTTTTAGAGATTGGCGTGCCAAACATCTATTGGCACCTTGACACTTTGGCTCCTGTGCCACGTGTCCAGGTAACACTGTGTAATTGTCTTGTCAGTATTTCCTTCTCTGTTAATATGAGTGGTATTGACCTCATTTAAGCTTGGAAAAGTGTGAACCACCTCCCTAAATTCCATCGCATACTTCAATCGCAGAGGAGTTATAAGCCAATGACTCATGTTTAGAAATCCCCATCTATCCATATTTTAGTCAGACTAATATGGTGTAAATTAGTCAGGACAGTCTCAAGTGCCTTAACCTTTTCTTTCGTAGTGTTAGTATATCATGCAGGTCCCATGAAGTGACCTCTTCCACCAATCCCAGCAGGACCAGGATTGCCCCTGCCCCTCTCATCAAAATTAAACTTGACTGACCCCCATGTCTCTTGGTCGAACTGGTTGGGGAATCCTTCTTACATCTTTATTTCCAATTTGTCGCCGTAACGCCCATGAAACATCTTTGTAGCAGGTAGCAGTTGGAGACACTAGCTCTTTTTTCCAAATTCACCTGTGTGAAGTTCTGTTAGAAAATTCTTCCATGTTTCATTTCTTCCAAACTTGTTATAGCAAAGAGAACATTTTTTCATGCTTGGTCATTAGATTATTCGTCCAACCTTTTCCTTGAACAAACTGCATAATCATTGTAGTTTTGAGATTGCATCTGCTTTTGTATTTCTCTTCCTAAATCCTCAAACTTTGCATCAATGCTATATGTTTTGTATGGCGCTCAAAATAACTCCTTTTACTGTTGTTGTTGGTTTTTTTTTTTAATATTTAATTTTAATTTTAATTATCTGGTTGCACTATCAGCTGGTGCATTTGTCGATTATTAGCTGTTCAATGTTCTTGTTTCCAACCATTAATTCAATTTAACCTATGAAATAAACTAAAAAAATCTCACGTTCTTCGAATATCAAATGTATATATGCAAACTTTAGATGTATTTTCTTGCACACTTTTTAAATTCTGTTTTAGGTAGGGAGTTCCAAACCTGTTCTAAATTCAGCAAGAAAGTTATCTTAAAAGCAAAACAAAAGAAGTGTTGGAAAATTTGTGCAATATCAAAAGTTAAAAACTTTATATATTTTTAATACCCCCTTTTCCTCCATGCATATAGAATACTCTTCTTCTGAATTTTGAGATTGTTTCAAAATTGCAGCTTATGAGTATGCAAAAGGAAATGCAGAAGCAGATGGCTATGACTGTGTCGGTTCCTGTTGGCAAAGAAGGTAAAAGAATAGAGGCGACGCTAGGCCGTAGCATGGAGAAAGCTGTTAAGAGCAACATTGATTCTTTGTGGACCCGTTTTCAAGAGGAGAATTCAAAACATGAGAAGTCAGACCACTCACAGCAGATAACGAATTTGATCTCCAATTCTATGAACAAAGACTTGCCTGCCATGCTAGAGAAGACATTGAAGAAAGAAATCTCTACAGTAGGACAAACTGTTGCTCGTGCAGTGACCCCGATCGTGGAGAAAACTATTTCTTCAGCTATCACGGACTCATTTCAGGTTAAAATCTTGGTGCTAATTCTTGTTTCATTAGTTTTTGTTTTAATATGAACTCATTGATGGTTTGGATGCATGCCGTGCAGAGAGGACTTGGAGACAAGACAGTGAATCAGTTGGAAAAGTCTGTCAGTTCAAAACTTGAGGCTACAGTAGCTAGGCAGATTCAAGCACAGTTCCAAACTTCGGGCAAGCAAGCTCTTCAGGTCTGCAAAATTTTTTGTTTGATTGTTTGTTGTGTGCATATCACGGCGGTGGTGGTTGTGTGTAGGCATGTGTGACTGTGCATGGGCTGGCCACAGGCATGCATACCTATGTTCCATGCCACAAGTCCTTCAATCCAGACCTCCCTGTGCGAAAGCCTGCAAATTGCTGGATAAGGAAAAAAAAACACAAGCCCAGAGGTCCACATTTGACAAGAGACGGTGTACTGATCGGGTGGTTAGGATTTTTCAAATGGCGTAATTTTCGTGTGATTGCCACTCCTTGTGGTTGTCCTGCTATTTGGATGATCCATTGAACTCATGCTACGTGGAGTCGTGGACCCATCTGAGCCTGTAATGGGTGGCACTATCTGAGAGCCATATCATATTCTCATTACATTACGACTTGGAATTTGAAGTGGAAGATACAAGTTTAAAATTGATTACTCCTAAAAAAAATAAAAGTAGATCCTCTGGTTTAATATCTGGTCATTTTTAATACATTATCAGTTTTATTTTACTTTTTCTATTTTAGCTTAATTTCTAAATTAACAAAATTATACTTTTGTGATCCTAAAAACTATTCTGATTGTTACTAGTTTATTTTATCCCAGTATTAAATAATTTTCTAATGTTTATATTTAATATGCATATATAAAGATATATGTGTGTATATATATATATATATATATATATATATATATATATATATATATATATATATATATATATATATATATAAATAAAATTATTTTTATCATGCCTATAGATATATATTTCTTTCATTCCTAATTTTATTTTAAGTTTTCTTTATTTTTCAAATTTTCATAAACTGTATTTCCTAGTGTTATAGATGTGATATGAGAACCATCTTAATTATATGTAATCTGAATATTTGTTTTATTGCAATCTAAATTCTGTTTATATGTCAGTTCTAACTTTTGTCTTGCAAATTTCATTTCTCAACTCTTTTCTACATTTCTTTCTATTACTTAAATGATAGTTAATTGATTAGTGTAGTTTGAGGCTATTTGGATTTTCCTACTTTTAGGCAACAAAATATTGACATAAAGGAAGAGTTTTAATTCAAATTTATTTGATTTGAATATGACGTCTTGAATACATTCAAGTTCTTATGTGATTATTTATTTTGAAGTTAAGTCTTGTTCGATATCTAATTAATTTGAGTAGGATTTGAACTTTACTATTATTATTGTTGTTGCTGTTGTTATTGTTGTTGAAATGTAATTAATGTGCATAAGAGGTTGGCCTGTTTTTACGTAGTTATGGAAATCGACTGGTAATGAAGGGTAGTTCAGTAAAAGAGTTCATATATGGTAACCGACCTGTTTCGAATAATGATTTGGAACAGGTCATTGACTGTGTATTTTTTTCATCTGTGCGACCTGATGTGAATGCCCTGATCTGGGAATCTGGTGGGTTGAAAAATGCATCAAAATGCAGTCCCCATTCTATGATTCAAAGCGGTCATATGCTTTCAAAATGAATGACTAAAATGGATTTGGATATTTTGTATGGTAGCCATTCATTTTAAAAGCATTTGATCACTTTGAAGATATTGTGCTTTGAGTCAATCTTTGACTCCCGAGATCTCCAAATCGGGGTGTTCACATCAGGTGGCATACTTGATGAAAAATAGAGCCACATGTATACACTCAGTGACCTCTTCCAAGTCACTGTTTGGTATGGATCGGTCACCATACATGAGCTCGCAATACAACAGGTGTCAAACAATATAACTATTTAGCAGCTGAATTTAGGACCGAGGCAAACCTTCTTCTTTATCTATGAAAATGTGTGTGTGTGTGTGTGTGTGCGTGTATACACAATGTTATTTGTTTTAGATCAAACAAGTTTATCTACCTTTCTACTTCCGAGACAAAATTAACTAAAGCTCAAACTCCTTTAAATTAAGACAAATACTTGTAATTTTAATAATACAATATAACTAAATTTTTAACTGATGATACTTCCTTTTCATAATCTCCTTATGCCACATATCTTTCCATGAACACTAATTTTCCACCCCAGTCCGTCAGTTTTTTAGTTGTAACAATCTTTCTGACAAACTCTTGGAATTCAGTCTAATCAATTTGGACTGCCCAAATTTTTTTTCCAACCTTCGATGGGCCATAGCTTTGAAATCACCTTGTCAGATGTTTCCTTATTTTCTTGCCTTCCAGTTATAGATCATTCTTGTGGAATACTTACTACTGACTTAGACTATCCCAAAGAGGGTGATTTTTGGGATATGGCCCAACCAAGGATGGTCGGACAACAAGTAGTCTCCATTCATGTGATTAAAGAGTTCCGATCGACCAAAAGCGGGAAAATGTGATGGAGTCATTTAGTACATGATTCACCACTTGATGATTGATCATTCAAATTATTTTAAACAAAAAAAAATCTACAAAAATGAAAGTGGCGTGTTAAAGTGGGTTGCTTTAAACAATGGGAACAAAAATAAAATTACTGCATACTCTTGGGTTTAGTATCATGAGCCAGCTCCCTTGAACTTATTAGGATTCCAGATTCTTTATTGCTACCCCTATGGTCTTCTAAGAAAGCTTTTGGTGCAGATTGATACCTTAAGTAATTTTAGGGTCATAGGGTATTTTTTATCTACAAAACCTGGGGATCTTTGTGATGACCTTCAATTCAGTAAAATGAAAAGAAGAGATAGCTCAATTCACTAGAGCATGTAGCTCTTAACAGCGGCAGAGCCAGGATATTCTTACAAGGGGGCAAGTTACGGTCAATAGAGAAAAAGAGTTAGTATTAAGAGTGCCGGGTGACTTGGTACTCTGGTCACTTTTTGGGATGTGTGCCATGTGAAATTAACATATGTACCATTCGAAAGGTATGCCATGATCTAAAATTTTTATATGTAAAAATTGGGAGAAAAAAAATCTCCATTGTTTGATAAAAAGCTATCAAACGACATCTAAAATTAATGGCTATGATGTAAATCCAACATACTGTTAATTTTAGATGGCGTTTGACTGCATTGAATCAGACAATGGAGATCGTTGTCATTCCATTCTTTTTTTTTTTGATCGGTAAGAAAATATATCATTCAAAAAAACCAGCGAGGAGCTGGAGATCATGGGTCAAATCACACTGAACACATGATGGTTCCCCATGGCCCAAATCCCAAAAATTTGACCCGAGTACCCAAAGTGTCGGCACGCAAGTTAGGTACCAAGTACTAATTCAAAATTTTAAGGGGGGCATACTCTAGGTTAAAAGGGGAGCACCCATTATTTTAGCGTTTGACTGCATTGAATCAGACACTGGAGATCGTTTTCATTCTATTCTTTTACAAAATAAATCTTCATGAATGTCAAATCACACCGATCACATGATGGTTCGATATGGTACACATCCCAAAAATTTGACCTAAGTACAAAGAGCATCAGCGCTCAAATTAGGTTCCAAATACAAACTCAAAATTATAAGGGGGACAACTGACTTTAACTAAGTATCCCTTGCTATAGCCTATCTAGGATATTACATTTGGTTTCAAAAGTTTAATGTGCCCCCTCGCGGAAAGAAGATGAGAGTTTTTTATTCTCTGTGATGCCAGGAATATCCTTTGGTCTAATTTTTTTTCTTGTACATGCAGGATGCACTAAAATCTAGCGTTGAATCTTTGGTAGTTCCTGCTTTCGAGCTGTCATGCAAAGCGATGCTGGAGCAAGTTGATTCTACCTTTCGGAAAGGAATGTTTGAACATACGACTGCTGCTCAGCAGCAATTTGAGTCTACTCATACTCCGTTGGCAATCTCTCTAAGGGTATGCATTTAGCAGCCATAATCATGAATATGGAATAATTACTCACTGTGATGGGAGATCTACACAACACAGATTTACATGCACAAACACATTTACACATGCCTTCTCTCTCTCTCTCTCTCTCTCTCTCTGTATATATATAATATTCACACTATTTTCAAACATTAACTGGTTTTTTGAACTCGCAGGATGCAATTAATTCTGCATCTACAATTACTCAAACCCTAAATGGTGAATTAGCCGATGGGCAGCGCAAGCTCTTAGCTCTTGTTGCTGCAGGAGCAAACCCAGAAGCAGTAAATCCATTGGTTACACAACTAAGCAATGGACCATTAAGTGGTTTCCACGAGATGGTAATGTGGTCATCTTCTTGAACTTTTCTCTTCTATTGCAGTTGTTCTTTGGAAAGCTATAATGATGCTGATAATAATTGTTTACCAGTATAGAACAAAGCATGAAACTCGGTATCGGTATTGGGTAGCAGTCCATCTGGGACCGATACGTATCGGCCGATACGGATATGGTATCGCCGATACCGTGTTGGCCTTTTTTTTTTTTGAAAAAAGCAAAAAAGAAAAAAAAAATTATTTCTGTCAGTATCGGTCCGATACTGACATCAACACCTCCCCGATATCTATATCAGGGTGGTATCGGCATCGGTTATCAACGAAACCGATATGTATCGGTATCGGCCGAGCTTTGATACCATGGACTATAGAATGCCATATAGCTTCAAATACATCTTCCTATATTGTGGATCCAGAAAGAGAAATAAGTTGATCTTCGTAGACGTTCCCTTTTGAGGTATATATATATATATATTACTGATTGATCCACCCAGACATCTGTTTCTAACAGGTTGAGGCACCTTTGGATCCGAAAAAAGAGCTTACGAGATTGATATTCGAACGCAAATTTGAGGAAGCATTTACGAGCGCCCTTCAAAGAAGTGATGTCTCCATTGTATCTTGGCTATGTTCTCAGGTATGCTTTACTCTCATGCATGCGCTTAATTAAGATGAAATGTACAGAATACAAACCAACAGAAGGTAAGAAAAACGTTATTTGGTTTGAATAACATCTGCGAGTGATGGGTATTTAATGCACTTTTGACTTTTTTTTTTTTTTTTTTTTTTCATTGATGATAAATATTATTAGATAAAATATGAGTAGAAAAGATTTATCAAAGCGAGAAGCTTATGACAAACCTCCAATGAAACAAAAATACCAATCAAACAACAAGAACAATATCGGACACCTTACCATCCTGATCATAGTGAGGAAATAGCCTAATAGGTATTTGGTTCCCCATTATGATTCTTTTCCATCACCCCCTCTTTGCTGAAAACACATGACCCCCCTCCCCCATGTTGACGAGAAATCGGAGAAAAACAAGTATGCAGTCATAGTTTCAAGAGAGTTTTCTGTCTAAGCTGGGTGAAATGAAATTAATTTTAAATGAAAGCTTGCAACGAAAGCTTTCTAATGATATCGATTTTGAAGGGTTTCACATCGGCCAGCTTGAATTTTCTTGATGTGAGCTTATGCGCACAATGAAAGTAGATATGCACGATCAAAGATGCTCTTGACGTGAGCTTAGTTCTCCTGAATAGATTTAGTTTCCAACCAAGGATAAAAATCAGTATTATAGAATGTATCAGCAACCCCGAAAGCTGATATTATCCAGATGATATGCATCATGCATGCTGGAGGATATGAAATGAATTTTTTGGTTAATAGATAAGGGCAGCTTTATTAACACCCCACGGAATCTCAGAGGGCACCTATGCAAAAACTTTAGACTGTTTGAATCAGACGATGAAGATCGTTTTTCGCCCCAATTTTTCACAGAAGGAAATCTTGAGACCATGATCGTACCATCAGGTCATTTTTTGATTCCATGTGGCACAGATCACAAAAAGGAGGCCCTAAAATTACATGGCACACGTCGCACTCAAACATGATTTTGGGGTATTTTTTGGAATCTGTGCCATGTGTAATAAAAAAGGGACAATTTGATGGTATGCTCACGGTCTCAAGATCCCATGTGTGAAAGATCGGGGAGAAAACAATCTATCATTTGATTCAAAGCAGTCAATGATTTTTGGTTTAGGTGCCCTCCAAGATTCCGTGGGTTTTTATTAAAGCTACTGTTGGGAAAAAAATTATATAAAAGACCATGATCGTACCATCAGGTCATTTTTGGATTCCATGTGGCACAGATCACAAAAAGGAGGCCCTAAAACTACATGGCACACGTCACACTCAAACATGATTTTGGGGTATTTTTTGGAATCTGTGCCATGTGTAATAAAAAAGGGACAATTTGATGGTATGCTCACGGTCTCAAGATCCCATGTGTGAAAGATTGGGGAGAAAACAATCTATCATTTGATTCAGAGCAGTCAATGATTTTTTGTTTAGGTGCCCTCGAAGATTCTGTGGGTTTTTATTAAAGCTAATGCGAAAAAAATTATATAAAAAAAAAGTTGGCCAGTTTGGGATACTAAAAAACAATGAAGATTACATATATATGACCATGCAGTAGGCAGTACTGAGTATCACACTGTGTTGATATAATTGATTACAAATTGCAATACATATTGTGTCTTAAGATAGATGTAATCAATGTTTTGAGTGGAAACTTTATTTTTTTTGTAGGTTGATTTACAGGGAATTTTGTCCATGGTGCCTGTTCCTCTAAGTCAAGGGGTTCTGCTGTCCCTTCTTCAGCAGCTGTCCTGTGACCTTAGCAAAGAGACATCCAGAAAATTGTCGTGGATGACAGACATTGCTGTAGCCATTAACCCAACAGATCCAATGATCTCGGTGCATGTGCGCCCCATCTTTGAACAGGTTTATAAAATACTAGGCCACCAAAGGGCACTCCCCACCACCGCTGCTGCTGAGGCAAACAGTATCCGCCTTGTTATGCACGTGATAAACTCTGTACTGATGAGTTCTAAATGATTCATCCCTTTTTCAGATTTGTGCATCATTATTGGGTTGTTTGTTGTGGTAGAAGCATGTACAGAGAACCCCCCACCAAACCAAACCCAACCCGCGCCGCTCCCCCCCACCCCCCAACCAAAAAAAAAAAAATTACATGTTTGCTCGTATAAAGTAGGAGAGTTTGAGAGAGTAAGAATTGTTTATTTTCTGTTTTTTTTTTTCCTTTGGATAAATTGGAGATTTTCCTTTTGAGGTTGGGGAAAGGGCTAACTTGTAATGATCTCAAACTCCCATTATGGGACGAATGCATATAGATAGATCTTTTCTTTCATATACCGAGTATTTTCCCTAATTTTGGATTCATTTGCATAATACCAATTTTTAATGGGTAGCTCTACTTGCATCTACCGAATGATTGAATGCACCTACGCTGAAAGTCAGCCATGGACTGCTTTGAATTAGATGATAGAGATCATTTGTGGTCCTAATCTTTCATAAAATGGATCTTGGTATGCCCATGGTATGGTGTAAAATGCTAAAATCGGTTTTAAGCATTCATTTTGAAGATGAGTTTTGGGTTGGTGATATAATTTTTTTTCTGTTCTTTAAAAGCTCTGGGAACTAAAAACAAGATAGCGAGACAAACTTACGAAATACTAAATGCATTCTAAGGTGATACATAATAGTGTTTCACCCGACTCTCCCTACTGCCATTTAAACACCAAAATAGTAAGATTAGCCCAGCTACAGCCAACCGTATAATGTAAAGCGTAGATAGAGCAGGCCTCTTTGACCGATCTAGTCATCGTCTATCATTATAGCTTTATATCTCTATTTGGCTTCAACTTTAAAATCCTTTTCTATTTTTCTGTAGCTACTTGTTTTTATCAATCCTAAGCTTTTCTTAATTATAATCCGTAATGTTCTTTCTCATTGCTTGGTCTTCCTGTTGTTCAAGATGATTTTAGCTTAAAATTGATGCGCATCAAAAGATACTAATCATTTGATAGGAGCTCTTTAATATAGACTATTGTTCATATCTTTTTTTTTTGATAACTTGTGTATCCGGGCCTCATAGAGCACCGGCCTAATCTCAAGGGCACATGTGCATCGTAAATTTAGTACATGTCGGGTCAGCACAGGATATAAATCCCTAAGGTACCTCAAGGGGGGGAGGGGATTTGAACCAATGTTGTTAAATTGTATATGCGATGTTATGTGATGGCATAATTTATTTTACTTTTTTTTCAACTAAACCCAAAAGAATCCTCAAAATTTTTCAAAAGTGTATAATATATGTTTTGTGTTAATTTAAAGAAGTAGGTGGAGACTGTAGAGCTTAACAAGTAACAATCACACTAAAAAAAGGAAAGAAATGAGGTGTAATAAGAGGAAAAACAATCAAATAAAATTTAATAGGAATTATAAATTAGGACACTTTAGAA
Organism: Chloranthus sessilifolius; assembly: GCA_021018995.1. Classification (NCBI taxonomy): domain Eukaryota; kingdom Viridiplantae; phylum Streptophyta; class Magnoliopsida; order Chloranthales; family Chloranthaceae; genus Chloranthus; species Chloranthus sessilifolius. The sequence continues at coordinate 5,050,416 of JAJIZI010000016.1, read as the reverse complement.
AACAATGCCTCAAAAATAAAATTTTTAGCAAAAAAGATCCAACTTCAAACGTTTTAGAAAAATCGAGCTTTCACGGATTTTGAAACTTTAGAAAATCGTGAAAGCACCATTAAAAAAATAGTGCTTTCACAATTTTTTGAAGTTCTAAAATCCATGAAAGCACCATTTTTCTAAAACGTTTGAGGTGAGACATTTTTTGCTAAAAAGTTTGTTTTTGAGGCTTGTTTCTCTAATTATCCCTATAAATTAATTTTTAACTCTTGAATCTTTGATTTTTGAAGTGATTTCTTTTCTCTTTGCTTGAAGACGGATGGTTGAAGCTTCTTGCTTAATTAACTATAAAATAGAGCAAAATGAATTATCAAAAGCTGAGAGAGAGAGAAAGAGAGGAAGATAACACTACAAACTAAAAAAAAGAAGCGCAAAGAGACAAATCATTCCTTGGATGGATGTATTCTGACTAGGAAAAGAAACCTCCTATTTATAAAGCTTTGGAAAGGCTTAAAAAAAAAATAAAAAAATAAAATAAACTTAGGTATTCTACTTTTGGAAACAAGTACCTGGCCAACTCACCTAACTCCTTGAGGTTCAACCATTGTTCATATCTAATGTAGTTTCCCTATTGAATTACTTTAATTAGATAATATGCTACCACTGACAATTGTGTATAGGGTTTTTTGCATATAACCCCTTATGTTTTGGCATATTTATAAATATCACCCTTGTTTCACTTATTTATGAATAACTCCCTAATTTATAGTTTTGTGTTAAAATTATACCTTGAGGTATTGTACTATCATCTCTAAAAAAGCAAAGCGTACTTACCATCTACATTTTTTTTTTCTCTCGGGTGGAAATACTTCTATGGCGTTAGCTTGCTTTTTTAGAGACAACAATTAATGGAACAGTAACTCAAGGTGTTAATTTAAACACAAATCTGTAAATTAAGCAGTCATTTACAAACAAGTAAAACAAGGGGTGGCATTTGTAAATATGTCAAAACATAGGAGAGTATATGCACAAAAAAATCCTTATTTATATACATAGTGGGCTTTGCCACCCTGGTAGTCTTTGAGATGAATGCCATTTACTATGAGTTTTTTTGTTTTTATGATGGGTGGTCCAACCATGGTTCAAAATCACCGAATGCAATAATTTGAACCGAATTTTCGGTCCAAATATATATGGAGGGGAAGTTATCAGCTGAAATTCAAATTTTTACCCGAAATTTCGGTTCAAATTTTTTATTTCGGTCATGCCCGAAACTGAAAACGAAACCGTTATTTTGATCCTTAGGTCCAACAGTTATGAACGGAAAAGCTTCCACGAGGGAGTTGGCATAGTGGCAAGGGCCACGCCTCAAGAAGCAAATGTCCCGAGTTTAAATCTCGTCCCCACATTAACATAGATTGCAGCGCCACCTTTATCACTCTCCTCAAGCGTGAAACTGCTGAAAGACTAGGCGCCGTTAGGCTTGTTGGTTGGCTCTACAAAGTTATAGCCAGAGTTTTAGCCAACCGATTCAGATGTGTCATTAATTCTGTCATCCATCACACCCAAGGAGCTTTCATCAGAGGCAATTACATGCCTTGATGGGGCAATCTTAGCCCATGAGTGCTTACATTCAAAACATACTGCCAAAATCCTTGGTCTAATTATCAAACTAGACATGGAAAAGGCAATCCGTAGTCTAATTATCAAACTAGATATGGAAAAGGCTTTTGATCGAGTAAGTTGGTCATATCTTGATTGTTTTCTCCGTAAAATCGTTGGCAATGCTGGTTGAGGGCTTGTGTGAAACACCCGATGTACTAATGTTCTTGTGAATCAGTCTCCCAACGGATTCTTTTTCAGACAGGGAGACCCCTTCTCCCCTTTTCTTTTTAATCCTCTTGGTGGCATTGAAGGGCTTGAAGTGCTTAACTCCTCTTATTGACTAATCATTGACTAATCACTAAGGAGTGCCGGGTATATGGGTTCAACCGTACGGTAAATCTATGCATTCGATTCTGGTGTGGTCGACGTGACACTCATTCAGGGCATCTACGGCAACTTCCCTAGACAGGATAGGTCCATTTATAAAAAGAATTAATTAAAAGGAGGGGATTGCCTCGATCTAAAAAGTTTAATCTATGCAGATTTGAGGAGCATGGGACAAAGTTTCGTCCCACGATACGGATCGGTATCAAACTTAGACGATACGGTACATTTAATGTACCGTAATTTTATTATTCCGATACGTATCGATTTTAAGCTCGGACAATACATATTGGATACCCGAAATTTTGACCCATAATAAGGAGGCAATAGTTTCAAAAATCAGTCAATACGTATCGGTATCTCGGCAAACCGATACGCATCGGTCCTATAAATCGGTATCGGGTATATATATTGGCCGATATGTATTGGTTTGAGTAGAGACTTAGAGTTTTTTCTTTTTTTAAAGGGGTTGATTCGTATCGGTCCTCTATAGACCGATACCTCATACCGAGTCCAAGATTGACACCTTGGTGGGGGCTGTACCTAAAATTTGACCATACAAAAAATAAAAAGTATAGATTACATGCCATGTATGAGTCGAAAACCGGTATTATTTTGGAATCATGTGCGGCATGTCATGTGATTTGAGGTACAAATTCATGAAATTATCCATGCATTCGAACCCATGTGCCCCCCCCTTTTCCCTTGACTAATTAGTTAAGCATAGTCATTTTTGTGATCAAAGATTCTTGTGGTGCAATTGATGGTTTCAACGTTTACACCATCGACCGCTTTGAATCAAATTCTAAAAGTAGTTTTCGCCCAATCTTGCACACATTAGATCTTGTGATCATGTCTCACATATCAGGTGGTCAGATGTTGATTCCATGTGGCACACACCAGTGATGATAGTGCACTATGGTATGCCATTAGCAAGGTCACTTCGGGAATGTGTGCCACGTGTAATCAACATCTTACCACTTGATACGTGGGCTATCATCTTAACTCTTAAAAACAAATGTGGGATAGATTGGGACGAAAAATGATTTCTATCATCTGATTTAAGACAATCAACAATTTGAGAGGCGTATAACCATTAGCTAGACGACAAGAATCTTTGGTTGCAAAAATCGCTACCAATTACTTAATCTTCATAAATTGGAATAATGAAGTCTGGGTGATACGGAGGGGGATGGTCAGGTCTTACCAGGCAAAATCGGAGTTCCAATCCTACCCGATCCGTTGCCCTTAGAAATAGGAGGATCTTGACTGAGATTCTCCTATTTCCAAGGGCAGTGAATGAGGTAGGACTGGAAATTCGGTTCTACCTAACAGGACTTGACCATTCTCCGTTATATGGAAAGTGATGGATTAATTTAAGAGAGTACCTTTAAAACCACCTACCGAATCTTTGAGTTCACCTACGCTGAAATACATTGATTGCATTGAATTAGATGATAGAGATCATTCATCCTCCCATCTTTTCACACGATAGATCTTGAAATCATGGGCTTACCATTAGACGGCCAGTGTTTTATTTTACATGACATACATCTCAGAAAAGTGACCTTAATGTCACGTGCACGCTCAAAATTAATTTTATGGTCAATTTTTTGGGTGTGTATCACATGAAATAAAAAATCGATTGTCTAATGATACGCCCATAATCTCAAGATCCATTTCGTGAATGAGATTTAAAGTTACTCTTAAAAATAACAAGGTGGTCCACGGTTGAGTTAGCGTGATCTGCCCCGAGCATGGTTAGTGGTGCTTGGATCAATGTCCTTCTAGCAAAGTGGTCAAACCTGGGAAGTGAAAAGCCATATATGGGCGGATGATGCCTCTCACACATTATTGACAAATATTTTAAGAAACTGACTCTCTAACCATCATTCATTTTGGAATTTAAAGATCTTACACCATTAAATGTATAAAACATGAGTAATCTAAGCTGTCAAAGTAAAAGCTCATGCATTGAACCTTAGCCTGAGATATTAAAGATCACCAATCAGATGGATCTCATTAGTTTATAGGTTTTATTTTTTTGTTGCCGTGTTCTAATGCCATTTGAGCTATTTAGATTGATCACAAAGAGTAACACAATATCATCCTTTAATGGTGTAAGATCAGAAGAGTCGCAACACATTATTTCATATTTTAAATATTGCTGTAGCTGCTTAACTTTCCTAAGTTTGGCATCCAAGTTTCTATCCTTTGTATCCAACGGTTTTAAAATCGTTGAACCTCATTAGGGTTCAACTGGTTGGACCTGCTCGCAACCCAGTTGCTCACTCATCATTTAAGCAAAAGGAGTGGGCAATGGTCAGATCCAACGATTTTGTGCTCAACTAAATCTGCACAGACATCCGATATAAGAGAACCACCTTGATTACATACGCTATAAAATTGAAATTTGTGGAAGTCGAGATTCTCTCACATCCAATGACTGCAGGCCTTCACTTAAGTGTCTGAAATATATCTTCCCGAAGCAGGCAAGTACTGATCGATTCATCTCTTTTGGAGTATTACTTGCACACGCTAAGTTGCCTTTCATATAATTTAAAAGAAAGTATTTTAGGGAGATGTGGCGTGTGAAAATAACACCTAACATTTGAATTGAAATGTCATGGTTTAAAGATCCGTGGTACAAAAGATTGGAACAAAATACCATCTTTATCATAGATTCAAAATACGAATCATATATAAAGATCATGTTTTATTCTAATATTTTGCTCCTAATATCTTTTGAGCATGGCCTTAATCGTAGGGCTCTTTGCCACCAAAATACCAAGGGGTACATCTGTTTGTGCCTATTGGATTACTAAGGGCACCTATGTCAAAAAAATTTTGACTAATTTGAATCAAACTATGGAGATTGTTTTTACTCTAATCTTTCACACAAAGGATCTTACGACCACGGACATAACATCATATGGTCACTTTTTGATTTTATATGACGCAAATTTCAAAAAATGGCCCTAAAATGATATGATACACATCATGCCCAAAATTAATTTTAGGCTACTTTTTGGAAATTGTTCCACAGGAAATAAAAAACATAACATGGTACACTCATAGTCTCAAACATAGTTACAAAAATTGCCGAACATTTGAAAAATTCGTGAATAATTCGCGATTTTAAGGTCCCCCGAATTAATCCCGAATTATTCTTGAATTTTTCAAAAATTCGCCAAATCCCTTAACTTCGCGAATAATTCCCGAATTTTTCAAAAAAATTAATTTTTTCAATATTTTTAATTTTTAAAAAAATATAAATCTTATTATTATTATTTTTAATTTTTCTCACCGATTTTTTCTACGAATATTTTCCCGAACTTCCCGATTTTACCGGAATTTTTCGAATTTTAACCTCGCCGAACTATTGCCGAACCCCGATTTCATGACTATGGTCTCAAGATCCATTATATAGAACATTAGTTGGAAAAACAATCTCCTCGTCTGATGGCTTTTAGACGTAGCCGCTCTCACCATGCATCAAAATCTTGTTTTTTTTATACGTATTGTCCAACCACAAAACCGATACATATTAGTTCCGGACGATACTTTCCGATTTTTTTCTCAAAAAAAAAAAATAATAAAACCGATAATTTGAAATTATCGGACGATAATTTGAAATTATCGTCCGATACGAACAATACCTACGATACGAACGATAATTTGACTGTTTTTTAAGGGAGGCGATAAAAACGCAACGTATCGTCCGATACGTATCGGTATCGGACGATATTTTGATCCATGGCTCTCACTAATCAGTAGGAGCAAATAGAGGTACCCAAAATTATGTTCAAGGGCCAACTTCTCCTGAGCAAAGTTGTGATGGTTCCATATCGGATGGGGAAAAATTCCCGACCCTAGGCTATATGTGATTGCGGATGCTACATGTCGTGACGCATTTTGGGTGGAGACTTAATCTCATGCCAGAAACGATACTGGGGCGGAGACTTAAGCCCAAAACTAGAAAATATTGCAGTATGTGGGTCTTGGCCGTCACAAATCGGTATGAACGTCGAGGACGGCTCTTCCATAAGGTTGGGGGATTGTGATAATTCCACATTGGATCGAAAAAAAATCTTGACCATAGTCTAATATGATTGCGAACCCTACATATCATAACGCGTTTTGAGGGGCGACTTAAGCACATGCCAAAAACAAGGTCACGCCCAAAAAGATTGGAACCTAAAATTATTGAAAGGATTTTTTCTTGGGAACGATTTTAGGAACGATTTATTAGGCAGTACAAAAAAACATAAGCCATTTATTCAATCACTTCATACAGCTGGGTTCATCAAAAGCCTAAACAAACAGATAAGCCAAAATTCTGTGTTCTTTTGCTCATGCTTTTCAGTTTCCCATGTCACCTTTGTAATCTTCTTTTGCATATATTACTTTGGATTAGCTTTTGGACCGACTTTTAAGTTTTAACGTCCATATCTACAATAGTCAAAATCTGACTTTTTACAAAAGTTGCTAATAATTCAAGATTTTATTAAAAAAATAATAATATTATAATCATTTGTGACCTTTAAAAAAAAATACAATTTGTATGAATTATTTGCAAATTTCATAGATTATTCACCAATTTTTTAAAAACTCTGCTTGATTTTTTTATTTTGAAATAATTTTTAATTGGTATAAATTTTTTTATAATTTTTCTTTTTATATTCAAATTTTGACTTTTTTCCCGAGTTTAATAAATTCTACCAAATTTTTTTCAAGCCGATTTATTATCGAACCCCGACTTTGGTCATTATGCTTACGTAAAAGTTGAGCATCTCATGGGTTTAGATAGATAGTATTAGTCTATTACATCCTTATAATAATAATAAAAAAGAATAGATGCATAGTATTAGACAAGTAGAATCTGAAGCACATGTTTTTCTATTTTCTCATTTTGTCTTTCAATCTTGGCCTGGTGCACAATTTTGGAACCATTTTTTTGTTTTCTAAAAGTATAGCTTTTATTTTAAACTTTGAATAGGTTAGTGTCAGATGGACAATTAGCTAGGTATAAAATAGTTTAAAAAATTCTGGTAACGAGTCATATCGCAATTCTACGAGCCAATCTAAATAGATGAAGAAAATTTGAAAGGATTGCAATAATTATATGGAGGATTTAATCACTTTAATGCATATAATCTCTTTGTTACATGAAAACTGAAATGTTTAAAATTGACCCGATTACCATCGGCCGCGAGTGAAAGTTGAGCAGCGAGGGGAATTCATGTGTAAAAAAAGACAAATGACTTTGGTCATGTGACACTATCTACCGAGATATTCAATTGGTCAAAGTGATAGCTCCAATTCAAAGCTACGTTGGACCCAAAATCAATCATTGAAGGATTTTGCTTATTTTCATAGTCAGCTCAAGAAGCTAGGTTTTAAGCTCTACACACACGAAGAGAAAATAAAAATGGATAAAAAAATCATAGAAGGATTTGAATCACGAGAAATACAAACCCTAGCATGGATGCTTGTGCATATTTTTTTAAGAGTCCATATAAAGTAAGAGATCGAATGCTTATAAATCCCTCGAAAGCATGATTATGTGGTTGAGATATGCACCAATGATGGACTCCGAGTTAAATTACCTAGATTGATCAAAGTTGTGCCATGGTATATTTGTGTCCTTGAAAATAGGGTTGAATACCCGAAAAATTGTACTTTTTACCTTGCAAAGTCTAACCTATCGATTAATATATTTTTAGTGGCAAAAATGTCCTAACTAAAAGCATGTGTGCATTTTTTTAAGTGAGATTAATTAGTAATTAAAAGCATGTGTGCATTTTTTTAAGTGAGATCGAATGGTACCATAGGAGACCGCAAAAGACCGGCCTCTTATGAGACAATGGCAAATCAATCTTGTAGGAGACTGGTCAAAGTCATATTGAGATCGCATGGTTTCTTACGCGATCACGACCAATTGAGCTTGTACAAAAATGATCAGTCGGTCATGATCTCACTTAAAAATAATTGTCCACGTGCTTTTGGTTGAAGAAAATTTTTGCTTACAAAAAGTAAAGGAACCGCATTTTCCCTTTTTTTGAAAAAAGATAAAAGTCCCGACCCCCTCAAGTAATAATAGGGTGGCCCTTGTCACGAAAATATAGAGGTTAGGGCCCTCTTAGGTACAAATAAGTCAACATAAATCTTCAATGGTTTTTTCAGATTTTACATTGGCCATCACAACCAAGGTATCAAAATCGGTATTAGTCTCGGGTATTAGTTTGCCCGAGGCCGATACAACTTGGCTGATACTTATCGGCCGATACCGATACGCATCGGCCTTTCTTTTTTAAAAAAAAAAAAGGAAAACTGAACATCTCGATTGAAACCAAGACATATTGACCGATACTTGATACGTATCAGCTTGGCCGAAAATCGATACATATCGGTATCGGCCAATTTTTGTTACCTTGATCACAACCATAGTAACCAAATTCTCCCAAATTTTGAAAAATTTATGAATAATTTGCGAATTTAAGATTCTATGAATTAATCGTGAATTATTTGTGAATTTTTGACAAAAAATTATGTGTTTTAAATATTCATGATTTTTCTCGAACGATTCATGAACAATTCACGATTTTCCTAATAAATTGTATTTTTTAATTTTTTTTTTTTTAAATTATATCTTTTAATCTTTCTTTTTATATTTTTGTTTTCTAAATTTTCCCTAAACTAGCCAAAATTTGCCATATTTTTCCGAATTTTAACTAGTTGGAATTATTGCCTGACCGACAACATTACCACAATAAACATTTCAAAGGATGAGGGCATTTCTGTTATAAAAATCGGTGCATCTGTGTACTTATATAATAGTAGGGAAAATTTACGGGATCGACCCTGTCATGTTACCCTTTTTGCCTATAGTTTCACCTTTCTTATAACTGGCCAGCTTGAAGCTGAGACAGTTCCAGCTGCATAAAAAGTCCGAAATATCCATTCTTATATCTTTTATCGTTTCACATAATTTAAAAATAAAAATTTGTTATTTTCGATAATTGTGTGACGCGAGCCACTATCTATGACGTTTGGTTTAAAGACCAGTGTCAAAATCAAATGTGCTAAAGATCGGCACGAAGGATGCTTTATATTATCTGATTTTTCATAGTCAACTATCAAATTTGATGATAGGCTCAAATAATGAATCGTCACCGCTTTGATAACAGATCATCACCACTCTGATAATCAATCATCACTACTCTGATAACATTTCATACTCAATGGATCTTGCTTTCCTTCTCTTTCTCTCTCCTCTCTCTCTCACTATTGACCATTTTTGGGTTTTCTTTTTTTAATAAATGGGTTGGTTTCTTTTTAGTCATTCTATTGGATTGCCTTATTAAATTTTTTCTTTTTTTTTTCTTTTTTTGGAGATTGGTGTTTGATGATCAAGGTTTTACGGGGTTTTGGTGTTTTAGTGTATTTGGTGGCAGACTGAAATTGAGTTGAATTTTCTGGGTTTATTGTAGATTTGGGTTTTCTAACGTTGAATTCGATTAGTAATATTGGGGATTTTTGTTTTTTTATTTATGATGATGACTTGTTTTTCCAGTTCTTCTGAGTTTATATAAGAGGAGTGGTTTGTGGATTTCGATTGCTTTTTACTATTTTTTTTCCAGTAGAAGTTATTGGTACAACTTGGGTTTCTGTTTGATAGGGTTTGGTATTCGCCGGAGAAGAAGAACGATGCAAAACCCTCTTCTCGGATCCTTCAAACCCTTTTTTTCTTTCTCTCTCTCTCTCACTAGGGTTTGGTGTTCATCGGAGAAAAATCATGTAAAACTCTCTATTTGATATTCGCCGGAGAAGATACTATTAGATCACAATCGCCGGAGAAAATACTATCAGATCACGATCGCCGGAGAAGACATTAAAATTAATTGAAAACGGATATAAAAAGTTCATCGAAAATTGATCAAATCGGCATTTATCAATAGGCCCGACGGACGGAAATGAGATCCGACAATTTATAGGGAAGGGCTTTTCGGTAATTTTAGTATAACAGTTTAAGCACCGTGCGTCATGCCCGACCTGTTTTGAAGCTGCATGAGCGCATTTTCGTAATAAAAAAAAAAATTCACAGAAATGGTGATAAAAATTATGGAGGGGCGTTTTCTAGTACTTTTCTCTAAAATTTAAAAGTTTAAGAGAAAAGTATTAAATCAGGCCCCTCAAACTAAATTTTCATGAAATCGGTGATTTTAAAAAAAAAAAAAATACTTGAGAGCGCCCCAATATGGGTTAAAGAAGATTTACCCTACCGTTTAGCATCTACGAGCCCTTATGCGTGTACGCATAAGCCCCCCTCTGCCGAAAATGTCCCTAAGGCCAAACCCACTTTGGCGATCTGTGGAGTAACTGCAACTTTGGTGATCACACATTTGCCAACTTGAAGACAAAATGAAGAAGAAGAAAAATAAGACGACAAATGGGTGTCCAGAATGATCTAGTTTTTAATCTCTTTAAAGATGGAACACCAATTGAATAGTTGGACTTAGTATTGATGCAATGATGGATGAACATGTAGGTAATCCAATGAGAGTAAGAGAGGATCAGGTGGCTTCTTTGCAATCTGCATCCTCATTTGAGAGGTCGTTCAACCAGAGGAGAGAGAAAGTGAAAATCAAAGGAGAGAGAAAGTTAGAAAGTCATTCAACTAGAGGAGAGAGAAAGTAAGAAGTTTATTCAAACCACCTGACTATTAGGTGATAAAAAATGGCACAGAGCCTTTTTTAAGTAAATCACCCTTTAAGAGAAAAGTACTAAATCAGGCCCCAATTTAGCCTACTCACAAGGGGTTGTGGCAGTGGGATACAACCCGGGTTTGCTCCCCCCAGGGCGTGAGTTTGAAATAACGACCTGGTTTCATATATGGGATGCAAATAGGCGGATATGTATCAGGTTAGCTTGTTATGCCCCATCGATTTTATATTGAGTTAAATATAGAGTCAAACAGATTAAGTATTTGATCATATTGGCCCATATCGGTTCATATTAGCCGATATATATCAAATATCACTCGAACAAAATATCAAAAATACCTTTTTACAAATTTGTTTTATATTCATATATTTTTCATTTATTTTAAAAATAAAATAAAAAAGTTTGAATGTCAACCGATTTGGTCAATATATATTTGATATATCGGACGATATGTCTCTGATATATTGGATATGCATCTGGCTGGGACCTAACTGATATATACAATATATCGGACTTAGATCCTTGGTAGTGACTCCCGCTTCTGCGATAAAAGGATGTCATATAAAGTGCGTAAATTGTGAAATTCTCATGACATGATGGATGCGATTAGGCCTTAGGTATTAGTTCAAGTTATATAAAATAAATAGAAAAACGTTAAGCCCTGATTGAAATCCCGAGTTTTGCAAAGAATCTAAATTTCTTTTCCTTTTGTTTTTTTTAATCGTAAAACAAAAAAAAAATTAAGAGAAAAATATCGATAAAATTTTCAGCCAAAAATTTGCTGTAGACATTGGTATCATTAAGGGTACCGCTATTTACAACCTTACAACCCGAGGTTCTTTCTCTTCAACCCGGTACCTCTTCTGCAATCATGTAACGGGCATATTCGTTTCGAGTTTTAACTTTTAAGCAAATACTTTGGTTACAGATTTTGCAAGCGACTTTCCCGGGTTTTTGGTAAAGGACAAGCGAGCTGCCTAATTAAAGAGCTTACTCTTATTTCCCCGTTCATCTGGTTTTTGGGAAAGGACAAGTGAGCTGCCTATTTAAAGAGCCCACTCTTATTTCCCCGTTCATCTGGTTGAGTTGTTGGTTTTAACTTTCAAGTTTCAACTCTCTCTCTCTCTCTCTCTCTCTCTCTCTCTCTCTCTCTCTCTCTCTCTCATGCAATTAATTGGTGTTTTGTTGGGCCATTAATTTTGTTCTCTCTTTGGGCCTTTTGAGATTATATCTCTTGGTTTAAGATTTTTATTCTTTATTTTTGGGGATTTGACCATTTGGGTCATAATTTGATTCTTCGTTTTGAGAACCACACTCTGTATTTGTTGATAAATTGGACACTCTGTTCTTGTATCTGGGTATACTCGATATTGGCTCAATATGACAGTTGGTGCTGGGATTTCCGTTGCTGATGGGAATTTGACGGTGCTGGGCACCACCATCTTAACTCATGTTCCCCAAAATATCGTTTTAACTCCGGGTACCAGCGACGGATTGATCAATGGAGCATTTATCGGTGTAAGATCTAATCAGGCTGGAAGTCGCCGGGTCTTTCCTCTCGGAAAGCTCGAGTAAGTTTTTTTTTTTTTTTGATAGCAAAGCTCGAGTAAGTTCTTGATGAGTGATGTAGGTAATTTTAAGGAATTCAATTCATTTAGTAAATGTAGAAGGCAAAGACTCTTCTCCATCAAAAGAAATGAAATTATCGCTGATACAACAATATATTAGAAAAAAAAAATGATGGAAAGTTATAAACGGCAAACAGGTTTTGATAGACAATGCTGCAGACAGCTTATGTGGCACAACTTGACTGGCTGCAGTGCTTGGGCCTCACTATCTGTGCAGCCAGTCATGTCAGGCCACATAAGCTGCCTGCTAAATTGTCTATAAAAAATTGTCCACAGTATAACACTGTCCAAAAATGATTAACCAAAAATTCCTGATTTAGAGGTATCATAAAAGCTGCATAAGTGACTAAACCTACAGAAAGTGGGGAACTCGGATTTCTTATAGTATATGTAGAAAATATGGTAATAAAAAACAAGCAAAACAAGTAAAACTCAAACACAAGATTTATGTGGGTCGACAATTTGCTTACGTCCACTGGTGATGCTGAGTCCTTTCACTATTATGTGAAAACTAAGGTTACAAATCTCTCATATCTCACCTCACTCAATGCAAAAGTCGAGTTTCCTTCAATATAACCCTATTCTATAATTAGAGTTCATATCTAATCATAAATATAACTGTTCAGTATAGAATAGACCCGCTCTGTTGTGGCTGAGTGTACAGTCGAACCTGTTGATCAGTAAGTCTAACAGAATTCAAGGCATGATCTCAACAATATAAGATTACCAGTTTAGCACAAATGAAGATTGATCAGGAGGGTCCAATCTTTTAGCAGATCATATCTTTAGGAAGATCCTAACCATTGGATTAATTAAACACTTGGGAAGACTCCAAAGTTATTTACAATGATCCTTAAAGGAATTCACTAATTTGATGGCTGAAAATACCATCCAAGAGGTGCCTAAAAGATTGGACGGTCTAAAAAGCATTGTACTGTGAGGGGTCTCATGCTCTCTGGTTAACAATCTTTATATTTACGTACTCACACAATTCTCCGAATCAATCGAAATTTTTTAAAAATTCTCTGAATATGTGGTGCGCCGAACTTTTTGCTGAATATTTTCGTTGATTCTCAAATTTTCTCAGGATTGTAAATTGGTAGTCTGTGGATTACGCAATATGCTTATTCTATTTTTTACCGACATCATTCCAAATTTTGAATAGGTTATCATATATTTTAACTATTTTAATCTATTTTTTTTATAATCCCTGAATTTTTCTGAAATTTCCCAAAATTTTCCCCAAATTTATCCGAACTAAATAGAATTGACACCCACATCGAATGATTACGGAATCCGAACTTGGTTCCTATGCTTACATACATACATAAACATCGATGAATTTTTCATAAAGGGATTAATTGATCTCTGGTTTTTAATCCTTTTATTGAATTGCAGTGGCCTCCGTTTCATGTGTGTTTTCCGGTTTAAGCTATGGTGGATGACACAGAGAATGGGTACTTTAGGCAAAGACATCCCCTTCGAAACTCAGTTTTTGATCGTCGAGGGAACTAATGTGTCTAACTTTGGCAAGGAAAGCAAAGAAGGCGTAAGCCAAGCTGTTGTTTATACTGTATTCTTACCTCTTCTTGAGGGAGCCTTCAGAGCCGTTCTTCAGGGGAATGAAAATAATGATTTGGAGATTTGTTTGGAGAGTGGTAATTGACTTGGAAAATGGTCTTTATGCGTACTGCTATACTCTTTTTAATTTTACTGCTGATATGCTGTCTATCTATTTTTCAGGAGATCCTGCCGTTGAGAAATTTGAAGGAACCCATTTGGTTTTTGTGGCTGCTGGATCAGACCCATTTGATGTCATCACAAATGCAGTAAAGTAAGGAAGTTTAATTGTTTAGTCTGGTTATTCTAAAAGAAAAATTATTTAGATCTTGGGTGTTAAATATCTGTTTGTTCTTCAGAAATCGACATCCCATTCCGGTTATACCTGGGTTATATACTAGCACTAGTACTTAGTATATTCACCATGATCATGTTCTTATTCCAAATTTATCATCAAATTTGAGAATTCAAACATCTTTCCTATGGTCGTATACTATATGTTCTCATGATTTGTATTAAAATATTGTCTTTAGGCATGAGTTATTGCTTCATGTCCTTGGTAATTTGTTTGCTCTATGGAGATGAAAGAAAGTGGACTCTCTCAAAATATTTCTTAGTAATGTGCTTGCTCTATGGAGATGATAGAATGTAGACTCTCTCAAAGTATTTCTAACTTAATTGAACCTTGAAATTATACAGGGCTGTCGAGAAGCACTTACAAACATTTTCTCATCGTGAAAAGAAGAAGGTATTTTATCATAACTTGCAGTATGATCTTTGACTAGATTTAGCATTCAAGATGATCAATCGAGAATTTTTTGATGTCTTATAATAGATGCCCGACATGTTGAACTGGTTTGGTTGGTGTACATGGGATGCATTTTATACTGAGGTTAGTGCAGAAGGTTTAAGGCAAGGACTAGAAAGGTATTATTGTCCTCATTTTACGTTCCTCTCAAATTATTTGTTTTGGCACGTTGCGGAATAGTAATTAAGTGAAGAGATTTTTCTCTTGCAGTTTTAAGAAAGGTGGAATTGCTCCCAAGTTTGTTATAATTGATGATGGTTGGCAATCAGTTGGCATGGACGATACTGGAATTTCCATTAAAGCTGATAATACAGCAAAGTGAGTACTTCTATACTCACTTATTTTTATTTTATATTTCCATCATGAACTAAATATTAATTTCTATGTTTTTTTCTTCTATTTTAGCTTTGCAAACAGGCTTACCCATATCAAAGAAAACCACAAATTTCAGAAAAATGGTAAAGTGGGTCACAGAGAAGAGGACCCAGCAGTGGGGCTTGCTCACATTGTGACTGAAATCAAAGACAATCATGATGTAAAGTAAGATATCTATTTTCAGTTAGTTATATCTTTTAACTAGGTTAAATTTTATACCATAAAAAAATTGTATGTTCTTTCGGCTTTGAGCACGCATATTTGTCTCCTGTTTAATTAGTTTCTATTGTTTAATTAGTCTTCTATGTGATACAAAAAATAATTACTTTGCTAATAAGCTTTCTTTCTTTTTCTTATTACTTTTGTCCCAGATATGTTTATATTTGGCATGCTATAACCGGGTATTGGGGTGGAGTTCACACTGGCGTTACTGAAATGGAGCATTATGAATCTAAGATCTCTTATCCTGTTCCATCCCTGGGTGTACAATCCAACGAAGCTTGTGGATATTTCAATGGTATTGCAACCAATGGTCTTGGCCTCATAAACCCGGAGAAAGTCTTTAACTTCTACGATGAACTTCACTCTTACCTTGCATCCACCGGCATTGATGGGGTCAAGGTAGATGGGCAGAACATTCTAGAGACTCTAGGAGCAGGCCATGGTGGAAGAGTGAAACTTGCTAGAAAGTATCATCAAGCATTAGAGGCTTCAATTGGTATCAACTTCTCTGATAATGGAATAATAGCTTGCATGTCTCACAATACAGATGGCTTATACAGGTATCCCAGCTCTTTCAAACCTTGATAACTGAATTTTTTAATGTGTAATGATTTTACCAGAAGCTTCTTTTCATTTAATTTATTTTTGGTTGCACGTCATTACCATTCCCTCTTTTTTTTTAAAAGTTTAATGTTTATTTATTTGTTCGATTCAATATCGAATTAAGAGTCTTGATTCAAACCTTCCCTGTTTCTGTATAGTTCAAAGAGGACAGCAGTAATGAGAGGTTCGGATGATTTTTGGCCAAGAGATCCAGCATCGCACACAATACATATAGCATCTGTTGCCTACAACACCTTTTTCCTTGGAGAATTTATGCAGCCTGATTGGGATATGTTTCAGGTAAGCTACCAACATCCCCGAAAATTTTAAACTCTCTGTATACTTGCTATCCTATTGAAAACTTATGGTCAATAATTTGGTGATTAATGGCATTAATTAGAGCCTTCACCCTATGGCTGAATACCATGGTGCAGCACGCGCAGTTGGAGGATGTGCAATTTATGTTAGGTACTAACATTTCTGCTTAAAATTTGTGTAGCATATTTATAGGATGGTATAATGATGGACCAAATGATTGTTTTCTTACGTCAGAAAATGATTCTATGCAGTGATAAACCCGGAAACCATGACTTCGATCTGCTGAAGAAGCTTGTTCTTCCCGATGGATCTATATTGAGAGCCAAATTACCGGGGAGACCCACAAAGGATTGCTTGTTTTCGGATCCAGCTAGAGATGGAAAAAGGTAAAGAGGAGATGTTTTGTGAACTCATTCAGGCCCAAAACCGTGTCAGTGTTTTACAATTAGTACCTTTCTGTTGAGTTTTTCTGACGAATGGCCTCTAGTTTTCATTGCAGTCTGCTAAAAATTTGGAATTTGAATGATTACTGTGGAGTTGTTGGGGTCTTCAACTGCCAAGGAGCTGGATGGTGTAGAGTAGGAAAGACAAACTTGATACATGATGAGCAACCTGGCACGATTACTGGAGTTATCCAATCAAAAGATATTGATTATCTGCCAAAGATTGCCGAAGATGGCTGGAATGGCGATTCTGTCTTCTATTCCCATTTGGGTGGTACGCCTTTCTAAAATTTGGCTATCAATACAGCTTCTTTGTTTACGTTATGATCCAAACATTAACCTAACGATCATTGATTTGGAGGGTGAATAAGTGTTTTCATGGCTATGAATTTGAATGTTTCAAAAAAAGTTGACTCGACTCGGAGCTTGCCTTTAGGCCTGGCCGCCTGGGTGAGTCAACTTGAACGATAGAAAAACGATCGGGAACGCCAGAACTGTAAAAAATTTGGCCAAGTGAACTTAAATTCTTAAGCAGATCAAATATTTGTGTTTGCAACATTCCAACGGGTTATTTGATCTTCGTAACTTGCTGTGATATTCTTTGCAGGGGAGGTTGTTTATCTTCCGAATAATACATCTTTGCCTGTTACTCTTAAATCCCGCAAATATGAAATTTTCACAGTGGTCCCGGTTGAGGAATTATCTAATGGTGCTTATTTTGCTCCCATTGGATTGATCAAGATGTTTAATTCTGGTGGAGCCATTAAAGAGTTGAGATACGAATCTACGAGGAGTGCAACTGTCGACATGAAAATTCGAGGGTGCGGCATATTTGGGGCCTATTCCTCTGTCAAACCCAAGAGAGTAACAGTTGATACAGAGGAAGCAGAGTTCACATATGATGAAGTGTCTGGTTTGATAAGCCTTGTTTTGAGAATTTCACATGAGGAGCTGTACTTGTGGAGCATAACCATAGAGGTGTGAATGGTTATAATTTAATTTAATCATAGAGGTGTAATGGAAACTTGAGGTGATTTGGGGTTGTATTTTGGTTCTAGTTTCATGGAAATTTTGAATAAAAGGAAAGAGATGTAATTGTTGTTATTGGGTGGAAGTAGAAATACAAGTTGATATTTCTTTCTTTCTTTCTTTTTTTCCTTTTTTTTTTTTTAATTGAATTATGCTGCTCTAGTGAACCTTACAAACATTTTGGACTAATGACAGATGAAATTTTCCATTTAAACTGATAAAATTTACTTGTCTTGGCCCTGTTCGGAAAACCTACCCTGAACAGTTACCTCAAGTTATAAAAAAAAAGGAGGAAGGGGGTAGCGGCCAGGTTTCATGTATATCCATGCAGATCATTTCACACCTAAGTTTTTTCCTTAGTTGGGTCTTGTTTGACATGGGAAATAGCTAGATTCATTAGAGGTATTCTAGTCATTTGACCAGAAATCAAAACACATAAAATAAACCTAGCTGTTTCACAGCCTCATTCAGTGTAAAAAGGTTTTTTACCAACAATGCTTAGTTACCTAATATCTCACATCTTAGTTACATGCATAATTGTTAACCAAACAATGCCAAGATATATGTAAGACAAAAGGTACATGCTTGAGTTTGATGATGTATGGGAAGTTGATGGTTGGGAAGGATGAAATCCTATGCTTTGCCTCGGAAGCAAAGGTTGAGGTAGAGGATCATCTTCAAATCTCGCATAGTAGACGCAAGTTCCAAAAGGTTCCTCTAACCATAAGAGGTTAGATCACAACTGTACTAACAGTGAGTTGTTAGAAGATTATGCTCTAGAAACTTCCTTGTAAACTCTATATAAAAGGAATTTGTATGTAAGATGATGTAATGGAATCGAGTTTAGTTTTCATGCATAGAATCCCATGAGCCTAACTCAATCACACAAAATCGGCTTGTAAGGTGAGTTTTTTTTATTGATTTCCTTTTATATTTCTTTAAATCCAAAAATTCATCTCATTTTATACATAGGTCGTCGATTCGGCATTGGATAAAAAAGAGCGAGGTACCCATTTTTGTAGGAAATGGCTCAAATTATTCAAAGTTAAATAAAAAAATGAGGCAAAAGATGCTAGAGCAATGTTGTATCATACTACTTGTCTCGTTGTAGTTGGATCTCCAAGTTTTTGGAATTGCCCCAGGTTTATATATAGCCAAAGACCATGATACCCAAGCGATGTGGGACTATCGCTCATGCGCCCTCACGTGTAACGTATCTCTCTATATCCCTTTGGTTGCTTGCTCTGATATCATGTAGAATTCCATGAGTCTAACTCAACCTCACAAAAACCGGCTTGTAAGGCGAGAATTGCCTCGGGTTTATATATAGTCCAAGACCATGATAACCAAGCGATGTGGGATTGTCGCTCACGCCCCCTCACGTGTAACATGACTCTCTACACCCCTTTGGTTACCTACTTTGATACTATGTAGAATCCCATGAGCCTAGCTCAACCTCACAAAACCGATTTGTAAGGTGAGGATTACCCAGGTTTATATATAGCCCAAGTAGGGTTGTGCATTTTTTAGATCGAACCGACCAAACCGATCGAACCGGACTGAACTATCAGGTTTGGTTCGGTTTGGACGGGTACCAGTTTGGTTGGTTTGATAAAAAGGAAAATCGAAAAGTTTGTTTAGGTTCGGTTCCAAGCCGAAGCCGACCGAACCAAACTAATTGCAGTTTGTATATATATATATATATATATATATATATATATATATATATATATATATATATAGGCGAAGGTTTTGATTAATTTTAAAGGACATTTAAGTAAAATTTATATTTTTATATAAAACCCTGCTCTCGTCTTTAGCCTATTTCTAAAGCGGTAAAGCCTCTTGTCGTCCCTAATCCTCTTGATTCCAAATCTTGCGAAAAACCCTTAGCCCTTTTGAAGCCTTGCAAAAAATAAAGCACTGCCGCAACAAAATAATCCAAAGAAGAAGACCATATATAATGTAAGTTTTTTTTCCTATTATTTTTATTCTTTGATTCTGTTGGATTTCAGGCCCTCAAGCTTAGGGCTAAGGGTTTGTGTTTTCATTGTATAAAGAGCACCATTTATATAAAGTACTATTTTTATAAAAGAGTATCTTTATTTATAACCCAAGATATCTCAATCTAATTTTTACATGCTTACCAGTGACTTCTTCGCATTAGTAAAATTGTAAAACAAGTTGAGAAGTTGAGAAAATTTTGATATGCAATTAGAATTTATAGGAAAACCGAAACCGACCGAACCAAACTGAACCGAATCGAATCGGGCTGGTTTGGTTTAAGAGTTGAAGGGTTTGGTTTGATTTGAAAATCTAGAAACCGATTAGGATCGATTTGGTTTATTGTTTTAATCCAAAACCGACCAAACCGAACCGAATATACCCCTAAGCCCAAGGCAATGATACCCAGGCGATGTGGGAATATCGCTCAGACATAGCTTCGCTTTTGCATGAGATATTTTCCTTAATATGATAGTAATATCATAATAGATATAGCTTCACTTTTAAATCATAGTAATACTCAACTCAATTCTAATCTATCTTAATCCCTTCCTAAATCTTTTCCTAACCAATTTAATCTCATTTAAC
Source organism: Chloranthus sessilifolius (assembly GCA_021018995.1). Classification (NCBI taxonomy): domain Eukaryota; kingdom Viridiplantae; phylum Streptophyta; class Magnoliopsida; order Chloranthales; family Chloranthaceae; genus Chloranthus; species Chloranthus sessilifolius. Next base: position 5,030,131 of record JAJIZI010000016.1, on the reverse strand, counting down.
AAATTTATTTTTATCCTCTTAAATATTTTCTAATAATCTATCCAATGGATCTTGAGATTATGAGCATACCATCATATAATCAATTTTTTATTCTAAGTGGCACATATTCTAATAATCAACTTGATAACTATGTGGCACACATCAAGATCCAACCTAATTTTAAGGTCACCTTTTGAGATGTGTGCAACATGAAATAAAAAATTGTCTTATGATACACCCATGGTGTCAAAGATCCATTAGATAGACGATTGGGACTAAAGACGATCTACATCTTCTCTTCCAGTGTAGGTGCCCTCAATAACCCGGTAGAGCTACCCAAATGTAATTACTAGTTACCTATAGGGATTATTAATAAGGAAATATATCGAAAATGCTCGTATGTTATGAGCTACTACTTGGATGAAAATATAATTTAGATAATGGAACAAAAGATACTCTTATCAGTCTTATGTAGGGGTGTTAGTTTAATAGTTTTGCACCGTAAAATTGGCCCACTGAACGAAATTGAAATTGGACGGAAACCGATCCAAAACTGAAAATAATCAAACCAATTTTCAATTGGTTTGGCTTCAATTTTGGGTGGACAAATGCGAAGACTGGTTGGGTAGCTTTAGAAAGCTACCAAAAAAATGAAAAAAAGAAAAAAAAACGAAAAAATGAATTAAAATTTTTTGAAAAAACTGAACCGATTTTTTTCAGTTTCAGTTTCAAATTTCTTGAAATTTAACCTAACTGAAAACCAAACCAACCGATTGCAGTTAGGTTTCAATCAATGCTGAACCAAACCGAAATTTTTGGTGTCAGTTCAGTTTACTGAATCTTCACCCCTACTCTTATCTATATGCTTCTCAATTCAGAATTTAAAGCCATAAAAATTGATAATTACGAATCGTAATTATTTATTTTGTTAACAAATTATTTTATTTTCAAATATCAGAAGCTGTGCTTGGCCTCTATTTTTTGCTCATTCTTTTTCTTTGCTTTATATGTATAATAACTGGTTTATATATCTTTTACCTTATTGTTCAGTGAGGATCTTTTGGTATTGTTATTACTTTTAGGCCTTGTTTGATAGCAATGAAACTCCAAAGAGGAAATGAAATCAATTTCTTAGTTGATTTCCTCTAGAAATAGATTTTCCACTGTGTGATTAGTGTGTTTGAGAAATGAATTTCATTAGAAATTGATTTATCTTGTTTGATTAGTATCTTTGAAAATGAGCTTTTAAGTTTTGATCATTTATTATTAAAATTATAATTAAAGTCAAGTATTAACCAATAATTTTTTTAATGATATTCTATTACGTTACAAATTAATATCATTGTAATCACTATTTATTACTAAGTTACATAAGTCAGAGTTTAAAAAGTCATTAAAAAAATGAGTCAAACTTTAACTAAACTTAAAATTTTGATAAAAAAAATATGTAAAGCTAAATAACAAAGTTGTAAATGCTAGTATCTAATGTAAGTTTATACGTTGAAATGAAATTAAATTTTTATAAAAGTCAAACTTTGACTAAAATTTCAACTTTGATCAAATTTTTTTTTTGCAATGTATTAACAAGTTACAAAAGTCCAACTGCAAATTAATATAATAGTATTCATATATATCGTTAGATTACACTAGCCAAAATTTGATCAAATATCCACTTTCAATAAAAGTCAAACTTTGACCAAACGTAAAACTTTAATTAATAAACAATTTTAAGACTAAAGTACAAAGTTATATAGTAAATGCTAGTATGTATTATATATTGAAAGAAAATTCAATTTTAAAAAAAAGTCAAACTTTGACCAAAAATTTTAATTTTGACTAATAAAAAATTCGATAATATACCGCCAACCTATAAATTAATATAACAGCATTCGTATCTATCGCTAGGTAATACTAGTAAAAAATTTGACTAAATATCAACTTTTAAAAAAGTCAAACTTTGACCTAATATAAAAAAAAAGTAAAATAAAATTTAGTAATATACTAGAGAGTAATAAATTAAAAAAACGATAATCTCATTGGAAATATAGAAGTTCAAAAAAATTAAATTGTGTTAAATAGTCAAAGTTTGACCAAATGCCAAACTTTAATTGATTAAAATTTACATTACCAAAATATAAATAATAATAGTAATAATCACTATCTACTGTCAAGATACACTTTTCAACTTTTGACTAAAGTCAAAATTTGAATAAAAGTCAAACTTTGACCAATAAAAATAAGGCAATGTATTTTCAAGTAATAAATTAAAATAATAATAGACATTTTTAATTATAATATTTTACTAAAAAAAATTTATAACATTTTATATAAAATCTAACTTTGACTAAAAGTCAAACTTTGACCAAGAAAATATTGTACTGATACGATGTAAATTTATGTAGTACTAGATTCCTTTTATAAGCAGGTTTTGAGCTTGACTAGAAATAAAATTTGTGTAAAAGTCAAAGTTTGGCTAAAAGTCAAAGTTTGACTAATGGTCAAACTATTGACTAATACAATTGAGAATTTAGTATCAAATTATACATCAATACGGTAATATCCTTTTTTTGCCATCAAATTATTGGAGTCAAATTTTAATAAAAAATAAATTTTAATTAAAAGTCAAAGTTTGACCTTAAAGTCAACCTTTGACCCCTAAAAATTTGATAATATATTACTAACTTATAACTTATTATCATGTTTCAGTAGTCAAAGTTTGATCAAAAGTCAAAACTTTATATAGCCTATTAATCTAATTAAAGTTTGATTAAAATTCAAACTTTAACCAAAGTCAAATATTAACTGAAAAGAGTACGATGTAGATAATGTAGTGGTCATAGTGATCGTGTCGGTATGATGGTCATAGAAATTGAAGTTACCTTTTAATAGTCAAAAAATAAATTTTTTTGCTTTTAAATTTTTTACAAGTATCTTTAGATTTGCAAGGATAAAAAATTATTATTTTGTTAGTAGGAAACTTAATTTCAGCCACTTAAAAGATTGAAATGGTTTCCTCCTAAAATGATTTGGTGCATAGAAATTCAATTTCCATGCAGGATTGACTTAATTTCATTTCAATTTCCTTAAATAACTATCAAACAACAACAATTGGAAAGTAAATTTCATTTTCACTGTGAAATTACATTTCCATGCTATCAAACAAGGCCTTAGGGTTAATGAGTGATCAACCTCAATAGATCTTAGAATATTGAAGCCGAATTCTGACAACCAAATGCTGATATTTGCAGCTTCCGAGGGAAATGATCGAATTCACTAACTACATATTAATTTAAGGGTAGCTCTGTTGACGTATAAGCATTTAGGGAGGATGCCTATACTGAAAACTCATTGAGTGCTTTAAATTAGACGATATGTTAGATATTTATCAAATAAATATTTATTTATTACTTTAATAATATTTATTTATTATTAATTTAATAATATTTATTTATTAATTTTATTAATCTTCAAATGATTATTTAAAATTGTTGATTTCATATGAAAAAGATGCTTGTGACAATACTTAAACATTTAAAGTTAAAGGGATTTGAATTTTAAATTATATTGGAGGGAAAATATTCCCATCACAAGTTTAAAAGTGTTGTAATAGTTTTGTCTCACTTCACTATTTACAAGAAAGATTTATGTCATATATATAGAAACTTACCTTTCATATTGTTAAAAGAGGAACGTAGCTCATAGCTGCGGTTCGCCGACCCGCACGCGCGCGATATGCGAATGGCGCAATTGGCGTAGTTTGTACGACCCCATCGTCTCAAGGAGCCTTTCCTATTTGAATTGGGATAGTATGATCGGTTGACTTGTTGACCGAACACGAATTGCCTGCACAGCATGTGTGCACAAGGGAATTTTCGACCATTTATGAAAACGATCGGATTCTTGATTCGAATAAGACAGTTAATATTCCAAATTCAGACAAATCAGTTGACCAAAAGATGTAATTATTTGTGTGTGAACCGTCGGATCCTTGCAATCGTTGATTGGATCGATCAAGGTCATCGATTGCAAGAAACCGACAAACACAACTGCCCCTGAAAAGATGCTTATTTGTAACCGTTGATCGGATTGATCAGGACTCTCGATTGCAAGAAACCAACAGAAACAACCGCCCCTGAAAAGGTGCTTCGAAAGTTATAAATAAATACCAGAGTAGGGATTCGAATTACTTGCAAATTCCGAATCTTGCACGCTATAGTGCAATGTAGTGTGTGACGGTTAGGTGCTACACCAAGGCTTCATTGTATTCTGAAGGCGAATTTGTCGTTATCCCGTTGCATATAGAGGGCAAATATTATCTTAAAGACATCAATCTAATCGTGCCTTGAAGTAATTTTTTCAGTTTATTTTTATCGCTTTTGTGTAATTCCGCTAACAAAAGATTGGTATTTATCCACACAATAAATTTTAAGCCTAAGGATGTACTATAACGCCTAGTTTTTGTGCCACGTGTAATAAAATTCACCCTCAGATGATTATGGTCATAAGATTCGTTATGTGGAAGATTGCGAAGAAAACTAATCTCTAGTATGATTCAAAGGAATAATGGGGTCTCAGTGTAGGCACCTCGCCCGTAGTAGCTACATTAGGGCAAATAGTGGTACCCTTAATATAATTAGATGGCTCCATATGAATCTTTTTGGAAGCCATTACTTGCACACTCGCGAAAGCACCATTAAAGCCATGAGCTAAAGACCGAAATCTTACCCACCAACCGCTGACCTTTGTTAATACCATGGGAGGAAACAGACATGTGTAGAACCCACAATCTGTGCCTGCTCGGCTGCTCCCACTTGGTTATATAAACAAAACACTAAACTTTTTATGTACAACACCATTGTTTTATGATATATAAAATAAGACTATATCAAATGGTTGGAGTTTGATCTCGGATCTTGTTACTTCCTCAGTGGTATTCTTTTTAATCTATACATAATAAGCTTTACAATCTTTTTTAATGATAAGAGTGAAAAGAGACGGGGGCATTTTAGTCCGAAAGTTTTTGAGTTTACTACGGTTCAGTGCTTCTTCACCATTATCCCTCACGGTACACAACAACTATAAATTAAAAAATGGTCCTATGCGAGAACATATTTACAGCGTCTGCCATATAGATGGTCCTAAAATTGGAGTCCCATATTTCCAGCAGAGAAAATGCAGCATTCTCAAATGGGAAACACAAAGAACTCCCAAATTACCAGCATTGATCGGTTTCCCACCTTCCCGTCCGATGCCCTGAACCGGATCGGTTCCCGGTCGAAACACTGAACCGCCTTCCGGCTCCAAGCGATAGATCGTACTGAGCCCTAACCGCTGGATCAGAGAGCATAGCATAAGCATCGTGTATCTGGATAAAATCTCGACCGTCCGAATCTGACAAAGCCACGTCAGGATGAAACCGCTTCGCGAGACTACGGTATGCCGTTTTGATCTCAAAAGAGGAAGCGGTTTCCTTAACTCGCAGCACCTCGTACAGGTTCGCTGGTTTCCGCTCATCGGTTCGCTTGGCGGTTTGTGCAATGGCTTGGATTCTGAAATTACCTCGAGATTGACGGTCTAACTTCATTCGGGGCTGAAATCTGGAGATCCCAGTGGTTTGAAGGGCTAGAGTTGGCCACATTGACGAGGTTTTCTGGCGTTCTGGTTGATTGAGAGAGAGAGAGAGAGAGAGAGAGAGAGAGAGAGAGAGCGGTATTGGGTTTACTGAAAAATTGAAACGGGGCGTTGCAAACACGAGATACTGATTGCATATAATAGACACAGCGCGTGGTTTTTGCTGTGTTCGTTGGAGTTTGGTTGGTTTTGGAGAGCAAAAAAATGGGCGCTGCTTTCTGACGTGGCACCAATAGAGCTTCCAGCTCCTCTGTCACCGACTCCAGTGCCTGTCTGTCACTTACCTGTCACCAGAAAGAGCTTCTAGAAGGGGAGTTTGGACTCCTCTATTGAGCCGTGGCTACTGACGCTCAATAGATGATCACAGCATTTGGAATCCTAAGCTACCCGTGCAGGTCAGCTTTTGGTTACTGACGCTCAAGAAATGTTTTTCTTGCTTGTTATAAACTATATCATCTCACCCATCCACCCGTTGACTCTTTTGTTTTTTTTTATATAATTAATCGACCCATTAACCCATGAGTAATGTGTGGATGCTAAAAGAGGACCTTTAAATCTACCCATCGAATCCGTGAGTTCACTCATGCTAAAATCCCTTTGACTGTGTTAAATCAATTGATTGAGATTGATTTTCATCCCAATCTTTCACATGATGGATCTTGAGACCATAAGCATACCAATGATAAGTTTTTGATTTCACGTAATACACATTCTAAAAAAGTGACCTTATTTGTGTCAATGAAAATTTAGTATTGATAATAGCTCGAGGCACGTAGTTCACTACGTTGTCTTAAAGATAATAGGCGCCCTCACTCCGTTGAATAAACGAAGATACAATAGAGTTTCCAGCGAATCTGCCTTTAGGATATAAAAGAGCTCGATTTTGTCAAGAATCGTATGTTTTTTTCTAGATTACACTCTAGAAAAAAATCTGTCACACAGAATTTCTGATATACAAATGATAAGAACGAAAGAGAAAAAAGAGAAATATATCTTATTTCTGTTGTGTCTTTTAATTTGGATCTGGTCTCTATTTATAGAGGTAATCTTGAAAGATTGTATCTTTTCATCGTGAAGAGATTTGTATCTTTTCAGATTTACGAATAGAGATAATCTTGAAAGATTGTATTTTTTTCACCATGAAGAGATTTGTGTCTTTTCAGATTGACGCTGAAAAGACACTTTTGAAAAGATATGTATCTTTTCACCGTGAAGAGACACCAGACTTATGTCTTTTCAACAAACAGTAAAAAGATAAATCCAAAATTTGAAAAAACACTTTTGAAAAAACACTTCAGAGAGTAAATATTTACAAGTATACCATTGAATTATTTTACAAGTTTGCCATTGAATTATTAATGATAATTTAACCTTAATTTTGAAACACAAAAAATATATATTACTATCCTAATATATATAACATTTCCCCACTTGTTTCAAAATTTAAAAAAAAAAAAAAATTGTGTATCAGAGCAATCATACTAAGCATCATCAGAGGTACCGATCGGTTTGAACCTTTGACTAGTATATACAACTCAAAGTTTGTAAGGACTTTAAGTAGCTTATAACTTTGAACTTAAAACCTGTCTAACAGACTGGAATTACATATACACTTAATATGACTTAAATCATTAGTGACATAAGGCCTGCACATTACAGCCATGCGCTAAAATCCTGATTTCATGAGTATCTCAGAGAGAGGACCGAATCTATATTGAAGCGGTTTTACTTTCATACTCATATAGGTGAATCTGTCATGAGTGCTCTTGTAACTACTTTCTCACCCCAGCAAATGAATGCCTACAGAATCATTAAGAGTTAAACTCACCCTCAAGGGTCACATAGTAGTTTCTTATCTCGTTGAACTTAGGATTTGGGATCTCCAACTCGACTAAGTTGAGGTTCAACTACTGTGCCTTTAAAGGTATTTGTCTTAAGCCCATCCCCCTCGATATTTTCAACACTATATGTCTGAGTAATATTTTTGTAAGCTTCAAAGCTACTCTGCCTCTTTTGCTCTCATAAATAATGTTATATACTTTGATTCTATACTTGAATAGGAAAAATATGTTTGTTTCTAGACCCCCACGATACTATTCCTCCTACCAAAATAAAAATCTATCCGCTTGTAAATTTTGAATCAGAGGAGTTAGAAATCCAAGTAGCATCAGTAAACACCTCTAAGAGTTTTGGTTTGCCACTATATTATAAAACTATAATGCATAGTTTATTCAAGCATCTTAACACCCTACGAATAGATTCCCAGTGTTTTGACCCTGGATTGCAAGTAAATCTACTCAATACCCCCACTATATATTGTATATTGGGTCTAATACACTTAATTAAATACATATGATTTCTATCTCAGTGACGATAAACTGCAATTCTTGAACTCGTTCAAGAATTGGTTTACTTCCAATAATTTTAAAATTAAAATATTAGAGACTAGAAAAACCTTTGTATCTGTATCCTCAAGTAGATATTTTTTCGCTAATGAATCTCAAAATTTTAGTAATAGTGCACTTACAGAAAGTGCTGTACAACCTATCGCTTAATGCATTGAGGATGTGGTCCCGACAATCTAAATCATCTTCCAGTCATTTGAGTCGAGCATTCAATCATCCACTAGTCGTACTTTCTGTTGTTCCCGCTACAAAAATTAGTTGACATGGTGTAGTGAAGACGTAAGAAATCTTGAATATTCGCAAGATAAATTGCACATTTTAAAATTTGACTCGTCAAATCGATCAAATTTGATGAGAACTTGACTCATGAACTTTATACTAAGTCATTAGAACGATCTATTGTCTTTAAATTATTAATAAAAATTTGGTATTGATAATGACTCCGAGGCATGTAGTTCACAACGTTGTCTTAAAGACAATAGACGCCCTCACTCCGTTGGATAAACGAAGATGCAATAGAGTTCCCAGTGAATCTACCTTCAGGATACAACAGAGTCCGGTCTTGCCAAGAACTGCATGTTCTTTTCTAGATTACACTTTTTAGAAAAAGAACCAGCCACACAAATTTTCTGATACACAAATGATACGAATGAAAGAGAAAAAAGAGAAATATATCTTATTTCTGTTGTGTCCTTTAACCTGAATCTGATCTATATAGAGGTAATGTTGAAAGATTGTGTCTTTTCACCGTGAAGAGATTTGTGTCTTTTCAGATTTATGGTGAAAAGACACTTTTGAAATGACCTGTGTATTTTCACTGTGAAGAGACGTCAGACTTGTGTCTTTTCAACAAACGGTAAAAAGATAAATCCAAAATTTGAAAAGACACTTTTGAAAAAACACTTTAGAGAGTAAATATTTACAAGTATGCTATTGAATTATTTTACAAGTTTGCTATTGAATTATTAATAATAATTTAACCTTAATTTTGAAACACAAAAAATATATATTACTGTCCTAATATATATAACAATTTGAGCATCATGAGTTCAACCTGATGTTAAGGTCACTTTTTGGGAATGGGTGCCATGTGAAATAAAAAACTAACGACTAACGGTGAATGGTAAAAGCATGATCTCAAGATCCATCATGGGAAAAATTGTGAAGAAAAATAATATGCATTTTTAGATTTAAAGAAGTCGATGAGTTTCAGCGTGGGTGAATTCAAAGATCCGGTGGGTGGATTTAAAGGTATTCTAACAAAAAACTTACATCATTTTTATTGGTAAACTTATGGCATCCCAAGCTTATGCGTATACCAATCCCTAGGGTATACCCTCACCCCCTCCAATGGGATGGGTACTTCACTGATTAGGCACCATATGGGGCATCCCACCATTGCAGAAGAGGAGTCCCTACTTGAATTCATGACCTTGTGAGGATACCCAAGTCAGTCAACGACTACAATAACTCTTTAATAAGTTTTTGAAAAAAGAAAAAGAAAAACAGAAAACCAACCTTATATCTATTGTGAGATTAAGAGTAAAACTCCAAAAATGGTTGGTTACCAAATAATTTTGGAAAAATTCTTTAAAAATCCCTGAAAATTGACTCAGATATCTCTAACATACCTAAATTATTGCTATGTCAAATGAGCATTTGAAGATTTCATAAGTTCATCAACTAAATTTTACTGTTAACTCTCATTAATATGCGAATGGAAAGCACTGAGTTTACATTCAAATTAGCATCCGAAGAAATCATAAGTTCATCAACTAGATCTCCACCGTTCATTAACTAAGACCCCTACCGTCAACTCCCATCAGCATTAATTTTCCGTTCACATATTAACGGGACGTTAGTGGTTTAGTTGATGAACTTATGGAATCTTCAAGTGCTCGTTTGATAGGAGCAATAATTTAGATATGTTAACGATATCGGGGTCAAAGTTTAGGGGTTTATTTTAAAAATTTCATATAATTCTCTAAATTTGTTTCTAACAGTTTATTTTCAGACATCAACGTCTCTTAGCCACACCTTAATCTACTCTAGACATTGCTCTCATACGTACACCACGTGGTATTATTTGATGAAACAATAGCCTCAACTGTATGAAATTTGGTATTGGTGTATGAGGAGTTAGTAGGGGGTATCCGACAAACATATTTACGACAGTGCATGGATTAATGAAAAATTATTATGAGTAGGTGCAATCAGTCACGTCACGCCATATAAACTTGGGCCTCATCGTGTGTGCAATCAGGCACGTCGCACCATATAAGCTGCCTGCAAAATTGTCGATCAATAACTTTATATCGTAGAACATTGTCTTAGATTAATCTCCACCAAACGGGTAAAACTTGGGAGAAACACAATTTTAATGAGAACATAAATAGGTAAATTAAGTAATGACTTACTTTGTGTCCTTTTTGTGGCCCTAAGCCCAAGGATCAAAATTTCGGCCGAAATTATCAGTTTTGGTCCCCACCAAAACCGAAATTTTTGACTGAAATTTCGGTCAATTTTGTATGGAGTTGAAATTTTCGGCCGAAATTTCGGTTTCAGTCCCCTCCGAAACCGAAATGAAACCCAAAATTTTGATCCTTGCCTAAGCCATTACCCAATCCCTCTCTTAGGAGGGGTGGACAAGATACAGTTTTAACCTTGAGGGTGTAACCATGGGTTAAAATTTCGCTCTACCAATACGTATTGTCCGAGCTCCAAAACAATACGTATCGGAAATTCAATGTACCAGACGATACATTGAATGTATCGTCCGGGGCTTCCCATACAAACAGGACGATACAACACATTGAATGTATCGTATCGTCCTAGTCCAATACCGATACGTATCAGTATCGGACGATATTTTGACTCATGGGTGTAACTACTTTTTGTGATCTTCTACATAATCCCTACTAGCTAATTTCCTCAAGGTTCACGAGAAGTGTTTTTTTTGATGATGTCCTATGACGTAGACAATCTAAATGTGTCTTACATATGGTAGAGTATAATGATTCAGGAACAACACATGGGGAATAAATCCCACATAACAAAGCACTCACATTGAGTAACACATAGGGGAATAAATCTCATCCAACAACCCTCGCCTTATTAATATAAGGAAGGAAGCAAACGTGGAGTATAGAACCCACAACACTATAAAAATTAAGACTATTAGTGGCAGCCAAAAGAGTATAGAACCCACAACACTATAAAAATTAAAACTATTAGCGGCAGCCACAAACTGTTGCTATTAACAAAAAATTGTTGATGTTAGTCCCGTTGCTACCAAAAACTGCCGCTATTAGTCCTGTTACTATAAAAAACTACCTTAACAGCAAGTGTCGCTGAAACACCTTATTTTTGCAGTGCAACCTCAACCCTCGCAAAGGAGGGAAGATATCAATTGAGCTACCACTCAATCGGTGTTGACGAGAACTGTTAAGGATGTAGTGGTGTGATAACAAATTGCTTTACTGATTACAATTAATTTATTCTTTAAATAAAAAATACATGTAAAACTAAGGTATAAAAAATCAGCCGATACCGATTGTTATCAATTTTTCGGCAAACTGATACATATCGGTATCCAACTCGGGTACCGGTATCGGCCGATACAGATCAGGAATGGGCCGATACGGTATCAGTATCGGCAGATACATATCGGGAATGGGCTGATACGGTATCAGTATCAGCCGATACCTCTATTTTTATTTTTATTTAAAAAAAAAAAAGGTCGATTTGTATCGGTCCTCCATTGATTGATACCGGATACTGATACTGAGTTTGACACCTTGTGTAAAACACAATTCAATCTGTTGAATGGAAGATTGAAAATATTGCAACCTCAAATGTCGATCTAATGTGACACACATCTCAAAAAGTAGCGACAAAACCACTGGCCTTTGATTGCATTGAATTAGACAATGTGATCGTTTTCATCCTAATTTTTTGCACAACAGATTTGGAGATCATTGTTGGTTTCATGGGGCACACATCCCAACAGTGACATGAGAATCAGGTGCAATGGTATCTGCTGGGGTGCTCTAAGAGTTTTAGTATGTGTAAATAAAGCCACACCTTATCTTGTTAGTCAGTGTAGAATTCCATGGGCCTAACTCAAATCTCACAAAACTGGCGTGTAAGGTGAGTGATACTCCCACATCGTGTAGGCATCATGGCCTTGGGCTATATATAAACCTGGGGCAATCACTACAAAACAAGGGGCCTATGCCGATGGCCTCTATTGTAAACCATCGGCATATATAATCCTACACCGACGGCTAAAATATGAGAAGCTGTCAGCGTAGGATGAGTGTATATAAATCGTTTTTTTTTTATAACTCAGATCGCCCTCCCATCTAACTAACTCCCCTAAATCCTTCTCGTCGTCCTCCCTTCTCACGCAACCCTAAACTCCTCTTGCTAAACCCACCCTATCGCCTAACCCTAATATTCTCTCTCCCAATCCTAAATTCTTCTCCCTCAAACCCTAAATTCCTCTCCCTCAAAACCTAGCTGCTCTAATTGCATCAGATCTGATGCGATTCAATTGGTCTGATAAGAACAGTAGCTGAGAAAATACCAGTAGGATTTCCCAATTCTGTTTTCTCTATGAATTTTCTCCATTTTTTTGTTTTTAAATCTATAGTTCTATAATTGATTATTCTAGAGAGATCTCTTGAATCTCAAATAATTTTCAACATGTCTTTCGTTCTAAGCCATTCGATCCATGCTCTTGAATCTCAAATAATTTCAGCCTATAAAAAGGGTAACATTCATGGTAAGCTATTTTCTTTTTATATTGTTTAATCAATCAATTAATTATCTTTTACATACTAAACTGAAATTGGGATTTGAATTTCTAGTCTTCCTATGCAGTTTTTTGTACTTATTGTCAAATTGATTAGCGTATCGAGTGAGTTTCCTCTTAGTTGATGGACTTTGCTGTAAGTTAATTCATCCTTTTTATTGTTTAAATTTTAATTTTTTTTATCGAATTTATTGTCAATATGAGTCAACTCGGAAGTTGATCTGACAAAGTTTCTCAAATATTTTATAAAGTTGTGCTCTAGTTCAATTTCCATTATTTTTTTCTTGTTTGGGTAAATCTAAAGATTTTATTTATAGTAAACAGTTAATTTCCATACTTACATATCAGCTGAAAAAGGAGAATCTAACCTTATTTTTATTGAATTTATTGTTGTTATGAGTCAACCTTGAAGTCAGCCTGAGCATTGATTGATTTTTCTCTGACAGTCTTTCATTTATTCATGTATGGTGCAAACAGCCCAAGTGACCTATCTGACTACAACACGTAAGTTCTATACTTTCATCTCTTTAAGATATATAGACTCTTTTTTGCAAAGTAACAACTTTCAGTTGTTTTGCGCATGAATGCAGTGCAACCATAGTTGTACATAAGTCATGGGGGTTAATGTTGTTTGTACCTTTTTTGCTTGCCAATGTGCAAAGAATTCAGATTATATTTTCTTCCCCAATAGCAACCCAAGTGCCCTGTCTAACTACAACACCTCATTTCCTTCCCAAGCCTCCAGCACGAGGACATTGGTTCCCAGAGAAGCAAAGACCCCGAGCAGTTTGTTGGTCTTCCAAAAGCCCTCTCTTAAAACAGTCAGTAAGAAATTCAAGACGGAGACTGGGAGGAGGCTCAAACTTGTAACTACCCCTCAGAATTGGAGAGGAAGTATAGTAAGGAATCGTGTTTCAACAGCCACACATTAGCGAGGATGACTCATCATCGGATGAGGATGATGGTTCCAGTAATTTCATGGTGGCTCAATTAGCTACTACGAACCAGCAGAGATATAACCTTGTAGCAAGCAAGCAAATGGTGGGGATCTTTGTAACCCTTTGGGTGAGGAAGAAGCTCGTTCCTCACATAAGCCATTTGAGGCTTTCTTGCGTTGGGCGTGGAATTATGGGCTATATCAGAAACAAGGTTAGGATTTATTTCATCCTTATATTTAATTTAACCTTTGAATTTTGATTTTATTAAGGTATTTTCTGGGCATTTTAGTTATCTCTAACGCAACAAGCGGAGCAGCAAGTAGCTGTCGGATCAAGTCTTCCAGTTGAAGGCCACGCTGATGTGTCATGGTGGCCCGGCCCTCATGTTTGGCACATTGCTCTGCAACGACCTTCAACTCTTGTTCAAGCTCTGAGTTCGTTAAAGATGACTGACTCAGAGAAGATTCAAATTGAATCATCTTATCTGCATAATCTTGCACCTAGCTCTTCAACAGAGCACTTTGCTCCTCGGCTCCACTCAACATAGTAGTGAGTTCAGTTGTTTTCCCACTGAATTCTTTTAATTCTCTATCAATGTTGCTGCTTTTTAGTTCTGCCAGATTTAACTGCTGCTCAAGCTCCAAATTCTTCTGTTCCTCAGATATCAATCGCATCTCGATCTCTTTCAGCTGAGATTTTGCTTCCTCTTTTGCTGCATTTGAGGCTCAAACTATGTCCTCTAGTTCTAGGTGCTTTTCTGCAGCGGAAGCAGAAAGTACCTTAGATTCTTGATGCAATTCATCGAGTGATTTCAGCTTCTGTTCTAAGTCTGCATTTTGAGACACAGCTTGCGAAAGAAGTGAATCTGACTTAAGGAAATTTTCATTTGAAAGCTTTAACTTGCTCTCAAGATCACTGCATAACTCTTTCAACTGCAATATATTACTATTTAGATCTGCCGTGGCTGCTTCCAGATCTTCTTTCTCTCCAGTCTCCCCTCTTGCACATGAGATATCTGCACTTCTTGGTTTTTCAAGCTAGCTTCGACTGTTTCCCTCATCCTCAAGCTTATTCGGGTTGTTGTTGTTGTTTTCTAATATTGCTTCATTTAACTTTTATCATTTCAGAAAAAATTGCCTCGAATCCATCCAAAAACGAACATTTGAGCTGCATGTACCTCAATTTCCAATTTGAAACTTAGATTTTCAATTTCCACTACTTTTCAGTCCATTTTATTTATTTTATGAGAAGCTCTCCATATAATATTATCCTTATATATATATATATATATATATATATATATATATATATATATATATATATATATATATATATATATATATACAGTTCAGCTTTAGATGGCAAAGCTGTAATCAGTTCTGGTTCTAGAAAGTGGAGCTACTTGGTGGGAGTTTGAACTTGTTAGAGCTGCAAATTCTGAAAGTGCCATAACAAAGAGTTAACTGGTAAGGGCTTCAAATTATTCTAATTCACATGCTTATCTTTGAAAATCTATAGTTACATCCAAACTTTTGATCAATCCATAGAGTTTTAGTTTCCCTATTTAGTAAAAATTCATGGTTAAGTAGGATTGAGTTATAGTTTCTTAATTGCGAAGTTCTAGATTCTTTTTAGGGATTCCAATGTTACATCATTACAGTCTTCAATGTATAACCAGCATACTTATGCATAAGAAAATTATGGGCTGACAAGAGAGTTCATTTTATTTATTCTCTGCATTAGAATTTTTTTATCTTTCATATTAATATTCATATTTTTATCTCAATTTGTTAATTACCTTTCGTTAAAGCAATTTGTGGTGTTCACTTGATTGCTCAATAAGTGGTATCAAAGCAAGTTTAGTTAAGCAAAACCTTTTAGTTGGATACCTCAAGCTATAGCAATTAGAAAGTTTTCCAAACTATACCAAAGAAAATTTCAAAAATCAGTAGTACGTCCCTTTCCTTTATTTTATATGAAGACTCTTTCAACCATTGTGGTTCTTATTAGGGGTGAAAACTTCTCAAAACCATTAAAAGCTGTCAAGGATTGGGTACTTAAGAGGTAAATGTTGTAATTAACAATGCATGCTTGCAAGAGGTGAAAAATCAGTAGTACGTCCCTTTCCTTTATATTCTTAACTTGATACATTTGAAGATCTTTTTCATCACATATTTTTTTATTAAAATATTGCTGGGCTTCTCATTCATGTTATTGGGAAATACGGTTGAAAATTTTGGGCTATTTGGTAACTGCTTGATAATTTGACAACATGAGAACTGTAGTGGTTAAAGCAATCACACTACGTGAAAAAGCCAAAAAAACCACTGCCTTAAATAGTGGTTTTTTCAAAAAACCACTATCTTTGATAGTGGTTTTTTTTTCAAAAAAGCCACTACTCTAAACAGTTGTAAAAAAGGAGCGGTTTTTTTTTACCACTATACAAGACAGTGGTTTATGAACTTCAACAACGACTGCTCTTAACAGTCATAGAAAAAACCACGGCTTTTAACTGGCATTCTGATAAGGAGGGGGTGATCAGAGAGGAGGGATCTGAGTAGGAGAACTTGCTACGATATCCCTTTTACCTCTCGCTTAGAGAGGTCTATCTTTGGGACTGGTATTCTGACTCAGGGGGTGAGTTTATTCTGAGTGTTGGGTTATTGGGGGTGGTTTAGTTCTTGAGGTAATCCAGTCTTTTGCTGGTTTGCCCATGTTTGTATTTTTTTATTCTTTTTCTTGGTCTAATTATAATATGTGGTTCATTGATAAATTAAAAAAATGGCCAGGACCAAGCCTCCAAAAGCGAAGGTCATGCATTCGAATCCCACCCCCTGTTGACCAAAAAAAAAAAAGTATGATGTAAGGTCATGCATTCGAATCCCACCCCCTGTTGACCAAAAAAAAAAAAGTATGATGTAAGGTCATGCATTCGAATCCCACCCATTGACAAGGCCCATTAAACCTAGGTCCAATGTGTTTAAGCCCAATAATTTGATGTAAGGTTCATCAATAGATGCAAGAAGGCTGTGATGATGATGCCACATTGTTTCAACAAAGGAGTAACATTCATGGAAGATAAAGGAACTATTGCCTATCAGTTGATTAAAATCAGGCAGCGCATGGTATTAATAAATATCTGAATAGTGCTCTCGTGTTAAAAATCAAAGACCATATGCAGATACAGACTACAAACTGCTCCAACTTCCGGAAGATAATCAAAGGTGCCCTGGAGATGCTCAACTCCAAACCTTGTCAGGCTGTCAAATATTCTTGTGCGTCCAGGAGTGCACTTTAATCCCCTCACTTTATTTTTGAAACCCTTTTCTGTGCATCAATTGAAGATTAAAATCACCCTACAATTCTATGCAAAGTAGAGATCAAGTGCTGCCAGAGGTTATGGCTCATGCCTTCATGCTTATTGACTTCAACTAGGAACCTAATAATATCAACCTTTAAATCTTCAGGGACTTAAGATGCAAACAATAACATAAGCTGGAAGGAAGTTGATGCCACTGGTTCTACTGGAGGTGTGATCACCTTGTGGGGCCTGTGGGACAGAAATAGAAACACCACATAGGCGGAAAGAACATGAACAAACAACCACCTCAGGACTCCATGAACTAATCCTAATTTTTAAGAAAATTATAATAGTTTGTGAAGTATACAAATTATTTTCTGTAAAAAGGGTTTTATCTTTTTTAAAGTAATGTAAAATGGAGTAATTTAGGAAAATCAACAATTCAACACCTGGGCAGATGAAATTTTCAAAACATCCAAGATCTGATGCTCAAACCCTTGGTTCAAATGCTGGTGATTGTTTACGCTACTCTTATGCATTGTATTTCATTAATCTAGATTTCACTATCTCTCTAGCATGAGTTTTAATTATTAGTGTGTTTCGTTAATAAATTGTTTCTTGTCCATTTCTCCTCAGATCCAGGTTCCCTTTCTAATGTTTTCACTCCTGCTAATAGTTGTCGTTATGACAGCTCTCTCGGTAAGCCAAATATTGAGAACTCGTGGATATTATGTTGATCACTTCTCTTTCAGCATTTTAGTATAACTCTAAAGAAAGCTTACAAGGATGTAATATGTCCAAGCAGGTTTGTTGACAAAGAAATTCATCAGTTTGATCCATCAAGCCGAGGATGGCACTCTTGATTTAAACTAAGCTGCAGATAATTTGGATGTAAAATTTCCTGCGCATTTTGCTTCTGCTAAAACATTTGTCCATTTGAGTTTTGGCTTGATTTGCATAGGGTTTTAGATGAACCTTGCTACTATGCTTTGACAGGTCCAGAAGAGGAGAATATATGATATAACTAATGTTCTTGAAGGAATAGGATCTATAGAGAAAAAATTGAAGAACCGAATACGTTGGAAGTAATAAGAAGAATGGTCTCTTATTATTTATTTTTTTGTTTTTAATTTCCTTAAATTAAAATTTTATTTTAAACCTTAATATTTTGATAATTACTTTTAATTAAATGGTCTGCATAACAGGGGACTTGATATGTCAAGGCCAAGGGAGTTAGGTGATCAAGTTGCAAGGTTGAAGGTACGTATGCGCAGTTTATGTATTTGCATAATATACTTGAGACTTTGTGTTCTTGCTATTTTACATGTTGATGTTCAATATAGCAAAATAAGTGAAGTAGGCAAGATTCTTCCCTGATACGATTATTGTAATTTAAATGTATTTTGCACTTTTGAGATATTATGACTTGTTGAGAATATAAGTTTAATCTTCAATTGAACCGTCATACCTGATTTTATGTTGCTTGTTGTGCAGCCATATATGGTTATGCAAGTTCCAAATGATTGAACTTTTCTGTACCTTTATGATAATTTTGCAATGATCTTTCTACTTTTATTTTGCCCCTAGCAGTACGATTTCATTGAGCTATAGAATTGAAAGGCTGTATTTAGAAAATGGCTACATTTGAACCATTACAAATATAGGAACAGAAGAAAAGTAATTGCTAGTTCCCATGCATAGAGAAATGAAGGCATTTTTGTGTTCAGAACGCAAACCCAACATTCCTTAATCCCCTATGTTACTGTTTTATTTGTGTCACTCATCAAACAAAATATTCTATTTTGCGTTAATGTGAAGTTTAGTCAGCAAAGTTCATCGAGAGTTACTCAAGAAACATTTGTTTTGGTTCTCTAATGCTCGTCTTTTCTGTTATGTTTAAGTTTTCTTGATGCATCTACTGCTGTATGTTTTAGCGTCTGTCTTATTTCTTGCTATTTGATGACCAAAATTGTTTGAGAGAGATATATAATCTGTAACTTTCCGAAGTGTTTGATACTTTGTTCCATCCTTTCACCTTTCTTTTTCTTGCCTCTTTCCACCTTTAGAATTTGCGCTGATGATGTTGAATGAGATTTTTGAACCATTTGTTAAATAGCTTTATAGTAAGCCTTTTGCTTGAATGGTTCTATAAAACAGCAAAATGTTAATATGCTTCACTCTGTGCTTTCATGACAACTTGCCATCTCTGCTCCTTTTGATTCACTGAGACATCCTATGCACTCGACAATATTTCAGCTCACTTGGTATTATACACTGCATAAAAAATGTAATTTGCAAGCATATATGAAATGCAAGGGCTATGTTACTTTTCCTATGCTAACATGTACTTAAATGACACAAAAACATTGAGATTTTCCAACTTGCTAGTGCAATTGCATGGAATTTTCCACCCTAGATGAGCTTTGA
Organism: Chloranthus sessilifolius; assembly: GCA_021018995.1. Lineage (NCBI taxonomy): Eukaryota > Viridiplantae > Streptophyta > Magnoliopsida > Chloranthales > Chloranthaceae > Chloranthus > Chloranthus sessilifolius. The sequence continues at coordinate 5,010,634 of JAJIZI010000016.1, read as the reverse complement.
GAGGATTCCTGCTCTGCAACTCAACTGTGTGTTGATAATCAGACACTTCGGCAAAGCATGTCTACTACAGTCCTGGGGCATTTGGAACTTCATCTAACTTGCTCTCCTCTCGACATGCCCTGTAGATATGGAATGCTCCTCACAGCCTCAGACTAAAATAATAGAAGCAAATGGAAAATGAACATTGCAACTTAATATGCAATATGCTCTATAATTTCCCCTGGCCTCATAGAGGCCCCTCTGAGGAGGGCCTTCCATGTTGAATGAGTGAAAACACCACAACTTCATCAGGGAAGATGCTTTTGTGCATCTTATGATGCTTACAAAGGGTGAGGTCAGCTTGACTTCAACGCTCTGTAGTTACTCTTTTTCTTTGTTGGGCAATATGTGCATATTTATATGGTAGCATTTGCATTTCAAACCTTTGACCATGTGCAAAAAAATCTGAAACATTATTTTATCTATTTTAATTTTGTATTAAATGCATATGTTGTTAAGATTAGGTTTTAAATCTCAATATTTTCTTGACAGGCTGAAGTTGAAAATCTCTTTGTTGAAGAATGCAGAATTGATGATGACATAAGGTTCATTTTTTTACTGTAAGCAAAATGGCTTTTGAGTTCCCCTCTCCCGATGCTTATATTAAAATTTGTTGCTTTGGCAGAGAACTCCAGGAGAATTTACGGGTCCTGAGTGAAGATGAAAATAATCAAAAGTAGATTCGATCTTCACATACTATATTTTTGGCTTTACTTCCAAGTTTCCCTTTTGTTTTTTCTACTTGACAACTCTCGTGTCTGACTCTTTAGATGGCTCTATGTGACCAAGGAAGATATCAATAGCCTCCCATGCTTTCAAGTTCAGTTTCACTTTGAAGCTTCTGACTTTAGTGAGATTACATTTCTTTATAGGCAGATAATTTTTATATCTAACTGCTGCTCTATGCTTTGTTTGGTGTGACAGAATGAAACACTCATTGCAATAAAAGCTCCTCACGGAACTACTCTAGAAGTCCCAGATCCTGACGAGGTGGGTAAATTGTTGGACCAATGAGGTGAAATTAAAAATATTTGGATACTTGTAATTGATAGATTATCTTTGTGGATAGGTGGTCGATTTTCCACAACTGAGGTACCAAATCTTTCTTAGAAGCACCATGGGACCCATTGACTGCTATCTAGTCAGGTATCTTCTAATGAGCTGGTATAACCCATTCCCACACAAGATTGAGAACATGCCACTTCTTTGAGCATGTGGCGCCATCTATTAACCAGTGTGCCATGTGATGCGAAGACTAATTTTTGTGGTGTTGAAGACTTCATTGAAAACACATCTCCATCTTGTGATTCAAAGCAGTCAAACACCTATAAAATGAATGGCTATCATGTAAATCTCTAAAATCAGTTTTAGCCATTCATTTTAGAGGCATTATGACAACTTTAAATCATATGAAGGAGATTTTTTTTAATGCACTCATTGACCCACGAGATCTTTGTATTGTGTCCTTCTCAACACGTGGCACTAATCTAGTTATCTACTGCACTGCACAAACTTCTATACATATTTGCCTCTTGTCATTTATCTCTGCTATTCTTTGGTGAGTTGTAATAGAGTGTCAGGCTTTTTAGAAGTTTATCCTTTTATTTGTATTTCGTGGAATGGTGGCGTGGCTTTGTTGTCGCTATAGCAGTTAATGCCTTAAAATTAACTGTTGGATTTGTCTTATGGTTAAGAAAACATTGGGCTCTTTAGTTGCCGTTGTACAACTTTTTCATTGGAATTCTTCGAAGACACAACATTGCTGTCACAGTAGTTATGGGGCTACCATGCCTTCCCTTCTACAATGACATTATTTTTTGTCAACTTCGTTCTATATATGCTTTCTCTTTTCCTAATGATTCTTCGAACTACTTGCCTTGATGATGCAGTAAATTTGAAGACCGGTTTGATGATATGAATCAAGTCCCACGGCCTACAGAAATTTTGGGTTTATCTGTTGATAGCAGTAATGATAACAACGACAGTACATTGCCATCAACTGTACAAGGTGCAACCATCTCATCTGATATGCAAGTACAATCCCAAGATAATAATCGAAGGATATCTTCAGATTCTGCCAGCTTGGAGGATTTTGTGGATGGAATTTTGAAGATCGTCCCAACAGATGTAAATGTGAGTATATATATGGGTAGAGCTTTTAAAGTGGAAGCTAGAAAAAACTGTTTCTCCTTGCTGGTCAATAATTCACTACAGAACTTGTTCAGGACTGATTATTCGTGTTGATTGATAAGAATCAAGCATTACAGAAGTCTGAACAAACGAAGAAAGGTGGAACTAAATTTATAAATAATTATAAACTGTTATTATAAAAATGCATCAATTGAAGAATAGATCTTTAGTAAAAAAATATGCATCAATTTCTGATAAAGTTGAAACATAGATCTGAATATAAAGTTAACTAAAAATTTAGCATAAATGATAAGAGATTGGTAAAATACCATGGCCAGATTTGATCAAGCAGCTAGGGTGATTCCAGACGGATAATCTTGCCAGAGTCACTATGTGCTGAGGTGATTCCAAATGTATCAATCGAAGAAATCAAGCATGAGATGACAAACTCCGAATTGTTCGTTTTGATCTTCGTCAATAATCTCTGATACCTGCGAGAAGATGCTATGATCGTCTGATTCTGGAAAGCACTTGCTACGATCATCAGATTCCGACGATTGCTCTTGTGAGGCTGCTGTCGAGAAAGCCAAATCCAAGCATTTGTGATCGATCTGCAAATTGGAAATAAAATCGATGATATCAAAGGGTGATTGATTTGAATTGAGGTGAAAGTATTTATGATATGCTTTTGGGGTTTGTTTGGTTGATTGAGGACCGGTAGAGGGAAAATCGAACGAATTAGATGATCTTTGATTCGTTAAGATAAGAGTAGCTAGGGTTTTGAAGAGAGATAGAGGGAGAGAGAGAGAGAGGGGCGGGAGGCATTTTGAGGAAAAAGAAAAATGATGGTAGGTTATATAGCGTTACCGTATGCCGATGGCTATCCTTTAGAGCCGTTAGTGTAGGATCTCGCTACCCCGACGGCTGCCCATTCCTGCCGTTGTGAAAACCTCTTTTTTTGTAGTGAGTTAGGGTTTGAGGAGGAGGGAGATGACCTGAATCTGGAGAGTTAGGGTTTGAGGAGGAGGAAGATGACCTGAATCTGATCAGCTAGGAAGGTGATCTGAACGGAGATTGAGAAATCGCTTCAACACAAATCTCCGCTTCAATGGCGTCGTCTCCAACCTTCAACACAGATCTCCTTTGAGATTCTGCAATTAAAATCTCTAGCTAGGGTTTGGAAGAGGGAGATGGAGTAAGAGGGAGATGGGGCGAGAGAGAAGGGGAGACGGCAGTTTTGTTAGCTAGAGAAAAGAATTGCCAATAAATGGAGAATTAGGTCCCGATAGTTTCGCACGTGACCATAGGATTGAGTGCACGTAATATGAGAGTTAGGAATTAAACCACTGCCTTAACTTAATAAACAATGGATTTTTTGGCAGTGAATTATTATACCACTTCTTGGGCAGTGGTTCATTTTTATATTGCAAAAGTGAGTTTCTTATCATTTTGACGTAGTGTCACACAGATGTGCATTAAAGCAGTCCACGCATCTGTGTGACTGTATGAAGTGCACGGACTTCCTTGCATGGGAAGTCCATACATGACATGCAGTCACACAGATGTGTGGACTGCCGTTGGATCTTTTCAAGTATAGACCAAAATGCTCGTTGTTTGAACCTAGACCAAAATGCTTTGCAAGTATAGACCAAACTAACAAGTCATAAATCACTTATGAACAATGAACTAGAATTCTAATTAAGTGAAGTGGTGAACCAGGTAACATTGGTTAGATCAGGGAAAAAAGGTATGTATGGTTACTAGCTAGCTTTGGAAATGCACTTTGGAATATATCCAGAAAGTGAGTCTACCAACATTCAGTCATAAGGAACCAGTCAAACATGCGCATAGTGGGAACTAATCCCATTGTCTATGTCTGTATATGAAATATACTCCAAAGAGGTTCACTCTACTTCACCCAAGTCTTTCATAAAATAGCTTAATGATTTTAACTTCCAATGTACCATGGAAGGTTCTAATCCTGTCAAAGAAGTGAAAATTCCTCGTAAAGGTGACCTATAATCAAAATTTCTTATGTCCAAATGATGAGAGCCATTTTCGTTAATCTTTAATTTATGTTCAGGGTCGGTGAAATTTACATTATTGTATATGAAGCGAGTTGGTATTGGCTTGTGAACACAGTTTTGCTGGGTTAGCAAATCTCAAACCGTCAATCAACAGTTTCTCTAATTGAGTCCGGAGTATAGCCGATTAAATTTAATTTAAGTTTGAAGGGATGCAAAACAGAAATCCGAAGTAAATAATAAACTAAACACATAAATGAGATACTTATTACTTAGAGAAAGAAAACGACAAGAAGAATAAAGCAGAGCCGAGGAAAAGAGAAGACAATTTTCGAGAATAACTACTACTTTACTTCTATCAGATTAATTCTATGATTTATAGCCATTGCTAGTTTACGTAGCGAGACATAAGATAAGACCTAAACGACGTGGGAGTTTTGGGACTATTCCCTACTAACTCCTATTACATCATAATTCATATACAATTAGCGCTTAAACTAACATGCTAACTACTAACACGCTAACTTAGAGATGGCACTCCTCTCATACCATACAAGCATCTCATATACAATTAATACATATAAGATGAATACTACGGAGTAACACTTTTTTTCACCGTATATCCATCCATCCATCAGACAATGGTTTGGGATTTGCAATCAGATTCAAATGTGTATTATTCTCTAAGAATAAAATATTTTTATTCTTTTGGATAAAACTTGGGTAGTTTTTTTTCTGTTAATTTTGTGACTTATATCTAATATAATTTCAGTGTCCTTTTCCAAATCATTTAGCAGTTAGATGATTGGTGATCCTTATTCTGATATTTTAGTTTGCTTTTCTGACATAAGCTTCTCACTTTTTATTTTCTGTACAGACAATACTTCTGGTAAGATGGTATAGCCATATGCGAACCTCCATTAACCATATCTTGCCAGGTAATCTTGTAGACTGTTTCTAGCAAAGTAGGTTCTTGTCTATGTTTCCCTCAATCTTTGTCAGAGTTGATTATCATAAACTTCTATGCCATTGTAGGTGGCCCAGTTAGTTCGAGGCCTACGAGGTTAGTAGTAGAAAGAAAATGCCATTTTTACTGATTATTTTTTTTATGAATTGTCGTTAAAGTATTTTTAAGTGGTTTTATTCTTTCGTAGCTGCCGTTTTTATTTTGGGTAATAATAACTTTTTTAGTGTAGGGGGTGGGAAACTATGATATTCTTAGGCTTCCTTAGAATTTCCTTTTCAAACTATGAATTTGTCTAAAATGACCAGATGGTTCATTCCAAACAATTGGCTGATGTCTTATCAGCTATATATGTGCAGTGGGTAGTGGACCTTGGGCCACACAGACTGATCGGCACTAAAATATGATCATATTTCGTACCTTAATACCAATATTTGACTATCCAATGAAGGCATTCTGATGGCTGTTGTGTAGTTTTAGTGGTTTCAGGTGTTCGTGACCGCTAGATCTTGCAAACGCATAAAAGAACATAATTAAGGACAATATGAGAGCATTGGACCAAAGGCCCAACAAGATTACCGAAATCCATGAAAAGAATTGATTGGTCTAGCCACAAGCAAGAGAATGGATATGCCACATGTCAAGCTCAATCGATTGAAATCTAAATCTCAATCGATTGAGTTGGATGATAACTATTTCCCTCATAAATTCGAATTTGAACTCAATCGATTGAGATTTAGATTTCAATCGATTGAGATTTAAATGCAAATAAGTTTGCCACAATTCAAAATTTGAATTCAATCGATTGAATCTTGGAATTCAATCGATTGACCTATACATGGAAACTTTTCCATCCGAGCCCTATATAAATAGAGCAGTATTAAGGGTTTGGGGATGCTTCTTTTAGTGGCCTTCTTGGCTAACTTTCTTAGTCTTCTTCTTAGGTTTTTCTTTATTATTTTTAGTGCTTAGTTTTAATTTATGATAATTAGTTTGTAATTAGGAACCAAAGCTTTGTATGGTTTCAGATCTTTCCTAAAAGATCCGAACATTTAATAAATTAAAGAACATGTTTGATGATTTTGGATTTGCGCCTTGCGTATGGATCGAAGATGAACAGCTAAAATCATTCATTCAAGGAGGAAGCGACCCCTAGATAAGTAGTTAATTTATTTTCATTTAATTATTTCTTTTTACAGATATTGAATCATACGACCTTCAAGCCGTACGATTGGATCTTAATATTGTGATTTCGAATTTTGACATACGCTATGCTTTTTACATGATTCATACCGCAATGATAGGCTGAGTTATAGTTTTTAGATAGAGTATGTTAGATCAATAATCACATTGTTTTCAAATCGTTTTGCTTGTAGTAAAAGGAGGGTTAATATTGGTATTCATTGTCATAATAATTGAATCGTACGACTTTCAGGCCTTATGATTGGATCTTAATATTGTGGTTTCGAATTTTGAGATATGCTATACTTTTTACATGATTCATATCGTAATGATAGATTGAGTCATACTTTTTAGATAGGGTATGCCGGATCAATAATCACTCTTTACGATTCATTTTTCTTCTTGATAAATAATGGTATATAATTTGACATGGACATGTGTGGTTGATTGTTGGTAGAAAAATTATAAATCTAGAGTTAGCGGACTCCTTGATCATCTTTTCATCGTTGTTTGATTTTTTATTATTTTTCTTGCGTAAGCTTTGTTTAGATATTTTTACTTTTATGTTTATGTAGTTGTTAATTTTTACCGCGATAAAGATCTCGCCTTTGGTACTTCCTTAAGTTCATTTGACGCTTTTAGAAATTAGTTAAATTTTACGCTTTCCTGTGGGTTCAACACCCTTGATTTTACCGTACTACGATGGATCTTGTGCACTTACAAGGGTATAATTTAAAATCGATCAAGTTTTTGCCGCCGATGCCCGGAAAACGACGAAATTTAATTAATTTTTATGAGTGTTTAGTTTTGCTTAAAAAAAAAAAATTGTTTAAGATTTTTTTTTAGATTTGTAGGAATTTTTTTTTTTTTTTTAGATTTTGAAATTTGAATTCGAAATTTTGAATATTGAATTTTGAATCTTAAAATTTTGAATTTTGAAATTTAAATTTTGATTTTGAATTTTAAAATTTAAATTTTGATTTTGGTTTTGAATTAGTAGGATTTTATTTTCTTTCCTTCTGTAAGATTTGTAGGATTTTTTTTTTTTTTCTTTAATAGGATCTTTTATTATTTTTAGGATTTGTAAAATCTTTTAGGATTTTTAGAATAGTTTAGGATCTTTAAGATTTTTTAGGATTTTTAGTTATTGCCTTTTAGGAGTTATAGGATTGGTAGGATTTTATTTCTTTCATTTCTTTTCTTTTGTAGGATTTTTGTTAAGATTTGGAGGATTTGTAGGTTTTTTTTTAGATTTTGAAATTTGAATTTGAATTTGAAGTTGAAATTCGAATTTTGAATTTTAAATTTATTTTTCTAAAATTTAAATTTTGAATTTGAATTTGAATTTTTAATTTTGAATTTTGAATTTGAATTTTGAATTTAAAATTTTAAATTTAAAATTTAAAATTTGAATTTTGAAAAAAAAAATAAAAAAATTAAATTCGAAATTAAAAATTTAAAAAAAATGAACAAAAATATATTTGAATTTCAAATCTTGATTTTGATTTTTAACTTTTGATTTTGAAGTTGAATTTTGAATTTTGATTTTTAGGATTTGTAGGATTTTCTTTTAGTTTATTCCCATTTTGGATTATTTGCATTTGTAGTTTTCTAATTTTAGTTTACTTGTTGTCAGATTTGGAGATCGAGATCTGAGTCTACCAAACCTTTAAAGGGGACGCCCGTGAGAGGCCAAGGTATGCACCTTTGTTTCTAAATTTAGTTAGGTTTTTATAGTTGTATTTTTATTTTTAGTTTTTGATATGAAGTTTCCTACAAATTCGATGCCCCCGATTATTAATGAATCTAATTATGAGACTCTATACCAAAAATGGAAAGAATATGAAGGGAATGATCCTAATTGGTGGGAACTAAATCAGGGTTGTGAACTAAATCAACATTATGCATAAAAATTTTCAGACCAACCTCAGTTTGACCCATAATATTCACGATCCCCATAGGATGAATATGGGGAGAATGATCCTAATCCATTCCTACATTTGGATGTATATGGGGAAAATGTGTAAAAATTTTCAGACCAACCTCAGTTTGACCCATAATATTCACGATCCCCATAGGATGAATATGGGGAGAATGATCCTAATCCATTCCTACATTTGGATGCATATGGGGAAAATGATCAAAGTTGGTGGGAACCAAATCAGGGTTGTGAATTAAATCAATCTTATATGCAAAAATTTTCAAACCAACCCCCATTTGACCCACAATATTCACAATCCTCATGGGATAAATATAGGGAGAATGATCCTAATTGGTGGGAACCAAATCAGGGATATATTTTAAATCAGCCTTATAGGCAAAAAATTTCAACCAACCTCAGTTTGACCCACACTACTCACAATCTCAATGGAGTCCCGATTTCGAAGACCGAACCTTAACTATATGGTCTGATTTTCATGACAAATTCTTAACTATGTGGTCCAATCTTCGTGATCAGATATTAACTACCTCTGCCCAGGAGCTTGAGGTTAAGACTCTGACTCTTGAGAGCGGACATGAGGTAGATTACAAGGAAGATGTTGTTGGCCCACATAATATTGAAACTTCGGAAGATAGCCAACCAATTTGTGTTACTCCTCTAATACCAAAAGAACAATTGCATGAGGAGGACACAAGTCCCTATTTGACATCGACTGAAGAGTCAAGCATTACATTTGAGGCACCTTATGTGCCCAGTGATTCATTTCTACAATGCTTAGACAAACCCTCAAGTCCATTAGTTGTAAATAATGATTTATTTGGTGCTCTCAAATTTTCAACTCGCGCTAGAACCAAATATTTTATAGTTTACGGGGTGGATAAGTTTGTTGAAAATCCACCCACCAAAAGCCTCAAGCTCTTAATTCATAGAAAGGACAACCAAAACAGGTTAGATGAATGGCCCTTTCTCGTTTCTCTCGTTGCTTGAGGGTGGTCCGACTGAAGACCATAAAATAAAAATTTAGCGCTTCTTGAGATGCAACCCAAGCCCCTTGTAAATTATTAATTTAGGGATTTTATTTGATGGTTAAAAAAAATATATATGTTGTGTTTTTCTTCTCGAACTCTGGAAATCGCACTCTGTTTGCCAGTCAATCGATTGATTTCACAAAATCAATCGATTGACTCTGAATTTTGGTATGAATTATTAATCTCTGCCTTTTGATCGATTGACCAAGGAACAGAAAGCTGAGTTAGATTTTTCTCATTGGTTTACTTCAATTGATTTATTTATTGCAATCGATTGACAGAGTCTGACTTTGTTCAATCAATCGATTTACCAACCTCTATCGATCGATTGAGGAGGTAAATTGTCTGAATTTTTATTTCATGTTTCATATAAAAAAAAAAGCAAAACAAAAAAAAAAAGAAAAAAAGAAGGGGGAGTGGCCGTAGCTCTTCCAACTCCTCCGTACCCTCCTCCTTCGAAAGGGACATTGAGCTAACATTGTTGGTGCTTGTGCCGATCTGTAATTATATTTTTCTAACTGTCATATTATTATTTTAATATTTATGATTTTGTGCAATGAGGACATAGCACCACTTAGGTTTGGGGTGGCGTGCTCAAATGCGTGATTTATAATTTTGCAGTGTAGTGCATGATTCATAATTTTGCAGTAACCACATTTTATACGCATCTTAAAATATCATTTTTTTGGAAAAAAAAAATCATCACTATTTAATTTTGACGTAGTTTTCAAACTTTAGTCACTGATGCATGTAAAATTTTTAATTTTAAATATTCATGTCATGGTAAAACTGCTGTTTTTTAGGATAATTAACTGCATTGTGAACATTTAAAGATTGGTTTGAAATTTATGCTTAGAAAAAATAAAATAAAATTGCACCTTCGCCATACTTAGGTTCGGAAATCAAAAGATTAGTTCAAATATGGAATTTTAGGATCCTAAGAAAGACTAAACTCGTGAGCTTTAGAACTTTTTTCTCGTTCTTGATAAGTGCTAAAATAAATTCGGAATATCTTTGGAATTCGTGCTTAATTATTGAAATCTCATATGCTTTATCTCGGCTTGTTTATTTTGCATATTTTATATCATTGCACTAGAACTTATTGTGTTTAAACTCAAAATTAAGAGGCATCATTATCATCTTGAAAGGAAATGATCAAAGGCCATCCTTGGCTCGTTTGAATCTAAAATGCCCCACCTTATATTAATTTACCTTTTTGCACCGCCTTTGAGCCTTGTTGAAAATTTTTATATTAAATATTTCTTGTTGAGCTATATTAATTATACCCCACACGAGTTTGAAAATGAAAAACCTTACCCTTCAATCTCTGAGAAGTTTGGAAAGAGGGATGAGAGTAAGAGAGGAGCATAGTGACAATGCTTGCAGAGAATGTCATAAATATACTTGAAAAAGGGAAGAGAAAAAGAAAAAAATTAAAAATTAAAATAAAAATAAAAATAATATATATATATATATATATATATATATATGTATGTGTGCAAGAGAGAAATATGTGAAAATAGAAGGTGGTGTTGACAAAGAAAAGAAAGAGAACAAATGAAAAGAAGAAGATAATTGAGCAAAAGCAAAAAGAAAAAGTTATGAAAAATTCGAAAAAGAAAGTATGAAAAATACGAAAATCAAATGTGTTTTTTTTTTCGGTTTCTCAGAGAAATTTGAATCCAATTTTCCCTTTCTTTTATAACCTTTACCCGAACCCCATTACAACCTTAGAAAAGGCCTTCGTGATCCAATCATGAGTGGTAAATGCCTTGTGGAGAGTGATAATGTAATGACTATGGTACATGATATAATATGCTTAGGATACAAACATCATTCCTTATGAGATTACTTTTAAAATTCTTTGATACATCGTCTTTCTTATATCATGTGAGATTTTTCTAATTCATGTTGTAACTCCATCTCACATATGAATGAAAATATAAATCATTCATCGGAGCGATTTTGTTTTGAGTGTATACTTAAGGTAAGGATAGAGTCGAAACTTTGAATCCGATGATTCCTGGTTTAGATTAATCCAGCAATTGAATGATTTAAGCATTGACACATGCACACAAGACACTCTAGGCATAAATGAAAAATTGGTCTAAGAATCGGAGCATTGGGTTAATTGGAATAAGCAACAGAGGAATTATCATAGCATCAGTATTTGAGAATGAACATTTGCATGCTGAAATGATTATTGGTCTTTGATTTTAAAGGTATATATATTATATAAATCGATTTTTTGAAAACTCTTTTATCGATGGTTTTAAAAACTGTTCTTGAAAGTTTGTGGGTATCTTCACTTTAAACCTTCAGGAGATTACTCCTCCACTAGGGATCACCTAGGGATTTAAAGGCTTATTGCATACGCTAAATACAATCGAACTCCCTATGAAAGTGGCATTTAATTTTTAGGATGCTAGTTTTATTTGCTTTAACATATTTATCATTCTCTTTGCTCAAGGACTAGCAAAGTGTAGGTTTAGGGGTATGATCGGTACTGAAATATGACCATATTTCATACTCTAATACCAACATTTGACTATCCGATGAAGGCATTCTGATGGTTGTTGTGTAGTTTTAGTGGTTTCAGGTGTTCGTGACCGTTAGATCTTGCAAACGCATAAAAGAGCATAATTAAGGACAATATGAGAGCATTGGACCGAAGGCCCAACAAGAACACCGAAATCCATAAAAAGAATTGATTGGTCCAGCCACAAGCAAGAGAATGGATATGCCACATGTCAAGCTCAATCGATTGAAATCTAAATCTCAATCGATTGAGTTGGATGACAACTGTTTCCCTCATAAATTCGAATTTGAACTCAATCGATTGAGATTTGGATTTCAATCGATCGAGATTTAAATTCAAATAAGTTCGCCACAATTCAAAATTTGAATTCAATCGATTGAATCTTGGAATTCAATCGATTGAATCTTGGAATTCAATCGATTGACCTATACATGGAAACTTTTCCATTCGAGCCCTATATAAATAGAGCAGTATTAAGGGTTTGGGGGTGCTTCTTTTAGTGGCCTTCTTGGCTAACTTTCTTAGTCTTCTTCTTAAGTTTTTCTTTATTATTTTTAGTGCTTAGTTTTAATTTATGATAATTAATTTGTAATTAGGAATCAAAGCTTTGTAAGGTTTCGGATCTTTTCCTAAAAGATCCGAACATTTGATAAATTAAAGAACGTGCTTGATGATTTTGGATTTGTGCCTTGCGTATGGATCGGAGATGAACGGCTAAAACCATTCATTCAAGGAGGAAGCGACCCCTAGATAAGTAGTTAATTTATTTTCATTCAATCATTTCTTTTTACAGATATTGAATCATACGACCTTCAGGCCGTACGATTGGATCTTAATATTGTGATTTCGAATTTTGAGATACGCTATGCTTTTTATATGATTCATACCGCAATGATAGGCTGAGTTATAGTTTTTAGATAGGGTATGTCAGATCAATAATCACATTCTTTTCGAATCGTTTTGCTTGTAGTAAAAGAAGGGTTAATATTGGTATTCATTGTCATAATAATTGAATCGTTTTGCTTTCAGGCCATACGATTGGATCTTAATATTGTGGTTTCAAAATTTGAAATACGCTATACTTTTTACATGATTCATACCGCAATGATAGGCTGAATCATAATTTTTAGATAGGGTATGCCGGATCAATAATCACACTCTTTACGATTTATTTTTCTTCTTGATAAATAATGGTATATAATTTGACATGGACATGTGGTTGATTGTTGGTAGAAAAATTATAAATCTAGAGTTAGCGGACTCCTTGATCATCTTTTCATTGTTGTTTGATTTTTTATTATTTTCTTTGCTTAAGCTTTGTTTAGATCTTTTTACTTTTATGTTTGTGTAGTTGTTAATTTTTATCGTGATAAAGATCTCGCCTTTGGTACTTCCTTAGATTCGTTTGACGCTTCTAGAAATTAATTAAATTTCACGCTTCCCTGTGAGTTCGATACCCTTGATTTCACCGTGCTACGATAGATCTTATGCACTTGCAAGTGTACAATTTAAAACCGATCACAGACTCTAAAGAGAACGGATATAGCCTGCTCATAAGTTCACTTGGCACCCTATCGTTTGGTGCAAGTTCGCTGTACAAAATATAATTTTTATCACATGGACAGCCATCAAATGAAGGCTGCTCACCAAAGACAAGATTTTGGCAAAGGTGATTTGAATTGAACCTAGATGTGCCCCCTGCTGATCGGATCGCGAGACGAAGCAGCACCTCTGATATTTGAAGGAGACCTTCTGATATTTGAAGGAAAAAACTTGTGCTTGCCTTTGATCTCTCTTGTGCCATGTATTACATTTGGAATGAAGGAGACCTGATATTTGATGGAAAAAAGAGGCACAAAAGAGAGGTTTTTGGACACGTCTAGTTCAAAATTCATTTGGTCAGACTGAACTCTGGTATCTAATCGTTTTCTTCAATTTCTAGTTAGCACCCGACTCTTCTGATTGAGGTCATCATCTGGTCCGAAGTCCATTAGATCGGACTGAACTCTTGTATCTAATCATTTTTTTCATTTTCTATTTAGCACCTGACTCTTTTGATCGAGTTCATTACACTTGTATTCCCTCTTTGCTTGCATCATCTGGTGGTTGGTTGCATTTATATAGGCATATCTAATTTTACATGAGCGGAGGGGCGGGACCCTCACAACCCCTTTGCTTACCTAGCAAAAAAAAAAAAGAGCATGGTAATCCATGCATGTCTCAAAGTCTGCTTGACTGCACAGCCGACAAGGCATCAGCTGATTGTCTGCAATGAGCCGTTCGCTCATTGTTAGAAAAATTCTAAAACGAGCCCGTGGGAAATGTGCTGGGAAGTTTGGTTTTGCCGTTTCCTGTTCTGGTTTTTGCTATGCTTTTGCACTTGTGGCGTATTTGTTCTGTGATTTCTGTCTTTTTTTTAATGTATTTCCTTTGATTACTGATATAAAAAAAAATGTGCAGGGAAGTTGTTCAATTCCTTCAAAGAGATTCTCCTTAACAGGTGCTGAGTCGTTCATTTGCTTCAGATAATGGTGTGATGTGTTACTTTCTTCCTCTGTACTCTTCCTTGTCAGCTCTTAAATATTTCAGCCGATTATATTTGAAAGCAGGCCTAATTTATCAGATGGCATGTTTGAATATGAAGGTGACCTGGTTGATGCGGTTGTTCCATTCATGGGTGAATCAATTACTGATGGCACTCTGGCAACATTCTTGAAAAGTATTGGTTTCTCTCTTACTCAAATAGTATTAATAATGTTTTTGTCAATTTCCTTGTTTAAAGTCATGGGAGGATCATGTAGAAAATATGATTGATTGCGTGCCACGTGTTTGTAATTTTCTCCTCTGCTAATATATGTGGAGCAGAACCTGGTGATAGTGTAGAAATAGACGAGACAATTGCTCAAATCGAAACTGATAAGGTACTTCTCACAATAGGAAAATTATTTCAAATGATGCAAATTTTAAGATTGCAAAAGGGTTTTAAATGGGATTGACAACAGCCTTAAATTGTTCCTCTGCTATTAGGTGACCATTGATGTTGCAAGTCCCAAAGCAAGAGTTATCCAAGAGGTGAAATATCGTTAACACTAAATTACATGTGGTGTTGGCTTCTGAGTTCTGAATGTGGTGATGTTGATATTTGTTTGTTATTCATAGTTTGTAGCCAAGGAAGGTGATATTGTGGTGCCAGGAACTAAGATTGCAGTCATTTCAAAATCTGCTACTGGCTCACCACCTGTTCAATCAGAGAAGAAATTAGATACGAATGTTCCTCAACATTCGTCTCTTGCAGCAAAGGTGGACAAACCAAAGCCCAAAGCCGAACCTCCCATCCAAAAGAAGCCTAAAGCACCTTCAGCTGCACCTCCTAAAGTCACAGCTTTAGAACCTCAACTTCCACCCAAGGAAAGGGAAAGGTGAGTAAGTCTGCTGATTATATATATATATATATATATATATATATATATATATATATATATATATATATATATATATATAGATATATATATATATATATATATATATATATATATATATATATATATATATAGGTGTGTGTGCGTGGTTATAAAATTGTGAATAAGTCATCAAACTTTTCACTTACTGCTAAAGAGGATGACCATTGAAACCTTTATTGTTGCTTTAATATATTTGGAATTCATCACTTGCAGGTTCTTATGACAAGACTTAGAAAACAGGTAGCTACACGTTTGAAGGACTCTTAGAACACATTTGCAATACTGACCACATTTAATGGAGTTGACATGTGAGTGACTGATTGGATTTTTTATTTATTTTATAATGACTTGAATAATCGACATGAACCCAGGGTTGCGTTAGGTCTATTATACGGCATTTCTCTAAACTGCAGACTACATCATGTGCATGTCGTATATGGTTGTGGTTTTTGGCCCTTCAAATTTTATGCTATGGTAGATTTTTTCCATTATATTTTTGCACATGATAATAATAATAATAGTGGGTTGTTGGTGGTTGGCCCTCATTGATCTGTTGTATATTGCAGGACTAACTTGATATGTTGTATTTTTGCACCTGTTGTTGCAGATTTGCAGCTAGTTGAGCTGCAATGTGTTACTGATTTTAGTGAATTGGAGTAAGCCCAAAATATATTCACTGGGGGATTTGAACCATCTGATCTGTGCACTTTAATGGACGGTTATGCATTTTTTTTTCCAGTGGTTGATATTAAAGCACACTAATAAAATGGTTCTCATCCTTTCATAGGCGTGATTCTTTGACTGAAACATATTTCAATGGTTGGCTGCTAGTATGGCTGAGACGGGTTTGAACTCGATTGATCACATATGTGTACATGTGGGATCAATCTAGCTAGTCATACCCTATCTGTGTACAAGCCAACACCAGTTACTTTCTAAGTAAAAATTAAGTACGTCTGTAGGCTTATTGACAAGATTTATTTCTTTTCTAAAAAATATGACTTCAAATTCCCTTGCAACTCAAGGACTCATTGATAGAAAGAGCAGAGGAATTAATTAACTTTTAATTGCATCATCAAAGCTTTATGTGGAGTGATGGCCTTGGAAATACTGCAGTCGACGTATCCATCAATTAATTAACAGGCTTTCTTCCTGATTGGTAAATTTTTATTGTGGGCTCTGATTACTGGCATAAATATGTACAGTACAATGGTGATAATCTATAATATTGAGTTACTCTTAGCATCTGTATACATATGTATTGATAAGTTTTGGTCTCATCTTCTCAGGACATGCAGAAACCTTAGTCTATGATATTCTAAAGTGTGAGTGGCCTGTTGTAGCAATGCCACCTCCTTCTGTTACTACCAATAAAGTGAGCCCTCTTGCTTGATTTCTATGTAACCAGTTGTTAAACAGGTGACTTATTTCATGCTTCAGAGATTTATCAGGAGACTGGCATCTCCACTTTGTTTGCAGTTCTGGACTGAGTTTTGTGTAGTGGTCCTCACTTGGGACATACTTAGCTACTGTACACAGACAGGGGACAGCTGTTTGGGGAGGTGCCACAACATTTAACCGCCTTATATGCTATGCTCATCCCCAGGTTTTCTTCTCCTCTTGGCTACACCCATAGTTACCAAAATCGCATTTCATTGGAAAAAACTCATTTAAAACACGTTTTGTGTTCACATCTCATTGGAAAAAACTCGTTTAAACTCACATTTCATTGGAAGAAACTTACGGAAATAGAGAAGATAAAGGGACTTGGGGAAATAAGGGCTAAGGTTTGTATATATATATATATATATATATATATATATATATATATATATATATATAAAAGGTAATTACTCTTTGTAGGTCTTACCAGTCACACAAAGGCCGTCAATTCTATACAGTTGTCCCCAACCCATGACGTGTATTCCTCCATTCCAAATTTCTGTAACCATAAGTGGGAGAAAGTAGTGTTTCGTTTTGTTATTTAACACATATTGTTAGTAATTATTCTAACTTGTATCTATTGAATCCCATGGAAGACTTGTGTAGTTTTATGGTTTTACGTTTTCCTTTGGAACGGATGCTACAAGAGCACGACTAGAAGATTGTTCTTGATTTTTGTCATATTGATAAAACAAATATATTGAGGGTTTACTACTGGTTATATATATATACACACACACACACTTTTACCTACTTTTACGGTCTGAAATATTTTCTTTCTTCTGTAATCTGTAGTAAACATTGGCCCAATGAGCAATTGCTGGCCTGGATTTTGAAGCAAAGGATGAATCTGAAGAGAAGGCTGGCTGATACTACTATTTTCTTGTACCTTTGTAGCTTGTTAGGCATGCTTCTCGCTGTTGTTTTCCTATACCTTTTGCCCTTTCTGGGCTCTTTAATGTAATTTTTGTTGTTGATAGAAAGAAAATTGTTTATTTAATTAGAATGAAACCAAACTCCAAATTTTCCTCAAATACTCTAGCTTATTGTATAAATTATATTTTATTGTAATTTAATACCTTGTGTCGTTTCTATATTATTTTGCTAAGAAAATACCAAAACAATGGAATCATAGGTTAACAGAATAGTGGTGCAATAGACCAATTAATATTAGGACACGTAACATTCCACTGGAATCACAGGTTAAAAGAATAGTCGTGCGGTGGACTAATTGACTATATATACTATATATATAATATGAATTTGCGGGTTGTTAACATAGAAAAATGACTTAAAAATTATGAAATAATTACTGGGATGGGAACTTGGGACCTCTAGTAGGTAGGGCAATTGGGGAAAAAAAAAATAATTAAATAAAATAATAAAGAAGGTCCTATGCCGACGGCTGGACCTGGAGGCCATAGGCGTAGGGTCTTATACCGACGGTTACGGCCGACGGTATAGACTCATTTATTTAAAAAAAAAAAAAAAAAAAAAGAACCTACGTCGACGGCTGCCAGTTCCCAGGTGTAAGGTGCATTTATTGGAAAAAATTTATTAAAAAAAAAACGAGTCGGCGAACACATGCTGTCGGTGTAAGGTGCATTTATTGGAAAAAATTTATTTATTATTTTTTTAAAAAGCACACCTTTATGCCAACGGCGCTAGCCCCGTCGACGTAGAGTCTTCAGTTATGCCGACAGTTTTTATGCATTCGCCGACTCGTTTACTCGCTTACATATGCCAACGGTTGAAAACCGCCAGCATATGTATTCACCGGTTCTAGCCGTCGGCGTAGGGCCATGTTTTTGTAGTGAGCTCCTTGTTGATCTTCCCCTCCTTCCTATTAGTTTTGTATTTCCTCTTTTAGTTCTAACACAACTCCTACAGATTTATCATCAAAAAAAAAAACAGAGAATGCCAAACCCAAACAGATCCCAGAGCTTGCATCCAAGCTGTGTGCGAGTTTGACGATTTTTTGTTTGATAGAGATTTGACTCTTCTCACCTGCATCCATGTAGCTTCCGCATCCATTGACTATTTTTCCTTTTATCTTTTTCTTTTTTCAAAATTTTCGGCCCATTTGATCTTCCCAAGTCCTGTAGTACTGTTGGATGAACAGGTTATTTAGCAGCTGACCTTTTTAGATTTTTAGGCTCATGTAACCTCTCAAAGTCTGCTTTTTAAGGATCTTGATAGCCCTTATGGAATACTGGTGGATGGACATGTTGAAGTTCAGTCCCACAGTTATAAAATAAGCCAATTAATTTTGAGATGGATACTCAAATTTATCATAACAAGCCATCCAGCCCGTGCATATATAGAGTCAGATGAGTTGATGATGCAATTAAGATTGAAAGATGACGTAATATGGATCCAGAGGAATGATATGAAGTATACGACCTGATGTTTGGGTCGGGACGGAGAGAAGCTTTATAGAAGAATTCACGGTGATTGCAAAAAGGGTCCTAAATGGAATGATTATGTGCCTGAAAATAAAGGCTTAAAAGTCCAAGCATCGCATTTTACAGGCCATAAAAAGGTTGGGAGATCAAATCTCTATAATGTCAATGAGTCATGTGGACCCAATACCCAACCTGACCGCACTTACTTTAGTTGTGGCCTTCTTGGGTCAGGCATGAAGTATACGACCTGATGCTTGGGTCGGGCTGGGTCAATTGAATCTGTCCGAGGTTGAGGATATAAAATGCTCGGGACTACGTGTTTGAAAGGTTGGTTGAACTATACATTCGAACCAACTGGGCTCCACATAGCACTCATTTAAAGGATCGGGTGCCACTTTGGCAGAACGAGTTTTGAATATAAATCGGTAAAATCTTGAGATTTTATGGAAATAAAAACCTTTCGCTGTTTAGCAATGTATTGAGACCACAAGCTAGTATTTTTTTGAAAAAAGCTCACATAAAAGTTTTAGTCAAATTGGCTGAAACTTTTTTCTGCCCAGGACATGGGTTAAAAGCTTAAAGAGGAATTTTGGCGGCCACCTTTGCAACCCGAAATTCGTTTTTCTCAATTCAGATATTTCATGCTTAAAATCGTTTGATTGCTTTGGATCAACCGATCGAGGTTTTTTTTTACCATAATTTTTCACATAATGGATCTTGAGACCATGAGCTTATCATCAAACGCTCAATTTTTTCATTGATGTGACACACATGTCAATACCTCTTTATTCATGCCCACGCGTTCTCTAAAAGCGCTTATGTCCTAGACCCTTGAAAAAAACGTTGATTTCTTCGAATCAGATGATGGAGATCTTTTTTAACAAAGAACTTTCACAAAATAGATCTTGGGTTCATGGCGCATCAATCTGACAGCCAATTTTTTATTTCCTACATCACTGATACCCAAAAAATGACTCTTCAATCATGTAGCACACATTATGCTCAAATGTGACTTTAGGCCCATTTTTTGGGGACTGGGGACACATGGAATCACAAACTGATCGTCTGATAGGTGCTACATGATCTTAAGATCCATTTTGTGGACGATTGGGGTAAAAAACAATCAACCTCATCTGATCCAAAGCAATCAATGGTCTTCAAGGAGTCTGGGACGTAGGCGATTTCAGAGAACGCATGGACGCGAACAGAGGTACCCATAAACAGCGACGCCAATAAATGTAACCCAACCATCGAAGCCACTTAATTTAAATGTCATGATCTAAAGATCATAAGTAAAAAGATTGGCACCAAGCATAATCTTTATCATATGACTCAATGCACTCTAAAGCCATTATCCGATTCAACAGTTGATTATATCGAATCATATGATAGAGATTGAGTTTAGCCCCACTCTTTTGCGTCGTAGATCTATAGATCATGACCTTTATATCAGACGGTTTAGATGCACCCTCACCTCATAATCGTACAATTTATTTGCACTGTAAAATAATAATCTCGCCCCATCCCCTCCGACCAACATGCATTGACTGTTTTGAATATGACAAAGGAGATTATTTTTTATCCCAATCTTTCACATGACGCATCTTGAGATCATGGGTATATCATTAGATGATTTTTTTATTTCACGTGACACCCATTCCAAAAAAATGATCTGTGATTTATATTTGAATTTGATGTATGTCTCACAAGTTTAGAGTTACTGTTTGGAATTTGTACCATGCGGAAAAAAAAAATTAACTATTTGAGTATATGCCCATAATCTCAAGACCTATCTTGTAAAAAGTTGGGACGAAAAAAAAATTTCATATTCAAATTCAAAGCGATTAATGCATTTTCGCCTGACTAGATGGGGTGACGTTAATTACATGTTCACATGGTGTGAAGAATGGTGTCTAATGAAAATAATTTTACACAATATAGCCGAACAACTTAAAAAAATAAAATCAAGCCATTGTAAAACTTTAAAAATAAAACTTTCCATGAGTTCTTTTATTTACAAGCCCATATAAAATTTAAAAAAAAATTATTTCCATGAGTTTTGTCAAACAAGACATAAGAGGCCGAATGAAACCTGAAAAATAAGATGTAAATCGTGGCACCTCATCTAACATTTGAATGCACAATCACCTTCGTCTAAATATATGTATTGACATATATACCTGTCCTGCGTGTGAGAATGGTGGGCGTCCTCCAAAACATTTCACCATGTGCCACCTGTCCCAAAGGTTAACCGGGGTTCTAACCACAATTAACTGAGAAGTGAAAATGAAGTTTCATACTCCCGCTCATGAGTCCCACGTAGTTTTTCTCCATCTCAACTCTCAAGTGTCAAAGAAGCTCCCATCATATAATGAGTATTTCACAATTTACACACCTTACATAAAACCCATTTATAGTAGAAGAGAACTTGTTTCCAACTCACAACCTTGAGGAGCATACTGAAGTCGTCAACCAACTGTAGCAACAACCACTTGTTAGGTTACATGGCCGAGGGGTCCATAATCCTATTTATTGTACTGGTCTGATCGGGCACTAGTAAATTCTGTATGAAATGGATATGAACCTGAAAATTGAATTAGATTGGTGAAAATGCCTGAATCTTGTTCATTAAAAGATCAGATATAGATTGAGTGATTATGAAACTGAAAATAGAAAAAAGGATCTGCATTGGAAACAAAAAGTGATTAATAGGAAGATAAAGGGTATGTGATTTTTCATCTGAGAAGAAGTCATAAGGCGACCATCAATCTCGGCGTTAAGGTCATCCATACTGTACACATGGATTGTTTTCTCCCCTATGGTGCTACATCATATTCAATCTATGATCAACTCTGAAAACTATATCCTTTATGTGATTAAGAGCCTAAATGAGCGAAAGAATTTGGAAGGCTACAATATGATTGGCCAAATCTATTTAGTTATTTGGTTTTTTGGCGTCTGTAGGTATTCAATCATATATGGTAGAGACAGTTTAATTTTTTTTTCTTTAGGTTATCTTTGAGCTCAATCCTATCTAAACCATGGCACATCTACCATTTGGTGCAAAAAAAAGGTGTCATATAAATTGATGACGCAGACAAAGATAGTGGTGTGGTGAGTGGGGTCGGCTCTTCAAAAACGCAGAATAGAGAGACCACTTATTAAAATAATTACATATGATTAATCTCAAATCATTTTAACATTTTTGTTTGAGACATCAGGCACACTCGTTTTGGTACAGTATTTTGTTGATGAAAAACGCTTTTCTTTTGAAATTTCGGTGATTAGATTGCTTGTAATTTTTGTTATTTCACATGTAAAATGTTTTTTTTTAAAAACTATAAAATATAATCTTAAAATGACCTTTCTGTAAATAAAAAGAAAAATAGTTATTTCATGACTGTTGCGCATTTTACAAACAATATTTAAGGATTGCTTATAAGCTTTACCGTTATTAGTTGAAAAAATCACTTGTAAAAATTACAGTAATTTTATGTGATTTTGCGGCGAAACAAACAAACATTTTGCTACTTTTACTCGTAATAGTATAACAATGCTTACAATTTTTTGGTTATTAAGATGAAACCAACGTGTCCTTAAACATTCAATTCGTACACTTTAATTATATAGACCCTTTCTCACCCGATAAAGAAAATAATAATAATAATAATAAATAAGTAAAGGTCTGAGCTTTAAAAGAGTCATCGTTTGGTGGAGTATTTTAACACCGCAGGCGGTGAGAAAGCAGTCTCAAAGGTGTGACAAAACAGTACCAAAATAAAATGGCACCTTTTGGCAACTGGTCTTTGCAGCTTATGATTCCACCATTGACTGCCTTGAAGCCAATGAGAGACCATTTTTTATTCTAATCTTTTACATAACAGATCTTGAGATTATGGTCGGCATATCAAACAGTCAGATGTTGATTATCTGGCGCACATCTCCAAAGTGATCGTGATCATGGTACCATGAGAAGTGTGCTCAGTTCACCTTTGAGGATCCGTATCATGTGGAATAGCATTTAACCGTTTGATAGGTGTGCAATTGTGCCAAGAACTCGAGACATATTTTTGAAAAGGGAAATTTACCTGACCGGCCCTGTCAGATACAGCTTTCACGTCAGAGGCCCTGTAGTTTCACCTTTACCCAAACCAACCAGCTCCAAGCCTAAGCGACCCTAAGGATAGCAAAAAGTCCAAATTACCCATTTTCTTTAACGCACAAAAACATCATCTTCTTCCTCATTTTAATCTGGTACAGTTTTTAAAAGTCAGAGGTAGCGAAGGTGACTGCGTCTTCTCCTCAATCCAAACTATTCCGATCTGCTATTTGGATCGACCCAGATACACCTTTTTCATTAGAGACTGTAGCAGATTAGAATGAGGAAGAAGAGGATACACTTATATAATTTAAATTTTTAAATATTTACAATTTTCTATATTTACGCGATGTGAAACGAGATTTATGCCGTCAGATTTGAAGACTACAATATAAAATCGATAATTCTAAAGATAGATATGAGAAAAAGGCGATATCGACTCATACTGGACGATCATTTTAAGAGTCGTCATCGATTTTGTACAAAGTCGTCATTGACTCTATACAGAGTCGCCATTGATTATATAAAAAAAAAAAAAAAATTATATAATCGATGACGACTCAGTACAGAGTCGTCATCGACTCGGTACAGAATCGTCATCGATTACATAAAAAAAAAAAAAAAAAAATTTTAAACATAAAAAAAAAAAAAAATTTAAAATTTAAAATTTTTTTTTTTTTTTTCTTTTATGTAATCGATGACGATTTTGTACAAAATCGTCATCGATTACATAATTTTTATTTATTATTATTATTTTTTTATTTTTTATATAATCGATGGCGACTCTGTATAGAGTCGATGACGACTCTGTACAGAGTCGATGACAACTCTTAAAATGATCGGTACCGACTATGTACAGAGTCGATATCGACTCTGTATATCGACTATGTACAGAGTCGATATCGCATTTTTCTCATATCTATCTTTGGAACTATTGATTTTATATTGTCGCCTTCAAATCAGACGGTGTATTTGGGTCGATCTAAATAGCAGCTCAGAATAGTTTGGATCGGAATAAATCCCGTTTCACATCGCGTAAACATAGAAAAATGCAAATATTTAAAATTTTAAATTATATATTCTAAAAAAAAGGTGTATTCAATCCAAATAGATCTAATAGTTTTGATTGAGGAGAAGATGCGTCACCTTTGCCAACTCGACTTTTAAAACACTAAAAATGAGGAAGATGATGTTTTTGTGTGTTAAAGAAAGGGGGTAATTTGGGTATTTTGCTAACCTAAGGGTCGGCTAGGCTTAGAGCTGGTTGGTTTGGGTAAATGTGAAACTATAAGGCTTTTGACGTGAAAGGCGTTTCGGACAGGGCCGATCAGGTAAATTTCCCTTTTGAAACTAACCAGCATCGTCTCATTTAAAGCAATCAACTGAAACCATCAGCTGAAGAGAACGAATCAGCGGTTGTTTTATATCTTTTTTATTCCTTTGATCTTGGTCCTGTCCTAATGAAGTGATGGTTGTCATAGAGCCGAGCCAGCACCAAGGCTTGACTCAGCTCAATCAACTTACCAAATAAAGCTTTTATGTCTCCAATCCTGAGAGTTACCTAAAGCTCAAGTAATACTAAATTTAATTCATAGTCGAGGAACCAGGAACTCGGCTAGCTCCTCTCTCTCTCTCTATATATATATAATTTAATATATATATATTATTTATCATAAAATTTATTCCAACTCAAGCCAATAAGGCCGAATCAGAGCCTATAAGTTTTAGAATCGGCGAGCCTAGACTCTAGAGTCGAGATGGAGCTCAGATTTTATATAGCAGAGCTGCTGGTACTTGGTAGTGACCCTGGCTGGAACTCTTTTGGATTTGACAGCCCTACTAAAGTTATTTTGTCCCTATTTTCAGGAGCTCTCTCTAAGCTCTTGCATCAAAGTGGATACCATATCTTGAAAAGCAAAAAACCAAGCTCTTGCATCAAAGTGCAGCCATAAAGATGATTCCATCATCCCCACATTGAAATCAAATAGAGTACAATTTTATTCTAGGTTGATTTAATTGAAGTGTATCCTTCAATCAATTATAGAGTACTTCCGGGCCCACCTATTTCATGAGAAAGTGTACGCTTGCATTTTTTTTAAAAAGTGCTTTACGGTTTTTTAAAGTTGTGCGATCCGTGAGATCTCAAATCCTCATTAAAAAAAATAATACTTACGGATCTCAAAATTTTAAAAAATCGTGAAAGCATCGTGTTTTTAAAACGTTTTAAGTTCTGAATTTTTTACTAAATAGCATGTTTTTTAAGGTTGTTTTTGTAAAGTGTTCTC
Source organism: Chloranthus sessilifolius (assembly GCA_021018995.1). Taxonomy (NCBI): domain Eukaryota; kingdom Viridiplantae; phylum Streptophyta; class Magnoliopsida; order Chloranthales; family Chloranthaceae; genus Chloranthus; species Chloranthus sessilifolius. Next base: position 4,985,093 of record JAJIZI010000016.1, on the reverse strand, counting down.
AATTATCTTAGGGTACTGGTATTAACAGCTGAAGTTTCAACATTTGCAGCCAGGGGTTTATACCGTTAACACCATTTACCGTCTTGAATCTGAAGATGGAAATCATTTTTGTACTCCGAATTATCCATACAATAGATTTTGACATTATAGCCCACCTATTAGATGTTCCGATGTTAATATCATGTGGAACACATCCTTAGATGTTGATATCACTTTTGGGGATGTGGGTCGTGTGGAATCAACATGTAAGTGTCTTATTAGTGGGCCATGATCTCAAGCTCTATTGTGCGGTGATGGAATCATCAAGAGTATCTTTAAATACACTCACCGGATCTTTGAGGGCACTCAAGCTGAACCCATTGCTCTGAATCTGATGATGGAGATATTTTTTGGCCAATGCATGGGCAGATAAGGAGTGGTGCACGATGCACCATTAGTCTTGATATTGAATTGGGCAGATAAGGGGTGGCACCATTAGCCTTGGTATTGAAAACATTATGGTACAATTTTTCACAAGCAAAAGACAATAGATCTTTGGCACATAAAATTGAAGCAAAACACATTACTTGTCATATGATTTGTTGTAGTCAACTATTGAACTATATAATAGTCTTTGACTCCATTTAATCAAATGATGAAAATTATATTTTATTCTAATCTTTTGCAATTGATATCTTTAAATCATGGCCTTCAAATCAAACAGCTTAAATGGTGTTTTCAGATAGTAGAGGCTGCCAAACTTGCAAATCTTTCTTTTAAATTTGGTGCAATCACTTGAAAAGCATGTACAAGTAATGGCTCCCATTAATCTTTATAGATTAATATAAGGGAGCCATCACTTGTACTCAAAAAGTTGGCTCTTACACCAAACTTAAAAATAGACTTTATATTTTTGGGACACGTGACATGTGAAAACCCAATTTGGGCCTTCTAATATGAAGTTTATGATTTATAGATCTCTATTACATAAGATTGGAGCAAAACACGGTATTTATCATATGATCCATTATAGTCAACTGTTGAATCAAATAATAGCAGTCAACTCCATTTAACCACATGATAAAATTATATTCCGTGCTAATCTTTTATCATTAATATCTTTTAATCATAGCCTTTAAATTAAATGACTTAGATGGTATTTTCAAATAGCAGAGGTGGCCAAACTTATAAGTATTTCTTTTAAATTCGGTGTGAGGCCAACTTTTTGAGTGAAAGCAATGGCTCCCTTAAGATAATCCGATGGATTAAGTCATATCTTTAAAATGCATTCAATTAGTGGGAAAACGACATATGTGATCCTCGCTTGATTTGGTATTGCATCTCTCCCGGGCACTACCTGTATTGTTTGGGTCAATCTCGTTCAACCAAAGTGGTCAAACTTAGGAAACTGCAAAGCTATTTATGCTAAATCAGTGAAAGTACATTTTCAACTATTATTGACTTAGTACAGAGAATATAATACCCATCTCTCAAGTTGGTAAAGGGAGATTAAGTTTGAACACCACAATTTTTTTTTTGATAATTTGGGTACCCAAACCTCTTAGAGCACTCATCTAATACTAAGGGCATATGAGCATCTCAACTTCAGCACATGCTTGAATAACAGAGGATATAAATTTCTAGGATGACCTCGAGAGGGGGAGAGAATTCGAACTTAGATCTCCTGCTTTTGGAAGCAAGTACCTGATCAGCTCGCCTAACCCCTTAAAGGCGACCTGCTTTTGGAAGCAAGCACCTAAACACCACAATTTGCGCTCCCTAATATCAACTCTCCAAGGATAAAATATGACTGCAACTGTGATCAATATATAATGGCTTAATCTATTAAAAGTGATTAAAAAAAAATCGTTTTGAGTCAAAGGGGTCAAGTTTTAAAATATTTAACCTTTTTAACTTTTTAAAAGTATTTAACTAAGAGTGTCACTTTCCTCAAAATACATCTTTTCGTTGACAAAATGCCTCAAGTTTAAATTAATAAATAACATAAGTGCGTTAATTTGATTGGTCTCCAAACAATCAGATTGGTCTCATGTGAGATCCACGATCTCCTATGAGAGACTGGTTGGTTTCATAGGCGACCGAAAAATGGTTTTGTCATCAGCCGAATTAACGCAATAAAGTAATTCGTTAACTTCAAATCTCATGCATTTTTGTGGTTGAAAACGCTGGTCTTGAGGAACCATGACCAACAAATACTTTTAAGGTTGTCATTTTGGCGTAACAAACAACGTATGCTCTAATTGTATCAAGACGTTTCTGTGGTGGCCCTCATTGCATAAGGGTTTAGGCATGATGCGTGTTAGATGGAAACAAATGACCCTAAAATCATGTTTAGGCCTTACGTATGCCACAATTTTTTTAATTATATTTTTGGAATGTGTGCCCTGTGGAAACAAATTTTTTTGTTTTTTTATAAGCAACAAAATTGACGGTACGATGATTCACTTATAATCTGAAAATCCAATGTATGGAAAGGTTAAGATGAAAATCCATCTCCATTGACAATAGTTAAATCAGCATAGGCACCCTCAATAATTTGGTAGGCGCGAATAGAGATACCCTTAAAACAATAGATAGGAGGTTTTTGTGGAAACGAACCAATGTGAAGTGTAATAAAAAAACAAAAGAGAGTGATTCAATCAAATCATGGAGCCGGGTGGGTTCACCAAAAGCCCAAACAAACAAATAAGCCAAACGTTGTGTTGTTCCGTTGTTCGTTTGCTCCTGCTTTTCCGTTTCCTATGCCACGTGGGTAAATATTATTTTGCTTAAATTACTTTACAAGTTTGCATAGCTTTTGGACACAATTTTAATCGATGGTTAAAATATCGGATTTTCGATACATATCGTCTTGAAGTTCAGGACGATATATATCGCGTATCGTCCGATACATTCAATGTATCGGCGATACATTAAATATATCGTTTTAATACATTTTTTCTTTTAAAAAAATCTAAATAATTAAATTATCGTCCGCATCGACCGATACGGACGATACGTATCGTCCGTATCATTCGATGCGTATCACGTATCGTCCGATACATTCAATGTATCGGTGATATATTGAATGTATCGTTTTGATATATATTTTATTATAAAAAAACTCATAAATTAAATTATTGGACGATAATTTAAAATTATCGCCCGATAATTTAAATGTATCATCCGATACGGGTGATATATTACCCGTATCGAACGATAATTACCCTATTTTTTTGAGGGTACGATACATAGGCAATATATTGTATCGCCCAGGTCCAAAATCAATACGTATCGGACAATACGTATAGATATCGGACGATTTTTTAACCCATAATTTTAACCTATACACATTACAATGTTATATATAAAAGTTCAGCCTCTCAGGTCTCATGGTTAGATGCATAGTATAGACGAGTAGAATCTGAACCACATGCTCACTGTTTTACAATTTTGAAATTAGGTTAGAGCATGTGTTAGGTGTCTTCATAGGTCACACGCACAAAGGCGAGTATCATGTTCGGATCTCATTGTCTTCATGGTCTGTCTATATTTTGTTCACTAAGTTTTTTTTTTGGGTATTTCAATCTTATGCTTTGGATTAAGCCCTATGGAATGTCTTCACCCCCACCACGACACGAGTATTTCGTTGGGGAATCTTGTTATCTCACAAGAGGAGCGGCTACTTAAACTCGTGACCTTGGGAGAAAATTCAAGTCGTCAACCCCTGCGACAACTCCTTGGTTGGTTGTTCACTGAAGTTTGCCTTTTATGTATTTTCAACTCTGCATATATAGTTTAGTGTCATGACCATGGGTTAAAATCTCAGGTTACCGATACGTATCGTTCGAGCTCTAAAATGATACGTATCGAATGATACGTATTGCTATCATCCGATACCGAATGATACATTGAATGTATCATTCGGTATCTGCCATACAACTAAACGATACGGTACATTGAATGTACTGTATCGTTCAACTCCGATACTGATACGTATCGTCCAATACGTATTGGTATCGGACGAAATTTGGATCCATGGTCAGACAACCACCTAGGTGGAAGATAGTAATATTATGGATCAAAATGCCAGAAAATTGATACGTATCGGACGATACGTATCGGAACAGTAAAATATTGGACGATACATTGAATGTATTGCCTGATATTAATCATACAAAAGAGTGATACGGTACATTTAATGTACCGTATCGTCTACCTCCGATACCAATACGTATCGTCCGATACGTTTCTGTATCAAACAAAATTTTGATCCATGAATAGTACGCCAAAAAACCGTCAAAACCTCGTAACGAGTCTTATCGCAATTCTGTCAAGCTTGGTCACAAATGAGGAAAACTTGAAGGAATGCAACTTATATGGAAGGTTTATTGGATAATGTCTTTGTGGCATGAAAACTGAAATGCTATGCTGTATGCAATTTCTCAACTATATTTTAAAAAGTAGCAATTAAAGTAATCAAAGTTAGAGCTCAAGTCACGCTTTAAAAGGCTCTGACATGAGTTAATAGTGGATTGATCTATGCTGTATGCCAAGTGGCACTGCAAGAATTAATAGTGGCTAGTAAATAAGAGGTTATAATGCTTAGAAAAGCTTCTTTTGTTACGTCCATACAACTTATGACGACCATCTATGCTCATTGATCTGGTCTATAAAGTCAATTAGTGGGCAGAGCCAAGAAATCTCACCTTGTCGGTAGATTGTCCCAACTCCCATCCACTAAGCAGGGTCAAGAGAGTTACGGGGAAGGGTTATAAAGCTTCATTGATAGGTTTATGATTAAAATCATCATACCGGAGTAAGATGTTGTTCATCAATCCAATGGCATAAATTGATAGCCGTTTACTTATACAAACTTGTTTACTTGTAAAATTGGTTATAGTCTTTAATGGTTGAGGTCATGGAAGCTGAGACTTACGAGCTGGGTGGGCTTCAAAGGCCCTCAACACGTGTCATTGAGGTGGTGAGCACAGCGTTATTTCTTTTCTGCAAACATGCCCATAAGGCTTCCACAAACGTATATAGAAGTCCCATTGACCTAAAATGGTTGTTGATGGATTTTTGCACGCCTTTTGCGTTATGCTTATTGGGTTACTAACATTCAACGGTGCTCACACAAAATTAAAAAATTATAAACGTGGCACATATTTGTTGAGAACGAAGTGTATGTGACGCGGCTGACGGTCATAGCACGACGTGACAGGGTTCACCGACCTGCATTCACACTTGCAGTGATTTGTGATAGCACCACATCAGCTGTCTATACTTTATCTGCATAAAACATATCTTCCATATAATACTATCCTATAAAATTATGACACGTGCACTATAAATTAAAAAAACAGTAAAAAGATGAAAGAGTTGGTAGTGGGTAGATGGGCCATACATCACGGACAGTAGAAGGGTCACCATACAAGAAAGTTAAACCTTCGCTCATGTGCAAATACTTACTGCATCAATTTGTGAAAACACCATTCTGACCCTAGCAAGGGCTGGTTTAGTGTCACATTAGCTAAATAATAGCCTTCCACTTGTCGCCAATCCACGCTATTCAGTTTAATTGTCCGCGTGATTTAACTCAGTCCCACGTGTGTTAAAGTTTAGCCCCACACATATCAAAACTTTTCCTTATCCAATGTGGGACTATTACATCTCCGTAGTGACCAAGTCAGGTTCGGGAATAAATCGGCTTGGACAAAATCTAAAGAATCTTGCAAAATTTGGGAAAGAATCGTCTAAAATTGAAAAAAAAAAATTATAGAAAGAAATTAATCAAAAATTCAAAACTAAAAAATTTTTAAAAAATAAAAAATTGGGGAATTTTTGGAAAAAAATCATAAATAATTTTTTGAATTTGCGAATAATTCTTGAAATTCATGAAGAATTATAATTTTATTCATTTTTCAAAAAAATGTAAATTGATCATGGTACTCCTCTCTAGCCTTAACCATCTAGGCATAAGGAAATAATATCAACCCCTTTTTATCCTTTTTGTTGGGTAAGATTAACCCGATTACTATTCAGCCGCAGGGGTGCAAGTTTTGCGTCATAAATTGAAACCGACAAAGAAATATAGCCACTAAAACTGATATCTAAAGGGTAAAACAGAACTTATTCCCAACCAGTTAAAGGGACAGTTATACACGTAGGAAAATTTTATTGAGGACAAAGTGTAGGCGGCTGATGTGGCACGACGTGATTGGCTGCTCCCGCTACATTAGCTGCCTGCACTTTGCTGCCTAAAATCTGTCCTCCATGTAACAGTCTCGGTTAAAATAATCTCATCGGACACGTAGATGCTGATTGTATTTAAACGACTTAACTTACTTACCGCCTCTGTCGTGAAGAGCATTTAACTGACGTCAGCATCTCAACGCCCTGTCGTTATCACCAACTGGATCCACGTCACTCGAACGTGTCGTCCCTGCCACTTCAGCGACTCTTCGGATTATCGGCTTGTGGTGAAGCTCCACGTCAGATCCGAATCAGCACAAGAAGTAACCGAATCTGGCCAAAAATTAAATGTAGAAACCTGCATTAGCTGACCGTTCCCGCCAGATTTGTTTGACCGAATATCACTTGTAAAGCACATACATATTTAATGACTAGTATCAGGGACTCTTAAATTCCGTGATTTTCATTCTTAGCATTTTTGCTATAACCATTTTATCTACTGAAGGCGATCTCTAACCATTGAAAGGCTGACATGTTGAAACAAACACAATTTTGTTTCAACAAATCTGCTTCCCGTTAATAAAATGGTCGAATAGAATCAGTAGCCGCCATAAGACCTCTCTAGCTCTGGGTTCTCAGCGTTCATAGAAGTTATTACACGTTAGAATTTGACAAGTTTTGACGGTTGTAGATCGACTTTAGTAGATATCATATATTGAACTCAGTGGTACCAGATTAATCCATTTTTCTAGTAAGATAAAGATCAGATAATCAAAGACGGTGATGGAGTTGGTATCATTTACGGATTTAACCGGCCGAATAGTTTCATAGAAAGACTTTTGGTCATATTTTGCATGCGACTTTTCCGGGTTTCTGGGAAAGACAAGAGAGTTGCCTATATAAAGTGCTGCCCTTTCTTTCCCCCGTTATCTGGTTGGTCTGTTGGTGTCAAGTTTAAACTCTCTCTCTCTAGCAGTTTATTGGTTTTCTTTTGAGCTATTATTTTTCTTCTGGCTTATTAATTATCTTTCTCTTTGGGTCTTCTGAGATTATATCTCCTGTTTTAAGATTATTATTCTTTATTTTTTGAGGTTTGGCCATTTGGGTCATATTTGATTATCCTTTTCAAGGGTACCCATTATTGCATTGGGTATATTTTTTCTGTTATTTGGGTTTACAGTTTTGAGAATCAGACTCTGTTTTTGTATCTGGGTTAACTTGATTTTTGCTCAATATGACTGTTGGAGCTGGGATTTCTGTTGCTAATGGGAATTTGACGGTGTTGGGCACCACAATCTTAACTGATGTTCCCCAAAACATCGTTTTAACTCCGGGTACCGGTGATGGGTTGATCAATGGAGCATTTATCGGTGTAAGATCTTATCAAGGTGGAAGTCGCCGCGTCTTTCCAGTCGGAAAGCTAAAGTAAGTTCTTGAAGAGGAATGCTTGCCATTTTCTTTTGAAGGAATGCGATTTATTTAGTAAATCACCCACTTTCTATAGTGTAGGATTAGCACAAAATGGAGATTGATCTGGACGGTCCAATCTCTTAGCTAGCTCAAAGATCAAATCTGTAGGAAGATCCTATTCCTAACCATCGGGTTAATTGAACACTTGGACATATTACAAAGTTTTTTACAATGGTCCTTGAAAGAATTCACTGATCCGATGGCTGAAAATACCATCCAAGAGGTGCCTAAAAGATTGAACCGTCTAAAATGCTTGTACAGTGCTCTGTCACAAAATTCTCCGAATTAATAAAAACTTTGAAAATTTTCTCCAAAATAGGTGGTCTGCCAAATATTCATTTGATTCGTCGATTCACTGAATTGTCTCTATTTTTCTGACTTTTTATCCTTATGATGCATGCTTTAATCATATTTAGTACTATTTCTTATGATAATCATTTGTTAATGCTTGTGGACTATGTAATACACTTAGTTTTTTATTTAAAGACACCATTTTTAACATTAAGTATGTTAACATATATTTTTTGTATATTTTAATATATAATAATTCTCAAAAAATCTCTGAAATTTTCCCCAATCATTCCCTAATTCATCCTAATTAAACCGAACTAACAACACCAAATGATTGCCAAATCTGAACGTGGTTACTATGGTACTGTGAGGGGTCTCACTTTCTTTTGTGAATTGTTGTTGGGTTGAGGTGTAGATTTGTTGTTTTTATATAGTAATCATCTTTCTTTATAAGGTCAGCTTAGAAATCATTTTTTTTTATTTGTTTTGGTTAACAACCTTTTATAATTACATACATGCATACATATACATAGATCAATTTTTTTTATGATTGATCTCTGTTTTTTTATCCTGTTGTTCAATTGCAGTGGCCTTCGTTTCATGTGTCTTTTCCGGTTTAAGCTATGGTGGATGACACAGAGAATGGGTACTTGCGGCAAAGACGTCCCCTTCGAAACTCAGTTTTTGATCGTGGAGGGAACTAATGGTTCTAACTTTGGTGAGGAAAGCGAAGAAGGTGTAGGCAAATCTGCTGTCTATACTGTATTCCTACCTCTTCTGGAAGGAGACTTCAGAGCTGTTCTTCAGGGGAATGAAAATAATGATTTGGAGATTTGTTTGGAAAGTGGTAATTGATTGGTTTATTATTTTCTTTTCCTTTTTTTTTTAATTTATTGAAAATGGTCTCTATATGTACTTATATACTCTTTTTATGTTTATTGCTGATATTGTCTACTGATATTTTAGGAGATCCTGCCGTTGAGAAATTTGAAGGGACCCATTTGGTTTTTGTGGCTGCTGGATCAGACCCATTTGATGTCATCACATATGCAGTAAAGTAAGGAAGTTTAATTATTTAATCCATTTATTCTCTCTCTCTCTCTCTCTCTCTCTCTCTCTATATATATATATATATATATATATATATATATATATATATATATATCTCGATAGATAGATCTGGTGTTAAATCTGTTTGGTCTGTAGAAATCGAAATTCCATTCCGGTTATATAGAATCAATTTTAACACTTTATTCATCATTATCCTATTCGAAATTCGAAATTCATGATCAAAAATGAGGATTCAAACATCTTTTCATGATCGTATACTATATGTTCTCATGATTTATTTATATTAAAATATCATTTTTAGGTCTGAGTTATTGCTTTCAAGTCTAGTAATTTGTTTGCTCTATGAATTGGTAGGAAGTAAACTCTCTCCAAATATTTCTTAGTAATTTGCTTGCTCTCTGGAAATGATAGAAAGTAGACTCTCTCAAAATATTTCTAACTTAAATTGTACCCTGAAATTATACAGGGCTGTCGAGAAGCACCTACAAACATTTTCTCATCGTGAAAAGAAGAAGGTATTTTATCAAAACTTCCAGTTATCTTTGAGTAGATTCAGCATTCATGATGATTAATATAGAATTTTTCGACGTTTTATTATAGATGCCCGACATGTTGAACTGGTTTGGTTGGTGTACATGGGATGCATTTTATACTGATGTTAACGCAGAAGGTTTAATGCAGGGACTAGAGAGGTATTATTGTCCTCATAGTTAGATTCCTCTGAAATTACTTGTTTCCGTACCATGCAGAATAGTAATTCAATAAAGAGATTTTTCTTTTGCAGTTTAAAGAAAGGTGGAATTGCTCCCAAGTTTGTTATAATTGACGATGGTTGGCAATCAGTTGGCATGGACGACACTGGGGTTTCCTTTAAAGCTGATAACACAGCAAAGTGAGTACTACTAAACTCGCTTTCATGTTTTAATTTTTTTATTTTTATAAAATGACATATTAATACTAATTTCTATGTTCTCTTTCTGTTTTAGCTTTGCAAACAGGCTTACCCATATCAAAGAAAACCACAAATTTCTGAAAAATGGAAAAGAGGATCACAGAGAAGAGGACTCAGCAATGGGGCTTGCTCACATTGTGACTGAAATCAAAGATAATCTTGATGTGAAGTAAGATATCTATTTTCAGTTTGTTTCATCTTTTATCTAGGGTGAATTTTATACCATAAAAAATTTGTATATTCTTTTGGCTTTGAGCCCACATGTTAATCTTTTTCTCCTGTTTAATCACAAATAAGCTTTTCTTTCTTTTGACCTTTTCCTTTTATCCCAGATATGTTTATGTTTGGCACGCTATAACCGGGTATTGGGGTGGAGTTAAGCCCGGCGTTTCTGAAATGGAGCATTATGAATCTAAGATCTCTTATCCTGTTTCATCCCTGGGTGTTCAATCCAACGAATCTTGTGGAGCTTTCGATGGAATTGCAACCAATGGTCTTGGCCTCGTAAACCCGGAAAAAGTCTTTAACTTCTATGATGAACTTCACTCTTACCTTGCATCCATTGGTATTGACGGGGTCAAAGTAGATGCACAGAACATTCTAGAAACTCTAGGAGCAGGCCACGGTGGAAGAGTGAAACTTGCTAGGAAGTATCATCAAGCATTAGAGGCTTCAATTAGTAGAAACTTCCCTGATAACGGAATAATAGCTTGCATGTGTCACAATACAGATGGCTTATACAGGTATCCGTGGTCTTTCAAACTTCGATTACTGATATTTTGCTGTGTAGTCATTTTTGCAGAAGCTTCTTTTCATTTAATTTTTTTAGTAGTTTCTTATCATATCCTCACCGTTCCCTTTTATTTTTGTTTAATGTACACTTATTTGTTTGATTTAATGTCGATTTAAGAGTTTTGATTCAAACCTTCCATGTTTCTGTATAGTTCAAAGCGGACAGCTGTAATAAGAGCTTCTGATGATTTTTGGCCAAGAGATCCAGCATCACACACGATACATATTGCATCTGTTGCCTACAATACCACTTTCCTCGGAGAATTTATGCAGCCTGATTGGGATATGTTTCAGGTAAGCTACCGGCATCCCCAAAAAATTTAAACTTTCCATATACTTGGTATCCTATTTGAAGCTCATGATTGATAATTTGGTGATTAATGGCTTTGATCAGAGCCTTCACCCTATGGCTGACTACCATGGTGCTGCACGAGCAGTTGGAGGATGTGCGATATATGTTAGGTACTAAGCTTACTGTTTAAAATCTGTGTAGCATATTTGTATGATTCTATAACGGTGGACGGAAGGATTGTTCTCTTATATCAGAAAACTATTCTATGCAGTGATAAACCCGGAAACCATGATTTCGATATGCTGAAGAAGCTTGTTCTTCCCGATGGATCTATATTGAGAGCCAATCTACCAGGGAGACCCACGAAGGATTGCTTGTTTTCAGATCCAGCTAGAGATGGAAAAAGGTAAAGAGGAGATGTTTTGTGAACTGATTCATGGCCAAATAGTATCTTCCTGTTGTCTTCTCGAAAAAAAAAAAATTATCTTTCTGTTTAGTTTTGCTTAAGAATAGCCTCTTGTTTTCGTTGCAGTCTGCTAAAAATATGGAATTTGAATGACTACTGTGGAGTTGTTGGGGTCTTCAACTGCCAAGGAGCCGGATGGTGTAAAGTAGGGAAGACAAACCTGATTCATGACGAGCAACCCGGCACGATTACTGGAGTTATCCGATCAAAGGATATTGATTATCTTCCAAAGATTGCCGAAGATGGCTGGAGTGGTGATTCTGTGTTGTATTCCCATTTGGGTGGTATGCCTTTCTAAAATTTGGCTTTCAATACAGCTTTTTTTACATCATGATCCGAACTTTGACCAAATGATCATATTGATTTTGAGGGTAAATAAATATTTTCATGGCTATGAATTAGAATGTTCAAACAATTTGACTCCACTCAGAACTTGCCTTGAGGCCTGGGTGAGTCAACCTACCTAGTAAATAAAGCCAACCAATTGAATGATAGAAAAATGATAGGGAACACCAGAACTGTCAAGATTTCACGAGTAAAATTTTAGCCAAGTCCTAGAAGATAAAAAATTTGTGTTTTGTAATATTCCAACAGATTTATTTGGTCTAACTTGCTGTGATTTTCATTGCAGGGGAGGTTGTTTATCTTCCGAAGAATGCATCTTTGCCTATTACTCTTAAATCCCGCGAATATGAAGTTTTTACGGTTGTCCCGGTTAAGGAATTATCTAATGGTGCTTCTTTTGCTCCCATTGGACTGATCAAGATGTTTAATTCTGGTGGAGCCATTAAGGAGTTGAGATACGAATCTACAAGAGGTGCAACTGTCGACATGAAAGTTCGAGGGTGCGGCATATTTGGGGCCTATTCATCTATTAAGCCCAAGAGAGTGACAATTGATAGAGAGGAAGCAGAGTTCACATATGATGAAGGGTCTGGTTTGATAAGCCTTGTTTTGAGAATTCCAGATGAGGAGTTATACTTGTGGAGCATGACCATAGAGGTGTAATGGAAAATTGTGGTGATTTGGGTTATTATTTTGGTTCTAGTTTCATGGAAATTTTGAATAAGAGGAGGGAAGAGATGTAATTGTTGGCATTGAATGGAAGTTGAAATAGAAGCAGATATTGCTGCTTTTTTCTTTCTTATTTCTAGAATTATGCTGCTCTAGTGAACCATACAAATATTTTTTACTGTGAACGATGAAATTTTCCATTTAAACTAATAAAGATTAATTAATTAATTAATTTAAAAATAAAAAAAATAGTGGGGCCCCGGGGTAACAGCCAGATTTCATATATCGCTTCACACAAAAAAAATCTCTTAATTGGGTAGTGTTTAACATGGGAAATAGCAGATTGTATTCTAGTCATTTGACTAGACTAGAAATCAAAAAACGGATTTTCACAGCCTCATTCAATGCAAAAAGGACTTATACCAAAAAAATGCTTAGTTACTTAATAATAATATATTATAATCTAATATCTTAGTTACCATAAGAAACAACCTCACTACGCCTAGTTATTCATAACTATAAACCAAACAATGCACGAGACAAAAGGTACATGCTTGTGTTTGATGATGTGTGGGATGTTAGATGAGACAGCTTCTTGTATGGATGAGATCATGAGGCAACTTATATTCATGGACTTAAGCAATCGTTGCATGAATTTGGTTGAGACCTATTCTGTACAAAGGCATTCGAAGAAACTCTTGTCAAAAGCATAGTTAACCAAGTAGGAGTTTCTGAAAAAATCACCGAGGGAAGAAAAATGAAGAATTTTTTTTTTTGGTAAAATTCGAAAAAATAAGTATTTTACTAACAAAAATGAGGTAATTTTCCAGAAAAAATCATATAAAAGTTGTTTTAAACGTGTGTCCGACATCTTATGGAAAAACAGGTGTCATAAACAGTTTTTTGAGGTAATTTTGGTAAACCATGGTCAAAAGGTGTCAAAAGGTTTAGCTATGCTAGGGCCGTCAAGGGGCCGGATTTTTAGTCAGGCTAATGGTTGGACGATTTTCTTCAGCACAAACCCGACCCTGATAGAAATTTGAGTTGGGCTCGGATTGGGTCAATTCAGGCTCGGGCTTTTTATGAAAGTATGAAACCGATCCGACCAGAACCGATTTCAGGCTGTGCCACCTTGACCTTTACCCTTAATTTAGTCGGGCTTGGGCAGGCCGGGACAAGTTTTGGCAGGCTAATTATTTTATATCTTAAAAAATAGGCCCAAACCCGACATGGTTAGAATATTGGGTCGGGCTTGGCCCGAGTACTGTTGGGCTTGGGATTTTAATCTAAATCTAGTACCTTGACAGTCCTATCAGTCGTTTTTTGTTTACCAATGAAGTACACCTGATGAGGTTTGTAAACAATTACTCCATGGTCAATATTTTTTGGGTACCTACGTCCAAAACCGATTGACTTCTTGAGATCAGACGACGCAGATCATTTTCACCCAAATCTTCCACAAGGTGGATCTTGAGACCACAAACTTATCATCAGTCGGTCTGTTTTTTTTCCACATGATATAAGTACCCAAAAAATGTCATTTGAGCATGATGTTTGCCACTTGGAATCTCGTCTCCTGTGCAAGTGGTTGCTTTCTAGGTTTAGTGATTTTTACCAAGTGAAATAAAAAATAGAGCGTCCGATGGTACGTTTATGGTCTCAAGATCTATTGCGTGGATAATTGGAGTAAAAAACGATCTAGACTGTCTGATTTGAGGCAGTCAATTGATTCAGGGGGGTTCGAACGTAGGCGCAAACAACTGTACCCCTTTTTTTATGGTACCAGTATTTGCACTCCTTGAAAGATAGGCACAGCCTCGCCCAAAATATCTAACGCTTTGAATCAGATGATGAAGGTTTTTCATTCCAATCTTCCACAATGAATTATCTTTTTTGATAACTTCGGTCCGGGCCTCTTAAAGCACTGCCTATCACACATGCACACCCCAAGTTTAGCACCAATGCACATAATATAAATCCCTAGGGTGGCTTTAAGGGAGGATTCGAACTCAGGTCTCCCGCTTTTGGAGGCGGGGAGGGTCCCTAGCAAACTCGCCTAACCCCTTGAGGTTCTCACAAGATCTCAAATAGTCATTATTGATTCCATGAGCCACACATCCTAAAAAACTGACCCAACAATCACGTGGCACACATCTTGCTCAAATGAGAATTTCAGGTTACTTGTTGAGATGGGTTCCACATGGAATCAAAAACTGGCCATCTCATGTTACACCCACGATCTCAAGATCCATTATGGAATATTGGGATGACAAATGATCTCCATCGTTTGATTCAAAGTAGTAATGGTTTTCAATGTGGGAGCTCTACCTTTTCGATGGGTGCAAGTACTGTTATTTTTTTTTTACTAATTAATTGAAAGCTGACAGTATGTAGAGTACACGTAGGGGTCTCAATCATGGTATCAAATATCGGCGGATACCGATACGTATCAGTGATACGTATCGATTTTTCAGCAAACAGATACGTTTCAGCGCCAATACGTATCAGGTATCAACTCAAGTATTGGTATCGGGTATCGACCGATACGGTATCGGTATAGGCCGATACCTCTATTTTCTTTAAAATAAAAAAATTAAATTAAATTGCACCGATACAACTCGCTATTGGCCGATTCGTATTGGTCCTCCATGGACAGATCTGTATCGGTCCTCCATAGACTTATACTCGATACCGATACCGAGTTTGACACCTTTTTTTCAATTGGTTGGGCCAGGCAAGATTCCTGCAACCCACGTGCCCACAACACATGAATCATGAATTACACAAATCATTCTTCAGAAGGATTTATAGTCACAATTGAAGATCCAAAACATAAATAAGATCCATCGTGCTTAAAAGTAATAGAGTTGACCTAAAACTTGAAACTAAATAAACATCTCAATACAATGATTTCACAAGTACACACTATTGATGAAAAGGGAGAAAAAAACCTAGAAAGGAAATGATTTTTAACACAACCACCATCCACTAGAAACTAAAGGAACAATCTGGCCTCCCAATTGCCCACCATAGCCTTCTCCTACAATGCAAGAGACAAGTATTCAGATTTAAAATCATAAGCTGAAAATGATGCACAATCCATTGATTCAAATCTTTGTGAATAGCCTAAGCATATTTATTTTCGACGTTATGAATATCACTAAGGATTAGCTAACATATATGGCTGCAAAAAATGAATTAATATGGCAACAAAAAATGGCAAGCAAACATTCACAACCAAATTTAGCATTCACCTAACCTCTTGGCATGTGATGATCAATCAGAGCACATGATGTTCAATTCAAACCAACCAATTTATTGATCATCCAAGACCTCTTGGATAGGCCAAGCTTGAAACTCACACTAATCGGAAACTTATAACCGTGAAATCAATCACATTACATTTGTACAATCAATGATATTATGGGAAATGATTCGGTAAAATGCCCATTAAGAAGAAAATTTTGAATGTCCCACCAGCAAAAAAATTTAGCTCGTGCCCATCTAAGCCAATCGGATTGATCACACGTGTGCCAAACCTAGATTCTACGCTGAATAGTAATTGATGGTGATATTCTCATTTTTAATCAATACTAAATTCTTATTTCCAAACTTACAAAATTCATAAGAATAATATATCATACTAACAAAAAATTAATAAATTGCAATGATTACATGATATAATTGAATGAGAATTCACAAAGGTAAACCCATTAGAACAGATTTTGAGCTAGCTCGTAACAGGAACCTATTATCCTCGATTTTGAAACAATTATGGGATCCAATCATTGAATGCATTGAAAGGAACCTCGCTTTGGAAAAGGTCAGACAACTCTAATTAAAGCTACTCTGTCCAATTTGCTAATCTATTCGCTATCTCTATTCCAATTTCTGGCCTGTCTCTAACCAGATCGAGTCTCTCATACGATCATGTTTTTGGAGCGGTAATAGTGAAAGAAGAAAGATCCACCTCACTAAATTGAATATTGTTTGCTTCTCTAACCAAGATGGCGGACTGGGGATCAGGAACATTAAGCCTATGAATAAGGCCCTCGTAGAAAAATGGCTCTGGAGATTGCAGGAAGACAGGTCTACTCTCTGTTCCAAGATTGTGTCTGGTAAGTATCATATTGACCAGAATGGCTGGAGCGTGCTTACTAGTGGTCTCTCTGAGGTCTCCAGCTGGTGGAAAGGAATTTGTTCTTCTATCAAGGATTTCCCTTGGGGTGTTCAGTTTAAGGTTGGTTGTGGGATACTATCCAGTTTTGGCACGAGATTTGGTAAGTGAATATACTGCTTTATCCGTCAGTTTCCCTAAAATTTATCGGTTTTCCACTAACAAGTCTGCCTATATTCTGAACTGCTTCAAGTTTGAGGCCATCTCCTTCTCCTGGGATCTTTCTCTGCATAGAAATGTTTATGAAGAAGAAGCCCAAATGCTTTCAGACCTTTTAAATTCCCCCAATTCAGTTTCACAACCTCGGGATGAGCCTGATGTAAGATTTTGGTGTCTAGAAAATAGTGGGAAGTTCAATGTTAAATCCTTGTATAATAACACAGTGAAACACCTACTCATCGCGAGGTTGTGAAGCCCAAAACTGGTCTATATTTTGGAAGGTGGGATCCCCTCTAAAGTTCAAATTGTTTGTGGTGACTGGCTTGGAACGGAATTTTATCTATGGACAAACTAATTCGTTGTGGCATGATCATCCCTAACCGTTGTGTGATGTGCAACAGGTCGACTGAATCTTCCGACCATCTCAGATTGCGCTACTCGTTGGTGAGAAGGATGTGGATTTTCTTCAAGCATGCCTTTCTGACGCAAGCAGAACTTTCAATGTATCATTGGTGAGGTCGAGAAGGGCATCTTGCTCTGGTCTAGATTCTCCAAACACTATGGTGGTTGGTCACTTCCCGAGGCAGGATTATTCTGGAGTTCTCTGGCTGCCTAAGCCTCCTGCTTTCTACATGGTGGTTACCACGCTTAGCTCAGCCAGGGTGATGCTATTGTCGAATCTCTATGCCGAACTGGTTTAGCAGCAGCTTTGCTTTTTTCATTTGTTTTTTTTTATTTCATTGCTAAGTACCTTTCGTGGCTCTGGATCTCAATGTTTTTTCATTTCTCTAATAAAAATCATCTTTGCTGATCAAGAAAAATGATTAAATGATATCAATGAATGAGAATTTGTAAAGCTAAACCCATTTGATTTTTAGCTAGCTCTTAACATGAACCTATTATTCTGAGTTATTAGATAATTTACAGGTCTAAATGCATTGGCTTCTAAAGAGAATAAAAAAATTATTACAAAGATAAAACAGTATATAAGTAGTCCAATCAGACCTTAAAAGCAATTGTGATGCAGTTAGTTACAAATGGTTGGTGATATTAGTTAATTCTACATTCTATCGTCATCATCATAGCCTTATCCCATCTATTTGGGGTTGGCTTTGTGGGTCCTATTTCTCCACTCGTTTCACATTAGCGCTAAGCTCTTTGTAACTTCACAATCCTTCATATCCCTTCTCACGGCTTCCATCCTGGTCTTCACTGGTCCTTCTCTTCTTCTACGTCCTTGTACTTGTAGAGTCTCAACCCTTCGTACCAGGTCTGCTTCTGGCTTCCCATGAACATGTCCAGACCACCTCAATCGACACTCAGTACTTCGATTAGGGTTCCGCATCACATATCCTCAACGAGAACGAAGACCATAAAGGATAGAGAGTGAACGAGAGAAAGCAAAGAATTCTACATTCTAGTTGGGAAATTAATGATGCAGTAGACACGCAATCTCATCTACATAAAAATTGGCAAAGCTGATGAAAGTAAAAAATTGTAAACTCTTTCGTTTATTCATTTTCTCGAACATATATTTTCCACTAACAAGAAATAAGAAAAGATCTACACTCTACAAAGCAAAAAGAAAGTTGGGAACTTAAGTGCAATTAGAACATGTAGCACTGAATATTTGCAAACAAATAGAGAAGGCTAATAAATAAAATACTCACAGCATGGCTATCAATTCAGAATGTCAAACAAACAAACTCACCGACTAGAGATATAAACATCCTTTCTTTTGTCTGTTGTGCATTGCTAGAGGAAAAAAAAAGAAAATAGAAAATCTCCACCCAGATCACATGTTGTCCTCCCACCAATTTCTTATAATCAGGGGTATGTGTCGAATCTTATACCAATCTTCCCCCTCATTCTCTTTAACCCTGTCTCTGAAGTCAACAATAGCCAACCTCTTCCTGAAGTGTAGTCAGGTACTGCAATCCTTCCGGAACCTCCTGTAATTTAGATTCTGAGATTACTAAGCGTTTAAGGTTGGTCATTGCTCCTTGCTCCACTTTCGACTCTTCTAAA
Organism: Chloranthus sessilifolius; assembly: GCA_021018995.1. Taxonomy (NCBI): domain Eukaryota; kingdom Viridiplantae; phylum Streptophyta; class Magnoliopsida; order Chloranthales; family Chloranthaceae; genus Chloranthus; species Chloranthus sessilifolius. The sequence continues at coordinate 4,966,207 of JAJIZI010000016.1, read as the reverse complement.
TTATCCAATGCCAGAACTTTCAACTCTTGGAGTTGATGAAACCCACCTTTAGAAAAAACCATATTCTCTTCTTTGTACAAGTCATTTCTTAAATAGAAAATCTGAAGGTTTGGAAGTGCCTCAAGTGTTGCCAACTGGTCTTGCAATAATTTTGAGCTCTTCAAATCTAGTTTTGTCAAGTTTGGTGGGAATTCATTCAATTGTGGTAGTGTCAGCAATTCTCCATATAACCTCAGCTTATAAAGGTGAATATGACAAGAAAAATTTAATACCTCTTGGTATTCACATAAATTTCCACTTAGTCCTAAATTCTTCAAATTTGTCAACTTGTCTAACCCATTTGCCCAGCTACCAACTTTTACCATTGACAGAGTTTGGAGAGTCTTCGAAGAGTCGTTGGTTAGTGGAGGCTCGATAGAAAATCGATAAAATGAGTACAGGTGCCTTAGATGTTTCAACTTCCAAATCCCACTCTGCAACATCCATCTACTTGAAACAGCCCTAGTATCTCGAAAGAACCTGGCCATCACTATAGATCCTTCAAACCAATCCCACAGCATTTTAATACATAGGGCTTGTAGGTTGTATAGGTTACAAATGGCTGATGGTACTGACCCTGACCAACTCGGGCTAAACCCTAACTACCTTAGATGAATGCGTTCACCTAGTTCCTTTGGTAAACACTCGATTTTTGCTCTCTCAATATCCAACACTCTCACCTAGTTCCTTTGGTAAACACTCTCTCAATATCCTTTGGTAAATTCGACCACCTTCTCTTGAATAAAATCATTATGCTTGAAGCACAATAAAGAGTGGATATGGGGAGTGGAGAGATTTAGAGAAACACACATACCAATGTCAAGATGGATTGCAAGTCAATGAGTTCTAACTGGAGAATCTACATGCCCAACAACATGAAGAAATTTATCTTCCTTGGCTTCTTCAATGCAAAAGTCTCGTAACAGATCATGGATGCGACATGTTTTGACCTGCCCTGTAGTCCATCTCTTACTGGCGACTTGAATCATGCTCCTATGGATCAACTCCTCCAGGTACTCCTCTGCCAAATCCTCCATTGTTTCATCTTCCCTCTGTTTCAGAAATCCTTCTGCAACCCACAATTGGGTCAGTTTTTTCTGCCGGAATCTCAAAATCTTCTGGGAAGACACTGAGATAGAGAAAACGTGATTTCAAGTAATATGGTAAATCATTATAACTTAAAGCTAATATCCCTGAGATCTGATTCTGTCCTTCACGCAATTTCCAACCAACGCCTTTACGCATTTTTTCCCACTCCCTGGGAATCGCCTCTTTTCTTGATAGGAGTCCTCCTAACACAACAACAGCGAGAGCTAAACCACTGCATTTGGCAATGATTTCTTCTCCTAACTTTTCAAGGTCTGGTGGGCAACTGTAACCAGCATTCCTTGGAAATGCTTTCTTACAAAACAGTACTCAGCTCTCATCTTCCCTCAATAATCTTAGTTTGTGGGGAGGAGACTATACATCAGCATGCCAAGCTACATATTCATTGTGAGTGGTGAGCATTACTCTACTTCCCTTGGTTCCATCTGGAAAGCCAACTTCTAAACTGTCCCAAGCGTGTGTGTTCCATATGTCATCAATCGCTATTAAATACCTCCTCCCCTTCAAGATCAAAGAGCTTCTTCGTCAACTGTTCCTCATCAGCCTTCTCCATCCCCTCTGTCGTAAGATCTGCAAAGTGTTTTATGAGTTCCAGCAGAAGGTCTAGGTGTCTATATTCTTGAGATGCATAAACCCAAGCACGACACTCAAAATGTCTAATAACATCGCTGCTATTGTAAACTTTCTTTGCAAGGGTGGTCTTCCCTAAACCTCCCATACCGACAATTGAAACAACAACACGCCGCACGCCTCCTTGGATCAGCTGCTCCACTAGTGTTTTATGATCGCCTTCAAATCCAACTACATCCATTTCCTCCACAACAGGAGTCCTCTTCTTCTTCTTCCTCAATTGGCCTCCATTAGCAGAACTTGAACATTCTCCCACTTGTTTGTTTTCGATGGTGAACATTGATTTGTTTTTAGAGATTTTTTCAATTCTAATTTTGATGCCATCAATCTTATTCTGCAGCTCGTGTAGGGGCTCTAGTTGGTTTATGCAGCTAATGGACCTTCTTATGCAACCCATTAATCCGATGATTCTTCTTCTTCGTCTTAGCTCTATTTTAAGGACAAATTCATCGATGATATCCTCCGCATCATAAGATATTTCTCGTATCTGAGGCACCCAGATCTTATCTATTTCATCTTCTTTGCCTTTTCCGTCAGCATCCATAAGGAACCTATAAATTCAAGCTGTCCACGTAGCAATCTAATTTCTCCATCCACTCCACTGAAGAGATTTGCTTCTTTCTGTAACAGCTCGGTCAGTTGCCCAACAAGAGAAGCAACAACACTCTCTGCCATTCCTGATCGCTCTGTTGGCTTCAAAGACCCTACTTTCAAGAACTTCTCTCTTATGGAAGACGGTCCATGAGAAAAGTCGTCTATGCATTTCAGAAAAGTCGTAACACACAAATTCCGTATAGAGATGTTTTCCTATATGAGAGTGGAAATAGGGTGACGGAGGATTCACTCTCTGTGAGTCTTAGGGTGAAAGTAATGGCTTATGAGTCCCTGGAAAAATTGTTGTATTGTTGTCTGATTGTCTCTCCCTGTAATGTTGCCTACGTCAAATTGCCAACCATAAATTCCGGAAGAAACCGATATGTATCGTCTAATACGTATCGGTTTCGGACCAGGTCGGTTCGATACATTCAATGAATCGACCCATATATTTTTGTACGTATCAGTAAACATATTAATGTATCGTCCGGAAACGATACATATCGGACGATACGTATTGGTTTTGGTGCTAAGACAATATGTACCAGAAAACCTAGATTTTAACCCATGCCAACCCTTTTTTTTTAATAAATATAAATAAATAATAGAAGTCGATTCTTGCTTATCCATACCAACACACTTTTCTTAAAAATAAAACAAAAGTCAACTCTTCTCTATTATTATAATGAGAAAAGGCTGGAGTATTCTCTTCATTACCTGATAAAACAAAATTCAACTCTTCTCTATTATTATAATGAGAAAAGGCTAGAGGATTCTGTGGATTACGAAGATAAAACCTGCAGTATTGTGTGCATTACCTGATAGAACTCCTGGACCGAGATCGCTTCCCAGCTTTCCTTTACCAGAAAAATTGGGACTTGGGAGTTAATTAAAGGGGATGTGATGGATTTTGGTAACGTTTAATATCACAATTCACAGAGAATCAAGACCTTCAACGCTACTTTTCTATCGTTGATTCCTAAAACTGACTGAATCAAGACCCACAACGCTACTTTTGTACAAAATCATTTTAAAAACCCTTACCAACCTGCTTCAAAAAGTGTTTCCTTTGGTTATACTTATGGCTGTGCATTGATATAAAATAAATAAATAGATAAAAATAAATAAAAGAAGACTAAGGAAGAGTTAACAAGACTGCCGGAAAATTGAAAATGGGGTTGGCTCCCTTTGGGAGCAATAGTAAGAAATAAACACATGAAAGGGAAAAGACTTTGGGACTGCAGCATACCAAGCAGGTGCACATGGGCATGAAGAACTAAAAGTTAATGACGAAGGAAAGCTGCTAGTAGTTCATTTTGCTGGGAATGGTAAGAGCACAAATGATTGGTATGACAGATGGCTCGAGGAACGTTGCCTGGTAGAACTGTTTGGGAATTGGATCATCTATGATCTCTGTTTGGGGCTGAGTATATTGTTGATGCACCATATCAGCAATGGAAAACTTGCCAGCATGTACATCTAGTCAGCTAAGGGAGGCTTGAGATTTGATCAGAAAATTTAAATTACAAAAGTTTGAGGTGGATGGTTGTGTGACGGGTATCACCGGATAGTAGATTGTCATTGAAATCAGCTTGGGATTCTTTCCGTGTAAAAGAGGAGAAGACTAACTGGCATAGCATTGTATGGCACAACGCACACATCCCAAAACATGCCTTTTGCTTATGGAAGATTATAAAGAAGAGGTTATAAACAGTGGACAAACTACCAAAATGTGGATTTATTTCACCTTCACGATGTGTGTTGTGCTGGTCTGACACCAAAAATCAGGATCATCTGCTCTTCCGTTATGCTATATATCATGGATATGGCGCTCGGTCTTTGGGCGTTTCAGTATTCACAAAAGAAGACTTGGCAGCTTAGGAATGAGATTAGTAAAAAATGAGAGAGAAGTTTGATGGAAAGAGCAAATCATCGTGATTACTATGCTAAGTATCGGAGCTACAATATTCAGAATATGGGAAAGACGAAACCAAGGACTTTTTGAGGACTGCAAAAGATACAATGCAGAGATCCTACTCGATATTTTCAAATAAATCTTCATAGAAGCAAAGAAAGGGATTTGGTTATGGTTGATAACCATACCATTGGAGGTGCTTGGGGTGTTGAGTTACAAAGAAAGAGCAATGTGGAAAGACAATTTTCATGGGACAGACCTAAAGGAGATGGGTGAAGCTAAACAGAGATGGGTTTTTAGAACGTGCAAGTGGAGGGCATGGAGGCATCTTTTATGACTCACAAGGAGTTCGGATCATGGAACTCTATAAGCTGCAGGGCATCTTTTGTGAATCACAAGAAGTTCGGTTATGTGCAAGTGGAGGGCATGGAGGCATATTTTGTGTTGTAGATCTTATTTTGATATTGATGAGAATTGAGAAGGGGAGAGGTCCTCAGTAGCCCCACAAACTATCATAAATAAATAAATAGAAATAACGTAAAAGAGTCTTTGCAATTATAAAAGCAGTTGAACCCAATATGGGGAGTACATCTAATATAACTAATCATTAATCAGTTTAGAATCTTTGATATGTCAATACCATTGGAATAAATGCACTGACTACATACTCAGGCCGATCCGCATTGTACATGTAGCAAACGTGGGCAATCCATGTGACAAGCAGGGCATCCTCAAGCTGGATACCAATTAGATATGTTGTACACATGATCATTGATTGAGGATGTCTACATGAAAGATACTAGATTGATGGTGCATTAGACAAACACCAGACCAATCAGATAATCCAAGCAGTCCACTCATGAGTGAACAAATGGACATTAGAAAACCATACGAGCTACATTCAACATCTAATGTTCAAAAGTGCATTGATTGAAAGTAAAGATTGTGTGATCACTGTGATCACCAGGGGGCATGTACTGGTCCAAATTGATGATCATGTTAAGTGTACGGTAGAGATGGTTCAAATACCCTCCTTGGTACTCCGCCCAATCATACAGAGTACCTCCCCTAAGGAAATGGCTGAACCATTAATCACAGGATCCTGCAAACAATTTATCAAAATATTAATTATCAAATTCAATTATCTGCTCAAAATCAAGGAATAAAATCAGAATTGGACATTGAAAATCAAAATGTGCAGGTTATCCTATCCAGCAAACATATTGACAGTTCTCTACCACATAATGAATGGAAATTCAATTCTTGGGATCTATGAGTACTTTCACATTCTCACACATCAATGCAAGTGATGGCTTCCATTCTGACAAACATATGATCCATAATAAATGCAGTTCAAATAAACGGCTTCCTTCTGGGAAATTAAATATTGGACTAAATATAAACTGGATTGATCCACCTTCAAGCTAAAATTGTAAGAGGAAGGTAAAGAACAAAGCAAATCCTGATTTTCTATGGTTGCTACTAACATCACGGAATCAGATTCTGCAAATATTGGAGAGAGTAAGAACGACAAACCTAGCGGCCACGCCCACGCCCACGCCCACGGCCCCGCCCCCGTCCACGTCCCAAAGGTCTCCCTGTTTTGGAATACCAACAGTAAGCTCAGTAGATGAACATTCCACAGGGAAGAAACAGAATCAAGAGCAGGTATAGTGTACTAAAGCCAACTATAATGGTACTCGAGCTATCCCTGCCATGGGTTAAAATACCGGCTTTCTGGTACGTATCGTCCACCTCCAAAACCAGTACGTATCGGACGATATGTACCGGTTCTGGATGATATATACCAATGTATCATCCGGTACATAACCAAAACATATGGAATGCACCGGTAAGATACTTTGAAAGTATGTAGTATCGTACCGGTGACCTCTGATACCGGTACGTATTGTCTGGTACATACCTGTACCACGATCCCTGCCATACACTTTAGCACATGTTATCGTCAATCTGGACCATGCCACAACAGAAAAAAATTCCTATTGGACAATCCAAACTGTCAAATCAGTGCCTTCCTGAATGCTGATGTGGGCCAGAGTCACCCTCATTTTAAGTGCAATTACTTATAGTAGTCCAGCAACATCTGTTCCATCACTAGAAGATCCAGACAAAGATCGATGAACATTTTGCCCTAGAGGCTCGAGTCCCATTCTGGTAATTGACCTTAGTAAACACTACTCCATGGAGGGTAAAATGATGCTTGCTATGAAAAATACCAAGACAAAATCTGCATCCGAAAATACATGGGGTGAAACAAATGATCTTGGTCATAAAAACAGCCAGGTTCATTGGGGAGTATAAAACAATAATGTGCGGCTCCAACTGAGCCTGGCCGTATTTCATGACGGGTTCAGCGTTTCACACTACATCTCCCAAACTCCAATCTAAAAAACTACAGCCATGATAAGGTTTCCAATATACCTGCAGTTGGTTTCTTCGGCTTGACCCTAGGTGTTTCCTCAACCAGTAGAGTCTCAAGGTTCAAGCTATCTGGGAGTATATAATATCGGATGTTGCTACCCCTCACACTCAGGTGATCCAGAGTCACCGGATTTTTACCTTTCAGGGTCAGCTTGACTGTCTTCAAATGTGTATTCATACTGATATCCACACCTGTCAATACATCCAAAGACAACATTATTGTTAGTATGAACATTGTGATCTATTGTTCTCTTGTGGGTGTGTATGTATTATTTCTCCACCTTAATACAAATGCCAGTGAGGGCCTCCTAACTCACTAAACCAGTAAACCTTCTCTAGTTGCTTCCTCTTCCCTCTTCTCTATCTTTCTCTAACCCTAAATCTAAAACCATTTACTTAAACCCTAATCTAAAACTCAAGTTGGTATCAGAGCCAAACCTGTGCACAAGCTCCAAGGATGCCACATCATCATCGCTGTTGATGTCAGCAGGTCAGATGGTTGACCTCTGTTTGACCCAAGAACAGGGCCATCTATATAGGTTTTTTGTCTTCTTCAACAGACATCATCTTATAATCTTAAGATTGAGGGTAACTGATTCACTCACTATTCGATCATTATCTGTTCGTGTTCTCACCAAAACAGATACTCACAAAGTCCGTTTATCACATAGATTCAGTCATTGAGGTTTTCCTTTTATTGATACTAGTAAGTCGCATGTCTGATCCATGTGTAGAGACAGATTTAGGCTATACATTATTTAGATGCATATATATTTAGGCGCTCTAAATATATGTGCATTGACAGATCAATATATATATATATATATATATATATATATATATATATATATATATATATATATATCTGTGTGTGTGCGCATCCCAAAGTATGTATAGGTAACAGTGTGCATGTATGTGGGTATAAGTACATTATGTTATACAGTCAACACAACATATTAGATATATTCCGCTTTCTGTTATTATGTACCATAGTTTAAGATACGGAATGATATGAGTCGTACCATCAATAGAAAAAACACAACATATTAGATATTATTTGTGGTCTTGAATTTTTCCGTCGTTGACAATGGGTTTACTTAGATAACAAGGATCTGATTCTAGGTTATGCTTCAGGGAGGATCCCAGGGGGGGAAAGAAATATGAAACTGAGGCTAATAGTTAATGGGAAGTGGTCCATTTACCGGTGTGGACAGTGTTAGATGCACTCTCTTCATTTAATTTTTCTAAGGGAAAAAGTGATGTAGACATAAAGTTAGTACACCTAACACTGTCCAATCCCCAATATGGATGGTACATTGTTGTTGAATGTGTGGAATACAACTCAGTGTTATTCTCGTGTGTGCCGCACCTTTTCTCATTGACCATATTCTGATGATGAAAGCATTTCCAAAGTAAACAACTTTTTTTTGGAGGAACACATGCTCTCTTTAATGTCAGTAGTGACTTAAAAGAACTGCAGATTTCATCGATACAGTGGCTGAAACCTGAAGCCTATAACTAGAAGTGCCTGGGATATTTTCAGAGGTTATGGAGCTATTTATTGAGGAATAATGATAATTATAGTTGTAGGGGCACTAGTTTTTAAAGGTATAGAGCATATTACCTGCTGCTAAATTTCCTCAAGAAATCAGCAAGCCCAATAATAAATGGATGGCCCCTGCAAAACCTATATGAGCATGGGCAAAGTCTGGTCGAAACTATAAGTTCCTCCATTAATTGTTTCAAACACGAAACCATCCTTATATTTAATCTCGCAGTCCATGGTAGCCAACAATTTGGGAGTGTGAAATAAATATTTCGATCAAATAGTTCTCCATGAATTAGAGAAGAACATTTTTTATGCTCTTCTGTTTCCATATATGCAAACGAATTTTTGGAAATGTGAACTACATATTTTACCCTTTAATTCATCATGAACTAAATGTTCCTCCTTCCAAGTTCCCTACAATGTTAAAATGTAAGGTATCGGTACAAATGTAAAACAATTAGAAAGGAAGTCTAAACAACAACATTTCTATACTTCACGATAATAATGTATTAAAACTTACCTAAACACAGCTCCAAACATCAATAAACAGCATTACATAACTGGCAACTATAACAATGATATTAAGTATTTTGTTTATCTAATGTGCTTTCCAACCAGCTCTTACACTTGAAGCAAAATTAGTCCGTTCCAGCTCCCAATGTTTGATAGTTCTTCTCATGGGTCAAAATATCGTCCGATACCGATACGTATCGGTTTTAGAGGTCAGCGGTACGATACATACCCTATGTATCGTACCCTACTTAAAATGACTAAATTATCGTCCGTATCGGACGATAATTTGGCTAAAATTTTAAAAAATGTAAACAGTTGAAATTATCGTTCGTATCGGACGATAATTTGAAATTTTGGTGGGCCCCACCCATAGACCCGACTCTTTAGTCGGGTAACCCCTTTTTTTCCCCATTTCTTTCTTCCTCTCTCATTTATCGATTATCTACACCCTAAATCGGCGCCAAATCGCACAAAAAATCACGGGATCAACGTGGAAGGTACGTGTTTATCATTTACCTATAATATTAACTATTTAAATTATTCAAAATAATTAATATTATTTAAAATAATTAAAATATTTAATTAAGAAGAGGAAAAAAATAATTTAAAATATTTAAAATATTTAAATTAATTAAAAATAATATAAATAATGAATCAAAAATAATTATATGTGACCCCATTTAAAATATTTAAATTGATGGGTCAAAAATAATATAAATAATTATAATTAAGGGTCACCTGTAATCAATATGGGTCACATATAATATGGGTCACATATAATTAATAAAATAATGGGGTCAATATGGGTCACATATAATTTAAACTTAAATTAATATGGGTCACATATAATTAAATTTATGGGTCACATATTAAATTATATGTGACCCATATTAATTTTAATAATAAATTTAATTATATGTGACCCATATTGATTATATGTGACCGTCACATATAATTAAAATAATTAATATTATAGGATATGTCCCATAAAATATTAGAATAATATGAAATAAATTTCAAATAAATTTTTAAAAATTATAATAATATCAAATAAATATTCATAAATTAAAATAATATCAAATAAATATTCAAAAATTAAAATAATATGAAATAAACATTCAAAAATTATAATAATATCAAATAAACATTCATAAATTAAAATAATATCAAATAAATATTCAAAAATTAAAATAATATGAAATAAACATTCATAAATTATAATAATATCAAATAAATATTCATAAATTATAATAATATCAAATAAATATTCATAAATTATAATAATATCAAATAAACATTCATAAATTATAATAATATCAAATAAATATTCATAAATTAAAATAATATCAAATAAACATTCATAAATTATAATAATATCAAATAAATATTCAAAAATTATAATAATATCAAATAAATTTGATAAAATATAATCTAATCTTTTAAAAATTAGAATAATATAAAATAAAAATTCAAATGTAATCAAAATTTTATAAAAATTAGAATAATATCAAATAAATTTAATAAAATATAATCTAATATTTTTAAAATAGCAATAATTAAAAAATAAATTTTATTTTCAAGTATAAATTAGATGTTTACTCTTGTAAATTTTATTTTCAAATGTAAATTTTATTTTCAAGTGTAAATTAGATGTTTATTTTCAATCGTTTGCTCATTCATGCAGGTGAAATAAATAAATATGGTAATGCTCGATGATCCATGGCAATATGGTACAAAGAATAGATGGTAATAGACTCCAGATTCAATGTAAGCTTTGTGGAAAAAGCTGGAGGAGGTATCACACGATTAAAGGAGCATCTGCTCATGTAAAGGGAGAGACAAGAGGTGTCCCAGGTGAGAGGTAAAAGAAAATATCGAGCTAGTTTACAAGCGCAAAGGAAAGAAAAAAGTCAAGCCGATCGTGATAGGAAATGTATGAGAGAATCAGAGGCCGATCAGGAGTTTACATCAGTGCAATTCGAGGATGATGAGGATGAGCAGATAGCGAGAGCTATGAGAGAGAGTGTCAGGGAAGCACAACAATGTAGAGATCAGAAGAAGCCGATTATCGGTTTGGCCTGTGTTGAGGGTCCATCCATGCCTGCTTCTGGGTGGTGGATCTAGTCATAGGCCACATGTTGTTGATGTTGATGAGGATGTTAGTTGCGAGGGTCAAGATCTGGGAGGGATTATAGCCGTCTACTAGAGGTCAGATTACTTCTATGGATCCATTCATGTATCGTGACCGAAAGCTCCAAACAAACCAAATTGAGTGCAATCTCACTTGCAAAAATGGGGAAGAAGCTTGGAAAATCCATTGCCAAGTTTTTTATATACAACCACATTCCGAGCCAAGTAGCAGACTCGTCGTACTTCAAAAGCATGATTGATACAAGTGCAGAAGTTGGTCCAAGTGTTAAAAAGCCTTCTCCATATGAGATATTTGGGCCCTTACTAACAAATGAGTACGATGAGATAATTGCCTATGTACAGAGCTTTGAGGATGTATGGGATGAGAGAGGTTGCACAATTATGTGCGATGGATGGACTGGTCCCACAAAGAAGAGTTTGATAAACTTTTTGGTTTACTGATGATCTTGGGGACGGATATTTTGAAATCAATTGATGCTTCGAACACGTAAAGGCTCGACTACCTCTTTAAACTAATGGATATGGTAGTTCATGGCGGCGGGTTGTGCAGGTGGTAACAGACAATGTGGCAAACTACAAAGCCGCTGGATTAAAACTAATGGCGAAGAGACGTCACCTGTACTGGACCCCGTGTGCCGCACATTGCGTGGACCTCATTCTTGAGGATTTAGGAAAGAGAAGCAAGGCACAGGCAACTATTCAGAAGGGAAGAACGATTACTTCCTACCTGTACAACAGTGACAAGCTGGTCAATTTAATGAGAGCCTTCACGAACAATGAGTTGCTCCGACCTGCGATTACACGTTTTGCAACACAGTTCTTAGCCCTACAGAGTTTGGCTAGATATAGGTGTGAGCTGAAAAGCATGGTGTCGTCGGAAGAATGGAATCAACATGAAATAGGACTCCCACGAGCGAAGAGACTAGCTTGCACTGAAGTTGCTGACGACCGATCTACAAGACGCAGCTTTTGGGGCGTCGACCACCTGATCGCCGTCACTACCCCGTTGGTGCAAGTGTTGAGATTGGTTGATGGTGATGACAAACCAACGATGGGGTACATTTATGAGTCAATGGATAAGGCAAAATTGGCTATAAAAACCAAATGCCCTACAAAATATAAACGATACTGGGCGATTATCGACAAGAGATGGGATGCACAATTTCACCAGTACTTGCATGCAGCAGGTATAACATGTTGCACAATTATGTAGTGATTTTTATTTATTTATTCATTATTTTCATATACTGATGAAATTGCTCATATTTGATGTGTAGCACACTACTTGAATCCAGCCTTCCAGTATATGCGACGCTTCGAGCTGAGCGACACTGATGAAGTGTATACCGGTTTGCTCAATGTAATCCAAAGAATACTCCCTGAGTTGGCGGACCAAGGCCAAGCCATAAGAGATGCGAGTGATTATAGTATCATACCTTATAAGTAATAAGTCAAATATCATGTGATATTATCATCTATTTATTGATATGTGCCTTACTGTGTTTCATCTTTATAGATTGACATGTTTCGCAAGAGACATGGATCATTTGGGACCCCGTTGGCGCAATCCCAAATTAAACACGACAAACCCGCTGATTGGTGGATGCATTATGGAGGTGATGGTCCGATATTGAGGCGGGTAGCAATGAGGGTATTGTCGCAAACGTGTTCCTCGTCCAACTGTGAGCGGAATTGGAGCACTTTCTCTCTCATTCATACTAAGACAAGGAATAGACTAACTATGGACCGATTAGAAAAGTTAGTCTACTGCCACTACAACATGCGATTAAGGGTCAGGAATATACAGAGGACCAACCGTGGTAAGCAATTACATGAAGTCTTAGATCTTCAATTATATGAAGTCTTACTTACATATTATACTAATTCATCTATCATATTCTACCTTGCAGACGGTGATTATTTTGATCCCATCTAATTGGATTATATATTCAAGGAGGATGACCCTTTGAATGAATGGATCGAAGAGAGAGAAGAGTCAGTCTTGGATAGTGAGAGCACTGAATGGCTGGACAATGCTGAAAGAGTAGCGGAGCAGCAGGCTTCCCAACCACCGAGGCGGAAAAGAAGATTGAATCGTCATTCAGTGGTTGGATCTGATGACGAAACGCAGCCCGGTAGTGATGATGGGAGTGGTGAGGATGATGGTGGAGGGCATGATGGTGGAGGGGACGTTGGCACTAGTGGTGGAGGGGAGGAAGCTGGTACCTCTGATCCTTATAGAGATATGGCGGCATGGGACGATGACTCGACGCCGTTAACACAGTTCGACACTCCTACATTTAGAATGGGAGGGGTTGAAGGAAGAGGAGCGTCGGGATCATATCAAACACCACCACCACCACCACCACAAGATGATACGGATATGGGTTATATGACTTCTAGCTTCGGGGGATTCAGTTTGCAAAATACCGAAGATTCAGCAACTAGTAACCCATACTACCAGCCACAACAAGCTTACCCGGTGCCATATGACTTGTCGATTTTTTGGAGGACCGGCCTTTCATTACTACTCGAGCCATATTCGCTACCTCGGTTTCGAAGAGGACACATATAATCATGGGTATCAATATGGGCAACATTATAGGCAAAGTAGGAAGCTCGCGCACCGATGATGACGATGATCATGAGGGCCAAGAACCACCACGAAATTCAATGTGGCTCTAAAGTAAGTTTTTCATGTACAATTAAATTTATTTTTATCAACATAGCTATTATTTTTGACAATATATAATTTATTTTTGTCAATATACATTGTAATCTACTCTATGCGTGACTGCGTGTCTGCGTGTCTGCGTCGATCAAATTATGAAATATTGTTAATAAAATAGGCATGTGATCAGCTGGTCGAACATAATGTTAGAAGATCTATTACATTAAGTCAAAAATGTGATCTTAAGACAAAAATAAGTTACAAAATAGGTATGTAACTTGGGTTAAGTTACAAAATAGGCATCTTACTTATATATTCATCTAAATAATGCATCAAATAAGTCAAAAATAAAAGCAAAAATAGTTGAAATAAATACAAATAAATAAATATAATTTTTCAGATTTTTTGGGATTTTTTGGGATTTTTTTGGGAATTTTTTTTCAAAATACCGGTTTTTTGAATGTATCAAACCGATACATTCAATGTATCAATGTATCGGACGATACCCGGTACGTATCGTCCTGGAGGTCAGGACGATACATACCGGAAATCCAGTATTTTGACCCTTGGTTCTTCTAGATACGAATGTGGTAATTGCAATGAAAAACAATAATAAAATAATAATAATAATAATTTAATATAAAAAATCAGTAAGGAAGTAGCTGCTTTTAAGCTTTTATGAAGTCTTTTTTTTTATCAGTACTTTTACAAAGTCTTCACTTTCTACCAATAAGCTCTTTATCTTTCGTGGGCCAAGTAGCTAGAGTGATTCCAAAATTGTATGGAAATGTAATCTCAAACTCTGAAGCCATAATTTATTTTTTTGTTGAACTGGTAAAAGTGGAAATATATTAAAAAGAAAAGGATTAAACCAAAATTAAGAAAGATGCCTAGAATAGACAGCCCGAACCAGGGCTAGACACACAGGACCATGACACCAGGACAGCAAAAGCAAAAAACAAATGATAAAAAGTCAAAGCCCCGGGGTCTAGGAAAGGAAAGAAAGAGCCCCCAAGAACATTACCGCAGCTCCCCTATACATCCCAGAGACCCTCAAACGTATGATCAGAAGCCAGTGCCAAACGTTTATCTGCCCCTGCCCATGAAAAAAAAACTCTTTGGAAAACTTCACCACCATAGGAAGTGCCCCATTCATTGTGTTCCCGATATATAGCTCACATGACAGCCATTTGAGAGACATCCCAAAATAATATACGGTTCCCATGAAACTTAAACCAACAAACCCCCAACACCCCCTTCTTCCTCGAGAGGGGAAAAAAAAAATCACATGGCATGAATACCTCAGCACATGATCTCAGAAAACACCACACCACCTCAAAATCCGAGAGGATCACCCTTAAAACAGTCTTGGCAGGTAAATAGTGAATGAGAATGTGATTGTCACTTTCTATGTCATTCGAGCACATACCACATTCATTATGAATTTCCTTCTCTTAATTAACTAATCAGTCATGAAAATTTCACCCTAGGACAGTCCAACTAGAGAACAATTTTCTAGGAGAGCCACTCCTTTTCCATATCAAGATCCAACTCTATACAATAAGCAGCCGAGCCGACATCCAATAAAATGGTAGTACTATTTAACGGTAAAGAACCCCTTCTTCTCAAATGTCCATATTCTTTGAAGAAGGTTGTTATAGCCCTCAAGTAAAAGGTTTGGTATGCATAACGATACCAACCCCCACCCCCCCCCCCCAAAATCCATCACCAACCAAATTGTTGTTAGTATAGGATTTTGTGTAACATGTATAGACTTTTTACAAGATCATATAGCAATGGTACGATGGTGTTTCCCCCTCCTTAGCAAGGGTATACTTGTTATATACATTATTGTGACTAAGAAAGGGCTAATCTCTATCCTCACTTAAGCCTTCTCATCTATTCTTTCTTCTTCATATTCTAAACCTAACCCGTATACCATCTATCAAACCCAAATTCCACCATATCTACAAACCCAATACCTAACCCTAACACCAACTTGGTATCAGAGCCCCTTCCTTGGGGCTGTACCTTGTTGGTTAGGTTCAAAACCCCTACCAACTCTTAAAGAAAAAACTTGACAATAACAAATGACCTGGAGATGCTCATCTTAAACTGGATGAACCAGCCAGTTCGAAAAAAAAAACTGGCTAGTCAGGTGGTTCAGTCTGGTTTGGGTGGTCCTCTCTAGTCAAACTAGACCAGACCTTCCAGTTCTGCTTAAAGCATGTTGAATTGCCCGGTCCAGACTGCTTTTTAAAACAATGCTCTACATCAAGAAATACTCTTCTAAACATAACCCATTAAATGTCAAAAGTTAAAACCTATTATTGTTATCTTTATAATCTTTAATCAATTCCGGCTACCTCTGAAGATCATATTACTTCTTTTCCTCGCTAATATTAGTATCAAATGATAGAATTCCACAGGAAAATTGAATTGGGTGACGTGGAGTGGAGAAATACCTTCGCTAATATAAGAAGTCCAACTGGCCTAACTCAACATCACAAAACCGGCTTGTAAGGTGAGGAGTGCTCAGATTATATATAGCCCAAGACCTTCAAGCCCACAGGCAATGTGGGACTATTCTAACAGCAAACAACACCAAAGAATACAGAAGCCTATTGTCACGGGGTTACACTTCCAGCAGTGTCAGTCCGTGCGGCACCTAATGCCCAATGAGCTAAATCAGCCTATCTCTGATACCAACTGTCGCGGGGGCGTCCTTCGACGCGCCATCAACCCACGCGGTGCTTCGCTACCGCATGCAACGAAGCCAACCAATCTCTTTCATCAGCTCTGATACCACCTGCCTAGAGGACGGGAACTCCCCCTCGTGGTTACCTCTGTTTCGCGGCCTACCATCTGATGTATCGTGCCTTACGACACACCCAATTGCACCATTGTTCCATACTTGGCCTACTCAAGCTTCACCCTGTGCACTGCACTAGTACCTCGCTTCGCAACAGTATTGACATGCAGCTTCCCATGCCATCATTTCTTGCTCGCATACCGAACCAAGCCCACAGTCATGTGCCTACCTCATCCTGCCATGCTCAACGGAGTCCCACGTAGCCCTCATGCTGTCGTGCTCTACTGAGTCCCACGCAGCGCTCGTGAAGTTGCCCAACCGTATGCACCGCTACGCATAGTCCGGGATCATACTTTAACCTCACCTTGAGTGGCACACGGCATCGCTGCGTCGACATCCTAGGCCCACCCTTTCAGGCTTAGGAAACACTTGCGCCCCCTCTAGCAACGCAAGGCCCCGTGTGGGTGGAAGGCAACTCTCAAACTCCTCTTCCACATAGATGATCTAAACACCATCTATGGGTAAACAACCAAAGGACCTCAAACACGCCAGTTTGACATACCCTCATGGCACACGTCCTCTGCCGGTTGCACACAGTGTCAAGTCCCAACCAACACGCCCGTGACGCCCTGCATCGTCTTCCCCTTGCGACCATGTCGCGTCCTCGCAGCACGACGACGTCGCGAGGCCCTCCTGGCACCACATGTCGTGTTGTCCCGACACCAAGATGTCGCTTGTCCTGCCAACACCACATCGTGTGCCCCAGGCACCATGCTGCAAGCTCGAGTATTGACCCCGTCACATCCTGCACCACTCCATAATGCCAACGTCCACGTTGACGCATTATCACAATGAACTGACCCCGTCAACTCCTCCCAACCTGTTAGCATCTCATATCTAGTCCCGAGGTTTGACACCTCCCCACTAGCTCACTTCCAATCTAGTCCTTAGGTCCACACCATCCCACTAGCTCCCCAACGTCACTCTTGCCAGGTTAACCTGGTTTTGCAATCAAAAGGCCCTCACCTGTTAGCTAGCTCCGGGATGTCGCTTGCCCTCTTGGCACCACATCGCGTGCCCTGCTGACACTAAACATCTCATTAGTATCATCCCTCCGGATGGTCACACTTCCAAAGAACTTGGCTACAAATGTCGGGGTAAGCACCTAACGTCCGATGCGGTAAGTCAACCTATCTCTGATACTAACTGTTGCGGGGGCGTCCTTCGACGCACCATCAACCCATGCGGTGCTTCCCTACCGCATGCAACGAATCCAACCAATCTCTTTCATCAGCTCTGATACCACCCACTTAGAGGACGAGAACTCCCCCTCGCGGTTACCTCTGTTTCACGGCCTACCGTCCAATGTATCGTGCCCCTTACGACACACTCAACTGCACCATTGTTCCATACTTGGCCTGCTCAAGCTTCACCCTGTGTACTGCACTAGTACCTCGCTTCGCAACAGTATTGGCATGCAGTTCCTCATGCCATCATGTCTTGCTCGCATACCGAACCAAGCCCACAGTCGTGTGCCTACCTCATGTTGTCGTGCTCAACGGAGTCCCACGCAGCCCTCATGTTGTCGTACTCTACTGAGTCTCACGCAGTGCTCGTAAAGTTGTCCAACCGTATACACCGCGACACGTAATCCCAGGTCATACTTCAACCTCACCTTGGGTGCCACACGGCATCGCTGCGTCGACGTCCTAAGCCCACCATTTCAGGCCTAGGAGACACTTGCGCCCCCTCTAGCAACGCAAAGCCCCTCTCCAGCTCCTCTCTCACATAGATAGTCCAAACACCATCTATGGGTAAACAACCAAAGGACCTCAAATATGCCGGTTTGACATACCCCCATGGCACACGTCCTCTGCCTGTGGCACACAGTGTCAAGTCCCAACCAACCCGCCCGGGACGCCCCGTATCGTCTTCCCTTGCAACCATGTCGCGTCCTCGCAGCACGACCACGTTCCGAGGCCCTCCTGGCCCATGTCGTGTGCCCTCCCGGCACCACATGTCGTGCCGTCCCGGCACCAAGATGTCGTGTACCCTGCCGGTACCACATCGTGTGCCACAGGCACCAAGATGTCGCGTACTCATCTAACGCCACATCGTGTGCCCCAACCACCATGCTGCAAGCTCGAGTATTGACCCCATCACACCATGCCGAATGGTTCACAAAGTTATTAGAAAACCAATTCAATCTCACTTCCAATACAAGAAAAAGGAAGTGTCATCAAATCATTCTAGCTAAAGATAATGTATAGGAAACAATTTAGGGCTTTCATTTAGCTAATTGTGTCAATGAACAACAACCTAATTTCAATACCTGACAAACTATTGCGATAACTATTTAATCAAGTATAAATGGTGCAGAGAAAGTGATTAATAATATATCATAAAAAATTAAAAAATAAAAATAATAATTAATCAACTGATAGTTGAAGATAACTACCTATGATGGTGCCATGAACAACAGTGCCGTTTTTCAGCTCAATCGATACCGTCTCGTTGTTCAACTTCATCAAAAACCTATTTTCAAGGTCCATGACACATTTAATAATTAATATAATACAGAAAACTAATTTAAAATTAAAATAAAAGGAAATATTACATATCATTTATATACATAGAGAATATTAATTTAAAAAATAAGGGAAATATTACCTGACGAGCTTCATATTTAGAGAGAGAGAGTAGGGTTCGCAAACGAAACCAATGAAGAAGCGGGAGCGCGACAGCAGAAAACCTCTTTTAAAGAGTAGTTTTCTGAGCTGTGACCATTTGATGGCATGATGTCCATGATCTAAGCCGTCCAATCTTTAGACCAAGTACCGGATAGTTGGATGGTCGGATACTCGGATGGTCGAATGGTCGGGTCGGGGCTCTATAATGTATTCATTCCGACGCCCATATGGCAAAAAAAAAAAACAATGTAAGTCGTTTTAAGTGGCAGAATCACGTGAAAATTTGACTTTCACGGATATTGATGCTTGAGTAAGTAAATTTTAAGCCTTGAGTTCTTCAAAATATACTTTCATGGACTTTTTGGGCAAGAGGATCTGGTAAAGAGGGCCCTCAGTGGATTGGGTCGGGTTGAGCCTTAAACTGGATGATTACCAATCAAGTTTAATGAACCGGCCCACGGGAGTGCCTCATATTTCATGCGCTGAACATTGTGAAGCCACAACCCTTTTATTGGGGGTTAATCTGGCTTTGGATCTATTGTTCTTTTCAGTTGATTCCAAGAACATCATTAGCAGTGCCAATGATACAAATGAGGATTTATCTATAATTGGCGGGATTATTGCTGAGATAAAGGAGCTTGCAGAGGGCTTTACTTTTTGGCTTGATTCTGACTGTTTTAGAGAAGCTAGTCACATGGCTGAAGCACTGACAAAATTTGTTTTAAATTCATCTTATGATTGTATCTGGATGGAAGAAACTCCCCAGCAATTTGCAGATCTTGTATCTTCTGATGGTTGAAATTACAATATTTCCTATCAAATAAAGTTATATACCCGCCCACACCTGCCCTGATAGCCAATTGAGCTCAGCTTACATAACTTATCCTATCCCTTTCATTTTTTTCTCTAAAAAACAATACGCCATTTTAGGACTTCCCATACAAACCCTTTGGAGCCCTAATATTTGTTGAAGTCTGTCTTTTGAATAAAAGCTTCTTCATAAGCTTCATAATCATATAATGCTTATGATGCCTCAATATTTCTTCTCTTAATAATCAAATGGAACGCTTAATCCTGATGACCCCTAATCCTCAGCCACACTCATTGTTGGATCTGAACCATCCAATTAATGCATTCTAAATGAGTGTACTATGGTTTGAAGGTTAAGGGTCGTCACCAAATTCACCAATGGAACTTTTTTATTTGAATATCAAAAGATTTATGGTATAAAAGATTGGGATGGAAAAATATTTCTGTAGCGTGAGTCTCAGCGAAGGATCAAAATTTCGGGTTAAATTTTGTTTTCGGCCATGACCGAAACTGAAATCCGAAATTTTGGATCCCATACAAAAATCTTGAAATTTCGATCATTTCGGCCGAAATTTTGATCCTTGGTCTCAGCGGTCAAATGCTTTTATAATAAAACCGTTATGAAGTAAATCTCAAAATAATTTTAGCCGCTTATTTAAAGGCATAGATTGGTTTGGAACAAAGATGGAGACGTTTTTCCCTTCCATTCTTTTACACCATTGATCTCTTGATCATGGTTTTCAAACCACACGATACAGTTCTTGAAGTAATGGTGAGGCCCGTAACCCAAAATGTGGCCCATGAACCAAGGACAATTGTTGGCTCAGTCAATGGGTGGGGCTTTAGTTTGAGCCAGGCACATTTTCAGGCAAGTTTGGGCTTAAATAGATAGTCCGAGGCTGAAAGGACGAGGGCCCAACCTGGCCTGATGTTCTATTTGGATCAAGTCCTGGCCTATTTTTAGGTGAAAAATAATCGGGGTGGCCATAACTTGGCACGAACTCAGCTTGGTCCGACTAAGCCCAACTAAATTAAGGGAAAAGGCCAAACAAGCCCAAACTCGGCCTGGCCCGATTGTGCTTCAGGTCAACCTTGGACTTAAATAAAAGCCTGAGACCGAAAGGACTCAGGTTGAACTGGGCCAAATTGCCTATACTCGCAATTTTTGAGCTTATTCTTTAGCGATGAAAACACTACAAAAAATAAGACTATTAGCGGCAGTTTTTTTAATAAAAGACTGTTACTATTAGTCATGTCGCTACCAAAAACTGCCGCTATTAGCTCTGTCGCTATCAAAAATTGTCTTAACAGCAAGTGCCACTGAAACACTTTATTTTTGTAGTGAAATAATCAAGTTGACCAGAAGCGCGACCCAATCCTTGCCCGCTGACAACACTAAGGTTGTGTTTGGGTTAGCTCTTATAAGAGCAGAAGCAGCTTTTTACCTGTTCTATGTTAGAGCAGATAAAATCTCCTCTGACAAAGAGCAGACAGAGAGCAATTTTATTACTTAAAACAGTTCTCCGCAAGAGCAAATAGGGTGAGGAGATATTTACCAAATATAAAAATAATTTTTTGTCGGAGCCAAAGAACAAAAAAGCAACTTTTTGCCTTAAAAGAGTTAACCCAAACGCACCCTAAGAGATAAAATATACTTACAAAGAGCCAACGACTCATTACATGCATGAGCTACATTTATTGTCAGCTATGCAGCAGGCGTTACTCGATACTACACTCACAAATATTAAAATGCATAAAAATCCGTGATCACACTTAAAGTTAAAGTTAGAGCATCTAAATATCGATGCCAAATCCACATAACGCAATACTCTATTTCATGTGGAATAGGGTACCAAAGCATCGGCAGGTAATATTAGTTATTGGGCCGTCCAGGCTTCAAATTTAAATATATCATGTTTTATATAAAAGATGTGACCTTTTGCTCATTTAATATAATAATTTACAGCCAAAGCGATTATTTTTGACATTCTCCTCTACTCAAAATGTGATAAAATTTTATAATCAATATTATCATGCCATTTTCCAATATCTATTTTTTACAACTTCCTATTGGAGATGCTCTTAGTCTACACATTTATATGACATGCACAGATATCCTTTGTACGAAAGTCAGTGTCAGTCATGCAGTCACTCATATGTGTGGAATGCTTTATTGCACATAATGGGTGTGTGACATGCACATATATCCTTTGTATGAAAGTCCGTACCCACTACGTCAAATATGTTTATAAAAGACAGAAAATAAGACTTGATTTTTTCGTCCTAAAATAAGCCGGTCAATAACAGTCTTCAATTTAGCAATAAGACTGTCACCTTCTAATCGCTGGCACGAAAATTAAGGACGGTAAGCAAGACTCTATAACTCGTCTTATTATCACGATGGGTATATACCCATCTAAACAAACATCGTACCTTTCATTAAGTTCAAACCCGTCTCTTGTTGTATCCCTCTCTCTCTCATGCTGACTCTAAAACAAAAAACCCTAGCTATCTACCTACCTACCTCCTCGCCCGCTATTTGGGAAAACCCTCTATTCGACAGAAAAATCGAGAACCCTGTCGGATAATTTTTATTAAAAGAGCAACCTTTTGTTATGCAAATAAATTTAGGGTTTTTATGCACGAAATAGAAATGTAGGATTCGATCAAAGATCATCTGAACGGTGGTGATCATGCCGTATCTGGTGCTTGATCGCCTTTTCATCGGCGCCATTAAAAACGCTGAGATCCTGTAACAAAACAATCCAGGGGAGATCATGCATATACTATCGCTTCTCAGCTCAGCGTCGATCTCTTGTTTCTCTGATTGGCGGTCGAGCTTCTCGGTCCCCACACAGGAAATTCGCAAGGTTTTCACTGGTGGATCCGGCAGTCCTTTGTGCTTCGACGATGAAGTCGACGAGTTGAAGAAGGCCATGGGTTCATTGGATAAGCTTCTATACAATCTAGAACTGGCGGAGCCAAATTTAAAGCTGGTCAGAATGGGGGCCCCGTTGAGAGATATGGAGAGTGAAAATTTGTTGGATTATCTCGACGTTTGTTTAGATTTCATCGAGAGGGGTCAGTTTTGGTGCATTGCTTCGCTGGGGTTTCAAGAAGGTATTGTTTTTTTATTAGATTCTTGTAGATTTTTAGGTTTTCAATTCGGGTACATTAATGTTACTGGAGTTGATAGTTGTATCAGATTGCATACTTCTCTGATCTATCGTCGTTGGTAAGACTACAGAATAGGATTGCCAGATATTTATCCCTTTTTGAATATTTGATTAACAGATTTGTGTTTTTTTCCAGTATCATTTCTATTGGTTATATATTTGGATGATGGCTTTTGATAGGTTGGGGCTTTTGTTTAATTCTCATGTATCTCTGGAGTTTTGCAATTTATTATTTCAGACACTTTTACGGAGTTTTGCAAAGGAGAATAAACAACACAAAAAGGAAACAGGGACATCTACACGAACACCCAAATAAGGTGGATTTTGTTGATTTTCGAAGATTGTGAATTAGGGCTTTTTTAGTTGGACTGGATGGGGATTTTTGGCAATGGAAGTAGATGTTAAAGCCCAATAATTAGTAACCATAAAAAAGATTAAATTTCAATGATAGTTAAGAAATGCCAGGAGATGTTAAAACAGAGTAATTAGTAGCCATAATAAAGATCATCTAACTTTATACAGTTTACAATCAATGCGGTACCCGTACCACAAATTTCCTACATTAACGGTGATGGCATGCTAGAACATATTAGGGATAATGGCAGTTTGCCTAGCGGTATGAGTAAGCTTTTGGGAGGAAAAGGTGTCAAAGCTTTTGGTCTGACAACCCATCTCTATATATAAATGATGCACCAGAGCATCCCATATTGATTTTTTAAGGATATGATGCAAATTATTTATAAATAATAAAAGAAAAAAGAAAAAGAAACATATATCAAATATAATAATTATAATTTACAATATTCATGAGTATCTAATGCTACCCTTGAAGTTGGTCTGACAATATTAGTCGTGCACCACTAGCATAATATTATGGATATCCATCCATCAAAACTATTTTACTAAGTAAAAACATCAGTCTCCACTAGTATCACAACTGTTTGGCAATGTCTTCTTTCAAACCTCCCTTTTACTCTTTGATTCTTCCATTTTTGGCACGCACAAGTGCGCACACCCACACGCACAAACTCACTCCTCTAACCATTTGATTCTTCCTATAAATCCTTCTAACTGCAGATGAATCATGGAATCCATGGTTAGAGTCTGTGTGTGTACTTCTGCCTATTGTGGGCCTAGTATTTTCGGCAATTGCAATGGCAGTTTTATCTCTTATGTTCAAAAAAACAAGTTTGTCTAGATTCAATGGGGACCTAATCTCATAAATTTATTTTAGCACTAGGATTCGGCTCACAATATGGTCTCTAATTAGTGTAATATGGTATGTCATGCAGCCCCCTCCAAATACAAATGACATGCATGTGGATACATGAAATATGAAAAAGTGCATGCATATGCGGGTATAACTATTTTATATATATATATATATATATATATATATATATATATATATATATATATATATATATATATTGGATCACAGATATATGAAGAAATAGAATGTCAATATATTTGTATGTATGTAGATGTACATAACAGGATATTATGAAGGAGATGCTATTATTTATATCTAATGAATTAGTCCTAATGGTTTCCAATTGTGCTAGTTGAAGAGAGTTACTTCGGGAGGACCATAAGGTAGAGTGAAATGAATATGGGTCATTATCTAAATTCTAATAGAATGCAACAGGATCTAGTACCAGCTGGCGATCAGAATGTAAAGGGATAGAACTTATAAATGGTCCCAAAAAACATGTAAAGGGATAGAATGTAAATGAATTTGGTTACTAACTTACAATTCTCTATTAATGCTGATTCAGGATAATTGAAATACAAGAGAACTTTGAATTCTCATCAAATGTCTTATACTTGATGAAACTTAAAAGTCAATTTCTTTCATTTCGTACATAACTCAATAAATTTCTTTCAGTTACCCCTGAATGGAAGATAAACCGAATTGGGGAAAAAAAAGAACAAATTGCTTTTGTACATGAACGTAAGTGCTTATCCATTTTCTTTCACATTCAGTGATGGATGCAGAGTAATTATCGTGGAGATAGTATTGGGTGGAGGTCCTCACTGGTCATCTCTAGCTTTTAAGAGAACCGGTCTTACAAAGCTGTTTCCTTGATTTTCTATGCTATTATGGATTTTTCTTGTATTTTTTTAAAGAATATGAGTGGATGTTTCCATAGGATTTTGACTGATGCTCTTTATCCTTCTTTTAATAGAAAAGTGTTATATATATATATATATATATATATATATATATATATATATAAGGTGTTATCTATGCCATCAAGAATTTGAGTCAGTAACTCATCTTTTTAAAGATTGTGATTTTGTTGGGGGTATTTAAATTCAAATGGGTTCATGGCCTCTTTCATAAAAAGACCCTTTTGCTTCTTATTCCCTTACTCTTGTTCTTCGTTGTGTATTTTTTTCATGGGTTTTTGGTATTGCAGGTACGACAGTGGATTCTGGAAGTAAAGCTCTAGGTTTGCAGGTGTGGATCAGAGCAGCAAACTCTCTGTTTGGTCCGACCAGCAGGTCTTATTATTGATCTGTTAATTTTTAGTTTGAAATTCAGTAAATTTCTTATGGAAAAGTGAATAGTTTTTATTGATTTGTTAAATTTTTTTCTGAAAATGAGAGTGACCTTTATATTTACAGACTACTTTATACCAGGGATGACTGGTTATGATATGCTAAAGAAAATAATGGTACTTAATTTGAACTAAAAGCTTGCTTTTTTATGAGTTTTTTCAAGCAATTAGGAATCATCATCTCTTTAAGAAAACCCACAAAATCATCATGTCTTATTCACAGGTGTACAGAGATTAGAAACAGTTGCCATGGGCGATGTGATGGGTGGGCATTTGCTAATATAAAACTTCTTAAGCTAAGATAAGCAGTTGACATGAGTGTATTGTTATTCACATATGATAAACTGGATACTGTGCACTTCCTTTCATCATCATTTCTTGGATATATTGATATCTGTCATAACGCCCATATTGGATCAAGTTCATTTTGTTAAATCTATATTGATATCTGTCATAATTCCCATCTAGTGGAGGATCAAGCAGAACTTGCAGAGTAATGTACTGTACCTTTGTGTTTGTTTTTCTACATGTCAAAATTATCAAAGCAAATATCTTAGTTGATGGCAAGTTTTGGTAACTAAAATCCCCGCAGCCTTTTTTTATTTCCTATCTTATACTTAACTTGAATGCGTAAACTAATTCTCTGATTTATGATCTCAAGATGAAATTCTTGAGGACAAACTGAGAAAGGTTGAAGATCAATACCAAGATGACAAGCTTTAGAATCCCTTTGTTGGCTCTTCTGTTATATTTATGTTGTTGGGTGGTATTATAAGTTAAATGTTCAAATTGTGGGTACTATTTCGTAGCCAGGTAGTATTATAAGTTAATGTATTATTTTTTCTTCTTCTTACCAATCTACTCACACAATTCAATCTGAGAATGATCCAAATAATACAATTGTGGGTACTTTTTCTTATATTGCATATCCATGATGTACATGCATTTAATTTAGGAATTTTCTAGTTGATTCAAATCCACATGGCTTATATTATTATTGTGTTGGTATTCGATAGGGATAGAGCTACTTGGACTCTGTAAACGGGAATTTGACCTTGGAGGCATCTAAATCGTATGGTACGAATGTTGGGGGAATATGAATTTTTTAATCTTCATAGTTAAAATAATCAATCTTGCTATAATGGTTGCTGCGACACATTTCATGGTTGGATGGTGCTACATCATGAGATGGATGGAGTTGCACTTGAGAGACAACCCTACTCTACTAAAACAATAACTTTATCAGAGCTTGTTCAGGAACTCCACCAACAATCTGATAGCAACAATTAAGCTTTGTAAGGTTAACCACTCCACCAATAAGCTGATAGAGAGAAGCTCTGCAATGATCTTTTTGGGCTCATGTATAGGGAAGAGATCAGTGGCATAACCTTGATATTGGCGTGAGGCTAACCCATCCAACAAACTCAAAGGGACCTGTGCTCTAATCACGATGATTACAACCAAAGCTTGTTGATGTTTGCGCCGTTCAAGGATTGTTTTGTGGAGTAAAGAAGGAAATGCATACGAGAGGGATTGAAGGCCTTTTAAAATGGTGTTGCTTTAGAAATTCTAGGTCTTTCTATGTGATTTGTAATATGTAGCTTATATTAAATAAATTCAGCTTTCAACTTCATGAACTTGCAATATGCCACTTGTATTTAATATATTTAACTTTGCTTCGAATTTTGTTCAAGATGTAGCTTCTGTTGTAGTGTAAATTTGTGGTTTTAGTTCAAAATATTTATTATACTCATTTGTGATTTTCTGTTAGTTAAGCAGGGTAAATTTTTGTTGGATAAGCAGGGTAAATTTGTTGTTTTACTATGAAGTATTTTTTTATGTCTATTTGCAATATTTTGATGATGAGTAGGGTATTCTAGGGTATAGATCCTTCTCAGAATTATAAATATTTTTTTTATTACGATTTTTAAAAAATGACTGCTTAAGACCGTCTTATTGCGATCAATATTCAAATAGGACAGTTCATAAAGGACTGTCCGATATAAAAAATAGGACAGCTCACGACCGTCTTTAATAGAGCGTTCGATAAAGGATGGTTTTCAATCGTCCTTTAGTTTCTTTTTTTAAAATTATTAAATAGTCGGTGACCGTCTTTTATTGGTTATTATGAGACGGCTTTAGACCGTCTTATATTAGGATTGTGGAAAACAGTCATTTCCTACCGTCTTATTTATGGAATATAAGACGGTTTAGGGATGTCTTATATATTTAAGACGCCAATAAAAAGAATGGACGTGAGGACGGTTTTAAGCCGTCTTTTTTAAAAAATAAGATGACTTTGGACCGTCCTTTTTCGACTATTTTGACGTAGTGACCAGTCATGCAGTCACCATATGTGTGAAATGCTTTATTGCACATGAGGGGTGGACAGAACTCAAGTTCAAATGCGAACACTACTGCCATTGTGAAGTGTCACCTTATGTGAGTTCTGCAATGAGCCGTTGGCTCATTCAGATAGACGGTTCATAAACTTAATAACCTCACGAGGTCCATCCCAAGAACAACTAAAAAAGAGCATGCAAATGACTAAAAATGCCAGATATAGACAAATATCCCCTGGTTTGCTACTCTGTTACGTAGTAGGGGAAGAGTTACCATGAGAACATAGGATAACAATGTAAGTGAGTTGGGTCTCATCGAATGCCAATTCACCTGAAGAGAATTGATCCGGACCGCCAAATTGTAGTCCTCGATATAGATTGACCACATCCTGAAAACCCACATCGATCAAATGACCCTAACCGTGTGATCATATTTTTTTAATAATCCACGTGTAATCTCTACATTATTTGACTCCTCCTTTATCTTCAATCTACGATCGAACTTCCACATGTACAGATCAAACGATCAAACTCATGCAGCCGTCCATCTTGAATCACACTATACAAACGTGGCGCCTCTATGCTACAGCTCATCATGTAATTTACCATTCCGTTAAGGTTAATTATATTTGAAGAGATAAACTAAACCAAAAAAACCTGGTTACCCTTGCATAAATGAACAAATAATAGCATATATATATATATATATATATATATATATATATATATATATATAGGGAGCTAGAAGAATGAGAACAAGAAACGCGAAAAAGGAAACGGCTTCACTTCATCCAACGCATCACCACAAAAAAGGTTGAGGGAGAAAGAGAAACGCGGGCACAAATTATAAAAGGCGTGATAAGAGAGAGAGTGTCGTTGAGGCAGTTTTGCTTGGTTTCGCGTGGCGTGTGAGCAAAGCTCAATCATCTCATTCAACAGCAAAAACACACCACCGCAACCACAACAACCAAAGGTAAAACTTTATATTAAGAAAGAGAAAATCATTGCTTTTTTGTCTCTTTTCTTCTTTACATTATAAATTCGATCAATATTTTCTTGTTTCGATGATTTGCGTTCTGAATTGTTTTTTAATTTCCGTTTAATTACTGATTTTTTTTTACAGATTTTCTTTTGCTGTTTTGCATTTCAATTTTTTTGGTTTGGAATTTTGGATCTACGTTCTCAGCTCTTATTATGCTGGAATCGTTATGTTTACAAAATAATTCTCGGAAAAATAGATTGTTTCTTTTCAGATTCTGATCTGATTCGAAAACTTTTGCATGCATAGCAGATGCTCCATTGATTTCCTTCTCTATTCAGCTTTTGTTGTTTTCAACCGTTTTGAGTTCTTCTCTCTGAGTATCGATAGCCTTTTTTATTTAAAAAAAATATAAATTCAAAGAAGCCATTTTCATATGTGAAACTCTGCATTGCTCCTTCTCAACTTTTTATTGTTTTATTCTTCAGCCGATCCAACTGGGGAATCAGCCGAGTCGATTGGATCTTATATTCTTATCACCATTTCCTTTTTAACATATTTAAATTAAAGCTCCTTTTGGATCCTTCTCTTCTACAGAAAAAAAAAAAAAAAAATTACCCCGGAAATGGAGCGCGAATCCAAGAAAAGAGGAAGAGAAGTTGAAGAAGTGAAGGAATATTGGAAGAAGAGCGAGAAAAGGCAGGAATTCGATGAGGGTGATATTTTCAAAATCTCGGATACGCGTACTTTAGGAGTTTTCGAATTTCCGTGGCAGAAAGATAATCTCCTATCGGGATTGGACGATTGGTACACACGCGACGATTTTTATTCTTCTTTGATCGAAAGTTTTCCGGTACGAAATGAGCTTACCGGCGACGGATTTTCTCAGAATCCGGGGATTATCCAATTACCCAAAGAGAAGTGGGAAGACGAATCGTGGCCGTGGGAGGTGGAAGAAACTGACGGCGGGGATTGCATTTGGAGCTGTGTATTGAGTCAGCCGCTTTCCATCGGAGCGAGTAAGTGTTCTAAATTCTAACCAAAATGATGGAACAGATTTTATGTTTAAAAATTCACGTAGAAATTGGTGGGCAACGACCCTTGGAAGTACTTAGAATTTAGCGCAAAATGGCCAACCATCCATTTATAGTGGGGCATACTTTTTTACTTCAGAGAAAAAAAAAAATTGTTAACAGTTGTTATGTTTCATTTTTGTTGAACTAACGAAAATCTCCTTGGTTCCGGTAAGAAAAATATATATATATTTGTCGAATTGACCGAAATGTACTTAATAGTTGTTGAATTAACCAAAATGACCTTCATTGGTGGTTGAGTAAAATAAAAAATGATTGTCAAATTAATTAGACTAAATTGACCTTTACACTTAGCAGAATAAAGTGATTGTTTTGGGCCTTTTGGGAATTGGCGAGATCTTGTTCGCCAGCAAAGCGTTGCTTTTGGATAAGATTGGATAAGAAAAGTTTGACTTCAAGGAAGGATCATACAGTTTCGGGTAAGGAAAGTTTGACTTCATGGACGGATATGCCCATTACTGATGTAAATATGACAGTATTTTATATTTGGCTTTATATCTTTTTAACAGGGTTAAACTAGTCATAAAGTTGGTTATGGTGCGAAGGTGACAACGGTGTGGAACCTGGAGAGCAAGTTTCTTTGGTTCTGTTTTTAGTCATTTGTTCATGTAATAGTGAATTTACTTTAAAAGCGCCGACAAATCTCCTCATTTGGACGATTCACTCGGGGATCCACACCTCAGCTTGTTTGGCACCAACGACAAACAGGTGAGACTTCCTTTCGAGGAAGGAATAATGGGAAATGGTGTTTAAATGATCTTGCATCATTTAAAAGTCTAACTTTTATCTAACACCGTTGAAGTGTTATCATTGTCTCATGTGGTACACATCTATGATAATCTATATTTTTCAAGTGGCAATTCATCGTTGGAATATGTTAGAATATGACCCAGCCAAAGGATTATATTTATAAGTGGATGTAAATCATCCGATCGGTGAACTTTAATATCAGCCATCAAAATTAAAAACAATCGTTAATATTAGAATGCCCAAATTAGATTATTAGAATCTTCCAAAAAATGTAATTTTTTGACTCATGCCCCTTCAATTGATGATATATCACTTCAACTGTATGAATTTTCAAGATCATAAGCTAATAAAAAGTGTAATGATCGTTTAAGTACCATTTGGTGCTTAAATGACACACTCAGGAGAGTTGGTCCCTTGAAGAAATCTTTGAAGGGTACGGGCGGTTGCTGCCCGAGATTCGTTCCCCATAGCCAAGGGTTTCCAACATTAAAAGTGCTGATTGCTACATATGATGGAGATCATTTTTAGTCCCAATCTTCGGCTCAATAGATCTTGAGATCATGTCTCACCTCTCTCAAACAGTCAAATGTTGAATTCACATAACACACATCACCAAAAGTGCATGTTGAATTCACATGACACACATCACCGAAAGTGCACACGTTCCAAGAAGTGGTTGGGACCGTGGTGTACCATGAGAAGGGTTCTCAGCTCAATTATAAGAATATGTATCGTAAGGAATCGACATCTAACTGTATGACAACTAGACTATAGAAGGAGATTGGAATGAAAAATAATCTCCATCGTCTGATTTTCTCCTTGACCCTGTGAAAGGCTAATTGGCCCGTCCATTCAGTCCAATTCGGCCCGATTGGGGCGACTTGAGACCACGACATTCAAGTATATATTTTAAACCGTCACATTGCCTAACCAACTAGGCCACCAATTATTCGTCTCTTTATGTTAGCTTCCCAAAGAAATCAACACATAAATAAATTAAAACCATAATGAATGAGATTCGCCTCAGAGCAGCAAATAGCGAATTTCGAACCCGAAAAGGAATCGAGCGAATTGCCTATTAAGTAACATAGGTTTGATTATGAGGCAGTCAACAGTTTTAAGGATATGTTTGAATAAAAATAAGAGAATTATAAGAAAATAAAATAATATTCTTATATTTTTCCATAAACACCTAAGTTGTAAGAAATCATAGGATTTCTTTATTTTCTTTTATTTTTCGTTGTTTGGATAACCACATTACTATTTGGGAAAACGCAGGATTAATCAAATCCTGTATTTGGATACATATACAAAAAATTGTAGACAAATAACAATATTATAAAAATGATTCACAAAAATAATTAAAAAATTATATATGTATTAAGCTTTTTTATCTCTTTATATATCATAGTGACTTGGTCTAGTTTGTCTTAGAACATATACACCCCCTAAAGCTTAGCAAATTTTTTTTTGAAAGTTTGGGTGGTCAATTGATCATCCAAGTCATAACTTGGCTCCTCTTCTGATTTTTGGGGATGTGTGTCATATCAAATCAACATTTGGCTGTCTAATAGGGGTGCAATGATCATAAAATTTATCTTGAGGAAGATTGAAAAAAAAGAAATTTTCATCGTCTGATTCAAATCAGTCAATGATTTTCGTCCGTTAAAAAATTGTGTGGTATTACTAATAAACGGGTGAGAAGAGTCATACCCTTATCTTTTTTTTCTCCACTCTTCTTATCTTTTCAAGGACTTGGCAAATTGAATGTCTAGGAGTACCCTCGAACTCTTAAATCAGAAATGAGCGTAAAAATTATATTTTGTATTCCGACCCTTAAATGGCTTCCAAACGATGAAAATTATAAAAAATATAATCCGAATCTCTGTATTTATCTTTTCCCCATATACAAACAGGCCCTAAGAGTGAAACCCTAGGCTGCGTTTGAAACATTAGGCTGCGAAGATAGAATCTCTTACTGCAAATATCAGTACCCATCCTAGAACATTAATTGAAACTTGCCTGAGTTACCCCCTAGGCATTTAAAAGCCACCTGGTAACAAAGAATCAAACTATCACTCGTCTATTCTTTTCCTGCAACCTCCCTTCACCATTCCATGGGTATGACCTACAAGGTTCATAACTACTCTTCTTATTAGACGCTTACCTAGCCAACACTTGCATCCGGCTGCACCAAAACCTTTCTAGGAGTGAACCTAACCTTGAAGAAAGTTAGATTCATTAGCCCAATTGGTATGATCCCTCCAATATGAGGGAGTAGTTTTTGGGTTCAATTCTCGTTCTTCACACTCTTTCTCACTTGTCTTTACAAGATGTGGGTTGGGTTCTGTTAGTTAACATTTACTACTATAGTTGGTGCTCCCTCATGCTGCTCGACAACTGTCATGTGTGTATGTGTACCTACTCCTCAGTTCTCAAGGATGACTCAACGTAATGGCACTAACAAAAAAATGCAATAAAATATAGCACATATATGTCGTA
Source organism: Chloranthus sessilifolius (assembly GCA_021018995.1). Taxonomy (NCBI): domain Eukaryota; kingdom Viridiplantae; phylum Streptophyta; class Magnoliopsida; order Chloranthales; family Chloranthaceae; genus Chloranthus; species Chloranthus sessilifolius. The sequence continues at coordinate 4,932,877 of JAJIZI010000016.1, read as the reverse complement.
AAACTGTACAAGGGCATTTTGTTATTCTTCATCAGGACGTACATTTATGCCCCCCTTATTCTTGCGTAATGACAAAAATGTGATTAGAGATTTCTGTCCACAGGCACAGTGGGTAGAGGGAGATGGAGAGCTGAAGGTGGCAATGCAAACGATATTTTTTTTGAAAATGCGTCGGTTTCTAGGTTTGTCATGTTTTGAGGTTGAGGGAAGAGCGAGAGAAAGAAAAGGTTAGAAAATCTCGTGACTCGAGTTGGTTGGCGCTTTTTCTAGGTTGGTCAGTTGGTCTTAATTTTTGGGCACGTGTACCAAGATTGGTGTTCGGGTCATTCCAGAAGCTTGCCTCCGAAACTTACATACTTCAGCTGGAGAGTGTTTTATAAAGGACAAATTTTATGCACACAAAGTGTAAGCGGCTGATGTGGCACGATGCAATTGGCTGCAAGTATGCGGTGCGGCTCAATTAATGCAAGTCAGTACAGCCAATCACGTCGTGCCACATCAGTCGTATGCATTTTGTCCTCAACAAATTTATCCTCCACTCATAATTTTCTATTTTAGCTTGGAGTAAACCACTGGATTGGTTGCTCCCCAAATATTGCATTGGTCAAATCATAACAACCATCCAATTAATTCGGTTCATCTGGCAATAATTCAGAAGGTTAAAATTCAAAGAAATTCTACAAAATTTTACAAATTTGGGGAAAAATCAGAGAAAAAATAAATTATAAACCCCAGATAGCAAGCTTGGAAATTACTATTTTACACAATTGCCCGTGTCTTTTTTTTGAAATTTTGAAATTACACAATTGCCCGTGTCTTGGATTTATCTAGGGTTTAACATCGAGGATATAACATTACTCATTTATAAAATATAATAAAGCTGATGATTGATTTAGTCAAGAATTAAGTACAAATTATTTGTGAATCTGGCAATTTTTTAAAGAAAACGTGATTTTTTGAAAATTTATTAATAATTGGTGATTAACTTGATACACCAAAAAATGGCTAATAATGTAGAATTTTTTTTTAAAAAGCCAGGATATTTTTTTTCACTATGATCAGCAGTGTGCTAAGAAATATTTGGTATTTGCAGACAATTAACATTATATCCTTCCATTTGAATGATCTGGATTAGGTTGTAGAGATGTAACTACTTCATGGATGAACATATTGCCATCTTTGGTGCCCTTTCTTTGCACCTAATGCATCATCATCACATCCTTTTGGGGTGGACTTTGCGTTTTAATGATACAAGATACATAAGAAATTTCGGACTTTGCGTATTTCATGTTGATCGGATTTTATTTTAAGTAGTGGTATGCCCGTGTGGGTGCGTCCGACAGAGTTGTGAGAGAGAAGTGGGGGAGATTTATTAGTACAACTCAAGGTTCTTCCTTCAATCAGATATCACGGTTTTACGGTTTTGAATCAAATCATAAATATTGTAATCATAATACTCCTGTGAATAATAATAATAATAAAATAAACCATATAAAATAATAACAAAGTCAATTCGCATGGGAAATAAATGGTAAAATCACATCTATCGTTCATTTTTCACACGATTGATGTCATTGCTCTTACAGTTTTATATATTTTATTATTTTTAATTTTTTATAATATTTATAATCATCGAGCCGATCCTTTGAGGGTAACATGACAGCAAATTAATCTACGACGTTACTACCAGCACTTGATAATTTCAAATAGAAAGACGTCATCATAGTTTGAAGACAACAAAGATGGAATATTTGTTTGTCCATGTGAAAGTATCTTTTAATGAACTTTTGAAGATAGTGACAAATATCTTTTCCGGCAATTTTTCGATGGGGATCCTTTCCCGACATTTCGGATTAATTTCGATAACTTTTCGAAAAATTTTAGAAAAATTTTAGGAATTAAAAATATATTTAATGCTTTTTTAAAAAATATATTAAAATATATAGTAAATTACAAACATATTTAAAATAAAAATTTTAAATATAAAATAGAAAACTACTGACATTTTCCCGAAATTTTCAAAATTTCCAAAATTTTCCCGAAATTATTGTTAGACCTCCTTTTCGGTTTCACTATGCTTTTGAAGAGTACCCTTAATTTCAACCCAAGATTTTTCCTTCTCAACTTGTTTCACATACGTAAATCGATGAGCTGTTTTGAGTCAAACGATGGATATTATTTTTCTTTTCATTCTTTCCCTCAATAGATCTTGAGTCTCACTATTAGATGGTTAAGTTTTGATTCCACATGACACACATCCCGAGAAGTGATTTGAGAATCACATTTGATGTACACCCACAATCATGTTCATTTATTGGGATGTGTGGCATGTGGAATTAAAATTTGGCCGTCTGACGGTAGGCTCATGATGCCAATATCTATTATGTTGAAGATCAGGGTGAAAAAAGATCCCCTTTATATGATTCAAAGTATTAAGCAATTTAAGACCGTCTGGTTTCTAAAATATGAATTCTGAAAGAAAATATATTCTATAAAATAATTATTATTTGGCTATAACCATGCAATCGACCATTTAATAATGAACGATGATCATAATTGTCCGGTGGTTCAAATGCATCTTATAACCAAGCATAGAGATTTTAAAGTCCAAAACTACAGCGATAGTGATTATTGGGGCATGGTTGGAGCCATGGATCAAATAACCCATTGGGATTGGCGCAGTTGGTAGGGGACTTTGGTTTGTTACCAATAGGTCATGGGATCAAGTGTTGACGTCTCTCTTCTGCGATAACAGGGTACCCCGTAGGGTGTGTAAATAGTGAAATACTCATTACATGGTGGGGGCGAAGGCATCCCTTAAGGATTAGTCCAAGCGTAAGCTTAGGATTACCCTAAGTTATTAAAAAAAAAAAAAAAGCCAAATTTCGGATTTCAGTGAAAATTTCAGTTTTCTATTTCGATTTCAATCATGCCCGAAACTGAAATCCAACTAGAAATTTTGATCTTTAGTTGGAGCTACCACTTTTATGACTTAAATCACTTAAAATATATATGTCGGCCTAAAAGTGGAGCAGTCACGCCTCAATCGATAATGGAACAGTCATGCCCCATTTATTGTCAATAAATATATTTTACCCTTGTTTGGCAACCCTTTTCTAGAAAGCATTTTTTAAAGGAGGTGTAAAAAACCACATTTTACCTCACGATCCGACTACCTTTAGCTAAAAATATGTTTCTGTTGAGAAGCTGCCCCATGCTGCTTCTCATACCACCATTTTCAGCATGTGATAAATGTTTGAGAAGTAGTATTTGAGAAACATTATGTGATGCACCTCTTTATAGTTGAAAAGTGCTTGTTTGATAGAGAAAAGTACAAAGATACGCCTCATTCATATTTTTATTACAAAAAAGGTTAATTTTTTTTTTTAATACAAAAATGCGCCACATACAGACCCATATTCGTATGCATTTTCCATGTAAATGTCGAATGCCTATTATAATAAAAGTCAAAAATAAATTTAAAAAAAATAGGAATTTATTAGCAAGGGTAACATTGTAATTATTCATTAAAATTAATCAGCGCCATATATGAATTGATACGTATGGCTGCCTTTGAAGTACGTGGGGGCACTGTTTCAGAAGAAAAAATGACGTTTTATTTTTTAGTGATAAAAATTGGCACAGGGCGCTCTTTCGTAAAAGACCCTTTTTGATGAGGGTTGCCAAACAAGGCCTTTGTCAGTTCGGCTTTTCTGGGGCCTATGGGAAATGGAGTTCATGGATCTATAAGTAGGCGGGCCTTAGAATCAATGAAAGTCGGTATTTAAAGAATTTTGTTGCTAAAATGCTTTGGAAGGGAACTCTATCAAATTTTTTTTAACATAACCTAGGCGTCGGGGCCTTTAGATCACCCGACTAAACCCAAGAATACATGTGTATCTGATGTTAGCACGGGTTGGCTCAGCACGGGACATAAATTCCTAAGTTGGCTTTAGGCAGGAGGGAGGGCAGATACTTAACCAAAATTCTCAAAAGGTTGAAATTATTATAACCTTATGACTAGACTTATGCTCTACAACTATTCCAAAAGATTAATTCGACAGTTATAACTTGTAAGTGCTCCTGAAGATATATAAAATTCAATTTCCATAAAATTTTGGGCGAGGACCACTTGAAAATGAGATTTGTTTTGTTGCACTTAGTTTCAAAAGAAAGACAATTTGTTTTTTTCCGGACTTAATACTTATAAGTTGTAATGCCATCTAATTCATCTTATTTGACTCGATGATTTAAAGATCTTTGATGTCAAAGATTGGCACGAAACACAATCTCCATCATCTGATTCAACACAGTTAAAGCCCATCATCAGATGATAGAGATCATGTTCCTTGGCAGCATAAATCTTCACAACATGACTTTCAAATAAGACAATGTAGATGGTATTCAAAGATTCAAATCTTGCTTTCTAAACCATGTGAAACACGGCACTAATCCCTACAAGCATGGATCAAAATATCGCCCGATACCAATACGTATCGGACGATACGTATTAGTTTAGGACGTGAACGATACGATAATTTGGATATTTATTGCCCCCTTGAAAAAACAGTCAAATTATCGTTAAATGTATCGTTCGTATCGTTCACATTATCGATTTTCATGTTTTTTTTTTTTTGGCAAAAAGTCGAACAATATCGTCCGAAACCGATACATATTGTCCGATACGTATCGATTTTGGGGTTGGATGATACTTATCGAAAAAGCGATATTTTGATCCTTGCCTACAGGTGCCATTGCCCCCACCATGCCAAGAGTCCTTCACAATTTATACACCTTAGGTGGCACCCCTTTGTTTATTAGGGGAAAAATCATTTAAAACTAGGACCTTGGGACCATACCCAAGTTGTCAATCGTTGCCAACCTGAAGGGCTGCCGGATTGCCAAAAGACATGCTAGCTTGACAAGAGTAAATTTCCTATCCAAGTCAGCAAGGGGCATGTGTTGACTTGGGGTGCACATGTGCCCCATACTAACTTTGTGTGCGCATTGTTAAAATAGTCCCACATTGGTTGTAGGCTCGAGTCTTTGGGTTATATATAACCTAGGCAAACCTCACTTTAGTTTTCAACCAGCAATTGACGCCTCCCGTTACAACCTCAAAAGCTGCGTCAGCGCAAGATGTCTTTTTCTCGTAATCCTAAGCGCTTATTTATACAAATCAACACTCATTCCACTTTTCTCTCCTCATCTACGTGGGATTAAAGAATTAAACTCCTTGACTGGTGTACCACCCATAATTCCTGTACCCATATAATGGCTGGGGTTCAAAAATCATATCATAAAAAGGGCTGGGCACTGTCATCAAGGCATCTTGTCGATAAAAACTGGAATGATAGTCTTCAATCGAAGTGGTGGTGCGGTCTAATCTTATCAATATGATGGCCAGTTAATCACACATTACACCAAAAATTGTGCATAAAGGGGTTGTTCTTCGTACTACGGGCAATGATCGAGTCCAACTTGCTGAACTTGATTTTGTGTTCAACTAGCTTAGTCATTAGATATGAGATAATTTTGATTAAATGTCATCCAATAAATATGAAAAATCATAGAAGTCAAGATTCTTTGCTATCTAATGATTGCAAATCTAGTTGAACATGAAATTGGGTTCAACTAAAACGCGTTTATTTTGCGAAGTTGTCTCAATCGAGGTTTCAAATATTCTTATGGATCAGTCTAAAAGAGATTTGGATCGGGATCAGCGGATCGGATCGGACAATCTCAACGCCAAAAAGGTTTGAGGGCAGATTTGTAATAATTAAACATTTTACTGTAAGCTGCCAGATAAGTTGTTCATATCAGTCGCTAATGGTTTGTTTTTAATACCACACAACAGAAATTCCTAAAGAGTGGCCCTAAACTCACATGGCACACGCCATGCTAAACCTAGTTTTTAAGCTACTTTTTAATTTATATGCCACATGAAATAAAAAATGACAATTTGATGGTAAACTCATTATCTCAAGATTTCTTGTATAGAAGATTTGGCCAAAAATTATTTGCATCACTTGATTCAAAGCACTCAATATTTTTTTTAAAAAATAAGATATATATATATATATATATAATTTGAGGATCCTAAAAAAAATAGAAAATTATTTGAGGATGCTTGGTTTCAAGGATCAAATTTTCGGTTGAGTCTTATCGGTTTCTATCGGCACCAAAATGAAATTGAGATTCGAAATTTCGGGCATATTACTGTATGGATCGTTGTTAGTGGGTGAATTAGAGTGAACAGAAGCCCAAACTCGTTCACACCGAGCCAATATCATCCGATAGAAAAAAAGATTATAAAAAATATTTGAAAAGAAAAAAAAGAAAATATATACAGATTGTAACAAGCCCACATTTATTAAAAGATTTATTATCTTTTATAGTTTTTCTGCAAAATTTGGTGGTAAGAAGAGATTTGTAAGAGGAAGGACCCAAGGTGACCTAGCAAAAGAATGTTTTATGATTTTGAGCTCAGGTTAAAGATAAGCATAATTAATTACCTTCTTTTAGCGCTTGGGATCTTATTAATTACCTTCATTTTTTAACTTTGTAATTTATATTCAGCGTAAAGTGTAACATATTCTTTATGTGTATAAGTTTCTTGTATCGGTGGATCGGCGATCCTACCTAAATATCGTTCGGTATTGGTTGATACAGAGCAATCCGACCGATCCACATCCGATACCCATGTATAAACGATCCAACCCAAGAATTTTGAATTGTTTAGGCCAAAACCGATCCGGATCGGGATCGGCCAATATTTGAAACCATGGTCACACCAAGTTGTCAACTTCGTAACCATACTCTAACTGGAAAAGGAACTAGCTTGTCATAGTGACCAAGTTTAGGTACGGGAAAGGGAAGGCTCAGGAAATATATATGAAAAATAAAGTTTGGCAATTTTAGAATTAAAATAATACATATTTTAAATTTTTTTAGAAAATTAATAATTATAAAAGCTATATGTATATGACTTTGTGACCAAAAACGCATTTATTTTGCGAAGTAAATGATTTTAAAATGTATTTTTTGAAAAAATATATATTTTTGAAAATAGATTTCTTTTTAAAAAAAATGTTTTAAATGGCATTCAATTAGGGATGCAGACCGAAAATTTTGGTTCGCGATTTGGATCAGCCTAAACTGAAACTGAACCGAAACAAATCGGTGCAAAGTTTTTCTCTTTTTGGAACTGTAACTAAACCAAAACCCAAATAGTGTTGTTTTTTTTGGTCCGGTATCTGTTCTTTAATTTAATAATCTATTCTTTTGGTTTTTTCAATTTTTTGATTATTTTTTTAGATTTTTTTTCGGTTTTCTCATTTTACCCCTTCGATTTTCGTTTTTTTCCCACTCAAAATCAAACTGAACTCGAATTGGTTCTGGTCAGTATGAATCAGTTTTGGAGCGGTTTCTGACCGATTTAGCATGCTTGGTTTTCGATTCGGTTTCAGGTCAATGCTTGCATCCCTTCGATCAAAACCTTTGTTAGCCTTTCGAAAAAAGGAACACTGTTTTGGCCACTATGCTAGTGGTAAAGCATTAAAGAGATCGCTAGTGCAGTCGTAAAGCATTAAAGGGGGGGACTAATGTAGTTATAAAGCATTATTGTGTAATTGCAAGAAGGGATCCATTATGTGCACACGCTTTTTAAGTGATTGCACCGAGGTTAAAAAAAGACTTTATATTTTAGAGACATGTGACATGTGACATATGAAAATGTAATGTAGGTCGTCTGATTTAAAGTTTATGATCTATAAATCTTTAGTAGATAAGATTAGAGCAAAACATGATATTTATCCTATAATCTATTATTGTCAACTATTGAATAAAATAATAGCTTTTGACTATATTTAATTATATAATAAAAATTATATTTCATGTCAATTTTATTCACTAGTGATTTATAATTTTAAATCAAGCAGACCAAATTACATTTTTATATGTCACGTACTTTTAAAATACAAAGTCTTTTTTTTTAACATCAGTCCAATCACTTAAAAGTGAGTGCAAGTAATAGCTCTATTGTAAGAATTACAGAGACGGCTCGCAGAATAAATTTGCAGGAGCCTTTATTTGCAGTCCACACAACTTCAATCACAACCTTTCATATGAGTTTCATTAAAAGCTTCATGGATGGCATATAAAATAAAATTTATGTTTATTTTATTTATAATCCAAAATCTTCAGGCGCGCCCAAACTTGGATTCTACAAATATTGGATTCTGCAAATATTTATTTATAATAAAAAAAAACCGTAAGCCCACCCATGCTCGGACTCTGCAAATTAACTTTGCAATCACCCATATCCGATATTTATTTGGTCTTCATGCTGGTATAACTTTGCAATCACCCATATCCGATATTTAGTTGTACCAATATTTACAACTTAAGTGATAGGGATCACTTTTCATCCCATTTTTCTACGGATCTTGGAATCATGACATACCTATCCGTCAATATGTTTCTTCCATGTGAGAGGCATCTCCAAAAGTAATGGTGAATATGGGCATACTATAATAAAAGTTCTAAGCCACTTTTGAAGATGTATTCCACATTTAATTAATATTTAATCGTTTGATAGGTGAATCATGATCTCAATATCTATGGGGTAAAAAATTGGGATGAAAAAATGATCTCCATCGGCTGCTTCAAGGAAGTCATCGATTTTAACAAACCAAAAACATTGGTTGTGAATGTAAACTTGTAGTTCATAAATACATATTTCCAAAACCTACTCCCACTTTTCTCATGAAATTATCAAGTCTTTTTACGGAAAAAAAAAAAAACAGAGTGTAAATTTATATTATTAAATTAATAATTTTTTTTGAAACTCATACTACTCGAAGGGAATCGGATTTGCTTGATGGCAGGGACAGACAATGGCGGAATCAGGATTTTCATTTAGTCAGGGCGCAAATCACAGAGATAAATTTTGACGAAATTTTTCGAAATTCGCTGAAACAGGGGTCGGATGAAACTTTTAACGAAATTTCGATCATTTCTCCGACATTGCAAAAATTTTATTAATTTTGCCGAAATTGTGGGACAATGACCTTAAGATCTGTGGTGTTAAAAATTAAGACGAAAAGTAATTTCCATTATTTGATTAAAAAAGTCAATAATATTAACACTTAAATGCATGCGTGAAAAGATCTACTTTAGGAGATGAGAGATGGGTACCTCTATTTGCACTCACGCATTCTTTGAAAGCGACCATGTCTCAGACCCCTTTAAAATCATTGATTGCTTCGGATTTGATGATGACTCACAATAAATCCTTAGATTATATCTCACTTATTAGATTATCTGTTTTTTATTTCATGTGTTATAAATAAATAAATAAATAAATAAATAAATAACTCTAATTCATGTTTGAGTGTGATGTTTGTCATTAGATGCCAAAAAAAATATCATATAATTTACAGGTTTTTTGAGAATTTATGAGACATGAAATAAGAATAAATTGTCTGATAGATAAGACATAGCTCAAGATCTATTCTATAAAGGTCAGAGTGAAAAATTATTTTCGTATGATCTAAAGCATGGCTTTCAAAGGATCTGCCGCATGGACGCTCTTAGGCCTCGCTCGACAGCGCAGCTTCCGAGGAACTGTTAACAGTGGTCAGAAACTTGGCATGCGTTCGGCAAAATGCATGGGACCCACAGGAGCTTACTTTTTGTATTATGTATTTCTTAGCAAAATGCTCAGGAATACTCGGGAACCGAGTCAGGTGGTTTGTCTTCTCTCTTCTCCTCAGCAAAACAGACCGACGGTTTGAAGGTTGCCATTAAAAGAGCTTCACAAATTTTGTAACCAAATTTTCGATTCTTCGGACAAGCCAGCAAATATTTATCCTTCTCCTCCCCTCCCCTATTCGACCAAACCACTCATTTTGTTACCCTTTTCACCTGAAAACCAACAAATCTCTTTTCCAATCCACCGTAATTCCAGCCTAATTTCCATAGGTATGAAACACACCAATTCCCCCCATGGGTTTCTTCTTTCTTTGCTAATATATATATATATATATATATATATATATATATATATATATATATATATATATATATATAATCTGAATCTTATCACTGGATCTTGTGGTCTGTGATGAATTTTTGGGTTTTCAATCCAATGATCTAAAAGCAGTGTCCCTTTGCAGGTGTAGTTTTGTAACAGCTTTCTCGCACCTTGAGGAAGGTGTGGATTCGTTCCCGATCACCGTCGTCTCCTTCATCTACTTGTTCGCTGGTGTGGCGTTTCTGTCGCATGGTTAAAGGGTCTCCGATGGATAATTGCTAACCTTTGAATGAGCCCCTGTTCATCTTTTTTCTCTTTCTTAAGCCTCTCTTTCTGTTTTCAACCATTGGGATGCAAATAGATAAAAGGTTGTTTTTTTTATTGGAAATTTAGTATAGAGAAAAGTGTATTTGATATAGAATGATGGCCAAATTCAGCTGCTTTTCTTCACTGGTTGGGAAGTAGAAGAAAAGCAAGGTGGAATTATTGACATTGGAATTATTCAGACCAACATCGTCCGAGAGAGAGAGAGAGATCTAGATCTTGGATTAGGGTCCGTGAAGCCACAGCACAGTACAGAAATGGCTGAAGCTGTTGTATCTTTTTTTCTCGGGAAATTGAGCGAGCTGCTACAGGAAGAAGCAAATCTCTTCGGTGGAGTTGATGGAGAGATTAGATTGCTTCGTGACGAGCTCGAGTGGGTGAGTTCCTTCCTCAAGGATGCCGATGGAAAACGCAAAGAAAATGAAAGAGTGGCTATCTGGGTGGGTCAGATCAGAGACATAGCTTTTACTGCCGAAGATATCATCGACGAATATGTCCTTAAAATAGAACGGCAAAGAAGGAGAAACATTGGGTTCACAGGTTTCATTAGAAGATTCCTTGGGTGCACCAACCAACTGATTACCCTACACGAGCTAGGGAACGAGATTGAGGCCATCAAAAGGAGAGTACAGGGAATCTCTGCAAACAAATCAAAGTACGGCGTGGAAGATGTGCAACTACAAGTGGGGGAATCTTCAACTTCAGCTAGTGTTAGCCAATTGCCCAAGGAAAAGAGGCTCCCTGTTGCAGAGGAATCGGAGGTTGTTGGATTTGAAGACGATCAGAAAACACTAGTGCGGCAGCTGATAGAGGGAAGATGAATGTTGGGAATTGTTTTGTAAGAAAGCATTCCCAAGGAATGATGGTTACAGTTGCCCATCAGACCTGGAAAAGTTTGGGAAAGAAATCGTGACTAAATGCAGTGGTTTAGCGCTGGCTGTTGTTGTATTAGGAGGACTCCTGTCAAGAAAACCGGAAACTCCCATGGCGTGGGAGAAAGTGGTTAAGAGCCTTCGTCGGAGATTGCGTGACGACGAAAATCAGATCTCGAGGATATTAGGTCTAAGTTATAATGATTTACCATACTACTTGAAATCATGTTTTCTCTATCTTGGTGTCTTCCCAGAAGATATGGAGATTTCGGCAAGAAAATTGATCCAATTGTGGGTTGCGGAAGGATTCGTGCAACAAGAAGAGAGTGAAGATGAAACACTGGAGGATGTGGCAGAGGAGCACTTGGAGGAGTTGATCCATAGGAGTATGATTCAGGTCGCTAGTAAGGATTGGAGAGGGCGAGTCGAAACGTGTCACATCCATGATCTTTTAAGAGACCTTTCCATTGAAGAAGCCAAGGAAGATAAATTTCTTGCTGTCATTGGGAATGTAGATGCTCCGGTTAGAGCTCGTCGACTTGCAACCCTTCTTGACATTGGTACATGCAATTCTCTAAATCTCTCCACTCCGCACATCCATTCTCTATTGTTCTTTAAATCAGAGCATTTTAGTCTCAAAAGGCAGCTTAAACGTCTATGTGGATGCTTCAAATTGCTTAGAGTGTTAGATCTCCAGACAAAATTAACAGTAATATTAATAACTATACCGGAAGAAATAGGGGATCTCATTCATCTAAGGTTCTTAGCATTCGGTTGTATCCGTTCTGTTCCATCGTCCATTTACAACCTTTACAACCTACAAACCCCTACGTGCAATGTTTTCAGGAAAACAAGTAATGCTAAAGAGTGGGATTTGGAAGTTGCAACATCTAAGACATCTAGATGTGCCATGGCTTACTTGTATCGAGCCTCCAGGTGCCCACGAGCCTTCAAACAACCTCCAAACTTTATCATATATAAAAGTTGGTAGCTGGACAGATGAGGTGTTAATGAAGTCGACAAATTTGAGAATTTTAAGAATATTTGGTGATTTATATAAACACCGAAATGCATTGAAATTTTCTCATCATATTCATCTTGATGAGCTGTTTTTAAATGGAGAATTGCAGAAGCTACCTCAATTGGATGAATTCCCACCAAACTTGACAAAACTAGAGTTGCATGGCACAGAATTATCGCATGACCAGTGGGCAACACTTGAGGCGCTGCCAAACCTTCAGATTCTGTCTTTAGCCGGTGACTGTTTTACAGAAGAGAAAATGGTTTTCTCTACAGGAGGGTTTTGTCGACTCCTAGAGTTGGTACTTTCTTCTATGATGAGGTTACAGGAGTGGAAAGTGGAGCAAGGAGCAATGCCCAAACTTAAACGTTTACAAATTAAGCAATGTGAAAAATTGAAGGAGGTTCCGGAAGGACTGCTGCATCTGACTTCCCTTCAGGAATTGAGACTTGGGCCGTTGATGTCATGGGGATTAATGGATAGGGTGAGAGAGGTTCCGGAAGGGGAGGATTGGTATAAGATTCGACACATACCTTCCCTCATTATTAAAGGACGTTAAAGGTGGTGGTAACATCGAATTCTTCTCTTCCAATTCAATGTTTTCCATGTTTACATCTCAACTCAAGTCGGTGAGTTTTTGTCTTTCTTATTGAATTTTTTTATTTTTTTATTGGTATATATATCATTCAGTGTTACAATTTTGAACTGCACTTATTTATTTCGTTCCACTTCGACGTACTTTTGCTTTGTTGAATACCTTTATATGCACACACCAAGTCGTCTTTGACTGCTCCCACGTTGAATCCCATTGACTGCTTTGAATCGGACGATGGAAGATCATTTTTCATCCCAATCTCGTCCATAATGGATCTAGAGATCATGGACTTACCATCAGAGGGTCAGTTTTTTATTTCAAGTGGCACACATCTCCAAACCTAACCTTAAAATTAAGTTTGAGTGTGATGAGTGCCACGTGATGATATGGCCATTTTTTTGGGATATGTGCCACATGAAGTAAAAAATTAGTTGTCTGATGGTACGCCCATGATCTCAATTGTGTGGAAGATTGAGACAGAAAACGATCTCCATCGTCTAATTCAAATCTGTCAATAGGTTTTCAGCATGTAAAAATACATTCACTGTCGTCAAAGATATCAGTGACTGTATTTAAGTATACTCAAATTTCTTATTATATATGCTTTTTCTTTCCCAAAGTAAATGGACGATTTGTTTCTATTTTGATTTCCCATATCATTTCCTTATGATCAGCTGAGGAACTGTGTTGATTCATTCTATACGCTCCCATTGTTTGAGAAAATGCCTGAACAAGAATTTTTTACTCTTTCCTCAGCTTTGCAAATACCGAGGTTTCAAGTTTACTACATCTTTAATTTTCAAACAAAAAATGGACAGCTACTAAGTACTATTATCAACTGTTGGTGCTCTACTGACTGGTACGTGTGATGTGTGGATGTTGCAAGTACTCGGGGACTTACTTGGGTGCTCCAGGAGACCAGATACCCCGTCATCAAGAACGAAAAAACTATGTTGGTGGCTAACAGAAGCATTATTGCATATTTTCAAGAAAGACTTCGAACTTCTTATTTCATAAATTTATTGTAGGCTTCATTCACTATCTGATTGCACTACTTATTATATGCCTTTTTATCATAGTAATATGCTATCCATTGTCTGAATTCCATTTAGATGGCAACACATTTAGTTCTGTAATTATTAGATGATTGGGGATAATAGGTCCCTGTTAAGAGCTAGCTCAAAATATGTTTTTTTTTTTAATTTTTATATATTGATAAGTGAGCTTTGAGGGGCCCAACCCTTTTTATTAAATTAGAAAAGATTACAATTTGGTATACATGAAAAACAGATGTTTCCTAATAAGAGAGAGAGAGAGAGAGAGAGAGAGAGAGAGAGAGAGAGAGAGAGAGAGAGAGTAATTCGGAAGGTAAAGATTGATCATCCCCCCATCGAACAACTGTATCAGCATTCAAGCCCATTTTTGCAAGAAGATCTGCACATCCATTAACCTCCCGCCTTATATGGTTGAAGGAAATTCCAGTGTATTTCTTTACAATATGTTTCAGCTCATTCATAAGATGCATCAACTTCCAATGGCCCCCCTGAAATCTGAATTGATTGCATTGACAATCATCTTAGAATCAGATTCAACAAATAGTTGTTGAATGTTACATTCATATGCAACTCGGACACCGTAAACAATAGCTTCCAATTCACACTCTTCAATCAAAGTTCCCTTGGTCCTGCCATAGAATCCAGCTAGGAACTGACCTTGATCGTCCTTTATCAATTCCCCAATTCCAGCCTTATCCATACTAGCACCTGCATCAGTATTTAAAGTATAAGCTCCAGGAGGTGGTATCTTCTATAGGTACGAGATTGGACCAGACTTTGCAATAGGTTTCAAGTACCACAAACAAAACAATAAATTATCTTCATTTGGAATTTAGTTTCTCCACCCTTAAAGAAACATTGGAAACAATGGCTTTGAGAACTTGTTTCTTATGTCTACCGTTTTCATTAAAGATTCTTGAGTTGAGTTCATGCCAAATTTGTCTGATGGAAGCCCAGAAGGCATTTCTGAATCAGCAGGCCTTCATACTTTTTCCTCTCGCTTCTTGCATGCAATGCTGTGGCTCTTCCTCAAGAGTGTCGTAAAAGCTAGTCAGGCCAAGTCTACCTTTGATCGATCATCGATCTCCATTTCCAAGGACATTGAGGACTGTTGGAACCTCCTCCTATGGGGGGGATTAGTCTTTGTTTTCTCCCCTGTTTCCCCTATCTTTGGTTTTGTTTTTTCTATTGTTTTTCTTTTTGTTTGGCGCTCCTAAGTTGCTCGCTTTAGCTGCCTGATCTTGATGTTAAATTTATTTATCTATGAAATTTCATCTTGTAGATCAAGAAGATAAAAGTAAAAATTGAGAAACCACAGTTAAAAACTAAATGATCCGTATCCTCGGAATGTGCCCAACATAGACCAGAGGTTATAATCAGAACTCTTTTGCAGAGGTTATCCATGGCCATGAGTTTATAGCTCAACGCGAGCCAAGAAAAGAAGGATTGTTTAGGCACATTGGTTTAGCTTTAGGATCCTCATTCACTGATATCATGTTATCATTTAAATTTATTACATTTTTGTTTCTGTGAAATATTTTTTTTACGAGCTTATATATATATATATATATATATATATATATATATATATATATATATATATATATATATATCCTAAGAATTTTGTAGGTTTGGAAATAAGGAAATAGTATTGCTTAGAAATAAGAATATCAGCATCACTAATCAATAAATGTTAGCAAGTCTACATACTACGGGTTAGTACACATGCCTATCACCCATTTGACCACTTCTTAGGTAGGCCATGGTTTAAAAACCAAGACCTTCAAAACTGTCTTCCCAATGGGCATGTCTGTGGACAATTAGCTCTAACTTCATTGACGGTACAACTGTAATGTTGTTGATTTTAACATTTGAAATTTTCAAATAGTGTGAATTTTGATTAGTTCATTTGGGCGTGGTTCCTGGTTTTGCAATCTAATGTTGGGCTCATATTTCTCACTTTTCATATGGATGACCCTATCATCTTCTACGAAGCATCTGTATGGGAATTGTTTAATGTGAAAGCTGTCCTATGAAGCCATGTAGGTGCAAAAGATGAATGTGGGCAAAACCACTATTTTGGAGATTCGTGTGGAGAAGGAAGTGGTTGTGCAGTTCAAGGAATGGGATGTTAATGAAGTCTCTTCCATTATCTTATCTTGGCCTATCCATTTGCGTTTGCAAAACTTCATAGGTCACGTTGGGATATTGTGGTGGATCAATTTGAGAGAAAAACTAATGGAAAGAATCTCTCCTATCTGTTGGAGGTAGACTCATCTTGATTATGTCTACTCTCTCCAATCCACCTGTGTATTTTATGGCTATGTTTGAGTGCCCCATCAACGTGATCAAGAAGCTTGAGGATTGATACACATGTCAATCAACCAAATTGGTCACTTCTTAGATGAGTCGTAGGTCAAGAATTATTCTGATGAGACATTCAAAACTAGGGTTGTTAATGAGTAGGGCCGACCTGATATTTTACCGGGTCCAACACATAATTTTGACCCGTCGGGTCATGTCAGGCCTGAGACATCAGAACCAAGCTTCGGGTCGACTAAGAGGTTGGTTGGGTATCGGATCAACCAGGCCGACTTTTTACATATAAAAAATATGGAAAATAGGGGATTTTTACCAGGTCGTGTCGGGTTTTCGGGTCGGATCTGGCATATGCCATTTTCCCATTAGGCAGTCACAATTTTGTTCCAACCCACCCAATGCCAGCCCTATTCAAAACTGTCTTCTCAATGGGCTTGTTTGCGGACCATTACCCCTAACTTCATTGACTATAGTCACTATAGTAATATAATTTAGAAATTTCTAATTAGTATGAATTTCAAGCTATGTCCCATCCAAGAGGTTGATTGGTCTTGATTGATTGCCATGTGCTCTAATGTGGTCAAGTGAATTCAAAATTTGGTTTGACTGTGAGCTTGTCATGTCATGTTATTATGTTGATTTGGTATTTTTAGCTATACATGTTAGTGAATCCTCAGTTATATTTGAATGTTAGAATAAACATCCTTAGACTAGTCATAAGACTTGAACCAATGGATTGTGCATCTTTTTCAGCTAATAATTTTAGATTTGATTTGTACTTTTTCCTTGTAGGAAAGGGCTACAGAAGGGGGAGGCTATACTGCACCTACTGTTTCTGGTCACTTGCTGTGTCGGTCAAAATCATTTCCTTTCTAAGGTTTCTTTGTTCATGTTTTATCAGTTGTGTGTATTTCGTGAAATTATTTGATTGTTTTCTTTAGATTTAAGTTTTGAATTTTCTGCATCTTCAAGTATTATCTGGAAAACCTAATGAACAGTTATTTGTGAATTCATGATTTATTTGTGTTCTGAGGTATAAAAGCAAATGATTTATGGGTGGTGTGCATGTGGTTTGCATCTAGTACTTACATAAGCAAGGTTTAGGTGAATTCCTCTATTTATTTTGGACATGATAGTATCAAATGCATGAGTTAAAAGAATAAACAGATGAATAGTCATCGGTCACCATATTTGGAGCAAGTTAACAATCCCGGTGTTACTTACAATGTGGTTATTGGTACAACAATATGGAACCAACTATGATGCATCTGAGTTTTCTAAACTCAAAAGGTTTGTAGCCTATCATTTTGTGAGCTTGTTTTTTTATCCATAACAGAATTCATTAAAAAACCAAGAAGATTAAAAAGTACAGAGAAAGACGAGCAACAAGGCGTTGCCCCACAATTCCCTATTCCCCCTACCAACCCAGCAGATCCCACAAGACCCCAAAAGGCCTCACATCAGAAGCTCAACAACTATCCATTACCCATTATAGAAGTTCTCCCAATCAGTAAAAAAAAACCTGCACTATCTCTTGTTCTTAGTCACCGAGAGGTATACACACTGAACAGCTAAATCCCGAGCATGCCTAAGGATGAGGAGTAGAGAGCGTCGCTTTCTTCAGAAGGCACTTTCATTCCTTTCAAACCAAATAGTCCAAACAACCGCCAAGGCTATAATTTTCCAAAACTTTCCTTTGATTCCCTCAAACTGACTCCCTCCCATGCGACAAGAAGTTGGGCACCGGATTGTGGGAGTGCCCAGGCCAGCCAGAATGCTTTGAACACACCATACCACTGTTTCCGTGTGACCCAACAATGCACAAGGAGATGGTCCACCCCTTCTTCATCTTGATTACACATGGGCACCTGTGGCGCAGAGTGATCCCTCTTTCTCTGAGCTGATCAATCATGAGGGTCCTACCCGACGCAATGCTCCAACCTGAAGAATTTGACCTTGGACAGGATCTTTATCGTTCACCGCTTGACCCAATTTTGTCTGATTAGTGCTCGCCTGATTAACCACCTTGTAGAAGGATTTTAGAGTAATTTGCTGAATGCTGCCACATTGTCTTATCAACATCATCCTGATTCAGAAGAGCTGATCCCAGCACTTACAATAATTCGGCAAGGTTAAAATTCAAAGAAATTCTACAGAATTTGATAAGTTTGGGGAAAAATCAGAGAAAAAAAATTATAAACCCCGGTTAACAATCTTGGAGGGTGAAATTACTATTTTACACAATTGCCCTTGTCTTGGATGTATCTGGGGTTTAACATCGAGGATATAACATTACTCATTTATAAAATATAACAAAGCTGATGATTGATTTAGTCAAGAATTAAGTACAAATTATTTGTGAATCTGGCAATTTTTTAAAGAAAACGTGATTTTTTGAAAATTTATTAATAATTGGTGATTAACTTGATACACCAGAAAATGGCTAATAATGTAGAAAACTACTGACATTTTCCCGAAATTTTCAAAATTTCCAAAATTTTCCCGAAATTATTGTTAGACCTCCTTTTCGGTTTCACTATGCTTTTGAAGAGTACCCTTAATTTCAACCCAAGATTTTTCCTTCTCAACTTGTTTCACATACGTAAATCGATGGGCTGTTTTGAGTCAAACGATGGATATTATTTTTCTTTTCATTCTTTCCCTCAATAGATCTTGAGTCTCACTATTAGATGGTTAAGTTTTGATTCCACATGACACACATCCCGAGAAGTGATTTGAGAATCACATTTGATGTACACCCACAATCATGTTCATTTATTGGGACGTGTGGCATGTGGAATCAAAATTTGGCCGTCTGACGGTAGGCTCGTGATGTCAATATCTATTATGTTGAAGATTAGGGTGAAAAAAGATCCCCTTTATATGATTCAAAGTAATCAGCAATTTAAGACCGTCTGGTTTCTAAAATATGAATTCTGAAAGAAAATATATTCTATAAAATAATTATAATTTGGCTATAACCATGCAATCGACCATTTAATAATAAACGGTGATCATAATTGTCCGGCGGTTCAAATGCATCTTATAACCAAGCATAGAGATTTTAAAGTTCAAAACTACTTCGATAGTGATTATTGGGGCATGGTTGGAGCCATGGATCAAAATTTCGGCCATGGATCAAATAACTCATTGGGTTTGGCACAGTTGGTAGGGGACTTTGGTTTGTTACCAATAGGTCATGGGATCAAATATTGACGTTTCTCTTCTGCGATAACAGGGTACCCCGTAGGATGTGTAAATAGTGAAATACTCATTACACGGTGGGGGCGAAGGCATCCCTTAAGGATTAGTCCAAGCGTAAGCTTGGGATTATCCTAAGTTATTAATTAAAAGAAAAAAAAAAATCAGCCAAATTTCGGATTTCAATGAAAATTTCAGTTTTCTATTTCGATTTCGGTCATGCCCGAAACTGAAATCCAACTAGAAATTTTGATCCTTAGTTGGAGCTACCACTTTTATGACTTAAATCACTTAAAATATATATGTCGGCCTAAAAGTGGAGCAGTCACGCCTCAATCGATAATGGAACAGTCATGCCCCATTTATTGTCAATAAATATATTTTACCCTTGTTTGGCAACCCTTTTCTAGAAAGTATTTTTTAAAGGAGGTGTAAAAAACCACATTTTACCTCACGACCCGACTACCTTTAGCTAAAAATGAGTTTGTGTTGAGAAGCTGCCCCAAGCTGCTTCTCACACCACCATTTTCTGCATGTGATAAATGTTTGAGAAGTAGCATTTGAGAAACATTATGTGATGCACCTCTTTATAGTTGAAAAGTGCTTGTTTGATAGAGAAAAGTACGAAAATGCGCCTCATTCATATTTTTATTACAAAAAAGGTCAATTTGTTTTTTTTAATACAAAAATGCGCCACATACGGGCCCATATTCGTATGCATTCTCCATGCAAATGTCGAATGCCTATTATAATAAAAGTCAAAAATAAATTTAAAAAAAATAGGAATTTATTGGCAAGGGTAACATTATAATTATTCATTAAAATTAATCAGCGCCCTATATGAATTGATACGTATGGCTGCCTTTGGAGTACATGGGGGCACTGTTTCAGAAGAAAAAATGACATTTTAATTTTTAGTGATAAAAATTGGCACAGGGCGCTCTTTCGTAAAAGACCCTTTTTGATGAGGATTGCCAAACAAGGCCTTTGTCAGTTCGGCTTTTATCAAAATTTTTTTAAGATAACCTAGGCGTCGGGGCCTTTAGATCACTCGACTAAACCCAAGGATACATGTGTAACTGATGTTAGCACGAGTTGGCTCAGCACAGGACATAAATTCTTAAGTTGGCTTCAGGCAGGAGGGAGGGTGGATACTTAGCCAAAACCCTCAAAAGGTTGAAATTATTATAAGCTTATGACTAGCCTTATGCTCTACAACTATTCCAAAAGATTAAGATTAATTCGACAGTTGTAACTTGTAAGTGCTCCTGAAGATATATAAAATTCAATTTCCATAAAATTTTGGGCGGGGACCACTTGAAAACGAGATTTGTGTTGTTGCACTTAGTTTCAAAAGAAAGACAATTTGTTTTTTTCCGGACTTAATACTTATAGGTTGTAATGCCATCTAATTCATCTGATTTGACTCGATGATTTAAAGATCTTTGATGCCAAAGATTGGCACGAAACACAATCTCCATCATCCGATTCAACACAATTAAAGCCCATCATTAGATGATAGAGATCATGTTCCTTGGCAGCATAAATCTTCACAACATGACTTTCAAATAAGACAGTGTAGATGGTATTCAAAGATTCAAATCTTGTTTTCTAAATCATGTGAAACAACGACACTAATCCCTACAAGCATGGATCAAAATATCGTCCGATACCAATACGTATCGGAGGATACGTATTAGTTTGGGACGTGAACGATACGATAATTTGGGTATTTATTGCCCCCTTGAAAAAACAGTCAAATTATCGTTCAATGTATTGTTCATATCGTCCGTATCGTTCAAATTATCGGTTTTCATATTTTTTTTTTGACAAAAAGTTGAACAATATCGTCTGAAACCGATACGTATCGTCCGATACGTATCAATTTTGCTGAATGATAAAATACGATATTTTGATCCTTGCCTAAAGGTGTCATTTCCCCCACCATGTCAAGAGTCCTTCACAAGTTATACACCTTAGGTGACGCCCGTTTGTTTATTAGGGGAAAAGTCGTTTAAAACTAAGGACCTTGGGACCATACCCAAGTTGTCAATCGTTGCCAACCTGAAGGGCTGTCGGATTGCCAAAAGACATGCTAGCTTGACAAGAGTAAATTTCCTATCCAAGTCAGCAAGGGGCATGTGTTGACTTGGGGTGCACATATGCCCCCATACTAATTTTGGGTGCGCATTGTTAGAATAGTCCCACAGTAGTTGTAGGCTGAAGTCTTTGGGTTATATATAACGTAGGCAAACCTCACTTTAGTTTTCAACCAGCAATTGACGCCTCCCGTTACAACCTCATGAGCTGCGTCTGCGTAAGATGTCTTTTTCTCGTAATCCTAAGCGCTTATTTATACAAATCAACTCTCATTCCACTTTTCTCTCCTAATCTACGTGGGATTAAAGAATTAAACTCCTTGACTGGTGCACCACCCATAATTCCTGTACCCATATAATGGCTGGGTTCAAAAATCATATCATAAAGGGCTGGGCACTGTCATCAAGGCATCTTGTCGATAAAAACTGGAATGATAGTCTTCAATTGAAGTGGTGGTGCGGTCTAATCTTATCAATATGATGGCCAGTTAATCACACGTTACACCAAAAATTGTGCCATAAAGGGGTTGTTACTCATACTACGGGCAATAATCGAGTCCAACTTGATTTTGTGTTCAACTAGCTTTGCAGCCATTAGATATGAGATAATTTTGATTAAATGTCATCCAATAAATATGAAAAATTATAGAAGTCAAGATTCTTTGCTATCTAATGACTGCAAATCTAGTTGAACATGAAATTGGGTTCAACTAAAACGCGTTTATTTTGCAAAGTTGTCTCAATCGAGGTTTCAAATATAAGTATGGATCAGTCTAAAAGAGATCTGGATCGGGATCGGCGGATCGGATCAGGCAATCTCAACGCCAAAAAGGTTTGAGGGCAAATTTATAATAATTAAACATTTTACTGTAAGCTGCCAGATAAGTTGTTCATATCAGTCGCTAATGGTCTGTTTTTAATACCACACAACACAAATTCCTAAAGAGTGGCCCTAAACTCACATGGCACACGCCATGCTAAAACCTAGTTTTTAAGCTACTTTTTAAAATATATGCCACATGAAATAAAAAATGACAATTTGATTGTAAACTCATTATCTCAAGATTCCTTGTATAGAAGATTTGGCCAAAAATTATTTGCATCACTTGATCCAAAGCACCCAATGTTTTTTTAAAAAAAATAAGATATATATATATATATATATATATATATATATATATATATATATATATATATATATATATAATTTGAGGATCCTAAAAAAAATAGAAAATTATTTGAGGATGCTTGGTTTCAAGGATCAAATTTTCGGTCGAGTCTTATCGGTTTCTTTCGGCACCAAAATGAAATTGAGATTCGAAATTTCGGGCATATTAATGTATGGATCATTGTTGGTGGGTGAATTAAAGTGAACGGAAGCCCGAACCCATTTACACCGAGCCAATATCATCCGATAGAAAAAAAGATTATACAAAATATTTGAAAAGAAAAGAAAGAAAATATATTCAGGTTGTAACAAGCCCACATTTATTAAAAGATTTATTATCCTTTATTGTTTTTCTGCGAAATTTGGTGGTAAGAAGAGATTTGTAAGAGGAAGGACCGAAGGTGACCTAGCAAAAGACGCTTGGGATTTAAGAATGTTTTATGATTTTGGGCTCAGGTTAAAGATAAACATAATTAATTACCTTCTTTTAGCGCTTGGGATCTTATTAATTACCTTCGTTTTTTAACTTTGTAATTTATATTTAGCGTAAAGTGTAACATATTCTTTATATGTATAAGTTTCTTGTATCGGTGGATCGGTGATCCTACTTAAATATCGTTCTGTATTGGTTGATACAGAGCAATCCGACCGCTCCACATCCGATACCCATGTATAAACGATCCAACCCAAGGATTTTGAATCGTTTAGGCCAAAACCGATCCGGATCGGGATCGGCCAATATTTGAAAACCACACCAAGTTGTCAACTTTGTAACTATACTCTAACTGGAAAAGGAACCAGCTTGTCATAGTGACCAAGTTTAGGTACGGGAAAGGGAAGGCTCAGGAAATATATATAAAAAATAAAGTTTGGTAATTTTAGAATTAAAAAATATATATATTTAAAATTTTCAAAAAATTAATAATTATAAAAGCTATATGTATATGACCTTGTGACCAAAAACGCATTTATTTTGCGAAGTAAATGATTTTAAAATGTATTTTTTGAAAAAATATATATATTTTTAAATAGATTTCTTTTTTTTTTTAAATGTTTTAAATGACATTCAATTAGGGATGCAGATTCAGTATACCGAACCGAAAATTTTGGTTCGCGATTTGGATCAGCCTAAACTGAAACCGAACCGAAACAAATCGGTGCAAAGTTTTTTTCTTTTTGGAACTGTAACTAAACCAAAACCCGAATAGTGTTGTTTTTTTTTGTCCGGTTTCTGTTCTTTAATTTAATAATGTATTCTTTTGGTTTTTTCAAATTTTTGGTTATTTTTTTAGATTTTGTTTCGGTTTTCTCATTCTACCTCGTCGATTTTCGTTTTTTTCCCACTCAAAACCAAACTGAACCGGAATTGGTTTTGGTTGATGGAAATTAAAGGGATCTATCGATCCGACCATCCAAAATAAGCCCTAGGATCTAGGCGCATGATCAATAAAAAACAATAAACATATAATCCATAAATTAAACCAATATGCGCACCTTGAGCGTGAGCCATCAATGGTGTGTTGCCGATCTTCAACGATCTTCTCGCGTTCAATATCTCCTTAGCACAATGGGGATGCTTTCGCCAATAGGGAGGATTGAATTATGTCGAGCTATCGTTGGGACTAGGCACCCCTTATATTTATAGCCAAAGAGTCCTTTCCCATTAAGGACTTTAATTTCTAATTATAGTGTGATTAGAAATCACAATCATACCTTAACTGAAAGAGTCAACAATTAGTTGCCTATTCTCTTCAAACTCACCGGAATAGCAACCGTATATTTCAAGACTGATCTTACACCATTCAACGGTCAAAGGTTTGACCATAGTGATGGCCACAAAAATAGAAACTTCTAACAGTCTCCCACTTGGCCAAACTATGTCAATAACCTCCGATTACCAAATGTTAGCTAACTTTCTTTGAATGGTAAGGTACAATCAATCTCAATCAAAGTCTTTATAATTAGTCCGGTCCAGTGAGAATTTCAACACATAATCAATGTAGTCAATATATCATGTCATCGATACATGACCGTTCATTAGTTACTGTATTGGAAGTCATCACCGACATGGATTCCAACTAGTATGATTTCACATAGATTGCAAGTTTACAAACTGAATGGTGATTACATGTAAACTCAATCTAATATTGGTCCTACTTTATTGCCATCTACTGGCACCATATGTTCCAAATTTGATTTGCACAAAAATGGAAAAGCAAATAAATAATCTTTATTTCTGAATCAATTAAACAAATATATTCACTCTTAGATGTCCACTCTCAAAGGCTATAAAAAATTATCTGTTAATCTCATGCGCGCAATATGCTCCGAAAAGAGCTTAGGAGGTAAGCCTTTAGTGAGAGGGTCAGCCAACATGAGTATCGTATTTATCTTTTCAACAGTTATAATTTGATTCTGAACTTTCTCCCTTACAACAAGATATTTTATATCAATATATTTGAAACCCCCACTAATCTTGTTGTTATTGGAGATAGCAATCGCAGCGGAATTATCATATAAGATTCTCAGCGGCCTTGAAATACTATCAACAACTCGAAGCCCTGAGATAAAATTCCTCAACCATATCGCCTCACATGTTGTCTCAAAACATGCAACAAATTCTGCTTCCATAGTAGACGAAGTAGTCAGCGTTTGTTTAACGCTCTTCCAAGATATAGGTCCACCTGCAAGCATAAAAATATAACCGGATGTGGACCTACGAGTGTCTTGACACCCATCATAGTCAGCATCTGAATAACCAATAACTTCAAGGTTATTCGACCTTTTGTATGTGAGCATGTGTCTTTTTATCCCTTGTAAATAGCGAAAAACCTTCTTAGCTGCTTTCCAATGATCCAAACCAGGATTACATTGCTACCTGCCAAGCATGCCAACTATATACGCTATATCTGGACGAGTACAGACTTGTGCATACATGAGACTCCCAACTGCCGATGCATAGGGAATTGTCTCCATCTGTTTTCTCTCCAGATCGATACTGGGACTTTGAAGTAGACTAAATTTATCACCCTTAACGACAGGGGCAACAGCAGCGGAACAATTGTGCATGTTAAGCCTTTTAAGAACTTTATCAATATAAGCTCTTTGAGACAATCCCAATATGCCACGGGCTCTATCTCGATGAATCTCAATTCCTATTACGTAGGAAGCTTCACCAAGATCTTTCATATCAAAACTCTTTGATAAAAAGTTCTTTGTCTCATATAATATGCCCAAGTTGCTACTCGCAAGTAGGATATCATCAACATACAAAACAAGGATGATAAACTTACTCCCATTGATTTTAAGATATATGCATTGATCCACAGTATTTTCTTTAAAACCAAAATTTGAAATGGCTTCGTGAAAATTTAAGTACCATTATCGAGATGCCTGCTTTAAACCATATATAGACCTTTTGAGTCTACAAACTAAATGACTCTCCCCCTCAACCTGAAAACCTTCAGGTTGTGTCATAAAGACATCTTCATGCAAGTCGTCATTCAGAAAAGCTGTTTTAACATCCATTTGATGTAATTCTAAGTCAAAATAAGCTACTAATGCCATGACTATCCGAAAGGATTCCTTTCTAGAGACAGGGGAAAATGTCTCTTTATAGTCTATTCCCTCTTTTTGAGTGAAACCTTTAGCGACTAATCTGGCCTTATATCTCTCTACATTACCTTTGGAGTCATGTTTAGTTTTATAGACCCATTTACAGCCTACAGGCTTAACTCCTTCAGGTAATTCACAAAGATACCGGACCGAATTATGTTTCATTGATTCCAACTCATCTTTCATAGCTTCGAGCCATTGAGTGGATTTTTCGCTCTTCATGGCTTGGCTAAAGGAAACAGGATCTGGTTCCTTTCCAAAATTAAACTCACTCTCATTGAGGTAAACTATATAGTCATCAGAAATGGCTGGCTTCTTTGCTCTCTCTGATCTACGCAATGGTTGAGCATTGGCAGTCGCCATGGGAGCAAGAACCTCCTCAATGTGGGGTGTGTCATTAGGCATAGCCATAGGTGCATCAACATTTGCATGAATAATTGGTGTCGGTGCCACCTTTTCTTGGATAAAAGGGATAGGAATTATAACCCGATTCTCCTCAAAAGTGATTTTCCTAGGCTCAACACTCCCACTGATCTCACGATCCTCAAAGAATTTTGCATATCTAGTCTCAACAATCCGGGTACTATGAGTGGGGCAATAAAATCGGTAGCCTTTTGATCTATCAGGGTAACCAATGAAATGACAACTTATAGTTTTATGGTCCAATTTTCCTAATTGTGGGTTGTACACCTTTGCTTCTGCCAAACAACCCCAAATGTGTAAATATCCTAAAGTCGGTTTTCTTCCTACCCATAGCTCATAAGGAGTGTTGGGAACTGCCTTACTAGGAATTCGATTCAGGATATGTACCGCTGTTTTTAAGGCTTCTCCCCACAAGAATATAGGCAACTTAGAGTTGCATAACATGCTTCTCACCATATCCATAAGAGTACGATTCTGTCGCTTAGCTACACAATTCTGTTACGGTGTTCCCGGCATAGTGTATTGAGCGACAATGCCATGCTCTTGTAGATACAGGGCGAATGGTCTTGGATTGCGACCTGTTTCAGAGTATCTACCATAGTACTCTCCGCCTCTATCAGATCTCACAATTTTAATTTTCAAATTGAGTTGTAACTCAACTTCGGCTTTATAGATTTAAAACATATCCAGGGCCTCAGATTTCTCACGAATGAGAAATATATAATCAAAATGAGAATAATCATCAGTGAAGGTAATAAAATATTTTTGACCACCAATAGCGGGAGTTGAAAACGGTCCACAAATATCAGTGTGGACTATTTCCAACAAACTCGTGCTTCTGATGGTCCCTTTCTTATTAGTCTTTGTGAGTTTCCCTTTAACGCAATCAACACAAGTATTGAAATCAGAGAAATCGAGTGCATCAATTATATCATCTTTAATTAACCTCTCCATTCTATCCTTAGATATATGACCTAAACATTTATGCCATAAAATGAAGGAGTTGTCGATTGCTCATTTTCGTTTCTTACTAATTTTATCATTCACATGTATAGAAATTAAAGATTGGGCGTAAGATGAATCCAAACTCAACTGATAAAGATTGCCCACTAATGAGCCACCACCCACAATATCGAAATTAAATAATAGAGTAAACATATTATGTCCAAATTTAAATTCAAAACCTAATGAATCCAATTTAAAAATTGAGATAAGGTTTCTAGTGATACTTGGAACATAAATAGTATCAATTAAATCCAAAATGAAACCACTATCTAAGATGAGACGGAGAGTCCCAATGGCCTCCACGTCTGCTTCTACTCCATTTCCGAGTTTGATGGTACGTTCGCTTTTACTTAGCTTCCTGCTGGATCGAAATCCCTGTATTAAATTACTTATGTGAATAGTGGCACCAGAATCTATCCTCCAAGTATTGTGTGGAGCATCAATATAAAGTGATTCAAAACACACAAAGGCTAGGTCATTTCTTTTCTTAACTAGCCAATCTCTATATTTCTAACAATTTTTCTTGATGTGTCCCTTCTTTTTACAGAAGTGACACTTGATGCCAGAAGTAGATTTGCTAGATTCCCCTTGTTTGGTTTCCGGTGGAGGAGCTTTCACGTTCTTTCCTTTATATTGTCCCTTCTTTAGCTTGAAATTACCTTTTGATGGTCCAAGAGCGGCGTAATGGGCACTTTCAGGTTTTTCAGCCCGAAGTCTTTCTTCTTCTTGGACATAGTGAGCGATTAACTCGTTCATCTTCCATTTCTCTTTCTGCGTGTTATAATTGATCTTGAACGGACCAAATTGTGCAAGAAGAGAAGTCATAATGAAGTGAACAAGATAACTCTCAGAAAAACCCATGTCCAGTTCTTTCAATTGAGTTGTCATGCCACTCATTTTCATAATGTGCTTATCTCATAGTTCCCATTTTAACAATTAGACTACTGGCAAGTGCTTCAGAAGTCCCTTGAAATTGTTCCTTAATGGCTTACATGTATTCCTTTGCATTGTGCGAGTCAGGAATACCTCCCCGAATCGCATCAGTAATGGAACTCTTTATGATCATGAGGCTCATACGATTTGATTTATCCCATTTTTCTAAATCCGTATTATTCACTACCAGATCCTCAGCTGAGGCATCAACGATAAGCATCTTCGGTTTTTCAGATCGTATAGCATAGTCAAGATCTATACAGCCTAAAACAATAGCTACTTGTTCCTTCCATTTGCCATAATTTGAGCCACTCTGAAGTTCAATTCCACCAATCATATTAGTTATAGAAGACGGGTTCAATGCTGCACAATAATTAAGGGCTTTATTATGTCCACATACAATCGTAGTAACTATCAATTCCACAAGATTATAATTATAATATGTGACGCAATAGTTAAAATATGTTAAGGAATATAAAAATTAAAACCAATGTGGTTTTATTGAGAAACAATTTGTGTCATTATAACCCTCCGTTGGGTCGAGTCATAACACACTAGCCGCTTCCTCAATCTATATTAATGATTGTGATACTAATTGCGTCGTTATGACCCTTGATGAGTACTAAAATATGATGATATTTCACCCTTAAATACCTATATTTAGCTATCCAATGAAGGCTATCTGATGAGAATTATTAGATTTGAAGTGTTTCAAGTAAATACAAGCCAAGTGTGGAAAACAGCCCAAGAATTCTGAAAATAATGTCAAAACACTATAACTTTGGGTCATCGAGAACTTAGTGCGACTTGCGGCTAAATTTGGACCTTCAATACGGCCGAATTATAAAATTATCAAAACATAAACGTTGTAGATCTTTTCGTCAGCTTTCCAACAGCGTAAAAATCACCTCAATCCGAGTTCGGGACAGAACGTTATGGCTGAAATACCGAAGTAGTGTCTGATACAAAAAGTGTGCTGAAATTTACGGATTTCTGGGGGTCGATTAATCGAGGAGAAGGAGAGTCTGACACGGAATTGACTACTTTAAAGCTAATTTTGACCCTATTGGGTCGATTAATCGACCCTAAATTGGCGGCTGGGGAGACTTCTGCGACCGGGAATCTATTTAAAGCGACTCAAACACTTCGAGGGAGAATTAGAAATTAGGGGGATAGGAGATTAAAGTTTTAGTTTTTTGCTTTTCTTTTTCATAGTTAGACATAGAAATAGGGAGTTTTTATTTATTCCTTTTTGAGAGCTTTGTTCCTTTAATTTCCAGTACTCATTCCTCTAGTTTATTATATGTTTGCTCAAGTTTATTCCTGCATTATTCTCGTTTCTGAAGACCATCATACTTTTGGGATCAAAGTAATTTCTTTTAAAGTTGAGGTATTTTTAATTCATTAAATTAATGTTATTTTCTCTTCCTTATTTATTTATGTCATTTAATTGTAATATGTGTGGCTAAATTCATAAGGATGGAGATCTAATGATTCCCATCCGAGGGATGTACTTTTAATAATATAAATTTAGGATTAAAATATGAGATCTTATTTTATGGTTGTTGTGCTATCAAGAACGGATGAAATCCCCGCCACTAACCGGGATCGTGTGTGTCGAGCCATGCCTGGGATCTCATATCTGTGACGGTAATTTTACCCAATCATTGTTATATGGTCTTTTTACTTTCATCGTGTGGATTTAATTACGATTATGATCTAGGATCGAGTGTGCCGAGCCATGCCCTGGATCTTGGATCTGTAATGGTAATTTTATCTTAATTACTCCTTAATCTGAAATCGAGTGTGCCGAGTCATGCCCTTGATTTTAGATCTATGGTGGTATTATTGTTGAAATTTTTACCCACTTTGGAGATGATTTTTATTTGAACCTGAGATCAATTGTGCCGAGCCATGCCCTTGATCTCAGATCTATATATGAAAATCATCTAAGTCCTGATTGCAGAGATGCAACGTGGAACCTATCGGGGTTTTTGACCATTTATCTTCCATAAAAGATATTTGTTCTCAATGGTATATCTCATAGTTTAATCCATAGATTTGTATTATGGGAAGAACGGACCAAAGATGGGAGGATTTAGTATCTTCATCTTTATCTTTATTTTTGAATTATCAGTTAAGTTTTAGTTTGTAGTCAGTAATTATCATCTCATCAAACCACCTAAATCATAAGACTGGTAGAATACTGTTAGATCTTAGTAGATTTCTGAAATTACTTGTCTTTTTAGATCTTTCAAAATTAGTCCTCATGGGAACGATCTCGTACTCCGCACCCACTATATACAATCCGATTCGTGCACTTGCGAGTAAAGTATCACAATTAAAAAATTCACATCAAGTTTTTGGCACCGTTGTCAGGGATTAAATTAAGAAAATCTGAATTTTTGGTAGACAGTAAATTTTAGAAATTTTCGGAGATTAAAATAATATTTCTGCTTTAAAAAAAATAATAATAATAAATAAAATAAAATTTTAGGACTTTATTTTCCTTATTTTCCTCTTTTAGATATTTTATAGGATTTTCTAAAATCTAGTTATTAATTTTTGTGGGACTACTTGCTTTAGGCTTTGTAGGAATCTTTCTATTCTCTCCCTTCTTTTTCTCTTTTAGGTAAGATTTTATAGGATTTTGTAGGATTGTCTTTAGGTTTTGAAATTTAAATTTTATATTTTAATTCTCAAATTTAATTTTTATTTTTGAAATTTGAATTAAAAAAAAATAAAAAAAATTTCTTTATTTTAAATTCGAATTTTAATTTTAATTAATAAAAAAAAATTATTTTAAATTCGATTTTTAATTTTAATTAAAAAAAAAAAATTAATTTTTGAATTTTTGCTTTGCAAAATCTTCTTTCCCTTATTTTTCTCTCTTAGGTAAGTATTTTTTTTTAGGAGTCTTTTAGGAAGTTGAGACTTTTAGGCTTTTTATTTTAGATTTTGTATGAGCCTTTTAGGAAATTGAAATTTTTAGGCATCTTATTTTAGATTTTGTAGGAGTCTTTTTAGGAAGTATAGATTTTTAGGATACCTTCCTTAGAAAATTTAGGAATCTTTTATTCTTTCCCTTATTTTTCTCTTTTAGATAAGATTTTGTAGGATTCCAATCTTTCATGGCATGGAGAGAAAAGATCCATACCAGCACGTCAAAGACTTTGTCGAAGTCTGCTCATCTGTTTACCAAAACTTCAGCGAAGAATCTGTTAGGTTACGCTTGTTTCCTTTCTCTATAAATGATAAAGCAAAAGCCTGATTAAACTCTCTACCATCGGGATCCATAACCACCTGGGATCAGATGGTCAAAAAGTTTCTGTCAAAGTTCTTCCCTATGGCGAAGACTAATGTCCTTAGACGTGAAATCATGGATTTCACGCAAGAGGAAGATGAGAGATTATATGAAGCTTGGGATAGATTCATGGATCTCTTACTCAAATGTCCACTCCATGGATACTCAAAGTAGAGACTGGTTCAGTATTTCTACAATGGACTGAGTCAACCAAATAGACATCTGGTGGAGTCAATGAATGGCGGAGGATTCCTTAGTCTTAAGGAAACTGAATCTTATGCTTTCCTAGAAAAGCTTGCTGAGGATTCTCAGCACAGGGATTTCACAAAGACTCGGGAACAACCAGTCAAAGCCCGTGATCAAGCCGGGAGTTCAACCAAGAAAGGAGGACTATACGTAGTAAAGGATTCCCCGGATTTGATGGCTAAAATTAATTTCCTCACTCAACAAGTGGAGGAATTGAAATTAAAGAAGAATGTGTATATGGTAAATACACAACCTGAGCCATATTCAATTTGTGCAAGTCCAATGCATATGGCAGATGATTGTCCTTCAATACAGAACTATCATGAAGACACATCTGAACAGCTAAATGTTGTGAATAATTATGGGCAGAATCAAGGAAACGCTTTCAATGAGAATAACCCAAATAGATGGAGAAACCACCCAAATTTCTCACGAAAACAAGAGAATCAAATAATACAGCCCAGGAAGCAGGGTACGAACTTTTATCCTTAACAAAATTTCAACCAAGGACCGCAGCAGAACTATGGTCAAGGGCAATTTCAGCAGCAAGGGTTCAATAACCCGAATTAATTTCAATACAATCAGAATCAGGTTGGGCAGCCAAGGCAAATGAACCAAAATTTTCAGTTTGCACAACCAATGGGAGGTTATCAAAACCAACCACAGCAAAATTTTGTGCCAATATTTCCACCACCTGGATTTAACATTCCACAGGGAAATACTGCCCAACGTCCTCATATACAAACTCCTTCTACTGAGGACCTGATGAAACTCATTCATTCTCAGACATCCTCAATCTCTAAAATAGAGACCCAAATTGGGCAATTGGCCACTTTTCTTTGTGAAAGAGAAAAAGAATCATTTTCGAGCCAACCAGTTCCTAACCCAAGGGGCCAAATGGTTGTTGAACAAACATCAGCTTCAACACAAGAGGATGATCAATAATAAATTTGGGCGATCACAACATTGAGATCTGGAAAGCAAGTCGATAACAAAGTAGTGTTGCCAGAGGAGGAGGAAAAGTCTAATGGAGAGAAGAAATCTGAGGAGAAAGAAGAAATTGATGATAAAGTACAAGCAAAAGAAACATCAGAAGAAAAGAGTGAACATAAGAGAAGTTTTGTTCCTAAAGCACCGTACCCGCAAAGATTGATGGCACCACTAAAAAATCGCGATGAGGAAGGAATAAATGAGATTTTTAAGCAATTAAAAATTAATATTTCTTTCCTAGATGCCATCCGCCAAGTGCCGGCTTATGCTAAATTTTTGAAGGAATTGGTCACAATTACAAGAAAGATAAATATTCCGAAAAAGGCTTTCTTAGCCGAGCAAGTTAGTTCAGTGTTGCAAGCAAAGCTCCCAATCAAATACAAGGACCCAGGTTGTCCTACAATCTCGATCATCATCGGCGATAATCGTATTGATCAGGCCCTTTTGGATTTAGGAGCAAGTGTCAACTTGTTGCCTTATTCGGTGTACAAGGAGCTCG
This sequence comes from Chloranthus sessilifolius, assembly GCA_021018995.1. NCBI lineage: Eukaryota > Viridiplantae > Streptophyta > Magnoliopsida > Chloranthales > Chloranthaceae > Chloranthus > Chloranthus sessilifolius. The sequence continues at coordinate 4,899,172 of JAJIZI010000016.1, read as the reverse complement.
AATTGAGAGAATTTAAGGCCACTGCGATGACCCTTCAGCTAGCTGATCGGTTCATAAAGATCCCTCGAGGAATTGTGGAAGATGTCCTCATCAAGGTGGATTCTTTTTACTTTCCTGTGGATTTTATTGTTTTGGACACTGAACCGGCATCAAATTTGAAGAATAACATCCCAGTGATTCTAGGAAGACCATTCCTAGCTACCTCCAATGCGCTGATCAATTGTCGAAACGGGATCATGAATTTGTCGTTCGGGAATATGATAGTGGAACTCAATATTTTTAATATTGCCAAGCAGCCCATGGAGGATGATGAACATGCACAAGCATGCATACTCGATGAAATCATAGAAGAAATATTTCATGCATCTGAGACTGAAGATCCTTTAGGAGCTTGTCTTGTACATTTTGGAGAAAATTTTGATGTGGATCAACTGATCCATGAAGTGAATCACATGTTGGACTCCACACCACGTATGGGAGAAGAAAAGGAAATAGAGCGTGGAACTCAAATTGAATTAATCAAGGAAAAGTCGAAAGAGGAGGAGAAAGTGTCCTTAGAACTTAAACCTCTTCCGGAAAATCTCAAGTATGTCTACCTGGGGGAGAATGAAACTCAACCCGTTATAATATCATCAACATCGGATGCGCATCAAGAAGGCCAACTCATGAATGTACTCAAAGAGCACGAAAGTGCCCTTGGTTGGTCGACAAAAGATATCAAAGGCATTAGCCCCACGGTTTGTATGCATCGAATCCATTTGGAAGACAATGCTAAGCCTTCTAGGGAACCACAGAGGAGACTAAACCCTATAATGCAAGACGTGGTCCGAAATGAGGTAATCAAACTTCTAAATGTTGGAATTATATAACCCATCTCTGACAGTAAATGGGTCAGCCCCACACAAGTGGTCCCTAAGAAATCGGGAGTCACAGTGGTGAAGAATGAGGAAAACATACTAGTCCCTACAAAAATTCAAATAGGGTGGAGAGTGTGCATTGATTATCGAAAGTTAAATTTGATGACGAGGAAAGATCACTTTCCTCTTCCGTTTATCGATCAGATGTTGGAAAGATTGGCCGGGCATGAGTACTATTGCTTCCTCGATGGCTATTCCGGGTATAACCAAATAGTCATTGCACCTGAGGATCAGGAGAAGACCACTTTCACATGTCCTTTTGGTACTTTCTCCTACCAACGAATGCCGTTTGAGCTTTGTAATGCACCAGGTACATTCCAAAGATGTATGCTGAGTATTTTTTCGGATATGGTCGAGCGATTCCTCGAGGTCTTCATGGACGACATCTCGATCCATGGAAACAGTTTTGCTGACTGTTTGAATCATTTGTTACTAGTGCTTGAACGATGCCAGGAGAAGAATCTTGTTCTTAACTGGGAAAAATGTCACTTCATGGTTAAAGATGGCATTATTTTGGGACATATCATATCATCCCAGGGTATCGAAGTCGACAAGGCCAAAGTTGATTTAATTGCCAATCTACCACCACTTAGGACAGTGAAAGAAATCAGATCTTTTCTCGGCCACGCCGATTTTTATCGGCATTTTATTAAAGATTTCAGCAAGATAGCGCGACCGCTAGTTTACTTTCCAAGGATGCCCCGTTCATTTTTTGATGATGACTGTTTGCGAGCCTTTGAAACCATTAAGGCCGAATTGATAAAAGCTCCAATAATTCAATCTCGGTGGACTTCTTCAAATCATGTGCGACGCCTCTGATTATGCAATTGGAGCTGTTCTGGGGCAACGAATAGAAAAATTATCGCATGTAATCTACTATGCGAGTCATACTCTCAACGATGCCCAGTTAAACTACTCGACCACTGAAAAGGAACTTTTGGCAGTAGCTTTCGCGTTGGATAAATTTCGATCCTATTTATTAGGATCTAAAGTCGTGGTATTCACAGATCAAGCTGCTCTGCGTTATCTGTTCGCTAAGAAAGACGCTAAGGCACGTTTAATTAGATGGATCTTGTTACTGCAAGAGTTCGATTTGGAGATCAAGGACAAGAAAGGCTCAGAAAATGTGGTGGCAAATCACTTGTCACGAATAATTATTAAGAGATCCGAGAGCCTGTTAGATCTTGGAGCACTTCCGGATGAGCGCAGTTGTTGATTGATTGTCCACCTTGGTATGCGGATCTTGTCAATTATCTAGTCAGAAATTACCTCACCATTGGTGAAGAATGAAATTCATTTTCTTAGCTCGTGAAACACTATTTTTTGAAGATCCGTACTTATTCAAATCATCTGATCAAATCATACGAAGATGTATTCTAATCTCGAATCATCTCGTTCTGTCATGAGTTGCCTTGTGGAGGTCACTTTAGTTCCAAAAAGACTGCTGCAAAGATCTTCCAAAGTGGTTTTTACTGGCCGACGATCTTTAAGGATTGTTATCAGCATTGCAAATCTTGTCACAGCTGTCAAATGTTGGGCCGAATCTCAAAGCGCAACATGATACCGCTCAATCCAATTTTAGAAGTTGAATTATTTGATGTTTGGGGGATCGATTTTATGGGTCCTTTTCCGAATTCGTTTGGAAATACGTTCATTCTTGTCGATGTTGATTATGTCTCGAAATGGGTAGAGATTGTGGCGTGTAAATCGAATGATCACAGAGTAGTGATCAAATTCATCAAGGATCAAGTGTTTTCTCGTTTTGGCATTCCAAAGGCGATAATCAGTGATGGTGGAAAGCACTTTTGCAATAAAGTGTTCACCCAATTAATGAAGAAATATGGTGTCACACACAAAGTTGCTACACCATACTATTCTCAGACGAGTGGCCAAGTTGAAATCTCTAATCGGGAACTTAAGCGGATTTTAGAAAAGGCAATCCTTCTGAACTGTAAAGACTGGTCGCTAAAGTTGAATGACGCTCTATGGGCGTATCAAACGGCATTTAAAACTCCGATTGGAATGTCACCGTATTGGTTGGTCTTTGGTAAAGGATGTCACCTCCCGGTTGAGCTAGAACATCGAGCATTTTGGGCCATTAAGTCATTAAATTTTGATCTCTTGCAATCTGGTGCCCAAAGGGGATTCCAAATAAATGAATTAGAAGAAATCCATGCTGATGCCTATGACTGTGCTAAATCGTACAAGGACCGTATGAAACGGGTTCATGCTCACTCTATTCTACGAAAATCTTTCGTTGTTGGTCAACAAGTTCTACTTTACAATTCCCGACTTCATCTATTTTTGGGGAAACTAAAAACCCGTTGGAGTGGCCCTTTCAAAATCTCTCGCATACTCCCCAATGGGGCAGTTGATATTATCAACCCGAAACACGGGAATATTTTTCGAGTTAACGGTTAACGATTGAAACCGTTCCTTGAGAATGCAATTGCATTCTCTGACACTTCATTTGAGTGATCCAATTGCTCACCCTGATTGAGCAATTCACAAGGTCGAGCTATCGACTTTAAACTAGCGCTCATTGGGAGGCAACCCAATTGTGTAGTTTCCGTTTGGTTTCGTTTAGGATTTATGTTTTATTTTATTTTATTTTTTTTCTCATGTTTATTTCTAGCATTTTATTTTTTTAGTTTAGGTTTTTCTTTTTTAATTCCCTAAAATAGTGTAACCATATTCCCTTCAATAAATTTTTGGTCATGTTCCAATTTGATGCACATATTCTCTGCACCTGATCTTTGTGTTGAGGTACTTTTTCAAACAGGTTTGGGGGTGCGCTACTTCTTTCAGTCAATGCGGACATTGTCATCTTTAGGTATGGAGGTATGATTATCTATTTTGCGTCACTTATTTTTCTATTAATGTTAAAAAAAAAAAAAAATTTGAAAAAAAAAGAAAAGAAAAGAAATTTTTTATCTTTGAAGTCATCATGCACATTATTTTACGATTGTTTTCAAACTTTAGTTGATGATGCATGTGAATTTAATTTTGAGAATACTGATGTCATATTCTGATTACTTGTATCTAAGATGATGAAGCTTAATGTGATATTTTATGGATAATTTTGATATTCATGCTTAGAATTTTTACACTTATACCAAGCTAAGACTTAGAAATCGATGAACTGTTTTGAATGTTGAATCTTAGGTTCTTAGTGGAGACTAAACCCAGTGAGCTTTAGAGCTAATTTCTCGTCATTGATGAGTGAATACATAAACTCGGAGTTTTCTTTGAATACAAATTATTTTGCATGATCTCATACACTTTACTTTGGCTTGTGACTTTACATTAAATCAAATTCATATCATTATGTTAGAATATACTGTATATCTACTCAAGACAAATAGGCAAGGTTACCATCTTTTAAGGATATGATTGAAGGCCATCTTTAGCTCGTTTGTGCTTAAAATATCTCACCTTATATAAAGTTATCCTTCTAATACCCCTTTGAGCCTATTGAAAAATTTACCTTTATACATTTTTTGATAAGCCACGTTAACCTTTAACCCTTCACCATTTCTGAAAATTCAAGCTTTATCCTTCTTATTTCTGAGAAATTAGGAACGAGGGATGAGAGTGAATGAAAAGAGAGTAAGTGGAGAGTTACTGAGTTGTGGTGTTTACTGAGAGTGTATGACAAAAATATAAAAGAAAAAGGGGGGAGAAAAAGAAAAAGAAAATTGTGAAAAATAATGAAAAATATGAGGTACTTCAAGAAAAGGAAATTCAAAAGAAAAAGAAAGTTAAGAAAAATAGAAGAATATTGAGAAAAATAGTGAGAGATTAGAAAAGAAAAAGAAGAGAAATAAAAAAATAAAAAAGGTGTTTCCTTTCCGATTTCTCAGAAATTTTGAATCCCAACTTCCCTTTCTTTCTTACCCTTTCCTGAGCCCCATTACAACCCTACAAAAAGACCTTCATGATCTGATCTTGCATTGGTAACTGCCTTGTGGAGAGTGAATATGTGATACTTATGACACTTGATATGACATGCTTAGGATATACAAGTATCTTCTTATGAGATTTATTTTTGTTCATTGATTGCATCGTGTTTCATTTATCATATGAGAACTTTTTATTTGCTTTGTATTGATCTCTCACATGTGGGCGAAAACTTACCCATCATCGGAGTAATTTTATTTTAAGAGTATACCTAAAGTGAGGATTGAGTCTAAACAACAGGTCCGACGGTTTCTCGTTTAAACTAGTTCTGAGATGGATGAATTTTGGTTTGGGTATGCACACACTTCACGTTTAAGCATGAATGGATGAGTTATCTAATGATTTGAGAATTAGACTAATTTGAATGGATGCTAGTATGATTAGTATAACATTGTTATTTAAAATTGAGGATTCTCATATTGAATTGATTAATGATTTTGAGTTTTAAATGGTATATATGTTATCAATCAAATAGGCCAGTGGGGTCAGGCGGGTCGGGCCAAATAGGCCAGTGGGTCAGGCGGGTCGGGCAAAATAGGCCAATGGGTCAGGCTAGGTCCAAAAAGGGCAGGCGGGTCTGGCCAAAGGCCAGACGGGTTGGGCTAGGGCCAAATGGGCCAGGCGGGTCGGGACCGGACCCGATCCGGTCCGAAAAAACTCTAAACCTCTCCTTGCACTGTTCATCTTCTTCTTATAATTTTTTTTTTTTTTTTTTTTTAAGAAGGCATTTACAGACCCCTAAGTGACTGCGCTTGGTGATCGGCGGCAAGCAGTCGGTCTTGGCCGTAGTCAACCTGGCGCCAGAATGTCGGCAATGCCGGTTGTGGCGGAAAAAGATCACCGTGGAATTTTTTTTTTGAAACTCTTGCAGGATGCACAGCAGCCACCCCCTTAAGCGTACCCGTGCCCCCCACCGATGACCGGCGCCGACGGTCCGATGCGCCAGCCGTCGGCCGGTGCCAGTCCGGTGGCCGAAAAATATCCATCGGCGCCGGACCGTCGGCAAACAGTAAAGCCAATTTTTTTTTTTTTTTTTGTTTCTTAGTTGCAGGAAACGCAACAGGCAGCCCCCGGCTCCTCTGTGGTCACCAGATCCTATCCTCTGGTGTGCCGTCCTGTCGGCCCAGACGTTAGCCGTCTGCCGGTGTCAATCCGGTGGCCGGAAAAACCCCTACCCGCGCCCTTTTTTTTTTTTTTTTTTTTTTCAACTACGCCATGCTAGTTTATAAATTGACGCCCACAAAAAAAAAATTCTTCGTTCCTCTCCTTTGAATGCACGACGAGAAGTCGAGATGTAAATATGATGTTTTGATTGATCAAACACCATCATGGCTCTGATACCAATTGATGGAAATTAAAGGGATCTATCGATCCGACCGTCCAAAATAAGCCCTAAGATCTAGGCGCATGATCAATAAAAAACAATAAACATATAATCCATAAATTAAACCAATATGCACACCTTGAGCGTGAGCCATCAATGGTGTGTTGCCGATCTTCAACGATCTTCTCGCGTTCAATATTTCCTTAGCACAATGGGGATGCTTTCGCCAATAGGGATGATTGAATTATGTCGAGCTATCGTTGGGACCAGGCACCACTTATATTTATAGTCAAAGAGTCATTTCCTATTAAGGACTTTAATTTCTAATTATAGTGTGATTAAAAATCACAATCATACCTTAACTGAAAGAGTCAACAATTAGTTGCCTATTCTCTTCAAACTCACCGGATAGCAACTGTATATCTCAAGACTGGTCTTACACCATTCAACGGTCAAAGGTTTGACCATAGTGATGGCCACCAAAATAGAAACTTCTAACACTTGTCAATCTGAATCAGTTTTGGAGCGGTTTCCGACCGATTTAGTATGCTTGGTTTTCGATTCGGTTTCAGGTCAATGCTTGCATCCCTTCGATCAAAACCTTTGTTAGCCTTTCGAAAAAAGGAACACTGTTTTGGTCACAATGCTAGTGGTAAAGCATTAAAGAGAACGCTAGTGCAGTCGTAAAGCATTAAAGGAGGGGCTAATGTAGTTGTAAAGCATTATTATGTAATTGTAAGAAGGGATCAATTACGTGCACACGCTTTTTAAGTGATTGCACCTAGGTTAAAAAAAGAATTTATATTTTAGGGACATGTGACATGTAAAAATGTAATATAGATAGTCTGATTTAAAGTTTATGATCTATAAATCTTTAGTAGATAAGATTGGAGCAAAACATAATATTTATCCTATGATTTATTATTGTCAATTGTTGAATCAAATAATAACTTTTGACTATATTTAATCATATGATAAAGATCATATTTCATGCCAATCTTATCTATTAAGGATTTATAGATCATAAACTTTAAATCAGGCAGCCCAGATTACATTTTCATATGTCACATGCTTTTAAAATACAAAGTCTATTTTTAACCTCGGTGCAATCACTTAAAAATGAGTGCAAGTAATGGCTCCCTTGTAAGAATTAAAGAGACGGCTCGCAGAATAAATTTGGGGGAGCCTTTATTTGCAGTCCACACAACTTCAATCACAACCTATCATATGAGTTTCATTAAAAGCTTCATGGATTGCATAGAAAATAAAATTTATGTGTATTTTATTTATAATCCAAAAACTTCAGGCGCACCCAAACTTGGATTCTACAAATATTTATTTATTATCTTAAAAAATAAGACAAACTCATGCTTGGATTCTGCAAATATTTATTTATAATAACAAAAAACCGTAGGCACACCCATGCTTGGATTCTTCAAATTAAATTTGCAGTCACCCATTTCCGATATTTTTTTGGTCTTCATGCTGGTATAACTTTTCTAAAAAGCCCCATGTACCAATATTTACAACTTAAGTGATAGCGATTTTCATCCCAATTTTCTACACAACATATCTTGGGATCATGGCATCCCTATCAATCATATGTTTCTTCCATGTGAGAGGCATCTCCAAAAGTAGTCGTGATTATGAGCGTACTATGCTAAAGGTTCTAGGTTATTTTTGAGGATGTATTCCACATTTAATTAATATTTGACCGTTTGATAGGTGGATTATGATCTCAATATCTATGAGGTAAAAAATTGGGATGAAAAAATGATCTCCATCGGCTGCTTCAAGGAAGTCAACGATTTTAACAAACAAAAAACATTGGTTGTCAATGTAAACTTGTACTTCGTAAATACATGTACCCAAAACCTATTCCCACTTTTCTCATGAAAGTATCAAGTCTTTTTATGAAAAAAAAAAGAGAGTATAAATTTATATTATTAAATCAATAATTTTTTCTCAAACTTATACTACTCGAAGGGAATCAGATTTGCTTGATGGCAGGGACAGACAATGGCGGAATCAGGATTTTCATTTAGCCAAGGCGGAAATCATAGAGATAAATTTTGATGAAATTTTTCGAAATTCGCTAAAATAGGTATTGGATGAAACTTTTAACGAAATTTCGGTAATTTCTCCGACATTGTAAAATTTTTATTAATTTCAACGAATTTAATAAAATTTTGCCAAAATTATGGGACAACAAGCTTAAGATCTGTGGTGTTGAAAATTGAGACGAAAAATAATTTCTATTATTTGATTAAAAAAGTTAATAATATTAGCACTTAAATGCATGCGTGAAAAGATTTACTTTAGGAGACGAGAGATGAGTACCTCTATTTGCACCATCTCTCAACCCCGTTAAAATCATTGATTGCTTCGGATTTGATGCTGGAGATTGTTTTGTAAAAGAATCATTCGATCTAAAGCAATCAATGACTTTTAAAGGATCTGCCGCATGACGCTTTTAGGCCTCTGTCCACAGCCCAGTTTCCGCAGGAACTATGAACAGTGGTCAGAAACTTGGCAAAAGTAGCTGCTTCGACTTTCGGACCTCTGCGTGCGTTCAGCAAAACGCGTGGGACCCACAGGAAACTACTTACTTTCTGACTCTTAGCAAAATGCTCAGGAACACTCGGAAACCGAGTCTGGTGGTTTGTCTTCTCTCTTCTCCTCAGCAAAACAGACCAACGCTTTGAAGGCTGCCATTAAAAGAGCTTCACAAATTTTGTAATCAAATTCCCGATTCTTCGGACAAGCCAGCAAATATTTATCCTTCTCCTCCCCTCCCCTCCCCTACGTTCGACCAAACAACTCATTTTGTTACCCTTTTCACCTGAAAACCAACAAATCTCTTTTTAAATCCACCATAATTCCAGCCTAAATTCCATAGGTATGAAACACACCAATTCCCCCCATGGGTTTCTTCTTTCTTTGCTCATATATATATATATATATATATATATATATATATATATATATATATATATATATATATATATATATATATATATATATATATATATATATAATCTGAATCTTATCACTGGATCTTGTGGTCTGTGATGAATTTTTGGGTTTTCAATCCAATGATCTAAAAGCAGTGTCCCTTTGCAGGTGTAGTTTTGTAACAGTTTTCTCGCACCTTGAGGAAGGTGTGGATTCGCCCCCGATCACCGTCGTCTCCTTCATCTACTTGTTCGCTGGTGTGGCGTTTCTGTCGCATGGTTAAAGGGTCTCCGATGGATAATTGCTAACCTTTGAATGAGCCCCTGTTCATCTTTGTTCTCTCTTTCTTAAGCCTCTCTTTCTGTTTTCAACCATTGGAATGTAAATAGATAAAAGGTTATTTTTTTTTATTGAAAATTTAGTATAGAGAAAAGTGTATTTGAAATAGATTGTAGAGAAAAGTGTATTTGAAATAGATTGATGACCAATTTCAGTTGGTTTTCTTTCACTGGTTGGGAAGTAGAAGAAAAGCAAGGTGGAGCACCGAGAACCAAATGGTTTTTGTTATTTTGTTTGTTTCTTCTCTAATTATGGGTTGCAAGAGTTTTTTTAAGCTTATGGGCTAATGTGGTATGTGTTTTCCTTCATCTTACAAGCGAAGGTATTAAAATCGGTATTAGTCTTCGGGTATCGGTTACAAATAGGCCAATACCAATATGTTTCGATCGATTTTGATAAATAAATAAATAAATAAATTATCTCGATCAAACGTGATACCGATCGTATCGGTGATCTGAAGTTGGGATACCGATCGTGTCGAGGCGTCATCGTTAGGCCAAAAATCGATATGTATTGGCCGATTTTTTATACCTTGGTACTAGCGACTTGATAGTGTTATTATAATAGGTGGTCAGGTACTATAATTGTACGAATGAATTTTGCACAATTCCACCAACGGAAGTGTTCAATCGCTCATGGATCATGTATTGGCCAAAAATAACTTTCAAATACATACAGCACAGTATCAGATACACTACGGTCATTCCTACTGTCATACGATGTCCCTAAACTACACCGATTCTGTGTTTTTCTGAAAAAATTAAAAGAACACGGGAAATCCTTCATTTGTAAGAAAAGTCAGGATTCAAAACATTTTTGAGGCCTAAAAGAACACACTCGGGAAAAGGCAGGAATCTGCAGGAAACTGATTTGTCAGGAATCAGAGCTTTTCTGGGAAAACTGGGGAAACACCCGAACAAGGCCTTAAAGAAACATTATAAACAATGGCTTTGAGAACTTGTTTCTTATGTCTACCGTTTTCATTAAAGATTCTTGAGTTGTGTTCATGCCTGATTTGCCTGATGGAAGCCCAGAAAGCTTTTCTGATTCAGCAGGCCATCATACTTTTTCCTCTCGCATCTTGCATGCAATGCTGTAGCTCTTCCTCAAGCGTGTTTTAAAAGCTAGTTAGACCCCAAGTCTACCTTTGATTGATCATCGATCTCCATATCCAAGGACATTGAGGGTTATTGGAACCTCCTCCTAATGGGGGGATTAGGCTCTGTTTTCTCCCCTGTTTTCCCTTTCCACTTTCTTTGGTTTTGTTTTTTCTATTATTTTTCTTTTTGTTTGGCATTCCTAGGCTGCTTAGTTGCTTGATCTTGATGTAAATTTTATTTATTTATGAAATTTCATCTTATCAATCAAGAAAATGAAAATTAAAATTGAGAAACCACAATTAAAAACTAAATGTTATCATTTAAATTTATTACATTTTTGTTTCTATGAAATATTTTTTTTACGAGCTTTTATATATACTAGTAAACATGCACATGCTACTTTATAAAATCATAAAAATAATAATAAATTTATAAATTGGAAAAGGCCTATATATTCTAATGTATGGATGAACTTATGAATTAAAACCTCGGATCATATGCCACGTGTTACCTGATTCCAAGATAGTGCCTTTTCTGAGATCGTGTGCAATGTTGCATGTCATCTGTTATTATTATTATTATTATTTTTATTTTTTTGTGGTCTAAACTTCAACCAAAGTTTGGATGTTGCCTCATACATCATAGCACATTGAATTTTTTATCGATTGACCACATTTTGGATCGTGGATGTCTACTCCTTTTCAACAGTTTTTATTCATTGAATGTCGTGGCTGTAACGTAAAGTGGTGTGCCTTCATTGGTTGACCTAATTTTTTAGCCAGGTCGAGCACATGAACTTGACCCATCGGATCAAGTTCGAGCATGCATCATTTGAAGGTTAGGTTAACAAATTTTTTGTTTACAAAATATAAAGGGATAAGGGAAATTATGGGAATTTCACTGAGCTAGGTAAAGGTATACACTGGAAAATTTGGGGTCAAATGTCTAAACCTAAGGAGCATGGTGGGATGAGTTTCAAATGATATTGATGTTGATGCAATTTCACAAGTTTTAACCGGTGATGATGGAGATTATTTTTCACCCCACTAATGACATTATATGGACCTCTTGAATGATTATCCTGTGGGAGCCATTACTTGCACTCAGAAACTTGGCCCTTGCACCGAGTTTAAAACAAAGACTTGCAAGTTTTGCGACCTTTGCTATATGAAAATTCCATCTAAACCGTTTGATTTGGAGCCCATCATTTAAAGATATTAAGTGTAAAAGATTAGCACGAAATAAAATCTTAGGTTATAAATGATATTAATGCAAGATTATTTTTCACCCCACTAATGACATTATATGGACCTCTTGAATGATTATCCTGTGGGAGCCATTACTTGCACTCAGAAACTTGTCTCTTGCACTGAGTTTAAAACAAAGACCTACAAGTTTGGCGACCTTGCTATATGAAAACTCCATCTAAACCGTTTGATTTGGAGCTCATCATTTACAGATATTAAGTGCAAAAGATTAGCATGGAATGTAATCTTCATCATGTGATTAAATATAGTCAAAAGCTATTATTTGATTCAACGGTTGACAACAATAGATCATAGGATAAATATCATGTTTTGCTCCAATCTTATCAACTAAAGATCTATAGATCATGAACTTTAAATCAGTCGGCCCATATTGCGTTTTCACATGTCACATATCCCTAAAATACGAAGTCTTTCTTTAACTTCGGTGCAATGGCCACATTTCCGAGTGCAAGTAATGGCTGCCTTATCTTATATGTCATGTGTAGCTTAGAGGTGAAATGAGTACCATTTAAAAGTATACAAGCCAAACACTTTATAGAAACATTTTATTAGGTACATTATGGGGGCACATGAGTGCACCCATGTACTCTGGCATACAGACTCTAGGTTGCAAGAGTAGGGTTGGAATTTTAGTTTACCCTATAGAAATCGAAACTGACTTTTGGCTTCGGTTTCGGTGTCATTTTGGCCAAAATAGAACCCGACCCAAATTTCTCGGTTTGATCAATTAACTGAAATTTGCAATGGGTGAAACCGAAATGGAACCCGAATCGATCCAATTTCTGTTTCGGTCAGTTCGGTTCGGTTTGATTTTTGGTTTTTTATATATTTTATTCTTTTTAAAGAGAGTTTTTACGTTTTTTTTTCCTTTTTTTATCAGTTTTCTGTCCATACTCAACTAGTTTTTGGTTTTCGGCACCCAAAATCGAGCTGCTTCAAAACCGGTTTCGGTTTTTCGGTTTTGGATCGATTTCGGTTCGGATGTGGGTCGACTTTTTTCGGTTCGGTTTCGTTGATTTTCGAATTTTTGATTTTTTTTTTCCACCCATATGCAAGAGCAACTAAATGTGGGTGCTCGGACGCATCTGTCACCTTAATCTCAGTGCATTGACATGTACCAAATACCTTGTTACAGGTAGTGCGAATCCAGCCATTTGATGTAGCTTTTCGTAGCGTTATGGAATAAGTCACTGCCAAAGGCAGTATTTGATGGGTCCTTTCCATCTAAGAAAGCTGAGGGAACCATGGGCCCAATTCCGATCATGTTGATCCCATCGACTGCTGCTAGAGTCTTGCTTTCAAGTGCATCGAACATGTTTACGAGCACTCTCAATGGCTTGGCTTCTTTATCTAAGGTTTCGAACAAAGCTCTAAAGTATGGGAGTATAAGCATGGTTACTTTTGAAGATAGAGATAGATTGAAGCATGGTTACTCGGAAGATAGAGACGGATGGAAGGTCGGTGAGCATTAGTAATGGCAATCCAGGTAATTCTATCAAGGAAGAGGGTCCATTCTTCTCATTAGTGATATAATCTTAGTAGCCATGGAAGTATAGTAGTAAAAGGCGAAGACGATCGCCGGTTGGATCCAAAACAGAGCCGAACGTTTAGGCTACGCGCCAAGTCAGCAGCCCAAGGGAGAAGAATGTTGTAGACGATGCACGAGATCGGGCGTCCTACATTAGCAAGAGTGGGGATGAGATCGCAAACGTGTTGATAGCAGAGTCGATTAGACTACGCCATGAAGTCATTTATGTTGTCCGGGGGTCCGTCGTCATAGCCGTTTGAGAATGCTCAAGAGTTTTAGCTTTTTAGGCTAATTAGGAGCAATTTGGTCCTAATACATGTGATTTAGAGTCCTAGTTTAATTAGAAGTCTAGATATGAGTTAAGGGCATTTTAGGCATGAAAATTGATTCAAACTATTCCTTGAACTGCATTTTTTGGACCGAACCGACCAAACCGACCAAACCTCAGTTATATTTGAAGTTTAGAATAAACATGCTTAGACTAGTCATAAGACTTGAACCAATGGATTGTGCATCACTTTCAGCTAATAGTTTTAGATTTGATTTGTACTCTTTTCTTGTAGGAAAGGGCTACAGACGGGAGGCTCTACTGCACCTAATGTTTCTGGTCACTTGCTGTTGCAATCAAAATCATTTCTTTTCAAAGGTTTCTTTGTTCATGTTTTATCAGTTATGTGTACTTTGTGAAATTATTTGATTGGTTTCTTTAGATTTAAGTTTTAAATGTGTTGTATCTTCAAGTATATCTGGAAAACCTAATAAACAGTTATTTGTGAATTCATGATTTATGTGTTGTGAGGTATAAAAGCAAATGATTTATAGGTGGCGTGCATGTGGTTTGCATGTAGTACTTACATAAGCAAGGTTTAGGTGAATTCCTCTATTTTTTTTGGAAATGATATAATCAAATGCATGAGTTAAAAGAATAAAGAGATGAATACTCATTGGTCACCATATTTGGAGGAAGTTAGCAATCCTGGTGTTACTTACAACGTGCTTATTGGTACAACGATATGGGACCAACTATGATGCATCTAAGTTTTCTAACTCAAAAGGCTTGCAACCTATCATTTTGTGACCTTGTTTTTGTTCTTTTTTCTTTGATCGATAACGGAATTCATTAAAAAGCCAAGAAGGTTAAAAAGCACAGAGAAAGACGAGCAACCAAGAGTTCCCCCATAATTCCCTATTCCCCCTACCAACCCAGCAACCCCCACAAGACCCCAAAAGGCCTCACATCAGAAGCTCAACAACAATCCATTACCCATTATAGAAGTTCTCCCAATCATTAAAAAAAAAAGAAAAAACCTGCCCTCTCTCTTGTCCTTAGCCCCCGAGAGGTATACACACTGAACAGCTAAATCTCTAGCATGCCTAAGGATGAGGAGTAGTGGGTCGCGGCCCCCTTTCATTCCTTTCAAGCCAAATGGTCCAAATAACTGCCAAGGCTATAATTTTCCAGAACTTTCCTTTGATCCTTTGATCCCCTCAAACTGACTCCCTCCCTTTCGACAAGAAGTTGGGCACAGGATTGTGCGAGCGCCCAGGCCAGCCGGAATCCTTTGCACACCCCATACCACAGTTTCCGTGCGACCCAACAATGCACAAGATGGTCCACCCCTTCTTCATCTTGAATACACATGGGGCACCTGTGGCGCAGATTGATCCCTCTTTCTCTGAGCTGATCAATCGTGAGGATCCTACCCCACGCAATGCTCCAACCTGAAGAATTTGACCTTGGACGGGATCTTTATCAACCACAGCTTGACCCAATCCCTTCTGATGAGTGCTCGCCTGATTTAACACCTTGTAGAAGGATTTTAGAGTAATTTGCTGAATGCTGCCACATTGTCTCTCCCACATCGTCCTGATTTGGAAGAGCTGATCCCCGCACTTCCTTGAAAGCAGAGAGCTGTCTCCCTTCTTCCTCAGATAGGGTCCTACACAGCTGCAGATTCCATTCACCGTTGTGTGAGGGAGCGGCCACTGATGAATAAAGACATCCCGAGTGGCCGCGGTCTTAATAATTCGTCTTTGCCTGATCCCACCACATTTTGTGAGCTTGTTATATAGATGATAAATGATGAGTAAGTATGGTTATGGTGTAAATGAATTATGTGATGAGTTCATATGTCACAAGGCTAGTGGTGTAAATGAATTATGCAAATGTGCTATTGGAGAATTTAGGTTTGAACAAAAATGAGTTGGGAAATAGGACCCCCAAAGCCAATCCCACATTGATGCGACAATTTGGATGATGATGATGGTATATGTAGAATAAGAGTGACATGTTATTTTGTACCTGTGGCAGGCTATTTGATCTCCTATTCAATTGTCTTTTCGAACTTTAACGTATCTTCTTAAAAATCTTAAGAGTTATTAAGACTTATCAACTACCAGATGTTTAAGGTTATTTGGTATGTATTATAAAATTGATATGGCTGGGAGGAATTTGTATAAGATGCAAAATGTTTTCTATCAACTTTAAGTTGATAGTGTTGCATATTTTGATATCTACCGCAGAACCACTATTTTTTACTATGAATCCCTGTTGGATTGGATTCTAATGAGTCCGTCCGAAACTCATAAGAATTTCTTTTTTGGAAGAGAAGATAAAGAAAAGACAAGACAAGACAAGGTGGGTGAACAAAAGTAATAAAGTGAATTTTCAAGCATATATTTTGTGTCGAAAGAGGAGTAGTTACACTTATTTAATTCCACATTTCTTGAATTTATTATAAAATTGATATGGATGGGAGGTATTTGCATAAGATGCAAAATGTTTTCTATCAACTTTAAGAGTCTGTTTGGATAGGGAGAAAGGAAAAGAAATCATGGTAAATGAAAGGAAATATGATACTTTTCTATATTTGACAACAAAATTATACTATTGGAATAATTGAAATTTTTAAATTTTTTTTTTCCATTGGAAACCGACAAATCGCTCTAAAATAGGAAGGTTTCATTAGAAAGCTTTTGTCATTCGAATTCTCTCTTTCTCTCTGTAAGTTTGTTTGTCACAATCATGACTCAAAAACAGTATTGCTCCGTAAGAAAAGAGTTTTGCCAAGTAAGTAAGTAAGTAAGAAAAAGTTTTCTCGTTTTGGACCCACGGTCGTCCGTAGTGAACTTACGGACGTCCGTGATCACGGACGACCGTGAGTGATTCACGGACGTCCGTGCCCTAAAAACTTATATATTTCGGACAGTTCGGGCAGTTTCAAAACTGATCCAAATATTTCGAGTTTAAATTTTTTCTGGTCCATTTTCAGTCATGGAGATTACCTACCATTCTTGTTTATATTCTTAGATCTCTTTGATGGTAAAGTGTTTATGTAAAGCTATTGTATAAGGCTTGTTTGAAACAAGTGAACCTTCGCAAGAAACGTAGGTTGATGGTAATGGTTACTATGGATAGTATGATGGAGAAAGGCTATTGTGTTTGGTGATTGGAGTGCTAGGGTATATCATTCCAAATAAGCACTGTAAAGTTTTCTTTTATTATTCATAGTGAATTTTCTTTTGGATCTGAGATAGATCCCGTGGTTTTTGCCTGTGATGGGTTTTTCACGTTAAAAATGTCTTGCGTACTTTATTTTGATTGTGTGATGGTTGTGAGTAGACTTTAATTGATAAATATAATAGATAATATTTATAAATCGTAATTTTCCAAATTTCAATTGGTATCAGAGCCTGGTCACTTGGTAAATTTTAACAAATTAAGTGTTATGTCTAATTTGGGATATCACGATCTTCGAGAGAAGGTCGTCTCTTGCTAGACCACCTCTGTTTGATGGCTCTAACTATCCTTACTGGAAGGCAAGGATGAGAGCATTTTTAAGTTCACTTGATCCTCACATTTGGTATTCTATTGAGGACGGATGGTCGCCACCAACTATGACCTCTGTTGTCGATAATATACCACATACTACTATTAAACCAAGATCTTTATGGGATCAGAATATGATAATCTTGGTTATAATTCCAACCCTAAATGCTTTATTTGGAGCGATTCACTTACGAGTTTCGTCGAATAAGTACTAGCATCATAGCCAAAGATGCATGGAAAATTCTTGAAACCACGTATGAAGGAACTCCTCAAGTAAAGATTTCCAAACTTCAAATGCTCACTTCTCAATTTGAAAATCTTCGCATGGATGACGATGAAAAATTTTCTGATTTCTATATTCGCTTAAATGATATTGTAAATGGCTCATTCAATTTAGGAGAACCTGTTTCTAATACTAAAATTGTGCGAAAAATTCTAAGGTCTCTACCTAAAAGATTCAGATCAAAAGTTAATGCTATTGTTGAATCTAAAGATGTTGACAATCTAAATTTAGATGAACTCGTTGGGTCATTACAAACTTATGAATATGAAATTCAAGATAATCATGTCACCAAAAGTGTTGCATTTAAATCATCTAAGGTTGAATCTGACTCTAGTAGTGATTCTGATAATTCAGATGAACTTGCTTTATTTGTTAAAAAATTTAAAAAATTTTATAAAAATAAGAAACAACCTTTTAAAAAATTTGAAAGTAATGAAACTTTTAAATCATTTGAGAAGAAACCTAAAAAGGACTCTCCTGACATTACTCAATGTTTCAAGTGTCATGGTTATGGACATTACGCTAATAAATGTCCTAGTAAGAAAATTGATAAAGGAAAATCCAAAGCCTTGACTGCTTCACATGAGATTGAAATATCAACTGAGACATCTTGATGAATCAATCTAGTTCTTATGGTTTTAGAGCTTTTATTGCATCTATTAGAAACTAATACTTCTCATATTGAAACGATTGCTTCAATCTCATCTTCTAATCAAATTGACGGTGTTGTATTGGATATAACAAATGCCTATAGTGAACTTTATCAAGAATCAATACATCTAACTAAAGAAAAAATCAAATTAATCAAAGAAGTGACTGAGTTAAAAAATATTATAATAAATCTCCAAGAGAATATAAATTCTTTCACTCCAAAATTTATAGAACAAGAAAATAAAGTAAATTCCCTTATTGAAATAAATGCAAACCTAAAAAGGGAACTTGATTTTATTTCTGAAAAATATTCAAACATTTACAAGACTAATGAGAAAATGGAGAAATTACTCGGATTACGGTCAAAGAACAAGACAAATCTGTATTGGATATCATCATGTAGTAAATAAAAATCTAAAACCGATGTAAATCATGTTCCAAAATTTGTTAAAGAAATCAAATCTTCAAATACTAGACAAAAGGAAAATAATTTGAGATCTTCAAATACTAGATTTATTAATAAGAGAGTCCCAATACACTTGTGGATGGAAAGGGCATATTTATGTGTATTGTCCATTTTACTTTGATTACTCTCAATTCTATGTTCCTAATTTCCAAACTTTTAAGAAAAATAAAGTCATTTCATTGAGTAGTACACATAAATATAAAAACAACCATGTGATTCAAAACAAATCAAATCTTAAATACAAACGTGTTTGGATTCGCAAATCTGATTTGACTGCTCAAGTGGCTCATATTTCACTAAAAGCAAGTGAATCATCTAAGTGGTTCCTTGATAGTGGATGCTCTAGGCACATGACTGGTGAGAAATCATTCTTCTCTCATCTTAGCCCATGCTCAGAAGGAAATGTGACTTTCGGTAATGGAAGTTCTTGTAAAATTACTGGAAGAGGAACAATTAATGCACCTGGATGTCCTAACCTAAAAGAAGTCCTTTATGTTGAAGGACTTAAGGCTAATCTCATTAGTATTAGTCATTTATGTGATGATGGAATGAATATTAATTTTTCAAAAAATTTGTGCACTGTTGTTGATTCTAAAGACAAAATTGTTCTTCAAGGAATTAGATCTACCGATAACTGTTACACTTTTTGCGATCCTAATCAAAATAATTGTCTTATCTCTAAAACTAATGAGATCAACATCTGGCATCAGAGGCTTGGCCACATGAACAAACATGATCTTTACAAGTTAGCCTCTGATCAACTTGTTAGAGGTTTACCTAAATTAAGTAAACCAGATGGATCTATTTGTAGTGCTTGTCAAATGGGTAAACAGACTCGCGTTCCGCACAAAAAAGTTAATATTCCTACTTCTTCTAGGATCCTTGAATTAATACATTTTGATCTAGTAGGTCCCATGAGAACAAGCAGTTTAGGAGGTAAGAAATATGTCCTTGTTATTGTTGATGATTTTTCTAGATATACATGGGTTGCATTTCTTAGAGAAAAATCTCAAGCTTTTGATGAATTTATCATCATTTCTAAGAGAACTCAAATTGAAAAAAATCTTGCTATAGTTCAATTGGTGATCATGGTAAAGAATTTGAAAATTCGTCTTTTGCAAAATATTGTGCTTCAAATGGAATAAAGCATGAATTTTCTGCTCCTCACACACCTCAACAAAATGGTGTTGTTGAAAGAAAAAATAGGGTTCTTCAAGAGATGGCTAGGGTTATGTTAAATGCTAATAATGTGGCTAAAAATCTGTGGGCTGAGGCTGTTAATACTGCTTGTTATATTTCTAATCGAGTATACCTTAGACCAAACACTACTAAAACACCATATGAAATATGGAATGCTAAAAAACCTCAAGTTAGTTATTTTCGTATTTTCGGTGGGGCTTGACACAGTTTACGAGATCGTGAATATCTTAGTAAATTTGATGCTAAAAGCGACTATGGTATTTTTCTTGGTTACTCTTTCAATGAGAGCTTATAGGGTTTTAATTTAAGAACTCTTACATCATTGAATCGATTAATGTAGTTGTAGAAGATCAAAAATCAGACTCCTCTTCTGTTTTAAATAGAGATATTGACGATGAAGTTTTTATTGTTCCTAATAATCATGAAAAAATTAGACTAGATAACACGAGTTTATCGTATGATAGTGAAAATTCTACACACACCACATCTAATATCACTGATGATATTAGTGTAGATATTCCTCTCAACAATATCTCTGAGCATGAGTCTCGACATAGGCCTTCCTATGCTCGAGATATGAAAAATCATCCACCGACTGCTATCATTGGTGATTTATCCACTCAATTACTCACTAGAAAAAAATTTAGAAATTTGTCAAATCTTCTCTCTCATGTTTGTTACACATCAAGTCTTGAACCAAAAAATATTAAAGAAGCTCTTCTTGATGAGCATTGGGTTACTGCAATGCAAGAAGAGCTCACTCAATTCAAAAGAAATGATGTGTGGAACTTGTTTCTGACCTTCAAACATTAGAATCATTGGTACAAAATGGATTTTTAAAAATAAAACCAATGAAGAAGGTAAAATCATTAGAAACAAAGCAAGATTGGTGGCTCAAGGGTACACTCAGGTTGAAGGTATTGATTTTCATGAAACATTTGCTCCAGTAGCTAGACTTGAGTCTATTCGCATAATCTTAGCAATGGCATGTCATCTAAAATTTAAATTATACCAAATGGATGTAAAGAGTGCTTTTTTAAATGGTTTTTTGACTGAGGAAGTATATGTAGAACAACCCAAAGGATTTGAAGATCCACATCATTCTCATGATGTATTTAAACTTAAAAAAGCACTATATGGTTTGAAACAAGCACCTCGTGCTTGGTATGAGAGACTCACAAAATATCTAATCACAAATGGTTTTAAACGTGGTAGTGTGGATAAAACATTATTTTTGAAAGAAGAATCATCAAATTTAACTGTTGCTCAAATTTATGTTGATGACATTATTTTGGATCCACCTTAGACTTAAATGCTCATAAATTTCAAACTCTTATGAGCAATGAATTTGAAATGAGTTTATTACGTGAATTAAATTGCTTCTTAGGTCTTCAAATCAAACAATGTTCCATCATTTTCATTTCCCAATCCAAATATGCAAAAGAACTCGTAATGAAATTTGGCTTGAATCAAGTAAACCCGCCGCACCCCATGAGTACGCGTGAAATTGACAAAAGATGTAAATGGTAAAAATGTAGTGGATACACTTTATCGAAGCATGATAGGTAGTCTTCTCTATCTTACTGCTAGTAGACCGGATATTGCTTACAGTGTGGGTATGTGCGCTAGATTTCAGGCAGCCCCAAAGGAATCTCACCTAACTATTCTTAAACGTATCATTCGTTATGTTAACGGTACATTAGAGTTAGGTCTCTGGTATCCCTACGATACCACATCTCATATCATTGGTTTTTCTGATTCTGATTGGGCTGGTAACTCTGATGATCGTAAAAGCACAAGTGGTGGTTGTTTTTACATCGAAAACTGTCTAGTGTCGTGGCTCAGCAAAAAACAATCTTCCGTTTCTTTATCCACTGCTGAAGCGGAATATATTTCTGCTGGTAATGGGTGCACTCAATTATTATGGATGAAGCAAATGTTGTCAGACTATGGGATTTCTCAAGGTGTAATGACCTTGTTCTGTGATAACACCGTTGTATTTGTATTTCACGAAAATCTAGAACAAAACACATTGATATTCGACACCACTTCATACGTGATTTGGTGGAAGAAAAAATTATACTTCTGGAGTACATACACACACAATTACAATTAGCAGATATTTTTACAAAACCGTTGGATTTTGATCGATTTGAATTTCTTCGAAAATCCATTGGTTTATGCTTAATCGATTAATCATTATTTCTTCAATTGTATATATATATATATATGCATATATTTTTTTTACATAGCTTTCATTTTATTTTGTATAATACGTTCTAAATTTTCATTTGTCTACATTTGGTAAAATATTCTAAAAATGCATTTGTAATATCTTGAGTTGATTCGATTGGCTGATATTCTGTATCATCAAGGTAGGTTCTTATTATTGTTAGTATATAAAGGAATTTTTTTAAAATTAAATTGTCATTGCAACAATCTTATGTTTTGAGTATATGTTGAATTTTAGCTTTTTGGTTAAAATAATGTTCTGTATTATTCTGATCTCTCTTACACTTTGCCTTTTCAACTCGAGTTAATAAGCCCGTGGAGTATTCTATACTTAATGCCCTAAGTCAACTGAATTAGGAGTCATTGGCCTAACCCTCGCTATATGGGTTGAATAGAAAGCAAGTAAATTTCAGATTGAATATTAAATTTTTTTTACTCTACCTTGTAGCCTAATTGACCTGAGCTAGTAAAATCGTTGGGATTTCTTAAAATCTATTGCCCTAAACTAACTAGTTGGGAGTCAATATTCTAACGCTCATTAAAAAGGTCTTTTTAGAAAGCTTAAAAAGGTTTGAGTATCATTTACTTAATGGAGAACATTTTAAAAAAAAAAAAAAAAAAAAAAAAAAGGGTAAGTCTCAATATAAATTCAATATATGTTGATGTTGCAATTACCGTTGATTTTTTTAAAAAAATCTTCCTTTATTAACTATGTAAGTCTCAAATTGATTTCTATGCGTTTTTAGGATATTTTAACTCTTACAAATGAAAGTTTTAAGTATTATATATGTAAAAAAAAAAAAAATAATAATAATAATTTTTTATCATGTTCCAAAATTTTTTTTTACTTTTTCTTCACGGACGTCCGAATAAATTCACGGACGTCCGCAAATATGCTCCTTCACTGCCTCTACCCTCTCGGACGTCCGAACTAAGAGGCGCTCACTGCCATTTTTTATCACGGACGTCCCTGAGCCTAGCAGACGTCCCAATACTTAATCGTCTCAAAAGTCAAACCGTCTTTTTGCCGTTACTTTAATCGACAATTGTCATTAACTCACGGACGATGCGTATGTCAACACGGACGTCCGTCAATTCAATTTCCGAGGTAACAAATAAACGGTTGATTTTAAAATTCACGGATATCTGGTACATCCACGGACGTCCGTCGAACCAGCACAGACGTCCGTCCAAATTTTTTTAAAAACCGCCATTTCGACCGCCTCTCTCATTTTTTTCACTCAATTTTTTTTACTTTTATAACATGTCGCTCCATAGGAAAAATACAAAAAAAGCTAAAGCTTCTTCCTCATCTTCATCGCCTGAACTTCAACGTTTTCCGTCTAAAAGTCATGAAGAACGATTTCAACGTCTTTTTATTACTCGAAATCTGATAGTTGAACGGGTGGTTCTTGAAAATTTTCTACGAGATCATGATTTGTATGACATATTTGCGTCTAGAGGTTGGCTTCCACTTCTTTCTCTAACGGGCTCCGCTTACACCGATGTAGTTCGGTGTTTTTATGCGAATCTCATCAACGCCACGATTGTAGAGAATAGGACGGAGTGTTATGCAGTCACCTATGTTTATGGTAAGAAAATCTCTTTCTCTCCTTCAATTATTTCTGAAATTTTAGGCATTCCGTTAAATGAAAATGGTTATAGGTATCCTGTTGATGAAAGTCAAATTCAATCTCTGTTTAGTCCTTCAACCGTCTATGACCATGTGCGCACTGCACCGTCTCAACTCACTGGAGTTGCGGTGCATTATTCTTCTTTGAAAATCAAATTTCAATGGCTTCGCCACGTTCTTTTTGCTACTCTTACACCAAGAGCGGGCAATAAAGATCAAGTGCGTTGGGACATTATTTATCTAATGTTCCTGTTAGACCGAAATCGTCCCTTATGTGTGTCTTCTATTATTTTTGAATTCATCGTTCGCCGCATGAGGGATGATACCTCTAAAATGTCTCTTCCATTTCCTCTACTTATTAGTAAGATTGTTGAGTCTCAAATGACTCTTCCTCCTTTTCTGTCTACATCTAGAGCAATGGCACCTTTAGGTAAGTTAAAGAAAATAGGCAAAAGAGTTATCCTAGATTTAGACGATGTTGAATTGCTCGATGAAACATCTGATGAGGATGAGCCTGAAGATATTCCTGCTCAACAAGACCCTCCTCAAGCTGCTGATGCTCCTCCACCAGTTCCTCCGTATCAGGTTCCACAGGGTCATTATTATGATCAACATTTTGATAGGATACATACTGAGATGCAACATATGCATTCTGAAATTCAACATTTATCTAATCGGATTGAAACAGGATTTAATATCTATGGGGAGCAAATTTCTTCGCTCCAAATGACCATGATTGACGGTTTTGAAGCAATGATGAATCGCTTCAATAGTGTTTTTCCTCCTCCAAGAGCACACTTCCCGCCTCCAGAATGATGATTTCTTTGTTATAAAACTGTAGCTCTGTGGTTTAAGTTTTTTTTTGGATTAATATTGTAATGAAAAAACTTCATCTGATGTACATGCTTTCCATATTATGTGAAGTTATGTTTATCTATTAAATTACTTAAATATTTCATATGATGGAAATAATGCTTTTACATTTAAGTTTCACTTCAACATTTATCTTAAATTTACCCTTTGTCACATTATGATAAAAAGGGGGAGATGGTTTATTATATTTCACTTGTGTTATTAACGTGTTCTTTAGTTATTTGAACAGGTGAAGAGCTTCAATTCAAAGATCAATGTAGTATATAGGTTTAAGGTTTCATTTTGACTTGGCAAATAGTTAGGGGGAGCAACTAGAGTTGTAATTTCTGCATTTACATTCTAGATTGATGTATAGGACTTACAAGAGAATTGAATGTATTTTTTTTATCAGTCTTTGTAAACTGTTTTTTTATCATGACTGTGACAAAGGGGGAGATTGTAAGTTTGTTTGTCACAATCATGACTCAAAAACAGTATTGCTCCGTAAGAAAAGGGTTTTGCCAAGTAAGTAAGTAAGTAAGAAAAAGTTTTCTCGTTTTGGACCCACGGTCGTCCGTAGTGAACTTACGGACGTCCGTGATCACGGACGACCGTGAGTGATTCACGGACGTCCGTGCCCTAAAAACTTATATATTTCGGACAGTTCGGGCAGTTTCAAAACTGATCCAAATATTTTGAGTTTAAATTTTTCGGTCCATTTTCATGGAGATTACCTACCATTCTTGTTTATATTCTTAGATCTCTTTGATGGTAAAGTGTTTATGTAAGGCTATTGTATAAGGCTTGTTTGAAACAAGTGAACCTTCGCAAGAAACGTAGGTTGATGGTAATGGTTACTATGGATAGTATGATGGAGAAAGGCTATTGTGTTTGGTGATTGGAGTGCTAGGGTATATCATTCCAAATAAGCACTGTAAAGTTTTCTTTTATTATTCATAGTGAATTTTCTTTTGGATCTGAGATAGATCCCGTGGTTTTTGCCTGTGATGGGTTTTCCACGTTAAAAATGTCTTGCGTACTTTATTTTGATTGTGTGATGGTTGTGAGTAGACTTTAATTGATAAATATAATAGATAATATTTATAAATCGTAATTTTCCAAATTTCACTCTCTCCTCTAGCTCTCACTCTCTCTATCACTTTCTCTATTTTTTAATGAATAAATTGAAATAAAATTAATTATCGAAACAAAAAAGAGAATAAAAATAATAAATAAAATAACAAATAATAATAAAATAATAATAAATAAATAAATTATGAACATAAAAATATAAAAATATAAAAATAAAAAATAAAATAGATTGCTTCAAATAGTCTTAAGAATTTTGTTTTTTATGGACTTATGGTATCAAATAGATGCAAATTTCATGGCCTGTTTAGTTAAGTTTGACATGCAAACTTTTTGTAAAGCTCAAGACCCACATGCCACAATATTATCGGGTTCTGGGCTTAGATTCCCACCCAGAACGCGTCATAGCATATAGTGTTCGCAATCACATATAGCACAGGGTTTGAACTTTTTTCTATCTGATGTGGGACTATTACAATCCTCCAAACTTATAGAAGAGTCATCCTCGGCTTTGATACCATTTTGTGAAGACCCAAACCCACATGTCACATTATTTTCCGGTTTTGGGCTTAGGTCCCCGCCTCGGTTTTGTTTCTGGCATGGGCTTAAGTTTTCACCTAGAATGCGTCATAACATGTAGTGTCCACAATCACATATAGCTAAGGATCAGAACTTTTCCCTATCCGATGTGAGACCATTACACTTTTCGTCCTATTGTAGGACTTAGGCTTAGTCGAGAACTAAAAGTTTACAACTATAAGAAATTAACTTCACATCATGAAAATAAAATTAGGGATATGCTAGTTTTGCACAGAAACCAATCGAAAAACTTGTCTGTTGAACCTTACCAAAATTGACCCCAAATTGCAAAAACTAAAACCGATTTCCAATCGGTTCGGTTTTGGTTTTGGGTAGCTGAAACCCAAAACTAGATTATAGGTTTTGAAAACCGACCCAAAATCGAAAAATTGAAAAAAAAAATGATATATCCAAAAAAAAGAAAAAAGAACCCGAAACTGAATCAAACCGAACAGCTTTTTGCGGTTTCAGTTCGATTTCAAACTTCCCAAGTATGGGTTCCCACTTGGATAATTTAGATTAAGCACAAATGTGCACGACATATCTTAATAATAAACCACACTTCACTGGTATAAAATTAAAAGCTCTAATTTAATAGTGGAAAATCATTTAAACACCATTTTGAGCGCCTACCCTGTTCATATCATGCAGGCACTGGCCAAAACATATCAGACCCAAATTATAAATAAGACACCTTGGGCCATGCTTTCAGGCTTAATTAAAAATCGGATTAGATTAGGCATGACCCCACACCCACTAATAGCCCTACTTTTCTTATTTTGTAAGTTAGGACATCCAAATGCTTTAAAAATGTCAAAAATAAAATTATAAATTTTAGAAATGCTGATAATGTTACCGAGGTGGAGGATGGCATGTTAAGAAATAGGATAGCTCTATTCCCGCCTACCGGAAGACCGAGGGCACCTACTACTAAAAACTATTAATTCCTTTGAATCATCTAAATCAGATGATGCAGATCGTTTTTCTACTCAATCTTCCAAACAATGGATCTTGAGAATATGAGCGTATCATCAGACGGGCAATTTTTTATTTAACATGGCACAGATCCAAAAAGAATGACTCAAAAATTATGTGGTATACATCATGCTCAAATGTAATTTTAGGGCTACTTTTGAGATCTTTGCCACAAGGAATAAAATGTTGGCCATCTCATGGTATACCCATGGTCTCAAGATCCATCATCTAGAAGATTGGGATGAAAATCGATTACTATCGTCTGATTCAAAGCAATTAATGATTTTTAGACCGGCGCCCTTATTAATAAGATGGGCACCAATAAAGCTACCCTAAAAATTAGTGCTAATTTAATAAAGAATTTTCCTACACTACCTTAGGTTGTCTTTAGATAAAAAAATCCATAAAACAAAATTATGGGACCCGATTTTGGAGAGATTTGAAAAAGTTAGCCGTGTAAAAAAAGAAACTTCTCCACTAAGGTCATATGGAAGAAAAAGAATCCACCTTCTGTGTTTTATTTATTTTTTAAAGAATATTTATTGGGTACTATTATTTGAAACCATTAGTTTTTTCTTTATAATGGTATTATTTATGCATTGGAAGGAGGTAGATTAATGAAAACAAGCTCATAGAGGGTGGAAACAAATTGCAATAGGGGGAGGTGGGGGTATCCAAAGCATAGTATCAAATTTTTTCGATACTCTTCAAAATTTCTTCGAAATTTACCGAAACAGGGGTCGAGCGAAATTTCGATGATTTCTTCGAAATCGCTGAAATTGCATTAATTTCGGTGAAATTACAAAATTTTGTCAAAATGAACGAAATTTCACCTAAATTAATAATTCTTTTCTAGCTTTTTTCATTTTTAAAATAATAAATAAATTTTTTATAAAGTTTAAATATAATTTATATTTAATATTTTCTGTACTCCCCGAAATTTTATCGAAGCTTTTTGAATTTTTTTCGAAATTTATCTAAAATGAACCAAAATGACCCCTTACCGAAATGTTGCCAAAAACAAAATTTGTCACTATGATCAAAAGGGGATTGAGGTCAAAGTCACAAGTGTTCTAGGGACCATTAAACAAATAATTAGATGGTATTCCAAAAATTCAAATCTGGCTTTCTATATTATGTGCAACAACGGTACTAATCCCTACAGGTGCCATTGCCCCACCATGCCACGAGTCCTTCACAATTTTCACACCTTACGATTGCATCCATTTGTTTATTAGGGAAGAGGAGTCGTTTAAAACTAAACTCCTTGGCGGGTACCATGCGGTTATTCCATTATCGAAAAAGATTACTCGAACTCGTTAGAAGTTGGCTGTCATAGATTAGGGACCTTGAAATTTGTGAGAATCATCATTTGATAGGATTTGCTGATCAAAAGGCAATTCGTAAGATTGTAATTCCTCTAAGCAGAGCCGATCTCATTATAAATGATGCTGCAAGCATGTAGAATCACTTTTGGATTGAGCACTCTGAAGGTTATGAATTGGATTTTAGGCATCCGATCCTGTCAAACGCTGATTACCACAGTTGTCAAGGCCCCAATGCCGATGATACTTAGCTTTGGACAAGGACTTGGTGGCTGAGAAGGCTGCTTCTTACCTGATAAAGCCCAATAGACATATGCTAGCTTGACCTGAACCGAGGGTGCACCCTACCAGAAGGGTCAAGAGTAAATTCCCCATCCATCATGGAAACCCGACCTATTCATAAACTTGATAGTAGCCTGTGCTAACCTAGCATGTGCTAACTTGGGGTGTGCATGTGCCGCTGGGATTTGTTGGATGGAGGCCCGGTAACCCAAGTTATTAAAAACCAAAAACAATTCTAAACTCCATATTTTCTAAGATTTTATATAGCAGTCAGTTCAATCCAATCCAATCTATCGGGTTAGATCGCTGATGGTGGGTATTTGTCGACCTTTGTCATATATCTTTTTGTGTTGCGAATGGTATACTTAAAATGCATGGTCCACTTAAAAAGTATGGATAAATGGCTCTGTTTAAATTATCTTAGACCAATAAAAATAAATGATCATTCTGAAACCATGATTTGAAAATATGATATTTGGCGAATCGCCGACTTGGGCTTAAACTCCTTCACTGGTGCATCACCCATCATTCATGTACCCATGTAATGTGTTAGTGATCTTACATCTGGTTGGGTTCCACGCCCTCAACCCAAGATGCCTAGATGTGGTGGTGACAACCAGTAGGGCTCCGGTTCAAAAATCATATCATAAAAGGGCTGGGCTCTGTCATCTAGGCCTATTCGAAAATCACAAAGCCGCAAACCAAATCCCTGCCGTTGTAAAATGAAAGTGCTCTTATCATATGATTCAAATTTATGGCAGTCAACAGGTCGGGTTGACCTGATACCCGACTCGCCCATTCCGAATTTTTTACCCGGTCGTGCACATTGGATCGGGTCGGGCATGAGTCATCAAACCAGCCTTCAGGTTAGGACGGGTCGAGTCGGGCAGCTTCACCCAACCTAACTCGGTATTATATATAAAATCAAGGAATATAGGAGGTTTAATTAAACCGGGTTGAGTCAGGCTCTGTGTTGGGTACTTGGGTCTGATTGTGGGGTTGGGCATTGGGTCATGGTTTTGGGTCGGGTAGGACATAAACTCTCAACTGTTGGGTTGGATCAAATTGGGCACCCAAAATATTTGGCCTGACCTGTTGAGAGCCCTATTAAAACCTTCAACCGAAGTAGTGGTGCAATCTAATCTAATCTAATCGATATGATGGCCTGTTTGTTAATCACACATGACACCAAAAATTGTGTCATAAAGGGGGAATTAATCATTCTATGGGTAATGATCGAGTTCAACTAGTTGAAATTGATTTTGTGCTCAACTAGATTTGCAACCATTTGATATGAGAGAATTTTAACTAAATGTCATTCAATAAGGGCATGTTCGGATATTTTCTTAGTTATCTCAGAAAATCTCTGATATCTGACAACTCAGTTTCCTGCTAATTTTTGGCCAACTCAGATTCCTAGCTTTTCTCAGATGTGTTCTTTTAGGCCTCATAAAAGCTCTGATTCTTGACATTTCATAGAAACGAAAGATTTCCTGTGTTCTTTTAATTGTTCCAGAAAAGTACAGAATCGGTCTACTTTAGGGACATCGTATGACCGTAGGAATGACGGTAGAGCATCCGATACCGTGCTGCATATATTTGAAGGTCATTTTTAGCCGATACACGATCTATGAGAAGTTGAACACTTCCATTGGTGCAATTGTTGATTTCGTCTAATTAGATAACGGAGATCGTTTTTTACCCCGATCTTCCACGCAATAGATCTTGAGATCATGAAACGGCTATCAGATGATTAATTTTTTATTGCAAGATCTATTGTGTGAAATAGTGAGGTGAAATGAGATCTTTATCCCTGAGCAGAACGAATCAAAAGGGCTTGAATTAATAAAGCCACAACATGCTATATTTGTAGCATACGTGCTACTGCTAAACACAGAATACAAGCTCGCTTCAGGTTTAATTGATGCATCCTGCACAGATATTATAAAGAGAGAGAGAGAGAGAGAGAGAGAGAGAGACATCTAAAAGACTAAAACCCATCGAATCTCCACCTCTCTCGCCTCCCCATATCAACCCTCCTCAAATCCAAATCAGATCATGGAAATCCATCGTCGAATCTCCACCGTTCATCTCACTATACACCCAGTTGCCCCACTCTGATCTCTTCTTCCTCTTCGCCGATTTCGACCACCAAAACCTAGCGCCTATAACCCCACAGACCACAAATGGGTTTTGATTTCCCTCTCCCACATCTCATCTTCTTGCCCTAGCACTTGCTGTAAGCTCTGAAGAACCTTAATCTCTGGCGACGGCCTCGTCATGGCCGAAGATTGAAAGGGATCGCTTCTCGTCGCCAATCTCTTCACCAATACTTCCCGGGTGTTACCGCCCATGGCGTCGATCTGGCTGTATGTATTCTCTTTGATCATTGGAAACCGTTAGCACCACTGGATAGAAGGCACTTGTAGTAATGGATCTGTTGGAGAGAGCCGTTGCAGAGGAGGTGATTTGGTACCTGTGTCAGAGGGAAGTATACTCTCAACTCCTTAATTTCTGACCGTTTCTTCATTTTTTTTTGCTAAAAATGAGAAGCTTAATGGGGCCCACGCTAATTACTGAACGCAGGAAACAGTCGGCTTTTGCTCAGATTTGTCACTTTCCTTTATTGGCTATTCAAACATGGCCTAAATATGAAAAATCTTAGAAGTCAACCTTCTTTGCCATCTAATGACTACTATTTAATGACTGCAAATCTAGTTACATGAAAAATCTTGAAGTCAACTTGTCACTGTGACCAAGTTGTCAACTTGGTAACCGTACTCTTAGCTGGAAAAGGAGCCAACTTGTGATAGTTTAAGTACGGAAAAGGAAAGGCTGAGGAAATATAAAAAAAAAATAAAGTTTGGCAATTTTAGATTGTAAAAAAGAAGATTTTTAAATTTCTTAGAAAATTAATAATTATAAAAATATATGCATGTGACCTTTTGACCTAAATAGCGTTTATTTTGTGAAGTAAATGATTTTAAAATATTATATATATATATATTTTAAGATCGATTTCTTTTTTAAAAAACATGTTTTAAATGACATTCAATTAGGGATGCAGATTACAGAACCCAAAATTTTGGTTCACGGTTTGGATCAGCCTAAATTGAAACCGAACCAAAATGAATCGGTGCGATGTTTTTTTCTTTTTTAAAACCGTAACTGAACTGAAACTCTAATATCTAGGTATTTTTTTGTCCCATTTTTGGTTTTTTATTATTTTTTAAAGATTTTTTTTGGTTTTCTCATTCTACCCTTTTGATTTTCATTTTTTACCCACTCAAAACCAAACCGAACCGGATTGATTATGGTCGGTCCGAATCAGTTTTCGAGCCGTTTCGACCCAGTCAGGATGCTCGATTTTCAAGTTCCATTTTCGGGTAATGATTGCTTCAAATTTGAAAAAACAGAAACAGTGTTTTGGTCATAATGCTAGTGATAAAGCATTAAAGAGAGGGCTAGTGTAGTCGTAAAGCACTAAAGGGGGGCTATTGTAAAGCGTTATAGTGTAACTGTAAAGAATTACAGAGAGGGCCCAAAGAATAAATTTGCGGGAGACTTTATTTGTAGTCCACACAACTTCAAGCACAACCTGTCATTTGAGTTGCATTAAAAGCTTCATCGATTGCATACAAAATAAAATTTACGTTTATTTCATTTATAATCCAAAAACTTCGGGCGCGCCCATACTTGGATTCCACTATTATTTATTTATAATCCAAAAACTTAGGCACACCCATGCTTGGATTCTCCAAATAAAGCCACCCATAAATTTGCAATCATCCATTTATGATAATTATCAAGTCTTCATTATTGGAAAATTGATAAGGATTGAACGAATAAATACACTGATCTAGTTTGAGGCACGTTGAATATCATTGTCTTTAATCTAATATTTGCCCATACTACTATAATCAGGTGGTCATCAATAAGTTACTAGCAAATTAGTTTTAGGATACAACAAATCGGATTTGTATTCTTGTGATAGATTTGACAAATTTGATCATACTATCAGAACACCAAATATCGTAGGAGACTCTGAAACGATCTTTAAAACGAGATAAAATAAATTTAAAATGCCGTGTTAAAAATAATGGTTTTAGGTCCTTTTATAAAAATCAATAGGTGTGAACGCATCGTTTCGTGAAAAAATACAACAGTCACAAAAAAGTTTTAAAAAAATAATTGAAAGTACACAACGGCCAGAAAATGGACAGTTACAAGGTTAATACGATTACACTGTTATCCAAAAAGTTAATAACTAAATGCAACACACTGCCACGCCACGTAATGTGCTCGTATTCGTCCCGTCTTGTCTCGACCAGGCTCGGCTCGGCTCGGCTTGGCAGGCGCGCGTGTCTGTGTGACTAACAAAATGCATGACGGTGGAAACTACAAAATTCGGTATCCCCTGTGTGAAGGCTACAAGTCTTGGGTCAAATCTTCACCATATAACTCAAACCCAAATATGGTTTTACATGGACTATCTATCCACAAAATAAAAAGTTTGTTTTAAAATATTTAACAGTCCCCTACTATTTTAAAATATCCAATAATCTCTCACTGTTCTAAAGATTTATAGCAGAGTATAATCAGAAATATGTGCATAAATGAAAATACATTACAGACTTAAATTTTCACTTTAGTGAAAATAATTCAAGGTTTGCTAAGATCTTTACGAAACTAAGTCTCGAACTAACAATCTTATATGATAAATCGAAACTATTCCATACACACATTTCATATGTTTGGTGTTCAATAAATAAGTTAGCACATTTAGACCCTATGCTAATACTCTAATTTTTGTAAGTGTATGAAATAAAGTCATTTCTCATTAAAAGTGGCTCTACTCTCACACTTACATATATAAGTAAACTTATAAGAGATGTCTCTGTAACTTTAACATCTCAACACATAGTATTATTGGATTATTATGAGTAACGTTCAAACTCCTCTTATCCATTACAGGTGAAACATTACCCTTCGTAAGATGTATATGAGATTTATTTCTCATCAATGTAGTGTCCTTTAGCCGTCATATATTTACAACTTATTTTTTCCTTTGAACATAAATTGATTTAACAAATATTACATAGGGTTCCTATTATAAGTAGTTGGTTAGGTTTAATGGCTTTAAACTAATATTTGTCCCTACCACTATACTTAAGTGATCACCATCAGTTTATCGGAAAATTAGTTTTAGGATATAACGAATCGATTGCGTATTCTTGTGATAAATTTGACGAATTTGATCACGCTATCAGAACACCAAATATCGCAGGAGATTCTGAAACGATTTTTAAATTGGAATAAAAGAATTCTAAAATGCAGTGTTAAAAAAAAAGGTTTCGGGTCTCTTTTATAGAAATAAACATATGCGAACGTACCATTTCGCGAAAAGAAATAACGGTCACAAAAGGTTAAAAAAAAATAACCCAAAGTACACAACAGTCAGAAACGAATGGTTACAAGATTAAACGGTAATAAATTAGACAGTTAAAATACGGTTACAATTTTGTTCAAAAAATAAGTATTTAAACGCACTGCACTGCCACGCCACATATCTGTCCCGTCCCGACCCAATTTGGCTCGGCGCGCGTGTGTGACTGACAAAGTACATGGCGATGGAAACCATAAAATTCGATACCCCCTAAGTAAAGGTTACAAATCTTGAGTCAAATCTTTACCATATAACCCAAATCCAAAAATGATTTTACACGATGTGAGATTATCCATTCACAAGACAAAAAGTTTATTTTAAAATATTCAACATTCATACTGGTATAACTTTTCTAAAACGCGCTTGTACCAATATTTACAACTTAAGTGATAGAGGTCACTTTTCATC
The DNA here is from genome assembly GCA_021018995.1 of Chloranthus sessilifolius. Taxonomy (NCBI): domain Eukaryota; kingdom Viridiplantae; phylum Streptophyta; class Magnoliopsida; order Chloranthales; family Chloranthaceae; genus Chloranthus; species Chloranthus sessilifolius. The sequence continues at coordinate 4,864,531 of JAJIZI010000016.1, read as the reverse complement.
CCAATTTTCTACCCAATGTATCTTGAGATCACAACACACATATCAGTCATATGTTGCTCTCCAAAAGTAATGGTGATCATGGGTGTACTATGATAAGGGTTTTAGGTCACTTTAGAGGATGTGCTCCACGTTGAATCAACATTTGACTTATGATGGGTGGACCATGGGCTGCTTCACGGAAGCCAACGATTTTAACAAACAAAAGCTTGGGTTGTGAAGAAAACTCGTCGTTTGTAAATACGTGTACCCAAAAGGCTTGACCACTTTTCTCATGAAATTTTCGAGTCACTTAAAAGAAGAAAAAATAGAAAAAGAAAAAACAAAGTGAAAATTTATATTATTAAATCAATAATTTTTTTTAACACTCATACCACTCGCAGGGAATCAGATTTGCTTTATGAGTTTATCCAAAAAAAAGATTTGCTTGATGGAGCTACTTGCGAATGTCGAATCAGAATACGAACTGAGCAAACTTGCAAACCAAGTAAATTTGACCTGGGCCCAAAATTAAAGCATATTTCACTTTTCTTACGAAATTATTGTTGTCATTGGAATTTTTGAGACCAACATCGTCCCGGAGGGAGAGAGAGAGAGAGAGAGAGAGAGAGAGAGAGAGAGAGAGAGAGCGCCACAACACAGTACAGAAATGGCTGAAGCTGTTGTATCTTTTTTTCTCGGGAAATTGAGCGAGCTGCTACAGCAAGAAGCAAATCTCCTCGGTGGAGTTGATGGAGAGATTAGATTGCTTCGTGACGAGCTCGAGTGGGTGAGTTCCTTCCTCAAGGATGCCGATGGAAAACGCAAAGAAAATGAAAGAGTGGCTATCTGGGTGGGTCAGATCAGAGACATAGCTTTTACTGCCGAAGATATCATCGACGAATATGTCCTTAAAATAGAACGGCAAAGAAGGAGAAACATTGGGTTCACAGGTTTCATTAGAAGGTTCCTTGGGTGCACCAACCAACTGATTACCCTACACGAGCTAGGGGACGAGATTGAGGCCATCAAAAGGAGAGTACAGGGAATCTCTGCAAACAAATCAAAGTACGGCGTGGAAGATGTGCAACTACAAGTGGGGGAATCTTCAACTTCAGCTAGTGTTAGCCAATTGCCCAAGGAAAATAGGCTCCCTGTTGCAGAGGAATCGGAGGTTGTTGGATTTGAAGACGATCAGAAAACACTAGTGCGGCAGCTGATAGAAGGAGACAAGCGGCGTGTCACTGTTTCAATTGTCGGTATGGGAGGTCTAGGTAAGACCACCCTTGCCCGGAAAGTTTATAATCGCAATGACGTTTTGAGGCATTTTGAGTGTCGTGCTTGGGTTTATGTGTCTCAAGAATATAGACCCAGAGACCTTTTGCTGGCACTTGTAGAATCTTTTAAGCTACCTACGAAAAAGGAGGATGAAGAGGAAGAATTGAAGAAGAAGCTCTGTGATTATTTGAAGGAGAGGAGGTACTTAATAGTAATTGATGACATATGGAGGAAGCAAGCCTGGGACAGTTTGGAAGCCGGGTTTCCAGATGGAACCCAAGGAAGCAGAGTAATGCTTACCACCCGTAATGAAAATGTAGCGTGGCATGCAGACAAACAATCTCCTCCTCACAAACTAAGATTATTGAGGGAAGATGAATGTTGGGAATTGTTTTGTAAGAAAGCATTCCCAAGGAATGATGGTTACAGTTGCCCATCAGACCTGGAAAAGTTTGGGAAAGAAATCGTGACTAAATGCAGTGGTTTAGCGCTGGCTGTTGTTGTATTAGGAGGACTCCTGTCAAGAAAATCGGAAACTCCCATGGCGTGGGAGAAAGTGGTTAAGAGCCTTCGTCGGAGATTGCCTGACGACGAAAATCAGATCTCGAGGATATTAGCTCTAAGTTATAATGATTTACCATACTACTTGAAATCATGTTTTCTCTATCTTGGTGTCTTCCCAGAAGATAAGGAGATTTCCGCAAGAAAATTGATCCAATTGTGGGTTGCGGAAGGATTCGTGCATCAAGAAGAGAGTGAAGATGAAACACTGGAGGATGTGGCAGAGGAGCACTTGGAGGAGTTGATCCATAGGAGTATGATTCAGGTCGCTAGTAAGGATTGGAGAGGGCGAGTCGTGTCGCATCCATGATCTTTTAAGAGACCTTTCCATTGAAGAAGCCAAGGAAGATAAATTTCTTGATGTTGTTGGGAATGTAGATGCTCCAGTTAGAGCTCGTCGACTTGCAACCCTTCTTGACATTGGTACATGCAATTCTCTAAATCTCTCCTCTCGGCACATCCATTCTCTATTGTTCTTTAAATCACAGCATGTTATTCCCCAAAGGCAGCTTAAACGTGTATGTGGATGCTTCAAATTGCTTAGAGTGTTAGATCTCGAGACAGAATCAATAGCTATGGCTATACCGGAAGAAATAGGAGATCTCATTCATCTAAGGTTCTTAGCATTCGGTTGGATCCGTTCTGTTCCATCGTCCATTTACAACCTTTACAACCTACAAACCCTACGTGCAATGGCCTCACGAGGACAATTTATGCTAAAGAGTGGGATTTGGAAGTTGCAATACCTAAGACATCTAGAAGTGCCATGGCTTACTTGTATCGAGCCTTCAGGTGCCCACGAGCCTTCAAACAACCTCCAAACTTTATCATATATAAAAGTTGGTAGCTGGACAGATGTGGTGTTAATGAAGTCGACAAATTTGAGAATTTTAAGAATATTTGGTGATTTATATAAACACCGAAATGCATTGAAATTTTCTCATCATATTCATCTTGATGAGCTGTTTTTAAATGGAGAATTGCAGAAGCTACCTCAATTGGATGAATTCCCACCAAACTTGACAAAACTAGAGTTGAGGGGGACACTATTATCGCATGACCAGTTGGCAACACTTGAGGCGCTGCCAAACCTTCAGATTCTGTCTTTAGCCGGTGACTGTTTTACAGAAGAGAAAATGGTTTTCTCTACAGGAGGGTTTTGTCGACTCCTAGAGTTGGTACTTTCTTCTATGATGAGGTTACAGGAGTGGAAAGTGGAGCAAGGAGCAATGCCCAAACTTAAACGTTTACAAATTAAGCGATGTGAAAAATTGAAGGAGGTTCCGGAAGGACTGCTGCATCTGACTTCCCTTCAGGAATTTAGATGGGAAGGAATTCGGTCAAAGGAACTAATGGATAGGGTGAGAGAGGTTCCGGAAGGGGAGGATTGGTATAAGATTCGACACATACCTTCCCTCATTATTAAAGGACGTTAAAGGTGGTGGTAACATCGAATTCTTCTCTTCCAATTCAATGTTTTCCATGTTTACATCTCAACTCAAGTCGGTGAGTTTTTGTCTTTCTTATTGAATTTTTTTATTTTTTTATTGGTATATATATCATTCAGTGTTACAATTTCTAACTGCACTCATTTCTTTCGTTCCACTTCCACCTCTCTAAACTACTTTTTCTTTGTTGAGTACCTTTATATGCACACACCGAGTCTTTGACTGCACTCACGTTGAATCCCATTGACTTCTTTGAATCAGACGATGGAAGATCATTTTTCATCCCAATCTCCTCCGTAATGGATCTTGAGATCATGGACTTACCATCAGAGGGTCAAATTTTTATTTCAAGTGGCATGCATCTCCAAAAGTAACCTTAAAATTAGGTTTGAGCGTTAAAAAATTAGTTATTTGATGGTATGCTCATGATCTCAATTGTGTGGAAGATTGAGACGAAAAACGATCTCCATCGGCTAATTCAAATTTCGAAGCAGTCAATGGGTTTTCGGCATGGGTGTTGTCAAAGATTCGGTGAGTGTATTAGGGATATTCAATTTCTTATTATATGTGCTTTTTCTTTTCAAAAGTAAATGGACTATTTCCTTCTATTTTGATTTCCCATATCATTTCCTTATGCTCAGCTAAGGAGCTGTGTTGATTCATGCTGTACGCTCCCACTGTTTGAGAAAATGCCTGAGCAAGAATTTTTTACTCTTTCCTCAGCTTTGCAAATACTGAGGTTTCAAGTTTACTACAACTTCAATTTTCAAACTAAAAATGGACAGCTACTCAGTACTATTATCAACTGTTCGTGCTATTCCCCAAAAAAAAACAATCAATTGTTGGTGAGCAAGACTTTTTTACTCTTTCCTCAGCTTTGCAAATACTGAGGTTTCAAGTTTACTACAACTTTAATTTTCAAACTAAAAATGGACGGCTACTCAGTACTATTATCAACTGTTGGTGTACGTGTGATGTGTGAATGGTGCAAGTATTTGGGGACCTACTTGGGTGCTCTAGGAGACCAGATACCCCGTCATCAAGGAAGAAAAAAATATGTTGGTGACTAACAGAAGCATTATTGCATATTTTCAAGAAAGACTTTGAACTTCTTATTTCATAAATTTATTGTAGGTTTCATTCACTCTCTGATTGCAATACTTATTAAATGCCTTTTTATCATAGTAATATGCTATCCATTGTCTAAATTCAGTTGAGATGGAAACACATTTAGTTATGTAATTATTAGATGATAGGGAATAATAGGTCCCTATTAAGAGCTAGCTCAAAATATGTTTTTTTTTTATAATTTTATATATTGATAAGTGAGTGATGTGATTTTTAATTATGATGTTTTACTTGCGAGCGCACGAATCAGATTATATATAGTGGGTGCGGAGTACGAGATCGTTCTCACGAGGATCAATGTAGAAAATCTAAAAAGATGAAACAGTAACTCAAGAAATCTACCAAGATTCAACAGTGTCCTACTAATATTATGATCTAATTTTGTGAGATGACAATTACTGACTACAAATTAAAACTTAACTGATGATTCAAAAATAAAGGTAAAGATGAAGATACTAAATCCTTTCATCTTTGGTTTGTTCTTCCCGTAATACAAATCCAAGGATTAAACTATGAGATATACCATTGAAGAAAAATATATTTTATGGAAGATAAATGGTCAAAACCCGGATAGGTTCCATATTGCATCCCTGCAATATGGAACCTATCCAGGTTCCATATTATAGGGATGGCTCGGCACAGATCTGAGATCCAGGGCATGACTCGGCACACTCGATCCCAGTTAGTGGTGGAGATTTCATCCGTTCATAATAACATATATAACAATCATACAACAAAATCTCATATTTTAATCTTAAATTTATATTATTAGAAGTAATCCCTCGGATGAGAATCATTAGATCCCCATCTCTAAGAAATTAGTCACACATGCTGTAATTAAATGACATAAACAAATAAGGAATGAAAAATAACATCAATTTAATTAATTAAAAATACCTCAACCTTCAATAGAAATTCTTTGATCCACAAGTACGATGATCTTCAGAAACGAAATTAACAATGCTCTCTACTAATATTTAAATTTAAATTAGGAATTAACTGAACAAAAATAATAAATTGAAGAAAGGAATGCTGAAAAGATTAAAGGAAAAAAGCTCTCAAAAAGGAATAAAAAATTCTCTATCTCTACGTCTATGAAAAATAAAATATCTAATCTCTAATCTAGCTCTCCTTCTTAAGTTGTTGGTTTGGCTTTAAATACTCTCCAAGTCGCGCAGGTTTTCTCACCCAAAATATCAAGGTCGATCAATCGACTAGAGGAAGTCGATCGATCAACTCCTTAAAAATATGCATTAAGAAGTCCTTTCCGTCTCAAATTCCATCATTTCGGTCGCTTGATCGACCTTCCCAGATTTCCGTGAACTCTCGCTCAACTTTGCATCAGACACTACCTCGGTATTTCGGCTATAATGTTCTGCTCCGAACTCGGATTGACATGATTCTTACGGAATTGGAAAGATGACGAAAAACTCTACAACGTCTATGTTTTAGCAATTTCATGATTCTGACGTCTTGAAGGTCCAAATTGAGCTGTAAGTTGCACTAAGTTCTCGATGACCCCAGGTTGCAGTGTTTTGATATTATTTTCGAGATTCTTGGGCTGTTTTACGCACTTGGATTATATTTACCTGAAACACTTCAAATCCAGTAATTCTTATCAGATAGCCTTCATCGGATAGCTAGATGTAGGTATTTAGGGGTGAAATATCATCATATTTCACTACTCATCACACCCCCAAACCTACACTTTGCTAGTCCTCGAGCAAAGCAAACTAAAGAAAAATAAATGCCACTTTCGTAGGGAGCACGATTGCACTTAGCGTGTGCAATAAGCCTTTAAACCCCTAGGTGATCCCTAGTGGAGGAGTTGCATCTCCTGAGGGTTTACAGTGAAGTTACCCACAAATTTCAATACATTTTTAAAACCATCGATAAAATTGAGTTTTTAAAATATGATTTTGATAACATATATACCATTCAAAACTCAAAATCATTAATCAATTCAACATGCGAATTCTCAATTTTAACTAACAATGTTATACTAATCATACTAGTATCCATTCAAATTAGTCTAATGCTCAAATCGTTAGATAACTCATCCATTCATGCTTAAACGTGAAGTGTGTGCATATCAAAATCAAAATTCATCCATCTCAAAACTAGTTCAAACGGGGAATCGTCGGATCTGTTGTTTAGACTCAATCCTCACTTTATGTATACTCTTGAAATAAAATCACTCTGATGATGGATAAGTTTTTGCACACATGTGAGAGATCAATACAAAGCAAATAAAAAGGTCTCACATGATAAATGAAACACGATACAATCAATGAACAAAAATAAATCTCATAAGAAGATACTTGTATATCTTAAGCATGTCATATCAAGTGTCATAAGTATCACACATTCACTCTCCACAAGGCAGTTACCAATGCAAGATCAGATCATGAAGGTCTTTTGTAGGGTTGTAATGGGGCTCAGGAAAGGGTACGAAAGAATTGGAAGTTGGGTTCAAAATTTCGGAGAAATTGGAAAAGAAACAAACGTCTGATTTTTCTACTTCTCTTTTTTTTTCTTTTCTAATCTCTCACTATTTTTCTCAATATTCTTCTATTTTTCTCAACTTTCTTTTCTTTTGAATTTCCTTTTCTCGAAGCACCTCATATTTTTCATTATTTTTCATAATTTTCTTTTTCTTTTTCTTCCCCCTTTTTCTTTTATTTTTTTTGCCATACACTCTCAGTAAACACCACAACTCAGTATCTCTCCACTTACTCTCTTTTCGTTCATTTTCATCTCTCGTTCCTAATTTCTCAGAAATAAGAAGGGTAAAGCTGAATTTTCATAAATGGTGAAGGGTTAAGGATTAACGTGGCTTATCAAAAAATGTATAAAAATAAATTTTTCAATAGGCTCAAAGGGATATTAGAAGGATAAATTTATATGAGGTGGGGTATTCTAAGCACAAACGAGTCAAAGATGACCTTCAATCATGTCCTTAAAAGATGGTAACCTTGCCTATTTGTCTTGAGTAGATATACAGTATGTTCTAACACAATAATATGATTTGATTGCATGTAAAGTCACAAGTCAAAATAAAATGTATGAGATCATACAAAATAATCCGTATTCAAAGAAAACTCCGAGTTTATGTATTCACTCATCAATGACGAGAAATTAGCTCTAAAACTCACCAGGTTTAGTCTCCACTAAGAACCTAAGATTCAACGTTCAAAACAGTTTATCGATTTCAAAGCCTTAACTTGGTATAAGTGTAAAAATTCTAAGCATAAATATCAAAATTATCCACATAATATCACATTAAGCTTCCTCATCCTAAATACAAGTAATCAAAATATGACATCAATATTCTCAAAATTAAATTCACATGCATTATCAACTAAAGTTTGAAAAGAATCGCCAAATATTGTGTGCATGATGGCTTCAAAATTAATTAATTAATTTTTTTAATTAAAAAATAATAATTAAGTGACGTAAAATAGATAACCATATCCTCAAACCGAAAGATGACAATGTCCTCATTGATTGAAATAGGTATTGCACCCCCAAACCTGTTGAAAAGTACCTCAACACAAAGATCAGGTGCAGAAAAGAGGTGCATTAAATTGAAACATTATCAACCAACGAGACTAAAAATTTATTGAAGGTAATGTGGCTATACTATTTAGGAAAATAAAAACAACCTAAACTAAACTAAAAACGGATATTTTAGAAATAAACATACGAAAAGAGAAATCCTAAATCCTAAATCAAAAAAAAAATTAGAATTTTTTTTTTTTTTTTAAATATATCTAAAAAAATTACACAAAATTGAGTTGCCTCCCAATAAGCGCTAGTTTAATGTCGATAGCTCGACCATGTGAATTACTTAATCAGGGTGAGCCACTGAATCACTCAAAGAAAGAGTGTCAGAAAATGCAGTTACATCCTCTAGGAACGGTTTTAATCTTTGACCATTAACTCGAAAAATATTCTCGTATCTCTGATTGATAACATCAACTGTCCCATTGGGGAGTATTCGAGAGATTTTGAAAGGACAACTCCAACGGGTTTTTAGTTTCCCCGGAAATAGATGAAGTCGGGAATTGTAGAGTAGAACCTGTTGACCAACGACGAAAGATTTACGTAGAATAGATTGATCATGAGCCCGTTTCATACGGTCATTGTACGATTTAGCACAGTCATATGCATCAGCGCGGATTTCTTCTAATTTATTTATTTGTAAACTCCTTTGGGTACTAGGTTTCAGGTGATCAAAACTCAATGACTTAATGGCCCAAAATGTTCGATGTTCCAGTTCGACCGGGAGGTGGCAACCTTTACCAAAAATCAACCGATACGGCGACATGCCAATCGAAGTTTTAAACGCAATTCGATACGCCCATAGAGCGTCATTCAGTTTTAGCGACCAATCTTTACGGTTCGGATGGATTGTCTTATCTAAAATCCGCTTAAGTTCCTGATTAGAGACTTCAACTTGGCCACTTGTCTGAGGATGGTATGGTGTAACAACTTTGTGTGTGACACCATATTTCTTCATTAATTGGGTGAACACTTTATTGTAAAAGTGCTTTCCACCATCGCTGATTATCGCCTTTGGAATGATCGACTCCGACAAGAATGAGCGTACTTCCAAACGAATTCGGGAAGGGACCCAGCATTTAAGATTGAGCGGCATCATGTTGTGCTTTAAGATCCGGCCCAGCATTTGACAATTGTGATAAGATTTGCAATGCTGATGACAATCTTTAAAGATCGTCGGCCAGTAAAAACCACTTTGGAGGATCTTTGCTGCAGTATTTTTGGAACTAAAGTGACCTCCACAAACTAACTCATGACAGAACGAGATGATCCGTGGTTGCTCAGATTCAGGAATACATCTTCGTATGATTTGATCGGGACAGTATTTGAATAAATACGGATCTTCGAAAAAGTAGTGTTTCACCCGAGTTAAGAAAATGAATTTCTCATTCTTAGACCAATGTTGAGGTAATTTCTCGGTGACTAGGTAATTGACAAGATCCGCATACCAAGGTGGGCAATCAATCCCAAACAACTGTTTATCCTAGAAGTGCTCCAATATCTGAACAGGATCATCAGATTTCTTAATGATTATTCGTGACAAGTGATCTGCCACCACATTTTCTGAGCCTTTCTTGTCTTTGATCTCCAAATCGAACTCTTGCAACAACAAGATCCATCTGATTAAGCGTGCTTTAGCATCTTTCTTAGCGAGCAGATAACACAGAGCCGCGTGATCTGTAAATACCATGACTTTAGATCCTAATAAATATGATCGAAATTTATCCAACGCGAAAACTACTGTCAAAAGTTCCTTTCCGGTGGTCGAGTAGTTCAACTGGGCATCGTTGAGAGTGCGACTCGCATAGTAGATTACATGCGGTAATTTTTCTATTCGTTGTCCCAGAACAGCTCCTATTGCATAATCAGAGGCATCGCACATGATTTCGAACGGGAAGTCCCAGTTCGGAGATTGAATTATCAGGGCTTTTATTAATTTAGCCTTAATGGTTTCAAAGGCTTGCAAATTGGCAATTAAATCAACTTTAGCCTTATTGACCTCGATACCCTGGGACGATATGATATGTTCCAAAACAATGTCATCTTTAACCATGAAGTGACATTTTTTCCAATTAAGAACAAGGTTCTTCTCCTAGCATCGTGCAAGCACTAGCGACAAATGATTCAAATATCAGCAAAACTGTTTCCATGGATCGAGAAGTCGTCCATGAAAACTTCGAGGAATCGTTCGACCATATCCAAAAAAATACTCAGCATACATCTTTGAAATATAGCTGGTACATTACAAAGCCCAAACGACATTCGTCGGTAGGAGAAAGTACCAAAAGGGCATATGAATGTGGTTTTCTCTTAATCCTCAGGTACAATGACTATTTGGTTATAACTGGAACAGCCATCGAGGAAGTAATAGTAATCATGCCCGGCCAATCTTTCTAACATCTGATCGATAAACGGAAGTGGAAAGTGATCTTTCCTCGTCATTAAATTTAACTTCCGATAATCGATACACACTCTCCACCCTGTTTGAATTTTTGTAGGAATTAGTTCGTTTTCCTCATTCTTCACCACTGTGACTCTCGACTTCTTAGGGACCACTTGTGTGGGGCTAACCCATTTACTGTCAGAGATGGGATATATGATTCTAACATCTAAAAGTTTTATTACCTCATTTCGGACTATGTCTTACATTATAGGATTCAGTCTCCTCTGTGGTTCCCTACAAGGCTTAGCATTGTCTTCCAAATGGATTCGGTGCATACGCACCATCGGACTAATGCCTTTGATATCTTTTATCGACCATCCCATGGCACTTTTGTGCTCTTTGAGTATATTCATGAGTTTGCTTTCCTGATTCACATCCAATTTTGATGAGATTATGACGGGTTGAGTTTCATTCTCCCCCAGGTAGACATACTTAAGATTCTCCTCCTCTTTCGACTTTTTCTCGATTAATTCAATTTGAGCTCCACAATCTATTTCCTTTTCTTCTCCCAGAAGTGGTGTGGAGTCCAACATGTGATTCACTTTTTGGATCAGTTGATCCACATCAAAATTCTCTCCAAAATGTGCAAGACAAGCTGCTAAAGGATCTTCAGTTTCGGATGCATGAAATATTTCTTCTACGATTTCATCAAGTATGCATGCTTGTGTTTGTTCATCATCCTCCATGGGCTGCTTGGAAATATTAAAATTGTTGAGTTCCACTGTCATATTCTCAAATGACAGATTCATGACCCCGTTTCGACAATTGATCAGCGCATTGGAGGTTGCTAGAAAAGGTCTTCCTAGAATCACGGGAATGCTATTCTTCAAAGTTGGTGCTGGTTCAGTGTCTAAAACAACAAAATCTACAGAAAAGTAGAAAGAATCCACCTTGATGAGGACATCTTCCACAATTCCTCGAGGGAACTTTACGGGCCGATCAGCTAACTGAAGGGTCATCGCAGTGGTCTTAAGCTCTCCCAATTCGAGCTCCTTGTATACAGAATAAGGCAACAAGTTGACACTTGCTTCTAAATCCAAAAGGGCTTGATCAATACGGTTATCGCCGATGATGATTGAGATTGTAGGACAACCTGGGTCCTTGTATTTAATTGGGAGCTTTGCTTGCAACACTGAACTTACCTGCTCGACTAAGAAAGCCTTTTTCAGAATATTGGTCTTTCTTTTTATTGTGACCAATTCCTTCAAAATTTTTGCATAAGCAGGCACTTGGCGGATGACATCCAGGAAGAGAATATTAATTTTTAATTGCTTGAAAATCTCATTTATTCCTTCCACATCACGATTTTTTCGTGGTGCCATCAATCTTTGCGGGTACGGTGCTTTAGGAACAAAACTTTTCTTCTGTTCACTCTTTTCTTCTGTTATTTCTTCTGCTTGTACTTTTTCTTCAATTTCTTCTTTCTCTGGAACTTTCTTCTCTCCATTAAACTTTTCCTCCTCCTCTGGCAACACTACTTTGTTATCGACCTGCTTTCCAGATCTCAATATTGTGATTGCCCGAATTTGTTGTTGATTTTCATCTTGTGATGAAGTTGATGTTTGTTCAACAACCATTTGACCCCTTGGGTTAGGAACTGGTTGGCTAGGAAACGATCATTTTTCTCTTTCACAGAGAAAAGTTGCCAATTGCCCAATTTGGGTCTTAATTTTAGAGATTGAGGATGTGTGAGAATGGATAAGTTTCATTAGGTCCTCAGTAGAAGGAGTTTGTGTATGAGGACGTCGGACAATATTTCCCAGTGGATTGTTAAATCCAGGTGGTGGAAATGTTGGCACAAAATTCTGTTGTGGTTGGTTTTGATAACCTCCCATTGGTTGTGCAAACTGAAAATTTTGGTTCAATTGTCGTGGCTGCCCCACCTAATTTTGATTGTATTGAAATTGATTTGGATTATTAAATCCTTGATGTTGAAATTGCCCTTGACCGTAGTTTTGCTGCGGTCCTTGATTAAAATTTTGCTGGGGATAAAAGTTCGTCCCCTGTTTCCTGGGCTGTATTCTTTGATTATCTTGTTTCCATGAGAAATTTGGGTGGTTTCTCCAACTATTTGGGTTATTCTCATTGAAAACATTTCCTTGATTCCGCCCATAATTATTCACAACATTTAGCTGTTCAGATGTGTCTTTATGGTAGTTCTGCATTGAAGGACAATCATCTGTCATATGCATTGGACTTGCACAAATTGAACATGACTCAGGTTGTGTATTTACCATATACACATTCTTCTTTAATTTCAATTCCTCCACTTGTTGAGTGAGGAAATCAATTTTAGCCATCAGATCTGGGGAATCCTTTACAACGTATAGTCTTCCTTTCTTGGTTGAACTTCCTGCTTGATCACGAGCTTTGACTGGTTGTTCCCGAGTCTTTGTGAAATCCTAGTGCTGAGAATCCTCAGCCAGTTTTTCTAGGAAAGCATAGGATTCATTTTCTTTGAGGCTCAGGAATCCTCCGCTATTCATTGACTCCACCAGATGTCTATTTGGTTGACTTAGTCCATTGTAGAAACACTGGACCAATCTCCACTTTGAGTATCCATGGTGTGGACATTTGAGTAGGAGATCCATGAATCTATCCCAAGCTTCATATAATCTCTCATCTTCCTCCTGGATGAAATCAGTGATTTCACGTCTGAGGGCATTCGTCTTCGCCATAGGGAAGAATTTTGACAGAAACTTTTTGACCATCTGATTCTAGGTGGTTATGGATCCCGATGGTAGAGAATTTAATCAGGCTTTTGCTTTATCCTTTATAGAGAAAGGAAACAAGCGTCGCCTAACAGATTCTTCGCTGAAGTTTTGGTAAACAGATGAGCAGACTTCGACGAAGTCTTTAACGTGCTGGTATGGGTCTTCTCTCTCCATGCCATGAAAGATTGGAAGGATTTGGATGACATTTGTACGAATTTCAAACCGGCCGCCAGGTGTGGCGGGGTATACAATGCATGATAGGGTATTTGTAGTAATTGGAGAAAACAGTTCTCTCAATGTTGGTTCTTCCTCTTGTTCGAGTTGCCCATTCATGTTGTTAGTCATATTGACTTCAGTGGATGATTCACTTGAAAATTGTTGCCTTGATCTAGCGTCCTTACGATTTGACCGGCAAACACGTTCGATCTCAGAATTTAAAAGCTCTAAAGTTCTTTCTTTAGAAGACCTAGTGTGCATACAAATGATGCACAGAGTGGAAGTTTCAGGAAGAAAAACCTCAAAAGAGATTGAATTTTTTTTTTTTTTTTTTAAGATCGATTGATCGACTGCTTAGGTCGATCGATCTCTCAATAAACGGTTTTCGATTGATCGACAGTTCAGGTCGATCGATCGAGAATTTAAAATTTGATTTTTTTTTTATAACTTTCAAAAATCTAAAATTCAAAGATTACAGAAGAGATTTTTTTTTTTTTTGGATTTTTTTGGAGTTGATTGATCGACAGTTCAGGTTGATCAATCGATCTCAAAAATTTTTGAATTTTTTTTAAAAAGCAGGAATACTATTTTAATCCCAAGAAATTCCTAAAATTAACTGTCTATTTCCTAAAAATTCAGATTTTCTTGATTTAGATCACCGGCAGCGGCGCCAAAAACTTGATGTGATTTTTAATTATGATGTTTTACTCGCAAGCGCACGAATCAGATTGTAAATAGTGGTTGCGGAGTACGAGATCGTTCCCATGATGATCAATGTAGAAAATCTAAAGAGATGAAACAGTAACTCAAGAAATCTAACAAGATTCAACAGTGCCCTACCAATATTATGATCTAGTTTTGTGAGATAACAATTACTGACTACAAACTAAAACTTAACTGATAATTCAAAAATAAAGGTAAAGATGAAGATACTAAATCCTCCCATCTTTAGTTTGTTCTTCCCGTAATACAAATCTAAGGATTAAACTATGAGATATACCATTGAAGAAAAATATCTTTTATGGAAGATAAATGGTCAAAATTCGGATAGGTTTCATATTGCATCCCTGCAATCAGGACTTAATTTTAGAGATGGTTTTCATATATAGATCTGGGATTAAAGGCATGGGTCGGCACACTTGATCTCAGACTTTGAATAAAAATCATCCCAAAAATGGGTAAAAATTCTAACAATAATTCCACCATAGATCTGAGATCAAGGGCATGACTCGGCACACTTGATTTCAGATTAGGAAGTAATTAAGATAAAATTACCATTACAGATCCAAGATCCAGGGCATGGCTCGGCACACTCGATCCCGAATCATAATTGTAAGTAGATCCATACGATGAAAGCAAAAAGACCATATAACAATGATTGAGGTAAAATTACTGTCACAGATCTGAGATTCAGGACATGGCTCGGCACACTCGATCCCAGTTAGTGGCGGAGATTTCATCTGTTCGTGATAACATAAGAACCATACAATAAAATCTCATATTTTAATCCTAAATTTATATTATTAGAAGTATATCCCTCGGATGAGAATCATTAGATCCCCATCCCTAAGAAATTAGCCACACATGCTGTAATTAAATGACATAAACAAATATAGAATGAAAAATAACATCAATTTAATTAATTAAAAATACCTCAACCTTCAATAGAAATTCTTTGATCCACAAGTACGATGATCTTCAGAAACGAAATTAACAATGCTTTCTACTAATATTTAAATTTAAACTAGAAATTAACTGAACAAAAATAATAAATTGAATAAAGGAATGCTGAAAAGATTAAAGGAAAAAAACTCTAAAAAAGGAATAAAAAATTCTCTATCTCTACGTCTATGAAAAATAAAATATCTAATATCTAATCTAGCTTTCCTTCTCAAGTTGTTGGTTTGGCTTTAAATACTCTTCAAGTCGCGCAGGTTTCCTCGCCCAAAATACCAGGGTCGATCAATCGACTAGAGGAAGTCGATCGATCGACTTCTTAAAAATCTGCATTAAGAAGTCCTTTCCGTCTCAAATTCCATCATTTCTGTCGCTTGATCGACTGGAAGGTCGATCGATCGACCTTCCCAGATTTCTGTGAACTCTCGCTCAACTTTGCATCAGACACTGCCTCGGTATTTCGGCCATAACTCTCTGCTCCGAACTCAAATTGACATGATTCTTACGGCATTGGAAAGATGACGAAAAACTCTACAACGTTTGTGTTTTAGCAATTTCATGATTCTGACGTCTTGAAAGTCCAAATTGAGCTGCAAATTGCACTAAGTTCTCGATGACCCATGGTTGCAGTGTTTTGATATTATTTTCGGGATTCTTGGGCTGTTTTACGCACTTGGATTATATTTACCTGAAACACTTCAAATCTAGTAATTCTCATCAGATAGCCTTCATCGGATAGCTAAATATAGGTATTTAGGGGTGAAATATCATCATATTTCACTACTCATCAGTGAGCTTTGAGGGGCCCAATCCTTTTAGTAAATTAGAAAAGATTGCAATTTGGTATACATGAAAAATGGATATTTCCTAATAAGAGAGACAGAGAGAG
Source organism: Chloranthus sessilifolius (assembly GCA_021018995.1). Lineage (NCBI taxonomy): Eukaryota > Viridiplantae > Streptophyta > Magnoliopsida > Chloranthales > Chloranthaceae > Chloranthus > Chloranthus sessilifolius. The sequence continues at coordinate 4,848,637 of JAJIZI010000016.1, read as the reverse complement.
AGAGAGTAATTCGGAAGGTAAAGATTGATCAGCCCCCATTGAACAACCGTATCAGCATTCAAGCCCATTAGAAGGTCAGTAAATCACCTCCCGCCTTATATGGTTGAAGGAAATTCGAGTTTATTTTTTTGCAATATGTTTCAGCTCATTCATAAGATGCATCAACTTCCAATGGCCCCTGAAATCTGAATTGATTGCCTTGACAATCATCTTAGAATCAGATTCGACAAATAGTTGTTGAATATTACATTCATATGCAACTCGGACACCATAAACAATAGCCTCCAACATGGGTCAAAATATCGTCCGATACCGATACGTATCGGTTTTGGAGGTCAGCAGTACGATACATAGGATATGTATCGTACCCTATATAAAATAGATAAATTATCGTCCGATACGGACAAAATATCGTCCGTATCGTTCATTTCGGACAATAATTTGAAACAATCGTCGTCCGATAATTTGGTTAAAAGTATAAAATAAAAAAAAGGACGAAATTATCGGTGAGCCCCACCCTTTGACCCGACTAAAGGGTCGGGTTTCTTTTTTTTTTTTCCCTATTTTCCTCCTTTCTTCTTCCTCTCTCATTTTTGGGTTATTTGCACCCTAAATCGGCGCCAAATCGCACAAAAAATCACGGGATCAATGTGGAAGGTACGTGTTTATCATTTTACCATCATTTTATTTCATTTTAAATACTAAAATAAGGTAGATCTACCTTAAATAAGTGTAAATCTACCTTAAATAAGTGTAGATTTTCCTTAAATAAGTATAGATCTACCTTAAATAAGTATAGATCTACCTTAAATAAGTGTAGATCTACCTTATTTAAGGGTAGAGCTACCTTAAATAAGTGTAGATCTACCTTAAATAAGCGTAGATCTACCTTATGTAAGGGTAGATCTATCTTATATAAGTGTAGTTCTACCCTTAAATTAGGTAGATCTACCTTTAAATTTTATCATTTACCTATAATATTAATTATTATAATTATTTAAATTATTTAAATGATTTAAAATTATTAAAATTATTTAAAATAATTAAATTATTTAAATTATTTAAATTAAGAAGAGGGGAAAAATAATTTAAAATATTTAAAATATTTAAAATAATTTAAAATAATATAAATAATGGGTCAAAAATAATATGATGGGTCAAAAATAATTATATGTGACCCCATTTAAAATATTTAAATTGATGGGTCAAAAATAATATAAATAATTATAATTAATGGTCACATGTAATCAATATGGGTCACACATAATTAATAAAATAATGCGGTCAATATGGGTCACATATAATTTAAACTTAAAATTAATATGGGTCACATATAATTAAATTTATGGGTCACATATTAAATTATATGTGACCTATATTAATTTTAATAATAAATTTAATTATATGTAACCCATATTGATTTATGTAACCGTCACATATAATTAAAATAATTAATATTATGGGATATGTCTCATAAAATATTAGAATAATATGGAATAAATTTTAAATAAATTTTTAAAAATTATAATAATATCAAATAAATATTCATAAATTAAAATAATATCAAATAAATATTCAAAAATTAAAATAATATAAAATAAACATTCAAAAATTATAATAATATCAAATAAACATTCATAAATTATAATAATATCAAATAAATATTCATAAATTAAAATAATATCAAATAAATATTCATAAATTATAATAATATCAAATAAATATTCAAAAATTATAATAATATCAAATAAATTTGATAAAATATAATCTAATCTTTTAAAAATTAGAATAATATAAAATAAAAATTCAAATGTAATCTAAATTTTATAAAAATTAGAATAATATCAAATAAATTTAATAAAATATAATCTAATATTTTTAAAATAGCAATAATTTAAAAATAAATTTTATTTTCAAGTGTAAATTAGATATTTACTTTAATGCAATCGTTTGCTCATTCATGCAGGTGAAATAAATAAATATGGTACGTTCGACAGATCCAGCGTGGCAATACGGTACAACAATAGATGGTAATAGACTCTAGATATAATGTAAGCTTTGTGGAAAAAAATTGCTGGGAGGAGGTATCACACGATTAAAGGAGCATCTGGCTCATGTAAAGGGAGAGATAGGAGGGTGTCCCAGTGTACCTAGAGAGGTAAACGAAAATATCAGAGCTAGTTTACAAGCGGTAAAGGGAAAAAAAAAAGTTGAAGCCGATCGTGATAGGGAAATGTATGAGAGAATCAGGAGGCCAGATCCAGAGTTTACATCAGCTGCACCTGAGGATGATGAGGATGAGCAGATAGCGAGAGCTATGAGAGAGAGTGCAAGAGAAGCACAACAGCGGCGAGGTCAGGAAGAAGTCGATTATCGATTTCGGTCCAGGTTGAGGGGCCCATCCATGCCTGCCACCGGTGGTGGATCTAGTCATAGGCCACATGTTGTTAAGGATGATGAGAATGTTGAGCAGACTGTCGGGTTGCGTAGGTCAGCATCCGGGAGGGATTATAAGTCGTCTACTAGAGGTCGTACTACAGCCCCCATGGATCCATTCATGTATTGCACTGAAAGCTCCAAACAAACCAAATTGAGTGCAATCTCACATACAAAAATGGGGAAGAAGCTTGGAAAATTCATTGCCAAGTTTTTTATATACAACCACATTCCGAGCCAAGTAGCAGACTCGTCGTACTTCAAAAGCATGATTGATACAAGTGCAGAAGTTGGTCTAGGAGTTAAAAAGCCTTGTCCATACGAGATATCTGGGCCCTTACTAACAGATGAGTACGATGAGATAACTGCCTATGTACAAAGCTTTGAGGATGTATGAGATGAGAGAGGTTGCACAATTATGTGCGATGAATGGACTGGTCCCACAATGAAGAGTTTGATAAAATTTTTGGTTTACAGCGATGCCGGGACAGTATTTTTGAAATCAGTTGATGCTTCTAGACACGAAAAGACTGCTGACTACCTCTTTCAACTAATGGATATGGTAGTTCATGAGGTTGGAGAGCAGCGGGTTGTGCAGGTGGTAACAGACAATGCGGTAAACTACAAAGCCATTGGATTAAAACTAATGGTGAAGAGACGTCACCTGTACTGGACCCCGTGTGTCGCACATTGCGTGGACCTCATTCTTGAGGATTTAGGAAAGAGAAGCAAGGCACAGGCAACTATTCAAAAGGAAAGAACGATTACTTTCTACAGCCTGTGATGACAAATTTGGTCAATTTAATGAGAGCCTTCACGAACAATGAGTTGCTCCGACCTGCGATTACACGTTTTGCAACACAGTTCTTAGCCCTACAGAGTTTGGCTAGATATAGGCGTGAGCTGAAAAGCATGGTGTCGTCGGAAGAATGGAATCAACATGAAATAGGACTCCCACGAGTGAAGAGACTAGCTTGCACTGAAGTTGCTGACCTGATCTACAGCACGCAGTTTTGGGCAAATGTCGACCACCTGATCTCCGTCACTACCCCATTGGTGCAAGTGTTGAGATTGGTTGATGGTGATGAGAAACCAACGATGGTGTACGTTTATGAGTCAATGGATAAGACAAAATTGGCTATAAAAACCAAATGCCCTATAAAATATAAACGATACTGGGCGATTATCGACAAGAGGTGGGATGCACAATTTCACCAGTACTTGCATGCAGTAGGTATAACATGTTGCACAATTATATAGTGATTTTTATTTATTTATTCATTATTTTCACATACTGATGAAATTGCTCATATTTGATATGTACCACACTACTTGAATCCAGCCTTCCAGTATACGCGACGCTTCGAGCTGAGTGACACTGATGAAGTGTATACCGGTTTGCTCAATGTAATCCAAAGAATGCTCCCTGAGTTGGCGGACCAAGGCCAAGCCATAAGAGATGTGAGTGATCATAGTATCATACCTTATAAGTAATAAGTCAAATGTCATGTGATATTATCATCTATTTATTGATATGTGCCTTACTGTGTTTCATCTTTATAGATTGACATGTTTCGCAAGAGACATGGGTCATTTGGGACCCTGCTATGCAATCCCAAATTAAACACGACAAACCCGCTGATTGGTGGATGCATTATGGAGGTGATGGTCCGATATTGAGGAGGGTAGCAATGAGGGTATTGTCTCAAACGTGTTTCTCGTCCAACTGCGAGCGGAATTGGAGCACTTTCTCTCTCATTCATACTAAGACAAGGAATAGACTAACTATGGACCGATTGGAAAAGTTAGTCTACTGCCACTACAACATGCGATTAAGGGTCAGGAATATACAGAGGACCAACTGTGGTAAACAATTACATGAAGTCTTAGATCCTCAATTATATGAAGTCTTACTTACATATTATACTAATTCATCTATCATATTCTACCTTGCAGACGGTGATTATTTTGATCCCATCCAGTTGGATTATATATTCGAGGAGGATGACCCTTTGAATGAATGGATTGAAGAGAGAGAAGAGCCAGTCTTGGATAGTGAGAGCACTGAATGGCTGGACAAAGAGTAGCGGAGCAGTAGACTTCTCAACCACCGAGGCAGAAAAGAAGATTGAATTGTTATTCAGTGGTTGGATCTGATGACGAAACGTAGCCCGGTAGTGATGATAGGAGTGGTGAGGATGATGGTGGAGGGCATGATGGTGGAGGGGACATTGGCACTAGTGGTGGAGGGGAGGATGCTGGTACCTCTGATCTTTATAGAGATATGACGGCATGGGACGATGACTCGATGCCGTTAACACAGTTCGACACTCCTACATTTAGAATGGGAGGGGTTGAAGGAAGAGGAGCGTCGGGATCATATCAAACACCACCACCACCACAAGATGATACGGATATGGGTTATATGACTTCTAGCTTCGGGGGATTCAGTTTGCAAAATACCGAAGATTCAGCAACTAGTAACCCATACTACCAGCCACAACAAACTTATCCGGTGCCATATGACTTCGTTGGTCAGAGTTTTGGAGGACCGGCCTTTACGTACTACACTGAGCCATATTCGTTGCTACAGCCTCAGTTTCAAGGGGGCACATATAATCATGGGTATCAATATGGGCAACATTATAGGCAAAGGCCGGAAAGCTCGTACACCGATGATGACGATGATCATGAGGGCCAAGAACCACCACGAAATTCGATGTGGCTCTAAAGTAAGTTTTCCATGTACAATTAAATTTATTTTTATAAACATAGCTATTATTTTTGACAATATATAATTTATTTTTATCAATATACATTGTAATTTAGTTTATGCGTGACTGCGTGTCTGCGTCGATCAAATTATGAAATATTGTTAACCAAATAGGCATGTGATCAGCTGGTCGAACATAATGTTAGAAGATCTATTACATTAAGTCAAAAATGTGATCTTAAGTCAAAAATAAGTTACAAAATAGGCATGTGACTTGGGTTAAGTTACAAAATAGGCATCTTATTTATATATTCATCTAAATAATGCATCAAATAAGTCAAAAATAAAAGCAAAAATAGTTGAAATAAATATAAAATAAATAAATATAATTTTTGGGATTTTTTGGGATTTTTTTGGGATTTTTTTTCAAAAAACCGGTTTTTTGAATGTATCAAACCGATACATTCAATGTATTGCCGATACATTGAATGTATCGGACGATACCCGGTACGTATCGTCCTGGAGGTCAGGACGATAAGTTCCGGATTTCCGGTATTTTGACCCTTGTCTCCAATTCACACTCTTCAATCAAAGTTCCCTTGGTCTTGCCGTAGAATCCAGCTAGGAACTGACCTTGATCGTCCTTTATCAATCCCCCAATTCCAGCCTTATTCATACCAGCACCTGCATCAGTATTTAAAGTATAAGCTCCAGGAGGTGGTACCTTCTATAGGTACGAAATTGGACCAGACTTTGCAATAGGATTCAAGTGCCACAAACGAGACAATAAATTATCTTCATTCGAGATTTAGTCCCTCAACCCTTAAAGAAACATTAGAAACAATGGCTTTGAGAGCTTGTTTCTTATGTCTACCGTTTTCATTAAAGAGTCTTGAGTTGCGTTCGTGCCAGATTTGTCTGATGGAAGCCCAGAAGGCATTTCTGATTCAGCAGGCCTTCATACTTTTTCCTCTCGCTTCTTGCATGCAATGCTGTAGGTCTTCCTTAAGTGTTTTAAAAGCTAGTCAGACCAACTCTACCTTTGATCGATCATCGACCTCCATATCCAAGGACATCGAGGACTGTTAGAACCTCCTCCTAAGGGGGGGATTGGTCTTTGTTTTCTCCCCTGTTTCCCCTTTCTTTGGTTTTGTTTTTTCTATTGTTTTTCTTTTTGTTTGGCGCTCCTAAGATGCTCGCTTAGCTGCCTGATCTTGACGTAAATTTTATTTATCTATGAAATTTCATCTTGTCGATCAAGAAAATAAAAATAAAAATTGAGAAACCACAGTTAAAAACTAAATGATCCATACCCTAAATGTGCTCAACATAGAACAGAGGTTATAATCAGAACTCTTTTGCAGAGGTTATCCTGTTAGTGTATTGCACAAAGATTGACAGAAAATAGACCGAAAAATTGCTTCAAGGCGCGATTAGATCGCTGTCTTTAAGACAATATTTGCCCCCTATATGCAACGGGATATCGGCAAATTCGCCTCCAGGATACAATGAAGCCTCGGTGAAGAACCGATCTGTCACACACTACGTTGCACTGTAGTGTGCGACCCAACGAAACGAAGACGCAGAATGCTCTGGTTTGCACACGAATTCTGAGGGCTCAGATGTAAGATTCGGAAATTACAAGTGTTTAGAATCCCTCCTCTGGCCTCTATTTATAACTTTCGGATCGATCTGATCAACGGTTGCAAGGATCCAACGGTTCACATCCGAACAGTTACATCTTTTGGTCAACTGATTTGTCTGAATTCGAAATCGTAACTGTTTGTTCGAACGGTCGGAAACTGCCTAATGCACACATGTGGTGCACACGTGCGAAGTCAATCCGTGCCCGGTCAACAAGTCAACCGATCGGATCATCTCAGTTCAAATAGGAAAGGCTCCTCAAGCTCCTCGCGACGATGCGGTCGTGCGAAGTGCAAAGTGTGTCTTAAAAGCGCCTAATTGCGCATTATTCGCAGACATCGCAGCACGCATACGTCGTGTGGCGGCGCGTAACCGCCGCTATGAGTCAGGTTCTTCTTATTAAGCCAAACAATATGGAAGGTAAGTTTCCATATAAGCCATGAATATTTCTTGTAAAATAGTGAGGTGGGACAAAACATTTACAACACTTTTAAACTTATGGTGGGAAAAAATTCCTCCAATATTAATTCAAAATTCAAGTAATTTTATTTGAAGGTTAAAGCATCCTTTTAATATGGAACCAATCACTTTAAGGGACCATTTAAAAATAAATAAATATTATTAAATTAATAATAGATAAATATTATTAAAGTAATAAATATTTATTTGGTAAATATCCAACATTCCTCCCCTATTTATAAAATAAATATCCATCCTCCCTATTTTGGAAATAAAGAAACCGAGAGTCATTCTTAAATCGATATCCAAAACAAGATATATATGTACCAAAGAAATTTGAGCATTTCTTGACCATCAGATGCATAAATGAAGGTATCCTAATGAATTGAACCTTCACTTAGTGAGAATACATCAAAGTTGATAAAGAACTTTAGTGATCTAATTTCTTGAACTAATTTTCTTGTATAATCAACCGGATATATCACACACATAAGTAATCTAATTTCATTTTAACGAAAGACGTTTATGGCCTTGTGCTTATACCGGTATTCATGAGTTGTATTTAAGAAAAGCCTTTATCTTTCTTGAAGCGGTCACACTGTAACTCATATAGGTCGTTCTATCGAAATGCCCTTGTAACTTTAGACATTCCAACATTATATGTTATAGATCGATTAAGAGAAATACCTCAACCTCTTCCTTACGTTACAAGTTCCACATTATTACTTGAGATGGTTGGAGTTGTAAACTCGCACTTTTAATAATGTGCAATCACTACATATGATTTATTTTCCCATTGAACCTTTAGTCGGACTTTAGAAAATAGGTCGGTTACCATCATAGGTGATGTAATCTATTAGGCTTTAAACCCATCCCTTCCGATGTTTTAATAACTACATCTCTTGCAAGACCTTTTGTAAATGGATCCGCTAAATTTGCAAAGGTCCAGATGAATTGATAGTAATTACTCCTTCACGGAGGTAATTGACTAACATATGTGTCTTAAACTTATATGTCTAGACTTTCCATTATAAATTTTGCTATAAGCTTTAGATAGCGACTTCACTATCACGATATAAAGAGATTGGTGGCATAGGCTTCGGCCAAATAGGAATTTCTAATAGTAAATTCCTTAACCACTCTGCTTCCTTGCTCCCTGTCGCAAGAGCAATAAATTTTAATTCCATAGTTGCATGTGTTATGCATGTTTGTTTCTTTGATCTACAAGAAACTGCGGCACCTCCAAGTGTAAATACCCATCCACTAGTAGACCTTGACTCATCTGTATCATTGTTCCAACTAGCATCTGTGTATCCTTCAAGTACAGTAGGATAACCAACATAATGTAAAGCATAATCCTTAGTTTTATTAAGATAACTTAATACTCTACTAATTGCTTTCCAATGTTCATGACTAGGATTACTAGTATATCTACTTAATTTCCCTACCGCATAAGCAATATCAGGTCTAGTGCAATGAGTAGCATACATCAAACTACCAATTACTCTAGAAAAGTCTAATTGAGATACACTTCTACTATCGTTGGGTTTTAATTTTATACTTGGATCAAAAGGTGTTGGTGCTAATTTTCCATTATGTTTAAATTTCTTTAGCACTTTTTCTATATAGTGTGACTGAGATAAAATAATATTATTATCTTGCTTAAATAATTTTATTCCAAGAATTACATCTGCTTCACCCATGTCTTTCATATCAAATTTTGAAGCCAAAAAACTTTTTGTATATATAATACTTTCTAAGTACAAAAATTAAGAGGTCATCCACATAGAGACAAATAATTATTCCTTTACCCTTTGATATCTTACTATAAATGCATTTATCTGATTCATTAATCTTGAATCCATATGATACAATAATACTATCACATCTCTCATGCCCTTTGTTTAGGAGCTGTTTTAGACCATATAGGGACCTAATAAGTTTACAAACTTTATTTTCATGTCCTTGCATGATAAAACCTCCGGTTGATCCATATATACTTCCTCTTCAAGTTCACCATTTAAAAAGGAGGTCTTTACATCCATTTGATGAACTTTAAGTTTATATATAGAAGCAAGAGCAAATAAGATCCTTATGGAAGAAATCCTAGCTACTGGAGCATAGGTATCAAAATAATCAATACCATGCTTTTGTCTAAAACCTTTGGCAACAAGTCTAACTTTAAACTTGTTTATAGTGCCATTAGGATTAAGTTTTCTTTTAAATATCCACTTACAACCTATAGGTTTAGATCCCTGTGGTAAGTCTACTAATTCCCAAGTATTATTGGACATGATAGAATCCATTTCATCATTTATAGCTTCTTTCCAAAAAGCAGAATCAATAGACTTAATAGCTTCATCAAAAGTTTGAGGATCTTCATCGATATTAAAAACAAACTTCATTTTCTTAGTTTTCTCATTTCTGGTTCCTTCTACAAGATACACATAGAAATCTGACCCAAAATCGGTGGCTTTCCTAGGTCTCTTACTTCTTCTAGGTTCCATCTTTTCATCTTCACTACTAGAGAGATGAAGAGAATCAGAAGATTCATCTAATTTAGAGGATGCAAGAGGTTTAGAAATAATAGAGAAAGTATTCTCATAAAATACTGCATCTCTAGATTCAAAAATTGAATCCTTTTCTAAAATATTATTATGCTCACATACTAAAAATCGTATATAGGACTATTAATAGAATATCCCACAAAAATACATTCAATGGCTTTAGGACCTAATTTTGTACGTTTATAATCGGTACCTAACTAATGCTCTACAACCCCATACTTTTAAATAGTGTAATTTGGGAGGTTTATTCTTCCAAATTTCATATGGAGTTTTAGAAGATTTTTAAAAGGTATCTCGATTTAAAATATAACATGCAAGAAGCAATGCTTCTCCCATAAATTTGAATTCAAACCAGAATTTGCTAACATAGAATTTACCATTTCTACTAGAGTGGGATTTTTCTTTTCGGCAATTCCATTTGATTGAGGAGAATATGGAGCGGTGACTTCATGAATAATTCCATACTTGTCACAAAATTAAGAAAATTCATGTGACATGTATTCACTTCCCCTATTCGATCGTAATGCCTTAATTTTAAAATCTAATTGATTTTCCACTAAGGCCTTATAGGAGATAAATTTACTAAATGCTTTATCTTTTAATTGAAGAAAAACATATGTAAATCGAGAGCAATCATCAATAAAAGTGATGAAATATCTTTTCCCTCCTCTAGTAGTAATATTATTTAAACTACATAAATCAGTATGAATTAAATCTAATAGTTTAGATTGTCTTTCAACACTTTTAAATGGTTTTTTAGTCATTTTAGATTGGACGCATATGCTACATCTATCTTTACCATAATTTATATGTATTTTAGGAAGAAGTTCTAATTTAATCATATTATCCATAGAACGTAAATTTAAATGCCCTAATCTATTATGCCATAAATAAATTGAGTCACACATATAAACCGAAGAAGCAGATTTTTCATTGATATTGAACTTAAACATTCCACAAGAGGCATACCCCTTGCCTACAAACATCCCTTTCTTAGAAAGTACAATGGAATCGGATTCGATCACAATTTTGAATCCATGTTTGTTCAGAATACAAGCCGATACAAGATTTTTCCGGATTTCAGGAACATGAAGGACATCATTCAGGGTAACAGATTTTCCCGAAGTAAAGTGTAGAACAACTTTGCCTTGACCTACCACTTTGGCAGTAGTGGAATTTCCCATGAACAATTCATGTCCATCATGAGCCTCCTCATAGGATATAAAATTATTCCTATCAGAAGTAACATGCCTAGTAGCTCCAGAATCGAGCCACCATTCATTTCCACCATCTACTATATTGACTTCGGAGATCACCGCAATGAGATCTTCTTCACCCACAATGTTTGCCTGATTTTTATTTTTCAAAAATTCTCGACAATCACGTTTGAAATGGCCGGGTTTATTACAATAAAAACAAGTACCCTTCTTTGTTTTTTCCTTGTATTGTCCTCTTGAAAACCTTCTTATTCCCAGTTTAAAGTTCTTCCCTTTGTTCTTCTTCTTCGATGTGGATGCATCTGCGCATTGGAGATTCGATTTCTCCTCTTCCTTGTCACGTAGACGAGCCTCTTCTTCTATGCGAAGATGAGTCAAGAGTTCCTCCATAGTACGATCTTCCTTCGTATGTTTCAAACTCTTACGGTAATCTTTCCATCCCAACGGTAATTTTGCAATAACCGCAGAGACTTGAAAACCTTCGTCTATTGTGCTTCCTTCCGTCACAAGATTGTTGAAGATAATCTGCATCTGGTGCACTTGCTCTAAAATAGGTTTAGAATCATACATCTTAAAATTAAATAACTCACTGCGCATGCCTCTTCTACTTTGTACTTACGTTCAAGAGCCTCTCATATCTCCTTTGCAGTTTTATAAATTTGATAGACGTCAAAAAGAGAATCGGCAAGAGCGTTGAGAATATAGCCTTTGCATGTGTAATTGTCGCTTTCCCATTTCGTACGGATTCTACCTTCTTCAAGCGTTTCATCTTCTTTCTCCAATGATGGTGAGTCCATAGTGAGAACGTATGCGACTTTCAAAGTTGTGAGTAAAAAATGTACTTTTGATTGCCATCGTTTGAAATTGGTGCCATTAAAGCACTCGAGTTTCGTGATCTTCGTGTTGGAGAGTTTCATCATCTTTTGTGCCATAGTAATATTGTCTTAAAATTGTTAGTGTATTGCACAAAGATTGACAGAAAATAGACCGGAAAATTGCTTCAAGGCGCGATTAGATCGCTGTCTTTAAGACAATATTTGCCCCCTATATGCAACGGGATATCGGCAAATTCGCCTCGGTGAAGAACCGATCTGTCACACACTACGTTGCAATTATGCGTGGTAATCTAAACGAAGCGAAGCGAATGCTGGTTTGGTTTGCGCACGAATTCTGAGGGCTCAGATGTAAGATTCGGAAATTGCAAGTGTTTAGAATCACTCCTCTGGCCTCTATTTGCGGTCGTGCGAAGTGCAAAGTGCGCCTTAAAAGCGCCAATTGCGCCGATACGCTTTGCTCCTTTACAGCAGCAGCGTCTGCGTGGGCAACCAACCGCTATGAGCTGTGTTCTTCTTATTAAGCCAAACAATATGGAAGGTAAGTTTCCATATATAAGCCATGAATATTTCTTGTAAAATAGTGAGGTGGGACAAAACATTTACAACACTTTTAAACTTATGGTGGGAAAAAAATTCCCTCCAATATTAATTCAAAATTCAAGTAATTTTGACTGAAGGTTAAAAGCATCCTTTTAATATGGAACCAATCACTTTAAGGAACCATTTAAAAATAAATAAATATTATTAAATTAATAATAGATAAATATTATTAAAGTAATAAATATTTATTTGGTAAATATCCAACATATCCATGGCCATGAGTTTATAGCTCAACGCGAGCCAAGTAAAGAAGGATTGTTTAGGCACGTGGGTTTAGCTTTAGGATCCTCATTCATTGATATCATATTATCATTTAAATTTATTACATTTTTGTTTCTGTGAAATATTTTTTTACGAGCTTATATATATATATATCCTAAGAATTTCATAGGTTTGGAAATAAGGATATAGTATTGCTTAGAAATTAGAATATCAACATCACTAATCAATAAATGTTAGCAAGTCTACATACTATGGGTTAGTACACATGCCGATCACCCATATGACCACTTCTTAGATGGGCCATGGTTTAAAAACCAAGACCTTCAAAACTGTCTTCCCAATGGGCATGTTTGTGGAGAATTAGCTCTAACTTCATTGACGGTACAACTGTAACATTATTGCTTTTAACAATTGAAAATTTCAATTAGTGTGAATTTTGATTAGTTCATTTGGGCATGGTTCCTGGTTTTGCAATCTAATGTTGGGCTCATATTTCTCACTTTTCATATGGATGACCCTATCATCTTCTACGAAGCATCTGAATGGGAATTGCTGAATGTGAAAGCCGTCCTATGAAGCCATGTAGGTGCAAAAGATGAATGTTGGCAAAACCACGATTTTGGAGATTCGTTGTGAGAAGGAAGTGGTTGTGCAGTTCAAGGAATCTTTGGGATGTTAATGGAGTCTCTTCCATTATCTTATCTTGGTCTATCCCTTTGCATTGGCAAAACTTCGTAGGTCACATTGGGATCTTGTGGTGGATCAATTTGAGAAAAAAACTAATGGACAGAATCTCTCTTATCAGTTGGAGGTAGACTCATCTTGATTATGTCTATTCTCTCCAATCCACCTGTGTACTTTATGGCTATGTTTGAGGGCCCCATCAACGCGATCAAGAAGCTTGAGGATTGATACACATACCAGTCAACCAGATTGGTCACTTCTTAGATGAGTCATAGGTCAAGAATTATGCCCATGAGACATTCAAAACGAGGGCTGTTAATGAGTAGTGCCGACCTGATATTTTAACACATAAATTTGACCCGTCGGGTCGTGTCCGGCCTGAGACATCAGAACCAAGCTTCGGGTTGACCAGGACTGACATTTTACATCTAAAAAATATAGAAAATAGGGGATTTTTACCAGGTCATGTCAGGATTTCGGGTCAGATCGGGTCTAGCCAGGTGCACCATCGGATCGGGTTGGGTCGGGCCCATTAGGCTGCCAAAATTTTGTTCCAACCCGACCCAATGCCGGCACCATTCAAAACTGTCTTCTCAATGAGCTCGTTTGCGGACCATTACCCCTAACTTCATTGACTATAGTCACTATAGTAATATAGTTTAGAAATTTCTAGTTAGTATGAATTTCAAGCTATGTCCCATCCAAGAGTTTGATTGTTCTTGATTGATTTCCATGTGCTCTAATGTGGTCAAGTGAATTCAAACTTTGGTCGACTGTGAGCTTGTCCACTTGCTGTTGCAGTCAATATCATTTCCTTTCTAAGGTTTCTTTGTTCTTGTTTTTTCACTTGTGTGTACTTCGTGAAATTATTTGATTGTTTTCTTTAGATTTAAGTTTTAAATGTGCTGTATCTTCAAGTATATCTGGACAACCTAATGAACAGTAGTTATTTGTGAATTCGTGATTTATATGTGTTGTCAGGTATAAAAGCAAATGACTTGTGGGTGGTGTGCCCGTGGTTTTCATCAAGTACTTATATAAGCAAGGTTTAGGTGAAGTCCTTTATTTTTTTTTTTGTGGTAGATGTCTAGCAAGTTGAGGTTCAAGTGGCGAACTTTATTCTTGTGGATCTAAGTGTTTTGGACTCCGATTTTCCGACCCATTTGACCAAGTACTTCTGGAATCTTCCGTCATGTGTAGAGACGGCATGATCATTGATTATATCCTCTATCTCATCTTTTCTCTGCCTGCTTGGGTAAGAAAGAGGTACAGGCTGTAATGTTGGGATGGGGTTGAGATTAGGAGGTGGCTGGAGTGGATTTTCAGGAGGTGGGATGAAACCCAACTAAGGAACCAAGTCATTCACATTGAACATTGAACTAACCCCTGTACCTGGAGGAAGCTTGAGCACGTATGCATTAGGACCACTCTTAGCCAAAATTCTAAAAGGCCCAGCGCCTCTGAATTGGAGCTTCTTTGCGGATCCCGATGGGAACTGCTCAGGCCTAACCCGGACTATCACATAATCACCCACGTGATATTCTTTAAAATACCTGTGAGCATCTGCAGATAATTTATATTGATTGTTGTTGAATTAATCTTTTGTCTAATTAATTTCGGCATGCAAACTATGTATATGTTGTGCAAATGCATCGGCAGACTCTGACACTCTATGTGATGCAGACACGGGGATCAAATCTAATGAGGTCCTAAGCTTATGACCATGTACTACCTCAAAAGGACTCATGCCTATGAACGTATTGATAGAATTATTGTAAGCAAACTCAGTTATGAGTAAAATGGTATCCCAACTTAACATGATTACCGACAAGACTACGAAGGAGATTCCCAAGGCTTCTATTGGTGCTTTCGGTTTGGCCATCCGTTTGAGGGTGATAAGTCGTCGAGAATTTGAACAATGTGTCCATCATGTGCCAAAGAGTTTTCCAAAAATAGCTAGTAAATTTGACATCCCTATCAGATACAATGGTTTTGAAATGTCTGGTCATCCCTTCAGCATGTAACTCATAAATGAGAAAGTCATGCAATGAAGTGCGAGGGATGCAAAGGCGAGTCGCCTTTAAATAAGTACCCATCCTGGATGGTGTTGCGAAGTGTGTGCTGGTCGGGTTACTAAGAAGAGCAGTGTATTCAACTCCAAAATCTGGGCAATCGGGGTACTTATCTTGTAGTCGTTTGAACCCGACGACCTCGGTGCTCATGGAGTGCAAAGTCGTCACTCGACGACTAAGTGCATCAACAACCCTATTTTCAGCACCGACCTTATGCTTTGAAACGAATGTGAACCTTTGAAGGTACTCGACCCACTTCGTGTGCCTTGGGTTCAACTTCTTCTGTGAGGTAAGAAAGCGTAAGACTTCATGGTCAAAGAATAACATAAATTCCTGCGGTCTAACGTAATGCTTCCAATACCAAAGAGATCAGAGGACTGGATAGAACTCCTTGTCATAGGTGGAGTATTTTTATTTTTCCTCATTAAAATTTTCACTAAAATAAGCCACAGGGTGACCCTCTTAGCTAAGCACTCCTCCTATGCCGACACCCGATGCATTGCATGTGACTTCGAAGACTTTAGAAAAGTCCGGCAAACGCATGACGACTGCACTACTCATCCGTTGTTTGATCTCAACAAAGGCTTTCATTGCCGTTTTACCCCATTTAAAATCCTTTTTCATGCAATCAGTAATTGAAGTCATGATGGTATTAAAGCTTTTGATGAAGCGACGATAAAAAATAATCAAACCATGAAAGCTGGGGACATCGTGTATGCTCTTAGGCTCGGGCCACTCCACAATAGTTCTAATCTTTTCGGGGTCCGCTACCATTCCATCGGCCGAGATAATAAATCCCAAGAAGTCAATGAAACGTTGCATGAAGGTGCACTTCTTGAGATTTGCAAACAACTTTTCGCCCTTGAGGGTTTCACAAACCAACCTAAAGTGGTTCAAGTGCTGATCCTTGTCATGACTATAGATCAGGATATCATTGAGATAAACAAGGAATTTTCCTAGAAACGGCCTCAACACTTGGGTCATGACTATAGATCAGGATATCATCGAGATAAATAACAAGGAATTTACCTAGAAACGGCCTCAACACTTGGGTCATGAGTCTCATGAAAGTACTCGGGGTGTTAGAAAGCTCAAATGGCATGACCATCCATTCATAAAAATCATCTTTAGTCGTAAAGGGGGTTTTCCACTCATCACCGAGGCAGATTCGGACTTGATGGTAGCCATTTTTAAGGTCTATCTTTGAAAAGATAGTGGCACCAACCATCATATCGAGCATGTCATCGAGCCGTGGTATAGGAAATCGATACTTAATTGTAATCTTATTGATTGCACGGCTATCCACACACATGCGTCACGTGCCATCTTTCTTAGGAGTGAGGAAAGCAGGTACGGTACACTGGCTCATACTCTCTTGGATGAAGCCCTTCTGAAGGAGCTCATCGACTTGTCGAGTCAACTCAGCGTACTCAATCGGATTCAACCTGTAGTGGGGTAGGTTCAGTAAGGTAGATATGGGAACTAAGTCTATTACGTGTTGGATATCACGCAAGAAAGGGAGTTCGTTTGGTAAGTCTTCAGGGAAGACATCCGTAAACAGATAAATACTCATTGGTCACCATATTTAGAGGAAGTTAGCAATCCTGGTGTTACTTACAATGTGGTTATGGTACAACAATATGGGACCAACTATGATCCATCCGAGTTTCTAAACTCAAAAGGCTTGAAACCTATCATTTTGTGAGATTGCTTTTTTGTTTTTTGATCGATAACGGAATTCATTAAAAAGCCAAGAAGATTAAAAATTACAGAGAAAGACGAGCAACAATGTGTTGCCCCACAATTCCCTATTCCCCCTATTCCCCCTACCAACTCAGCCGCCTCCACAAGACCCCAAAAGGCCCCACATCAGAAGCTCAACAACTATCCATTACCCATTATAGAAGTTCTCCCAATCATTGAAAAAAAACATGCCCTCTCTGTATTTCTTAGCCACCTATAGCATGCCTAAGGATGAGGAGTAGATGGCGTCGCTTTCTTCGGAAGGCCCTTTCATTCCTTTCAATCCAAATGGTCCAAATAACCGCAAAGGCTATAATTTTTCAAAACTTTCCTTTAATCCCCTCAAATTGACTCCCTCCCATGAGACAAGAAGTTGGGCACAAGATTGTGGGAGTGCCCAGGCCAGCCGGAATGCTTTGAACACCCCATACCACAGTTTCTGTGCGACCCAACAATGCACAAGGAGATGGTCCACCCCTTCTTCATCTTGAATACACATGGGGCACTTGTGGCGCAGATTGGTCCCTCTATCTCTGAGCTGATCAATCATGAGGATCCTACCCCACGCAATGCTCCAACCTGAAGAATTTGACCTTGGACGGGATCTTTATCGTCCACAGCTTGACCCAATCCTGTCTGATGAGTGCTTGCCTGATTAACACCTTGTAGAAGGATTTTAGAGTAATTTGCTGAATTTTGCCACATTGTCTTACAACATCGTCCTGATTTGAAAGAGCTGATCCCAGTACTTCCTTTAAAGCAGAGAGTTGTCTCCCTTCTTCCTTTGATGGGGTCCTACACAGCTGCACATTCCATTCACCCTTGTGTGAGGGAGCCGGTGCCACTAATGAATAAAGACATCCTGAGTGGCCACGATCCTAAAAACTAGTCTTTGAAAGGCCTGACCCCGCTACATTTTGTGAGCTTGTTATGTAGATTATGAATGATGAGTAAGAGTATGGTAATGGTGTAAATGAATTATGTGAAGAGTTCATATGCCACAAGGCTAGTGGTGTAAATGAATTATGCAAATGTGTTATTGGAGAAATTAGGTTTGAACAAAATATAGTTGGAAAATAGGACTTCCAAAGCCAATCCCACATGAAGGGACAATTTCGATGACAATGACGATGATGGTATATGTACAATTAAGAGCGGCATGTTAGTTTGTACCTTACGCAAACTATTTGATCTCCTATTCAATATTCTTTTCGATCTTTAACATATCTTCTTAAAAATCTTACGTTGTTGAGACTTATCAATTACCAGATGTTTAAGGTTATTTGGTATATGTTATAAAATTTATATGGATGGGAGGAATTTGTATAAGATGCAAAATGTTTTCTATCAACTTTAAGCTGATAGTGTTGCATATTTTGATATCTCCCAAGAACCACTATTTTTTACTATGAATCCCTGTTGGATCCGATTCTAATGAATCCTTCGGAAACTCATAAGAAATTTTTTTTTAGAAGAGAAGATAAAGACAAGTCGGGAGAACAAAAGTAATAAAGTGGATTTTCTTAAATATATTTCATGTTGAAAGATAAGTAGGTACACTTATTTAGTTCTACATTTCTTTCACTTATTATAAAATTGATATGGATGGGAGGAATTTGTATAAGATGAAAAACGTTTTTTATCAACTTTAAGTGATTTATGTTGGAAAAATTGAAATGTTGACTCAAAATAATATAGGGAATCGGTCAGAGGCATGAGAAATATTAGTCTTTAAACCAATATTTGCCTTCACCACTTTGATAAAGTGGACACCAACAGATTACCGACAAACTGGTTTCAGAATATAACGAATCGGTTGTGTATTCTTGTGAAGGATTTGGCGAATCCGATCATGCTATCCGAATCAAGGGTTAAAATATCGAATTTTCGATACGTACCGTCCTGAAGTTCAGGACGATACGTATCGTGTATCGTCCGATACATTGAATATATCGTTTCAATACTTTTTTTTTTTCAAAAAATCTAAAAAATCAAATTATCGTCCATATCGGCCGTATCGCGTATCGTCCGATACATTTAATGTATCGGCGATACATTGAATGTATTGTTTTGATACTTTTTAAAAAAAAAAAAATTTATAAATCAAATTTATAAAAAAAATTATAAATCAAATTTTAAATGTATCGTCTGTATCGTCCGATATAGGCAATACATTGCCCGTATTAGACGATAATTACCCTATTTTTAAGGGGTACGATACATAGGCCATGTATCGTACTGCCCAAGTCCAAAACTGATACGTATCGGGTGATACGTATTGGTATCGGACGATTTTTTAACTCATGGTTCGAATACCAAAAATTACAAGAATGGGGACTTTATGGTTTTATGTAAAAACAATTATTTTAGATTCCTTAAATAGAAATTAAGTGGTGTGTTAATGCACCATTTTCCTATGAAAATGTGTTACAGGCATCCATTCGGAAAAGATACACCACTTTGGGCATCCCTTTGGAAAAGACACACCACTTTGAAAAGACGCTTCTTTTGAAAAGACACGTCATATTGAAAAGACACACCACTTTGAAAAGATATTATAAATTATAAAATTTTTAAATATCTAACAATCCCCTACTATTTAAAAGTTTTAAATATCCAACAATTCCCCACTATTTAAAATTTTTTAAATCAAAGTAAAGCCAAAAATATATGCATAAATGAAACTGTCCTACAGACTTGAATTCTCACTTTAGTGGAAATAACTCAAAGTTTGTCAAGGTCTTTAGTGAAACTAAGTCTTGAACTAATGATCTTATACGATAAATCGAAACTATTCCACACACATATTTCATATATTTAGTGTTCAATAAATTAGTTAGCACATTTAAGTCATATGCTAGTACCGTGATTTTCATAAGTGTTTATGAGATAAAGTCATATCTCATTGAAGGCGGCTCCACCCTCACACTTATATAGGTAGACCTATAAGAGATACTCCTGTAACTTTAACATTTCAACACATTGTGTTATAGCGTCTATCAAGAGCAATGCTCAACCTCCCTTATCCAATACAGGTAGAACACTACCCTTCTAGGGATATTTATGAGAATTTAGTTCTAATACATGTAGTGCCCCTTTGTCCGCCACAGATTTACGACTTATTCTTCTCTTTGAACCTAAACATTGACAAAAAAATATTAGGTAGGGTTCCCATCATAAGTGATTGTATGAGTAAATGACTTTAAATCCATCCCGATTATTCTTTTAGACTAATATTTTTCATAATTGCTTATAATTGCAATTATCAACATATAAAGTGTTTCTTCATACAGTTTTACCTGAAATCATATATCATTTGTTTTCTTGTTCATTAACAATGAAACAAGTTCTATAGAGAATTTAGAAGTTTTGACTCAATCTTTATTGACACGTGTATCAATGGACCATTAAGTCACTTTATTTCTCTATCTTTTTTATATAAGCAACAAACTTAATGAGATTTATAGTTGCTCCCTAACATCTCTTGTGAGATCATGACTCCCTTTCTTAAAAGAGATCATCTTTAAATGATTTAGATCTCCAAATCTAAATCTATTATCTTTCCTAAGATAATTCAATCCGAATCATTTGATCATCTTCAAATGACTCTACCAATCTTCTAGCAACAACTCGATTTTGCTAAAAAAAAAATTTATGGCCATATGATAATTGCTAAAGATTCCACCCATTTGATCAAATCCAATCAATGGTCATGCAATGGTCTTAAAATTGAAGCCACATGATCATGATTACCCATTGACTACATAATTGCATCCAATGAGTCCTGATAAGCCTAAGATCAATACCCTAATAATTTGACTTATTCAAATACAATCGTTCAGTCATGCCCAAACAATCACAAACAGATGACAGGATCACTAATCATAGTTGCACGATCATGAACGCGTGTGATCTAATGGGTATCAAAACCCTTCTAAAAAATAACATTAAATCCGTATGGATTCAAACTCAAACGATAATTACCCATAAACACATTATTTTGTTTTGTTGGAAGAGCACCATACTTGGTATTTCGCAACATTTAAACAAAACCCAACATTTGGGTCGGTTACAATGTGGAATCGACACTCATGTGTTGCCCAATTCAGAAGTTAGATAGTATAAAACTTTTCCATCAATGAGTGATTATAGAGATAAAGCAATGCAGGAGACGATTAAGGGAAAGTATTCCCAAGATGGAGGAATGACCATGGAAGATCAATGAGGCGTTAGTATGGTTGCACAAAGTGAGGAAACATAATCAGAATTTTCGGAGTAGGTTGAAGAAGGAGATTTTGTTAATCCTTCAACAAAGAAGTTGGGCTATCAAAGTGGTATTTTGAAAAGTTGTAGGCATGGTTCTGCTAAATCAGTATACGATCCTAAAATATATAAATAAAATAAAATAAAATTCACGATTTACACCTCATTGCACAGAATGCTAGAGACATATGCTGGATTGACAATCATCTCTCAGGATCAACACTCTTCATTTTCATCCTTTCAACGTTGCAATCAACCGTCAATCTGTTGCCAAGTTCCAATAAAAAGAAAAAACTTTTTCGTCTTCATAAGAAACCCACACCACAAACGACATCTTAAACTCAAAGACCCTTACCCTTTTGTGTACTGTTGTGAATTTTTAATGTGATGTTTTACTCCCAAGTGCATGAATCGGTTTGTATATAGTGGGTGCGGAGGACGAGATCGTTCCCACGAGGACTAATTTTGAAAGATCTAAAAGAGGCAAGCAATTCTAGAAATCTATGAAGATCTAACAGTATTCTACCAGTTTTATGATTTAAGCGGTTTGATGAGATGGTAATTAATGACTACAAACTAAAATTTAATTGATAATTCAAAAGGAAAGGTAAAGATGAACGATAAAGATGAAGATACTAAATCCTCCCATCTTTTGTCCGTTCTTCCCGTAATATAAATCTAAGGATTAAATTATGAGATATTCCATTGGTAACAAACATCTTTTATGGAAGATCAATGGTCAACACCTTAATAGGTTCCACGTTACATCCCTGCAATCAGGACTTAGATGATTTTCATATATAGATCTGGGATCAAGGGCATGACTAGGCACACATGATCTCAGGTTCAAATAAAAATCATCCTCAAAGTGGGTGAAAATTCTAACAAGAATACCACTTATAAATCTGAAATCAAAGGCATGGCTAGACACACTTTATTCAGATTAGGAAGTATTTAAGATAAAATTACCATTACAGATCCAAGATTCAGGGCATGGCTAACCACACTCGATCTCAGAACATAATCGTAATTAGATCCACACGATAAAAGTAAAAAGACCATAACAATGATTGGGTAAAATTATCGTCATAGATTTGAGATCTCGGGTATGGCTAGGCACACGCGATCCCGGTTAGTGGTGGGATTTCATCCGTTCATGATAGCACAACAATCATAAAATAAAATCTCATATTTTAATCCTTAATTTATATTATTAAAAGTACATCCCTCGGATGGGAATCATTAGATCCCCATCCCTATAAATTTAGCCACACAAATTGTAATTAAATAACATAAATAAATAAATAAGAGAAAATAACATTAATTTAATAAATTAAAATTACCTCAAACTTCAAAAGAACTTACTTTGATCCAAAAGTACGATGATCTTCATAAACGAAATTAATGCAGGAATAAACTTTGAACAAAATTTATATACTGAAAGAATGAGTACTGAAAAATTAAGGGAACAAAGCTCTCAAAAAGGAATAATAAAACTTCCCTATTTCTATGTCTAACTATGAAAAATAAAGGCTAAAAACTAAAAACTCTAAAACTAAAACTCTTTCCTAAAATTAATTCTCTCTTTCCGAAGTGTTTGAGTTGCTTTAAATAGAACCCATGTCGCAGAAGTCTCCCAAGCCGTAAATTCAGGGTCGATTAATCGACCCAATATGATCGATGCATCGAGCCTCCAAAAAGTCCAAAAAAAATAGCTTTAAAGTGTCAGTTCCGTGTCAGACACTGTCTTGTCCTCGATTAATCGACCTACAGGGTCGATGCATCGACCCCCAGAAATCCGTGAATTTTAGCACCTTTTTGTATCAGACACTGCTTTGGTATTTCGGCCATAACTTTCTGTCCCGAACTCGGATTGAGATGATTCTTGCTCTGCTGGAAAGCTGCCGAAAGGATCTACAACGTTTGTGTTTTGACAATTTCATAATTCGGCCGTCTTGAAGGTCCAAATTTAGCCGCAAGTCGCACCAAGTTCTCGATTACCCAAAGTCGCAGTGTTTTGACATTATATTCAGAATTCTTAGGTTGTTTTCTATACTTGGCTTATATTTACCTGAAACACTTCAAATCTAATAATTCTCATCAGATAGCCTTCATCGAACAGCTAAATATAGGTATTTAGGGGTAAAATATCATCATATTTCAGTACTCATCATACCCTCAAACCTACACTTTGTTAGTCCTCAAGCAAAGCAAACCAAAGAAAGTAAATGCCACTTTCGTAGGGAACACGATTGCACTTAGCATGGGCAACAAGCCTTTAAACCCCTAGGTGATCCTAGTGGAGAAGTTGTGTCTCCTGAAGGTTTACAGTGAAGTTACCCACAAACTTTAATACATTTTTGAAATCATCGATAAAATTGAGTTTTCAAAACATGATTTTGATAACATATATACCATTCAAAAACAAAAATCATTAATCAATTCAACATGCGAATTCTCAATTTTAAATAACAATGTTATACTAATCATATTAATATCCATTCAAATTAGTCTGATGCTCAAATCATTAGATAGCTCATCCATTCATGCCTAAACATGAAGTGTGTGCATAACCAAACCAAAATTCATTCATCTCAGAACTAGTTCAAACGAAAAACCGTTGGATCTGTTGTTTTGACTCAATCCTCACTTTAGGTATACTCTCAAAATATAAAGACACCGATGATGGATAAGTTTTCGCACATATGTGAGAGGTCAATACAAAGCAAATAAAAAGGTCTCACATGATAAATGAAACATGATGCAATCAATGAACAGAAATAAATCTCATAAGAAGATACTTGTATATCCTAAGCATGTCATATCAAGTGTCATAAGTACCACATATTTACTCTCCACAAGCCAGTTACTAATGCAAGATCAGATCATGAAGGTCTTTTTAGGGTTGTAATGGGGCTCAGGAAAGGGTAAGAAAGAATTGAAAGTTGGGATTCAAAGTTTCTGAGAAATCGGAAAAGAAACAACTTTTTTAATTTTTTCTATTTCTCTTCTTTTCTTTTCTAATGTCTCACTATTTTTCTCAATTTTTTTCTATTTTTCTCAACTTTCGTTTTCTCTTCCTTTTTCTTGAAGCACCTCATATTTTTCATTATTTTTCACAATTTTTTTTTTCTTTTTTCCCTTTTTTTTTCTTTTTATTTTTGCCATACACTCTCAGTAAATACCACAACTCAGTATCTCTCCACTTACTCTCTTTTGGTTCACTCTCATCCCTCGTTCCTAATTTCTCAGAAATAAGAAGGGTAAAGCTGAATTTTCAGAAATGGTGAAGGGTTAAAGGTTAACATGGCTTATCAAAGAATGTATAAAGGTAAATTTTTCAATAGGCTCAAAGGGGTACTAGAAAGATAAATTTATTTGAGGTGGGGCATTTTAAGCACAAACGAGCCAAAGATGGCCTTCAATCATGTCCTTAAAAGATAGTAACCTTGCCTATTTGTCTTGAGTAGATATACAGTTCATTCTAACATAATGATATGAATTTGATTTCATGCAAAGTCACAAGTCAAGATGAAGTGTATGAGATTATGCAAAATAAGTCGTATTCAAAGAAAACTCCGAGTTTATGTATTCACTTATCAATGACGGGAAATTAGCTCAAAAGCTCACCGGGTTTAGTCTCCACTAAGATCCTAAGATTCAACATTCAAAACAGTTCATCGATTTCTAAGTCTTAGCTTGGTATAAGTGTAAAAATTCTAAGCATGAATATCAAAATTATCCATAAAATATCACATTAAGCTTCATCATCTTAGATACAAGTAATCAAAATATGACACTAGTATTCTTAAAATTAAATTCACATGCATCATCAAGTAAAGTTTGAAAACAATCGTAAAATAATGTGTATGATGACTTCAAAATTAATTAATTTTTTTTTTTTTCAGATAAAACCTATAAGTGACGCAAAATAAATAATCATACCCCCAAACCTAAAGATGACAATGTCCGCATTGACTGAAAGAAGTAGCGCACCCCCAAACCTGTTTGAAAAAAGTACCTCAACACAAAGATCAGGTGCAGAGAATATGTGCATCAAATTGGAACATGACCAAAAATATAGTGAAGGAAATATGGTTACACTATTTAGGGAAGGAAAAACAACCTAAATTAAACAAAACAAAATAAAAAGGAAAGAAAAAAAAACTAATAAATCATAAATCCTAAACTAAACAGTAATCCAACTCTGTTAGTCATTGGTAGGCGGACCCATCCACCTTGGTGCACTTAAATTGATATTCTTAGGCACAGGGAACAATTCTCCCAAAGATCAAGGAGAAATTGATGAGACACCGCCGATTGTATGGATGGAGGTGGGGAGGCGAAAGTAGGAAATGAAGATGGGGGAGATGGTGATGGCATCACATCAATTATCTCGATATCAGTATTAATGCACGGTGTAGGAGATTTGGAGCGATTTACCTTCTTTCTAGATGGTTCCCCCCAGTAAGGAATGATCATCGGATCGAGGTCGATGATTTCAACATTGTTTGCCACAAAAGGGACCGGCTGATGAGAGCGGCGCTCCTGCTTTTTAGCAGTCTCCTCCATCTTTGATGATCGTGCTCTGGTGAGATAAAATCTTCGGGCCATGAGAAAGATTGCGCATAGTTAATGAAAAGTGAGCCTAAAGGGGAATATAAAGGGAAAAATATATAGAGTTAGAGTAGGAGTGGAAAGAGGTGTCCTGCAAAAAAGAAACAATGAAAAGTGTGGCAGTACGTCTAAGGGAATCCAAGGACGTGAGAAAAGAAGCAAATTAGAGGCCCAATAGGAGTACGGTCGAAAAAAAATAAAAAATAAACAAAAAAAAGGTGGGGTCGATTAATCGATCCCTGAAGGTCGATGCATCGACCCTTTGGGGGTCGATTAATCGACATTGGGGTCGATGCATCGACTCCCAAAAAATATATATATATATATATTTTATTTATTTATTCGCAAATATTGGGTCGATTAATCGAGTATAACCCTCGATTAATCGACACCATCTTGGCAGAGAGTTGAAAGTTTGTGAAAATTGGCAATTTAAAGGTGTTTTTCAACTACTCTAAAGGCAACAGGTAATTAGCAAAATTTTGGCAATCCCACACAGATTAGAAAACACACTTTTTCATTGATAAATACGATGATTACAAGGGCACTTCTGATTTGACACCTAAAATAAACAGCCTAAACAAAAGAAAGAAAAATAACACAAAACAAAAAATCCTAATCCTAGACTAATCAAACCAGTCATCTCCATCCTCCTCGGCCTGGCGGGCCCTGGCGCGCATCTCATCATAACTATCAGGCCACATGCGCTGCCCGATCTGATGGAGGAAGGAACGATCATAGTGACTACGGCACAGGAGTGCACCATGTTGTCGCTACTGCTCCTCTTGTAAAGAGTTAATTTGGGCTTGGAGCGAACCCAGCGACACACCCTCCTCGGGTCCTTGATCAGGTGCATGTTGGTCATCTGGATACTATTTGGCGTGGGGGAGCTGGTTGGGCCGGTGCATCAGCAGGGGCATCAGGGACATTTCCCAAGAGACGCATACTGCGGTTCCATTATGACGCACCATAACGATAGAATGCAAGGTCCCCGATATCATCATCCCGATAGAACGGGAAACGAAGGAAATTAAGTAATTTCATAACATAATGGGGGAAGTAGATCAACGGGGCTTCACCAGTGGTAGGTTTAGTGAGTTCGTCATGGCATCGCCACATGCCATCATGAATAATCTTGGGCATGTTGATCCATGAATTTTGGTGGGCACCATAAAGCGCTTGAACCCGATCACCGGTGCGCTCAGAAACGTGGCCACGGGGGCAGAGATTGCTACTGACCACACTATCCCAAAACAAAAACGGGCGCGGCAACGCCGATCGCCTAGTGGCGATCCCAGAAGAAAATATGTCGCGGCACATCTCGTTGATTATATCCTCCTGAGACTCGTCGAGTTCTTCACCCAAAGTGTGATTGTGAGGGCGCTCGCACGAAACGTTAAAAACCTCCGCAATGGTGTGCGGATAAATCGGGCGTGACCACCCATCAATTGAAACAGTGAAGTGAGTGGCGACTTGATTCTCGACGGAGGCGAGCACCCATGCCATGTTCTGATAGAATAACCGAACAACACGTTCGGACACTTTGATCACAGGCGGAGTGAGGAGAAAATGGGCGTTGAGAGCCATCGCATAGGCGAGGGAAACGGCGCAGATAGGCAGTGCTTGAAAAGTCGCGAGATCAAAAACATATTCGGAACACAGGTCTCGGGTCGCGAAGCGACCACTTGGCTGATCGCGTGGATGACCCGCAAGGCGTTGGACAAGTCTTTGCGGTGCGGCAGAGGTCGAAGCCATGATTGCACTGTCGGAATGTCGGAGGCAGTCAGAAAAAATAGGATACAAACTGAATGAAAATCGGAGTGAGACTGCTCCATTTAAATAGGCACAAAGGCGTCCTCTCGGGACGGACACACGCAAAATAATCGATTAATCGACCAAAAGGGTCGATTAATAGACACCATTGAAAACGGGTGCGTCAGAAGTCCCGACGCATGGAAACACGCAACGTATTTACGTGAAAAGGCGCAACGTCCGGGAGTGGAAAAGTCGATTAATCAACGCAGTTCCTTGATTAATCGACATAAATCGAGGCAGAGAAAAACCAAAAACGCATGCCCCGCAATAAAAGTCGATTAAGCGACTCACAAAGAGTCGATTAATCGACACCAAATAAAAACAAAACTGACAGATTTTCAACATAGCACGATTTTCAAAATGAGCAGTCGATGCATCGACTCAAGGAGTCGATTAGTCGACTAAAGAAAAAGTCAACAGCCGTCATAAATGCAGTCTCCTTGAAAAAGGAGACTCCATAAATACTGTCGATTAATCGACCAAAAGGGTCGATTAATCGAGCCAGGGAGGGTCGATGCATCGACTCCCAAAAAAATATTTTTTTTTATTTTTTTTTTCAAAAAAAACAAAACAACACCAAACGAAAACTACATAATTGGGTTGCCTCCCAATGAGCGCTAGTTTAAAGTCGATAGCTCGACCTTGGGAATCGCTCAGTCAGGGTGAGCCAGTGGCTCACTCAAAGAAAGAGTGTCAGAGAATGCAATCGCATTCTCAAGGAACGGTTTCAATCGCTGACCGTTAACTCGAAAAATATTCCCGTGTTTCGGGTTGATAATATCTACTGCCCCATTGGGGAGTATTCGAGAGATTTTGAAAGGACCATTCCAACGGTTTTTTAGTTTCCCCGGAAATAGATGAAGTCGGGAATTGTAGAATAGAACCTGTTGACCAACAATGAACGATTTCCGCAGAATAGATTGATCATGAACCCGTTTCATACGGTCCTTGTATGATTTAGCACAGTCATATGCATCGGCACAGATTTCTTCTAATTCATTTATTTGGAAACCCCTTTGGGTACCAGATTTCAGGAGATCGAAATTCAATGACTTAACGGCCCAAAATGCTCGACGTTCTAGTTCAACCGGGAGGTGACATCCTTTACCGAAGACCAACCGATATGGCGACATGCCAATTGGAATTTTAAATGCAGTTTGATACGCCCATAGAGCGTCATTCAACTTTAACGACCAGTCTTTACGGTTCGGATTGATTGCCTTTTCTAAAATCCGCTTAAGTTCCCGATTAGAGACTTCAACTTGGCCACTTGTCTGAGGATGGTATGGTGTAGCAACTTTGTGTGTGACACCATATTTCTTCATTAATTGGGTGAACACTTTATTGCAAAAGTGATTTCCACCATCGCTGATTATCGCCTTTGAATGCCAAAACGTGAAAATACTTGATCCTTGAGAAATTTGATCACTACTCTGTGATCATTTGATTTACAAGCCACGGCCTCTACCCATTTCGAAACATAGTCACCATCGACAAGAATGAACGTATTTCCAAACGAATTCGAGAAAGGACCCATAAAATCGATCCCCCAAACATCAAATAATTCAACTTCTAAAATTGGATTGAGCGGCATCATGTTGCGCTTTGAGATTCGACCCAGCATTTGACAGTTGTGACAGGATTTGCAATGTTGATGACAATCTTTAAAGATCGTCGGCCAGTAAAAACTACTTTGGACGATCTTTGCTGCAGTCTTTTTGGAACTAAAGTGACCTCCACAAGCTAACTCATGACAGAACGAGATGATTCGTGGTTGCTCAGATTCAGGAATACACCTTCGTATGATTTGATCAGGGCAGTATTTGAATAAGTACGGATCTTCGAAAAAATAGTGTTTCACCCGAGC
This sequence comes from Chloranthus sessilifolius, assembly GCA_021018995.1. Lineage (NCBI taxonomy): Eukaryota > Viridiplantae > Streptophyta > Magnoliopsida > Chloranthales > Chloranthaceae > Chloranthus > Chloranthus sessilifolius. Next base: position 4,818,882 of record JAJIZI010000016.1, on the reverse strand, counting down.
TAAGAAAATGGATTTCTCATTTTTCGACCAATGGTGAGGTAATTTCTCGATGACTAGGTAATTGACAAGATCCGCATACCAAGGTGGGCAATCAATCCTGAACAACTGTTCATCCGAGAAGTGCTCCAAGATTGGAACAGGCTCGTCAGATTTCTCAATAATTATTCGTGACAAGTGATCGGCCACCACATTTTTTGAGCCTTTCTTGTCCTTGATCTCCAAATCGAACTCTTGTAACAACAAGATCCACCTAATTAAACGTGTCTTACCGTCTTTCTTAGCGAACAGATAATGCAGAGCAGCGTGATCTGTGAATACCACAACTTTAGATCCTAATAAATAGAATCGAAATTTATCCAATGCGAAAACTACTGCCAAAAGTTCCTTTTCAGTGGTCGAGTAGTTCAACTGGGCATCGTTGAGAGTACGACTCACATAGTAGATTACATGCGGTAATTTTTCTATTCGTTGTCCCAGAACAGCTCCAATTGCATAATCAGAGGCGTCGCACATGATTTCGAACGGGAAGGCCCAGTTCGGAGATTGAATTATTTGAGCTTTTATCAATTCGACCTTAATGGTTTCAAAGGCTCGCAAACATTTATCATCAAAGATGAATGGGGCATCCTTTGAAAGTAAGCTGCAGAGCGGCCGTGCTATCTTACTGAAATCTTTAATAAAACGCCTGTAAAAACCGGCGTGGCCCAGAAAAGATCTGATTTCCTTCACTGTCCTCGGTGGTGGTAGGTCCGCAATTAAATCAACTTTAGCCTTATCGACCTCGATACCCTGGGACGATATGATGTGTCCCAAAATAATGTCATCTTTAACCATGAAGTGACATTTTTCCCAGTTAAGAACAAGGTTCTTCTCCTGGCATCGTGCAAGCACTAGCGACAAATGATTCAAACAGTCAGCAAAACTGTTTCCATATATCGAGAAGTCGTCCATGAAGACTTTAAGGAATCGCTCGACCATATCCGAAAAAATACTCAGCATACATCTTTGGAATGTAGCTGGTGCATTACAAAGCCCAAACGGCATTCGTCGGTAGGAGAAAGTACCAAAGGGACATGTGAAAGTGGTCTTCTCCTGATCCTCCGGTGCAATGACTATTTGGTTATACCCGGAATAGCCATCGAGGAAGCAATAGTACTCATGTCCGACCAATCTTTCTAACATCTGATCGATAAACGGAAGCAGAAAGTGATCTTTCCTCGTCATCAAATTTAACTTCCGATAATCAATGCACACTCTCCACCCTGCTTGAATTTTTGTAGGGACTAGTATGTTTTTTTCATTCTTCACCACTGTGATTCGCGATTTCTTAGGGACCACTTGTGTGGGGCTGACCCATTTACTATCCGAGATGGGGTATATGATTCCAGCATCTAAAAGTTTTATTACCTCATTTCGGACCACATCTTGCATTATAGGGTTCAGTCTCCTCTGTGGTTCCCTAGAAGACTTAGCATTGTCTTCCAAATGGATTTGGTGCATACACACCGTCGGACTAATGCCTTTGATATCTTTTATCGACCAACTGAGGGCACTTTTGTGCTCTTTGAGTACATTCATGAGTTGGCCTTCCTGATTCGCATCCAGTGTTGATGATATTATAACGGGTTGAGTTTCATTCTCCCCCAGGTAGACATACTTGAGATTTTCCGGAAGAGGTTTAAGTTCTAAGGACACTTTCTCCTCCTCTTTCGGCTTTTCCTTGATTAATTCAATTTAAGTTTCACACTCTATTTCCTTTTCTTCACCCAGACGTGGTGTGGAGTCCAACATGTGATTTACTTCTTGGATTAGTTGATCCACATCAAAATTTTCTCCAAAATGCGTAAGACAGGCTGCTAAAGGATCTTCAGTTTCGGATGCATGAAATATTTCCTCGACACTTTCATCGAGTATGCATGCTTGTGCATGTTCATCATCCTCCATGGGCTGCTTGGCAATATTAAAAATGTTGAGTTTCACTGTCATATTCCCGAATGACAGATTCATGATCCCGTTTCGACAATTGATCAACGCATTGGAGGTTGCTAGGAATGGTCTTCCTAGAATCACTGAAATATTATTCTTCAAATTTGATGCCGGTTCAGTGTCTAGAACAACAAAATCTACAGGAAAGTAGAAAGAATCCACCTTGATGAGGACATCTTCCACAATTCCTCGAGGGATCTTTACGGACCGATCATCTAACTGAAGGGTCATCGCAGTGGTCTTAAGTTCTCCCAATTTGAGCTCCTTATACACAGAATAAGGCAACAAGTTGACACTTGCTCCTAAATCCACAAGGGCCTGATCAATACGATTATCGTCGATGATGATCGAGATTGTAGGATAACGTGGGTCCTTGTATTTGATTGGGAGCTTTGCTTGCAACACTGAACTAACCAGCTCGGCTAAGAAAGCCTTTTTCGGAATATTGGTCTTTCTTTTGATTGTGACCAATTCCTTCAAAAATTTAGCATAAGCAGGTACTTGACGGATGGCATCTAGGAAGGGAATATTAATTTTTAATTGCTTGAAAATCTCATTTATTCCTTCCACATCGCGATTTCTTAGTGGTGCCATCAATCTTTGCGGGTACGGTGCTTTCGGAACAAAACTTTTCTTCTGTTCACTCTTTTCTTCTGATGTTTCTTTTACTTGTACTTTGTCATCAATTTCTTCTCTCTCTTCAAATTTTTTCTCTCCATTAGACTTTTCCTCCTCCTCTTGCAACACTACTTTGTTATCGACCTGCTTTCCAGATCTCAACGTTGTGATTGCCCGAATTTGTTGTTAATCATCCTCTTGTGTTGACGTTGATGTTTGTTCAACAACCATTTGGCCCCTTGGGTTAGGAACAGGTTGGCTTGGAAACGAACCTTTTTCTCTTTCACAGAGAAAAGTTACCAATTGCCCAATTTGGGTCTCTATTTTAGAGGTTGAGGACGTGTGAGAATGAATGAGTTTCATCAGGTCCTCAGTAGGAGGTTTGTGTATAAGGACGTTGGGCAGCATTTCCCTGTGGGTTGTTATATCCAGGTGGTGGAAATGTTGGCACAAAATTTTATTGTGGTTGGTTTTGATAACCTCCCATTGGTTGCGCAAACTGAAAATTCTGGTTCATTTGCCGTGGCTGCCCAACCTGATTTTGATTTTATTGAAATTGATTCGGGTTATTGAACCCTTGCTGCTGAAATTACCCTTGACCGTAGTTCTGCTGCGGTCCTTGGTTGAAATTTTGTTGGGGATAAAAGTTCGTCCCCTGTTTCCTGGGCTGCATTATTTGATTATCTTGTTTCCATGAGAAATTTGGGTGGTTTCTCCAGCTATTTGGGTTATTCTCATTGAAAACGTTTCCTTGATTCTGCCCATAATTATTCACAGCATTTAGCTGTTCAGATGTGTCTTCATGATAGTTCTGCATTGAAGGACAATTATCTGCCATATGCATTGGACTTGCACAAATTGAACATGGCTCAGGTTGTGTATTTACCATATGCACATTCTTCTTTACTTTCAATTCCTCCACTTGTTGAGTGAGGAAATCAATTTTAGCCATCAGATCTGGGGAATCCTTTACTACGTATAGTCCTCCTTTCTTGGTTGAACTCCCGGCTTGATCACGGGCTTTGACTGGTTGTTCCCGAGTCTTTGTGAAATCCTAGTGCTGAGAATCCTCAGCCAGCTTTTCTAGGAAAGCATAAGATTCGGTTTCCTTAAGGCTCAGGAATCCTCCGCCATTCATTGACTCCACCAGATGTCTATTTGGTTGACTCAGTCCATTGTAGAAACACTGGATCAGTCTCCACTTTGAGTATCCATGGTGCGGACATTTGAGTAAGAGATCCATGAATCTATCCCAAGCTTCATATAATCTCTCATCTTCCTCTTGCGTGAAATCCGTGATTTCACGTCTAAGGGCATTCGTCTTCGCCATAGGGAAGAACTTTGACAGAAACTTTTTGACCATCTGATCCCAGGTGGTTATGGATCCCGATGGTAGGGAATTTAACCATGCTTTTGCTTTATCCTTTATAGAGAAAGGAAATGAGCGCAGCCTAACAGATTCTTCGCTGAAATTTTGGTAAACAGATGAGCAGACTTCGACGAAGTCTTTAACGTGCTGGTATGGATATTCTCGCTCCATGCCATGAAAGATTGGAAGGATTTGGATGACATTTGTACGAATTTCAAACCGGCCACCAGGTGTGGCGGGGTATGCAATGCATGATGGGGTATTTGTAGTTATCGGAGAAAACAGTTCTCTCAATGTTGGTTCTTCCTCTTGTTCGAGTTGCCCATTCATGTTGTCAGTCATATTGACTTCAGTGGATGATTCACTTAAAAATTTCTGCCCTGATCTAGTGTCCTTACGATTTGACCGGCAGGCACGTTCGATCTCAGAATTTAAAGGTTCTAAATTTCTTTCTTTAGAAGACCTAGTGTGCATGCAAATGATGCACAGAGTGGAGGTTTCAGGCAGGAAAACCTCAGAATTTTTTTTTTTTTTTTTTTAAATTAAAGTTTTAAAATTGAAATTTCTAAAAATTTTTTTTTTTTTTTTTTTAAAGATCGAGTGTGAGTCTCGATCAATCGAGGCAAGGTCGATGCATCGACTCCCAGCAAATTTTTTTTTTTTTTTTTTTTTAATTAAGCAGAAATACTATTTTAACCCTCGAAAATTCCTAAAATTTATTGTCTACCAAAAATTCAGATTTTCTTAATTTGATCCTCGGCAACGGCGCCAAAAACTTGTTGTGAATTTTTAATGTGATGTTTTACTCGCAAGTGCACGAATCGGTTTGTATATAGTGGGTGCGGAGTACGAGATCGTTCCTACGATGACTAATTTTGAAAGATCTAAAAGAGACAAGCAATTCTAGAAATCTATGAAGATCTAACAGTATTCTACCAGTTTTATGATTTAAGCGGTTTGATGAGACAGTAATTAATGACTACAAACTAAAATTTAATTGATAATTCAAAAGGAAAGGTAAAGATGAACGATAAAGATGAAGATACTAAATCCTCCCATCTTTGGTCCGTTCTTCCTGTAATATAAATCTAAGAATTAAATTATGAGATATTCCATTGGTAACAAATATCTTTTATGGAAGATCAATGGTCAACACCCTAATAGGTTCCACGTTGCATCCCTGCAATCAGGACTTAGATGATTTTCATATATAGATATGGGATCAAGGGCATGGCTAGGCACACATGATCTTAGGTTCAAATAAAAATCATCCCCAAAGTGGGTGAAAATTCCAACAAGAATACCACTTATAAATCTGAAATCAAGGGCATGGCTAGGCACACTTTATTCAGATTAGGGAGTATTTAAGATAAAATTACCATTACAGATCCAAGATCCAGGGCATGGCTAGGCACACTCGATCCCAAAATATAATCGTAATTAGATCCACACGATGAAAGCAAAAAGATCATAACAATGATTAGGTAAAATTATCGTCACAGATTTGAGATCCCGGGCATGGCTACGCACACGCGATCCCGATTAGTGGTGGGGATTTCATCCGTTCATAATAGCACAACAATCATAAAATAAAATCTCATATTTTAATCCTTAATTTATATTATTAAAAGTGCATCCCTCGGATGGAAATCATTAGATCCCCATCCCTATAAATTTAGCCACACAAATTGTAATTAAATGACATAAATAAATAAATAAGGGAAAATAACATTAATTTAATAAATTAAAATTACCTCAAACTTTAAAAGAACTTACTTTGATCCAAAAGTACGATGATCTTCAGAAACGAAATTAATGCAGGAATAAACTTTGAACAAAATTTATAAACTGAAGGAATGAGTACTGAAAAATTAAGGGAACAAAGCTCTAAAAAAGGAATAATAAAACTTCCTTATTTCTATGTCTAACTATGAAAAATAAAGGCTAAAAACTAAAAACTCTAAAACTAAAACTCTTTCCTAAAATTAATTCTCTCTTTCCGAAGTGTTTGAGTTGCTTTAAATAGAACCCACGTCGCAGAAGTCTCCCAAGCCGTAAATTCAGGGTCGATTAATCGACTCAATATGGTCGATGCATCGAGCCTCCAAAAAGTCCAAAAAAAATAGCTTTAAAGTGTCAGTTCTGTGTCAGACACTGTCTTGTCCTCGATTAATCGACTTACAGGGTCGATGCATCGACCCCCAGAAATCCGTGAATTTCAGCACCTTTTTTGTATCAGACACTGCTTCAGTATTTCGGCCATAACTTTTTGTCCCAAACTCAGATGGAGGTGATTCTTGCGCCGTTGGAAAGCTGGCAAAAAGATCTACAACTTTTGTGTTTTGACAATTTCATAATTCGGCCGTCTTGAAGGTCCAAATATAGCCGTAAGTCGCACCAAGTTCTCGATTACCCAAAGTTGCAGTGTTTTGACATTATATTCAGAATTCTTGGTCTGTTTTCTATACTTTGCTTGTATTTACCTGAAACACTTTAAATCTAATAATTCTCATTAGATAGTCTTCATCGGACAGCTAAATATAGATATTTAGGGGTGAAATATCATCATATTTCAGTACTCATCATGTACCATTATCACAATTCAATCCCCATAGAGGCGGTTAGGTTGTACAAATTGGCATCTTCAACATAGTGACCCCTACTACTTCTCTCATTGCACAACTATGTTATCAATTTCCGATTTACAACAATTGTTGGCGGCAACCTCACTATCACTTTGTTAGATCTATTGCCACGATATATGATAACCTAGTGATTCACTCACATGTGTTGCCAAGTTTAACCTAGTACATGTGGTTCGTATGATGTATGATTGGATAACACTGATACACAACTGTTTGTGTTTTACACAGTTTTTTTCTAAAAGATATTTATTTGACAGTGTCTATTTCTAAAATTACAATTTGTTTAATGGTTGACCACGTTTTCTTTCGTGGTTAACCACCAAAACTTTGATGATTGACCACGAAAAGAAACGTGGTTAACCATCTTTGATTTGATGGTTGACCATCATTTATAAGTGGGTCAATTGTGAGATTACCTTTATAAAAAGGAGTTCTTTTCTCTTATTTCTTTTAGGGTTTTAAAACTTATATAAGTACTCTTTTTACAGGACTCTTTTTATCTCATCTCTCTACATATCAAACTGCTTAGCCGTTCTAAGAGAGAAGAGAACCCTCTTGCCTTTGAAACTATTTATCAGATCTTCATTGTGATTCAAAGGCTTTTATTTTTGCTTTTATCCTTTCGAAAGATATTGCGCTTGAGGTCTCAAGAGTGTATTGGCTCCTGGAATCGAGTGACCTTGGTAGAATCTGAGGTACTGTTGTGGCTCGTCTGAACACGAGTGGACCATCGTGGGACTTCAGTGGTTGAAGGCAACAAATCAGGGATCTATGAGGACGCGTAGTGGAATCTAGCGTTGTGGTTCGGAAAGGTTTGATAGGACTAGTGCGTCTGTATTCATTCGGTACATTATGTATCCTTTAAACTTATAGTGTATTTGTTACCTTGGATCTGGCATAGATCCTGTGGTTTTTCCCTGTTGGGTTTTTCAAGTAAAATTCTCGTGTGCAGTGGTGATTACTTTATTTTTATTATTTATTCTATATATCATTGCTAGGTAAATCTAGGATACCGGAATTTCAATTGGTGAGTATGTGTATACAAGCCCTGCATATTGATGAATTTTTCTCATATTTATTTTCTTCTATTGTCGGCATGAAACTTAAGGAGTGTCCATAACTTTGAAAATTCTTTTGGTCTACTTGTTTGCACTAAGTGGCTTTATTGGCCCTTCTTGAGCATTTTATGTTTTTATTTCTTTTGGAAAGGGCTACCCAGATGGCTTGTGTAAAAGTCGTCACTGAGCACACAGTGAAAATGGCTGCGAGGTCAGTGATAGTGTGAAAGCTTTTGTCGGTTTTGTAATGGGTTAGCTCTAATACACACCTTAGGAAGTGTAAGTTGAATGTGAGACCTAACACTTATAGACTTGCGAAGAGGGCTATCTATCACAGTCTGGAGTGAAAGCCACTAATTTTTCTTTCTACAAATAAAATAAAATAAAATTAGTTGTGTGCTTATGTTGTTTCCATTTCATAAACCTATCCCTTTAAAGATGTGTAGTATATAATAATAATTAAAAAAAAGGAAGTTGGAGACTGCAAAATGCAATTAATCATCAAACTAGCTATCCCGTCCTCTTCACGGTGTGCAAACATGAGCCCTCACTTATTTTCAGTGTTATTATAATTTTTTTATGGTCTCATGTCATCACTAAAAGTCTAGATGTTGATTAATTTTGAGTTATGCCTAACTTATATATGCATAGGATTTTTTGGGTTCATCTTGATATGATCATTGCTAAAAATCAATACACACGTGCAGCAAAACATTTCTTAAAGAACCCTTGCTAAAAACAAAGAAAACAACACGCCCACATAAAACTTATACCCCCCAATCATTCATTACTCCCCCTTTTTTGTCATAAGGGGACAAAGGACAGTTTCCCAAGTCAGAGAAATATTAAAATAAACTAACAAGTACCACAAGACTAAAGAAGATTATCAAATTTGGCCATAAGCTCTTGAAATCCATCCTTCACCTCCTGCGTCAACCATCTAATTAATACTAGGATGAGATATTAACCTTCTATCGACTCTTGAGGTTATAAGGAGTTCAATTGATTCGTCATCTTCCTACTCCCTGACTTCTTCCTCACAGTGCTATCTCATGGCTGACCCTTCTAGTTCGAAAAAACGTCGTCTGTCACTACTATTTGACACAGATCGATATGTGACTATTGAGTCTGAGCAAAAATTCTCTGAGGGCTTTTTTAAATGGACCGTTCTTTGCGAGCGTCTGATCAAGTTTCCGATGCATTCTAGTTATTTCGCTCATCTACTTTTTCAAAATCGGGGCTGGACTTCACTTTGCAATCTCACAGGTGAAGCTTATCATGATCTAGTTATGTGGTTTCTCAATTCGAACACATTATTTTATCGCAAGACATTATTTATTTTGTGTGCGTGGAGCCTGGTAACCTCTTTCAACAAGCTCTGGCATCTCATCTACTAAAGCCTGATTTTAGAGTGTTACGTCATTTTCTGTACACTACCTTGATTCTCCGAAAAGGAAATAAGGACGAGGTTCGGTGGGATGAAAATTTTCTCATGTATCTATTGGCCAATAATGTGCCTATTTGTGCGAGCTCTATCATTTTTGAGAATATTCTTCATTGTGTTCTTCATCCGCATGAGAAATCAGTTGTGGGGTTTCCTATTATCATCTCAACGTTCATCAAAAGTAAGATTAAAATTCCTCCGGGTACCGCCTTGGTTCCACATGGGCAAATCCTTGACTATGCTACCACTCGCTGTATTGTTGGAAGAAAATCAAAAGACTCGGATGTTCCCTTTGGTGGTGCGGATTCTGCTCCTGCTTCCCATACTCGTGTGCCTCGTAGCGTTGTTTCCTCCTCTGGTTTTGATTTTTAAGCTCTCGTATTAGATTCTCTTCGGGATATAAAAGTCGAGGTGTCGGGTTTGTCTTCCCGCATTGATCATGTTGAGCAGGAGGTGAAGGATGGATTTGAAGAGCTTATGACCAAATTTGATAATCTTCTTTAGTCTTGTGGTAATTATTAGTTTATTTTAATATTTCTCTGACTTGGGAAACTGTCCTTTGTCCCCTTATGACAAAAAGGGAGAGTAATGAATGATTGGGGGTATGGATTATGGGGTATGATAAGTTTTGTGTGGGCGTGTTGTTTGCTTTATTTTTAGCAAGGGTTCTTTAAGGAATGTTTTGATGCACGTGTGTTTTAATTTTAAACAATGATATATGTTTTTGGTTTTTAGCAAGGGTCAATGGCGGAATCATGATTTTCATCCATTGAGGGTGCAAGTCATAGTGACAAATTTCAACGAAAGTCTTCGAAATTCACCGAAACAGGGTCGGGCGAAACTTTTGGCGAAATTCGGTGATTTCTCCAAAATTGCAAAAGTTCATTAATTTCGGTGAAATTAACAAAAGTTTGCTGAAATTAATGATTTTTTTAAAATTTTTGCCATTTTTAAATAATAAATAAATGTTTTGTAAAAATTAAATATACCTTATATATATATATATATATATATATATATATATATATATATATATATATATATAATCATTTATTCTCAGGATATTTTTCCCAGGCCTTCTCAAATTTTTCCCTAAAAATTTATCCAAAATGAACCAAAAAGATCCCCCCCTATTGAAATATTGCTGAAAACGAAATTTGTCACTATGGCGCAAGTTTGGGGATATTTTTTGGCAAAATGCGGCAATTTTGGGGAAATTTTCGGAGAAAAAAATAAAATAAGATTAAAAAGTATAAAAAAGTTTAATGAATAATATAAATAAGATATATTGAAAAAATGGTGAATTATTCGCTAAGTTCGTGAAATTTTTAAATTTGTGTAAGGTGAAATCAACATCTAACCATCTGATTGTATGACTATGATCTCAAGATCTTTTGTGTGAAAGAATGGGACGAAAAATGATCTCCAACTAATGATTTAAATTAATTAACAATTTAGCATATAACAAACTAGGGTTGAGAAGAGAGAATATGGGATTGCAAATAAAGTAACCTTTCCATATACTTAATGCCTATCAGAGCCATCAGATTTAACTCAAATAGAATTTTTACAAATATTGATGACACAGAGAGTAGACAATCTAGAACCCTCTCACGCGTTCCACAGTGCATTACAACACCTCCAAAAAGGACCCAACTGCTTAGTTTTTACTCTTGTCAATTGGTGGCTCCAAGGTTCTCTCTCTCTCTCTCTCTTTTTTTTTTTAAAAATAAAAATAAAATTTTATTACTGAAATGAGACGAGTAATCTGTGATTGATTTTCCACAAATTAATAATTATTATTCTTTTTTTAAAAAAAAATTTGTAAGTGATGGATTGAATTTGAACGATGAAAAGTGGAAGAAGTGCCTTGCATTTTTTATTTTATTTTTAAGAAAAAATCACAGATTTCAGGAGTTTAGCTCCATTAATCTTGATTTATTTTATTTAATCCTTTTGAATTTTTAAGGGGAAAAAAGCGAGATTGAAGTGTTTTTTTTTTTTTAAACAGCATAAGTGTTTCTGAAATTGAGCATTTTTAAGGAAAAACAAAACAAATATGAAGAATTTGGAGTAAGTTTTATTTTTTGAGATGAGAGTTAAAATGGGGGAGGAAAAGAGAGAAGTGTTGTTGAAGAAGAAGGTGTACTATAATGGTTGCCCTGGTTGTAAGCAAGACCAACTTAACTCAGATTAGATGGGCGAAAAACGAGCTGCAATTTTTAGTTTGGGTTTTAGAAAGGTGGCGCACTGTCAGGGGTTTAGCGAGTTAGGGTTAGAGAGAGAGAGAGAGAGAGAGAGAGAGAGAGAATGCCCTAATAGGTTTTTAGTTTAGGAAGGGCGACCAACTAATAGCTAAATGAGTGTATACAAATTTATTTTTTTTAGAAAGTGTTTTTTTGAGTTTGAGTGTGGGCGCTCGCCCGCACTTGGCTCTACGTGGTTCCGCCACTGGCAAGGGTTCTTTACCAAGCAATGATATGCTGTGATTTACTTATTTATTTTTATGTGAACTAACTTGACTTTTAGTGGTTCAGATTACAGGTTGAAGATTTTAAAGATCTTTTTGTTCACGTCATCTCGTGGTTAACTTGGCATACGTTTAGGGGGAGTATTTTAAGTTGTAATTTTTTACATAACATATATATTATTTGTATAGGGTTAGTTTGTGATGGATGTAATTTTTTTCATACCCTTGTAAGCTAGGTTTTGTCATAGATGGTGACAAAGAGGGAGATTGTTAGATATATTGTCACGATCTATGATAACCTAGTGATTCACTCTTATGTGTCGCCAAGTTTAACCTAGTATATGTGGTTCGTATGATATAAGATTGGATGACACTGATACACAAGTGTCTGTGTTTTACAAGGAGTTTATTTCTAAAAGATATATGTTTGACGAAGAGTATATTTCTAAAAATGCAATTTGTTTGATGGTTGACCACGTTTTCTTTCGTGGTTAACCATCAAAACTTTGATGGTTGACCACGAAAAGAAACGTGGTTAGCCACCTCTTGTTTTGTGGTTGACCATCATTTATAAGTGGGTCAATCGTGAGATTACCACCGTAAAAAGGAATTCTTTTCTCTTATTTCTTTTAAGGTTTTAAAACTTATATAAATACTCTTTTTACAGGGCTCCTTGTTTCTCATCTCTCTGCATACCAAACTGCTTAGCCTTTCCAAGAGAGAAGAGAACCCTCTTGCCTTTGAAACTATTTATCAGATCTTCATTGTAATTCAAAGGCTTTTATTTCTACTTTTATCATTTTGAAAGATATTGCGCTTGAGGTCTCAAGCGTGTATTGGCTCGTGGAATTGAGTGGCCTTGGTAGAATCTGAAGTATTATTGTGGCTCGTCTGAACACGAGTGGACTATCGTGCGACTCGGTGGTTGAAGGCGACAAATCGGAAATCTATAAGGACGCATGGTGGAATCTAGTGTTGTGGTTCGGGAAGGTTTGATAAGACTAGTGCGTCTACATTCATTCGATACTTTGTAACCTTTGAACTGATAGTGTATTTGTTGCCTTGGATCTAACATAGATCCCGCGATTTTTCCCTGTTGGGATTTCCATGTAAAAATAGTGTATTTATTGCCTTGGATCTGGCATAGATCCCACGATTTTTCCCTGTTGGGATTTCCACGTAAAAATCTCGTATGCAGTGATGATTGCTTTATTTTTATTATTTATTTTATATATCATTGCTAGGCAAATCTAGGATACCAAAATTTCACACTTTAATCCAATTGTCATATGACAATATTGGTTTAAAATTGTTGGAAAAATTGAAATGTTCACCCGAAATAATATAGGGAACTGGTTCGAGGCACGAGAAATATCGATGTCTTTAAACCAATATTTGCCTCCACCACTTCGATAAAATGGTCACCAACAGATTACCGACAAACTAGTTTTAGGATATAACAAATCGATTGTGTATTCTTGTGAATGAGTTGGCGAATCCGATCACGCTATCCGAATACCAAATATTACTAGAATGTTTCGATAAAGACATTTAAAGACATAACAAGAGGTAAAAAATGAGACTCCATTATTCTATGTAAAACAATGATTTTAGATTCCTTAAATATAAATTAAGTAGTGTGTTAATGCACATTTTTCTTATGAAAAAGTGTTACAGGCCTCCCTTCAAAAAAGAGACACCACTTTAGAAAGGCACTGCTTTTAAAAAGACATGCCACGTTAAAAAGATACATCTTTAGAAAAGATATGCTACTTAAAAAAGGTATCATAAATTATAAAACTTTTAAATATGTAACAATTTCACCATTAATATAATAAATTGCTTCAAATAGTTTGAAATTTTTTGTTTTTAATAGACTTGTCGTATCAAATAGATGCAAATTGCATGGCCTGTTTAGTTGAGTTTGGCATTGCAAACTTTTGGTCCTATTGTAGGACTTGGGCTTCAAGTCAAGAACTAAGAGTATACAACTATAAGAAATTAACTTTACGTCATGAAAATAAAATTAGGCATATGCTAGTTTTGTACGGAAGCCGACCGAAAAACTGGTCTGCCGAACCAGACTAATTCCGACCCAAAATTGTAAAAACTGAAACTGATTTTCAATCGATTCGGTTTCGATTTTGGGTGGCTGAAACCAAAAATCAGATTGTAGGTTTTGAAAACCGACTCAAAATAAAAAAAAAAAAAAAAATGAAATATCCAAAAAAAAAGAACTCAAAATTGAATCAAACCGAACCGCTTTTTTGGATTTTAGTTCGATTTTGAACTTCCCAATGATCGATTCCCACTTGGATAATTTAGATTAAGCCCAAATGTGCACAGTATATCTTAATAATAAACCACACTTCACTGGTATAAGATTAAAAACTCTAATTTAATGGTGTAAGATCATTTAAACACCATTTTTAAGTGCCTGCCCTGTTCATATCATGCAGGCACTGGCCAAAACATATCAGACCCAAATTATAAATAAGACACCTTGGGCCATGCTTTCACGCTTAATTAAAAATTGGATTAGATTAGGCATGACCCGAGCCCCGCCCACTATAACCCTATTTTTCTTATTTTGTAAACGAGGACATCCAAATGCTTTAAAAATGCCAAAAAAATAAAATTATAATTTTTAGAAATATTGCTAATGTTACCGAGGTGGAGGATGGCCTGTTAAGAATTAGGATAGCTCTATTCTCGCCTACCGGAACTCTGAGGGAACTCTGAGGGACCATCGGGCCCTTTGAACCAGATGATATGGATCGTTTTTCAACGCAATCTTCCAAATAATGGATCTTGAAAATATTAACGAATCATCTAATAATTAATTTTTTATTTAATATGGCACTTATCCAAAAAGAGTAACTTTAAAATTTTGTGGTACACATCATGCTCTAATGTGAAATTAAGACTACTTTTGGGATTTTTGCCACAAGGAATAAAAAACTAGCCATCTTATGACACACCCATGGTCGTAAGATCTATTGTCTGGAAGATTAGGGGGAATATCGATTACTCTTTTGATTCAAAGCAATCAATGATTTTTAGATATAGGTGCCCTCATTAATATCGTCACGAATAAATCTACCCTAACAATTAGTGCTAATGTTATGAGTTGCAATAAAGAATTTTTCATAAAAAATTCATAAAAATAAAAAATAAAAATTAATTATAGGATCCGATTTTGGAGAGATTTGAAAAAGTTAGCCGTGTAAAAACAAGAATTTTCTCCACTTTTATAGTTAAACTAGTAAAATTGCAGGTGCGTTGCACGTGGACACTATAAAATGAAATTTTTGATTAAAGATGATTTTAATTATGAGTTAAAATTGACTGATCATATAAAAACATAATCATATATTACCAGTCAACCACTAAAAAACTAATAACAATTATTGTTAAATATTATATTGATTCGAGTATTTTGTACGACTTATTCTTTTATAATATCAAAATTTTAATTAAAATTCGTCTTACTCAATAGTATAAAAGTCAGAATATTAGTTTTGATTGATAAAGACAATAAAATCAATAAAAAATTGGATTGGCGAAGTAACAAATCCAATCTCATATCCAATTAAATTATCAAAATTATTTGATTTCAGTAGTTTCTTATTTTTTCTTTATTTTTTCATTTACAGTAAATACTACATTTTTATTTATGCATAATAATATGTAATTATATCTATTTACTATATTTAAATATTTATATTTTACTATAGATATATGTTTCTATCTTATCACATTCGATTAATTCAATGATATACTAATTATATATATGTAATAAAATTTTCTTAATTGTTAATTTCTACTTTAATTTTATAATAACTAATATAACTAAATCAATATGCTTCAAATTTTCATACCCTGCTTATTTATTAATTATTATTAAAAAGATGAATAGTAATATCCATCCATACGTAAGGGTCTAAGTTTTGACTCAAAACCCGAATTCGACCTGAAAATTGGCGAATCAAACTGGTCTAAACAAACTCGAAAATACTGAACATATTCTGGACCAGTTTCGATTTGGGAAAAAATCGAGAATTTATTAGCGAGGCAGGATGAGAAAACCGAAATAGTAGCTTAAAATAATATAATGGTGATTGCACCCCATTCAAATTCATGATTGCTTGAAATTAGGTGATGGAGATTGTAAAGTAGATCTTGAGACCACGATCTTACCCTCGGATGACTAGTTTCTTATTCTGCGTGACACAGATCCCAAAAAGAGGTCCTACAATCACATTTGTGATTGGTGTGTCATGTGACTTCCGACAATATTTTTACGATTTATTGGGATGAAAAACGATCTTCATCTTCGGACTTTCAGCAGTCAATGGATTTGAATTGTCTTTAAACGTAGGACAGACAGAGGTACCTATAAAAAATACGGGGAGTGATTACTTACACCGGAAAATTATGTCATTGCTCCTAATTTAAAAGAAAGTTTGATATTTATGGGACATATGCAGGTACCTCTGTATGTTTACTTAATGTGCCTATATAAAAAATTCCTTGAAACCCATTGACTTCTTGGAATCATATGATGCAAATTGTTTGTCCCCCAACATTCTAGAAAGTGGATCTTGAGACTATGAGCATTCCATCTGACAGTCAAGTTTTTATTCCACGTGGCACAAATCCGTAAAAAGGTCAGAGATGCCGATGCAAGTGCAACAGCTGTAATTGGACTCGAGACATGATAATGATGTAACGTTGAGCCGAGACACGAAACTGATGACTATCCCACATTGGCACCCTAAAGCTGGACTTCTTCTAAGATGCTTCTAATTTCCAACTCTTATTTTGACACCCAAAAGTTGGGGTCACCCTCTATCCCTCTCTTATATTACATTTTTCTTGACTTATAATATAGGGACCGACTGTTTAAATGATCTTACAGCATCAATGGTTTTAGATGTGGGTGATCTGAACCATCAAAGTGATAGATCATTGATTGAAATGCAACAAGTTTAAAACTGGTGTTTTAGGTAGATTTTAACCGTCCGATCTTTGGATGACAATATCAATAGTTGTTTTTAGTTTTAATGGTTGATATTAAAGTTTATCAATCAGATTGTTCACATCCACTTATCAGCATGTTTCATTGAGTTGTGAGACACATTTTAATGATAGATTGCCACTTGGGCAATTTAGACTGATCATAGATGTGTGCCACATGGCATAATGATAGATCACACTTCGATGGTGTGAAATAAGAAGTCTAATTTTAATGGTGTAAGATCATTTACACACCATTAGGTGTTTAAATGTCAGTGGGGAGCCATTGTCCCTATACTTAAATGCATCTAAATTAACACTCAATGGGCTAATCTGTCACCGTCTAATTTTAATTACTTATTAGATTATTCTATATCTCACTAACCCTTTCACCAATTGGGATGCACCTTTGGAATATCTCCACCATCTGATAGGGAAGGAGTCTATAAATGGGTGGTTAAAGCATTTTCAAGTAAAGGTCCACATCATATGAACAAAAGTGCCCTAATCGGATGTTTTGATTACTCTGCCTGAGAAGTTTTGGCAGTCTCATCTAGAGAGTGACCAGCCACTTCGTACATCTCAAAGGCTATTTTAAAGGTCTTAAATTAGAGTCTAACTCTTTAAAGGGAGTCTTAAATTAGAGTTTAACTCTAATTAGAAGCCTGTAAACAAAATCTTACTGATCATTTGACCAAAATTCTTGAAATTCCTAAGCCAAATATTTTGCTCCTTCAAAATAAATGCCACCAATCACATGACCCATCAATACCAAATAAAAGCAATATATAAAATCAGGCAAACATCTTCCAAACTTTGCTGAAATTCAGCTGCCCTCCAAAGCGCAAGTTAGCACAATCCCCATCAAGAAAAATTAAATATACATATGTAAAGTGTTACGTGTGGTGCATGCTCCCTGAATGTTTGGGTGCACTTAAATCGTACCAATAAATAAAATAAACTTTTTTAAGAGCACACCAATTTCTTTTCTTTCATGATGTGTACGAAGAAAAAGTAGTGTGCCCGTATCAGCCCTCAAAATTAAACGGAAAAAAAAGACCCCTTGAAAAAAGGGAGTCATTACTTGCAAACGCTTTTTAAATGATTGCACCAAAGACTGTATTTTAGGGACATGTGAAAATGCAATCTAGACCGTCTAATTTAAAGTTAATGATTTATAGATCTTTTTTTTTTTAAATGAACGATCTATAAATCCTTAATGGATAAGATTGGAGCAAATCATATGGCCTATTATTGTCGATCGTTGAATCAAATAATAGCCTTTGACTATATTTAATCACATGATAAAAATTATATTTCATGCCAATCTTATTCACTGGGTATCTAGATCATGAAATTTACATTAGACGGCTCAAATTGCGTTTTCACATCTCAAATTGCCCCTAATATACATAGTCTCTTTTAACCTCTAATCACTTAAAAAGCGAAGTAATGGCTCCTTAAAAATAAAACTAAAAGCCGGTGCACGTTAGCACAACTCCATCGAGAAATCACGAAAGAACCAATTCAAACTTAGAAATACAGGAGAAAACTTATTCCGTGTGAAGCACACACAGAATATGAACCGAACCAAAAAATTAAGCAAATAACAGAAATAAAAAAGTAAAACCTTAGCAAAACTTAAACAACGAAAATAGAGAATTAGAGAAAGAATATTATAAAAAAAATAAATAGAGAATTAGAGAAAGAAAAAAAAAAAAAAAAAATATATATATATATATATATATTAACCTGGGTGGTAACAATAAGGATCCAGGCAGCCAAGAAAGAAATATTCCTCTTATAAAAGGCTTTAATAATGTTAACGATCCCCACAGCATAAGCCGATCCGTTACCAAAGGCGCAACCCGCATTGGCAAATATTGTGATGAGCCTAGGTCACCTACATACCAATCGCTTAGGCGCCCTTCGACGCTAGGCGCTTTCGCTCGCTGCAACGCTACCGCTGCAACCCAACCCATCTGCACATCAGCTCTGATATCACCCGCCTAGAGGACGGGAACTCCTCCCAACATGGTTGCCTCTGTTTCACGGCCTACCATTCAGCTCATCGTGTCCCTTACGACACGCCAATTGCACCGCTGTGCTAACTTGGCCTGCTCAAGCTTCACCCTGTGCACTGCACTAGTACCTCACTCGCCTGCCGAACCAAACCCACAACCTTTGCCTCGCGCTCGCGTGCTCAACTAAGTCCCACGCAGCCTGCCTTCATGTGCGTTCTGAATTACTAGCACACGTTCATCCTTAGCCCACATGATGTCGTGCTCAACTGAGTCCCACGCAGTGCCTTAGTGTTCTCACGCGAGGTTGCCCAGCCGTATGCACCGCGATGAGTAGTTCGGAGCCATACATCAACCTCACCCGGGTTCTACACGGCATCGCTGCATCGACGTCCTAGGTCCACCCTTTCAGACCTAGGAGACACTTGCGCCCCCTCTGGCAACGCAAGGCCCCGTGTGCGGGGGAATAGCTCTCAAGCTCCTTTCCCTTATATAAGGGTAAAACAGTCATTCAGCCAGAATGGCAGGAGAACCTCAAACCCCTTGGTTTGACATACCGCAATGCCTCATGCATCGCTAGCCCACCTTGGCTATGTCGCGTCCGTGTCGCGACCGTGACGCTCCGCGTCATACCCTCATGCTGTTGTCGGCGTCCTTGCGGTAGCGACCACGTCGCCGGGCCCACTTGGCCCCATGTCGCGTGCCCTCCTGGCACCACATGTCGTGCCACACGCACCATGCTGCAAGCTCGAGTATTGGCTCCGTCACATCCTCCACCACTCCATAAAATGGCAACGTCCTCGTTGACGCATTATCGCAGTGAACTGACCCCGCCAACTCCTCCCAGCTTGTTCGCATCACATTTCTAGTTCTTAGGCCCGCACCTTCCCACAAGCTCCCCACTGTCACCCCGATCGGGTCAACTTGGTTCTGCTGTCACAAGGCCCTCACCTGTTAACTAGCTCAGGGATGTCGCGTGTCCTCTGGACACCACATCGCGTGCCTTCGCACCAGTTGTTCATGGATGTCGCGTGCCCTCTTGACACCACATCACGTGCCAACGCACCATTTTCTCAATAGCATCATCGCTTCTGAATCGAACTTGGCTTTGATACCAAAATGTCCCGGGGTCGCACTTCCGCAACCTTAGTCCCGTGCGGCACCTAACGCACACTTCGCTAGGTCAGCCTACTTCTGATACCAACTGTCGCGAGGGCGTCCTTCGACGCGCTTTCAACCCGGGCGGTGCTTCGCTACCGCGTGCAACGAAGCCAACCCATCTGCACATCAGCTCTGATACCACCCGCCTAGAGGACGGGAACTCCTCCCAACATGGTTGCCTCTGTTTCACGGCCTACCATTCAGCTCATCGTGTCCCTCACGATACGCCAATTGCACCGCTGTGCTAACTTGGCCTGCTCAAGCTTCACCCTGTGCACTGCACTAGTACCTCGCTCACCTGCCGAACCAAACCCACAGCCTTGTGCCTCGCGCTCGCGTGCTCAACTGAGTCCCACGCAGCCTGCCTTCATGTGCATTCCAAATTACTAGCACACGTTCATCCTTAGCCCACATGTTGTTGTGCTCAACTGAGTCCCACGCAGCGCCTTGGTGTTCTCACACGAGGTTGTCCAGCCGTATGCACCGCGACGCGTAGTCCGGAGTCATACATCAACCTCACCCGGGTTCCACACGGCATCGCTGCGTCGACGTCCTAGGTCCACCCTTTCAGACCTACGAGACACTTGCGCCCCCTCTGGCAACGCAAGGCCCCGTGTGCGGGGGAATAGCTCTCAAGCTCCTTTCCCTTATATAAGGGTAAAACAGTCATTCAGCCAGAAAGGCAGGAGAACCTCAAACCCCTTGGTTTGACATACCGCAATGCCTCATGCATCGCTAGCCCACCTTGGCTATGTCGCGTCCGTGTCGCGACCGTGACGCTCCGCGTCATACCCTCATGCAACAGTGTCGCGTCCTTGCAACGCGACCACGTCGTCGGGCCCACTTGGCCCCATGTCGCGTGCCCTCCTGGCACCACATGTCGTGCCACACGCACCATGCTGCAAGCTCGAGTATTGGCTCCGTCACATCCTCCACCACTCCATAAATGGCGCGTATCATGATGTTGACCCGCCCACTCCTCCCAGCTTGTTCGCATCACATTTCTAGTTCTTAGGCCCGCACCTTCCCACAAGCTCCCCACTGTCACCCCGATCGGGTCAACTTGGTTCTGCTGTCACAAGGCCCTCACCTGTTAACTAGCTCAGGGATGTCGCGTGTCCTCTGGACACCACATCGTGTGCCTCCGCACCAGTTGTTCATGGATGTCGCGTGCCCTCTTGACACCACATCACGTGCCAACGCACCATTTTCTCAATAGCATCATCGCTTCTGAATCGAACTTGGCTTTGATACCAAAATGTCCCGGGGTCGCACTTCCGCAACCTTAGTCGGCACCTAACGCACGCTTCGGGTCACGATACCAAGCGAGCGCCCTTCGACGACGCTTTCAACCCGGCGGTGCCGCTACGCGTATGAAGCAACGAACCCATCCGCACATCGATTCTGATACCACCCGCCTAGAGGACAGGAACTCCTCCCAACATGGTTGCCTCTGTTTCACGGCCTACCATTCAGCTCATCGTGTCCCTCACGATACGCCAATTGCACCGCTGTGCTAACTTGGCCTGCTCAAGCTTCACCACATGCCTTTGCACTAGTACCTCGCTCACCTGCCGAACCAAACCCACAGCCTTGTGCCTCGCGCTCGCGTGCTCAACTGAGTCCCACGCAGCCTGCCTTCATGTGCATTCCAAATTACTAGCACACGTTCATCCTTAGCCCACATGTTGTTGTGCTCAACTGAGTCCCACGCAGCGCCTTGGTGTTCTCACGCGAGGTTGTCCAGCCGTATGCACCGCGACGCGTAGTCCGGAGTCATACATCAACCTCACCCGGGTTCCACACGGCATCGCTGCGTCGACGTCCTAGGTCCACCCTTTCAGACCTACGAGACACTTGCGCCCCCTCTGGCAACGCAAGGCCCCGTGTGCGGGGGAATAGCTCTCAAGCTCCTTTCCCCTATATAAGGGTAAAACAGTCATTCAGCCAGAATGGCAGGAGAACATCAAACCCCTTGGTTTGACATACCGCAACGCCTCATGCATCGCTAGCCCACCTTGGCTATGTCGCGTCCGTGTCGCGATCGTGACGCTCCGCGTCATACCCTCATGCGACCGTATCGCATCCTCGCAGCGCGACCACGTCGCCGGGCCCACTTGGCCCCATGTCGCGTGCCCTCCTGGCACCACATGTCGTGCCACACACACCATGCTGCAAGCTCGAGTATTGGCCCCGTCACAAAGTGCTCCTTCAAGTTGAACGGACCTGGGTTTAACGAAAACTGTCGGTCACCAAATCCGGGCAGCCTGAACTTGGTTGTCAGGAGCACCATCGCCATAAATCGACCGATTGGGAGGGATGCCACCTGGACTGAGATCTGGCCTATGATGAGAGGTTCCGTACGATAAGCGAAGAACTGGTTGAGAAACGACATCAGTGCGCACGATATCAAATAACAGCTCTTTCGCCCAAAAAAAAGAACTCTGTTTTCGGGGTTTAAATTAACAGATTTTTAGAATCTGTGTTAAGGATATTTTAGGAACGAAAATATGACAGAAATATTGGTACTTTTATATAGTAGTAATGATAAGGATTAAGGTCATTTGGAAGAAAAAGGGCGCGCTAACTTTCTGTATATATATATTTTTTTAGATAATATTTCATGATGGTACTGATATTTGTAACCATTAGTTTTTTCATTATATTTATAATGGTGTTATTTATGCATTGGTAGGAGTTAGGTTAATCAAAACAAGCTCATAAAGGGTGGAAACAAATTGCAATAGGGAGGGGGAGGGGAGGGGAGGGGAGGGGAGGGGATACAAATAATTAGAAAATTGGGGCTTTAAAGAAAGTTCTATCGTAACACGCTCACACTGCTTTGGAAAGTTTTTGAAAAAATATTTAGTTTTTGAAAAATAGGATAGTCCCAATTCCCAAGGTTTTTAAAAAGTCATTTGATCAATGTGTGAGATTTGTATTTTTTATTTATTATTATTATTATTATTATTATTTTCTTCTGATAATCTAGATATCCAAGCCTCTTAGAGCACCCGTCTAGTCTTAGGGGCACATGTCGGGTCAGCATGGGATATAAATCCCTAGGGTGGCCTCATGGGGGAGAGGGGATTCGAACTCCGATCTTTTGCTTTTAGAAGCAAGTACTTGGCCAGCTCGCCTAGTCCCTTAAGGTTAATGTTTGAGGGAAATGTTGATTTGAAATAACCTAAAAAATTGCAAGAAGTCAATCGATCAATAGGCGAGGCTCATTTATAGTTGAACTGGCACCCAACTACTTCGAAATTCTAATTCATGGATCATCCATGCATTGAAAGGCATATCCCTGGGCATATATATATATATATAGGGAAATTTGCACTTTCGGCCCTATATGTTTGCGTATTTGCAGAAACGGCCCTATAGTTTCAATCCTTGCATAAATGGCCAGCTCCAAGCCTAGCCGGGTGCACGTCAGATATCTATATATATGCTTCTCTATGCAAGCATTGAATCTAGAATTTTTGTACCATCTTTTAACAATTTTTATCTCTCTTGGAAAGCGATTTCGAGATTCCACTAAAGGTCGTATAACATAGAGAATACAACAGGCTAGGTAAGATATCGAGTACAATATCTTTTAAGTTATTGTTTTCCAAATTTCTCGCAACATCGTAGGAAGTCCAAGATATCTTAAGATATCGGTCAATAACTTAAGATATCAACCGATATCTTAAGATATCGACCGATATCTTAAGTTATCGGTCGATATCTTAAGTTATCGACCGATATCTTAAGTTATCGACCGATATCTTAAGATGTCGGCCGATAACTTAAGATGTCGGCCGCTAACTTAAGATGTCGGCCGATAACTTAAGATGTCGACCGATATCTTAAGATATCGACCGATATCTTAAGTTATCGACCGATAACTTAAGAGGTTTTTTTTTTTGTTTTTGGATTATGGTTTACGTTAAAAGTCCATCCATCGGCTATATATCTTAGGATATCGAGCGATAACCTATGATTGACAAAAACTCTAAAGTTTTCATTCCTTTAATTTTTTTAATAATATTTTTAAGCAATTGTAGCGCTAAGTCAAGTATAACTCTTTATAAACAACTAATTTTAATTTTAATTTTGTAAATATTGTAGGTTGAAATGGATGTTCCCCTTCTTTGCCATTTTGATTTAAATGACAGCGTGAGAGATAATACTTACAACGGAGGACATCGGAGGATTGTCACTGTCACGGAGAATATATCATTTGCTGAGTTTATAGAGAAAATGTACAAAGTCAGTCGGACACGACCGGAAGAACATTCTATTACATTTACTGTTTCATTACGCATAGGGAATGAGCTTGTATTTGCCGAATTGTCTGACTCTGATGATCTTACAAACTTATTTAGAGCATATCGTATCGGTGATGGTGTTATAAATATTTATATCGAAAAATCATTAGTCATCATCAGCAGAAATTTTGCCGTCTTTAGAAACATTTCAACCGTTTAAGGAAACCAACGAAGATGATCATGGTGTTGGAACAGAACATTTGATTGAAAATCAAGGAATACGGTATGAAGAGGAGAACATTGTTGCACCGATAATAGCCGACGATGATAGAAATATAAATATAGGATTCCGCCCCTACAGTAAACTTCCAGAGCAACCCTATTCAGACATTCCGATGAGTGAAGGCGATGAAGATCAAGGATATTCTCATCAAATGAATCCGATGCATGATACATCTCAGTTCAACTTCGATTCGGTAAATCGCTGGGAAACGTTTTTTAGTGGCCTTAGTCCATATCAATGGCCTTCCGAACAAATAGCTTGAGCCAACGATAATCGAGCCTTCAAAAGCGACCTCTCATACATCAAACGCTTCGCATCGGCTAACATCAATCCAAACAAGCACATCAACCAAGCGACATCGATGGGCTCAATCCCAATCACGTAATAACCATCCAAATGATGACGGTGATAGTGATCCCGAAAATAATGAAGCCAGCCTCTCCACTTCGGTGTTTATACTAATAGGGAATTGATCAACCTCGTGACGAAGACTATCGACTTAATGACTCAAGGGGAGTACATGGATTGAACGATGAGGAACTGTATGAAGGGGAACGATTACCATTGGTCGAGCGTTTAGAAATAAGTATACATTTCAAAGAGTTCTTAAAGAATTTGCGATGACAAATAATTTTCAGATTAAACCAATAAAAACCAGTCCTCTTCGAGTAACTGCGAGGTGTGTTGAAGTAGGATGTGCTTGGCGAATACATGCATCGAAATTAGTAGGCGTAGACACGTTTGCTGTGAAAACTTTCCACCCGGAACACACGTGCGGAATGCCAGCTTTTGGAAGCGGACATCGCCAATGTACGACATCGTGGATAGCTTCATTCGTTAGAGATAAACTATTAAAGGGTTTTGACGAGACTCCTGCTTCAATAATTTTTGATATTGAAAAAAAATACGGTATAACAGTAGGTTACTGGAAAGCATGGAGAGGAAAAGAAATGGCATTGAATGACATCCGAGGTAGTTGGAAGGAGCAATTTAAGATGTTACCGTCATATGTTGCCGAATTACAGCGGGTCGATCCAGACATACAGACCGAATTGTGTCTCGAGCCTGATAATGCATTTCAGAGATTCTTCGTGGCATTCGGACCTTGCATTCGAAGCTTTCGTAATACTTTACGAAGAATAATTATAGATGGAGCGCATTTGCGTGGACGATATAAGGGAGTGTTGTTAATAGCTACGAGGATAGACGGAATAGACATTTATTTCCTATAGCGTTGATGCGAAGAAGAAAATGAAGACCATTGGACATGGTTTCTTGATCTATTAGGGAGACGTGTAATCGGTGAATTTGAAAAACAGTTTGTTTTGATATCAGACAGACAGAAAGGTTTGATGGAAGCAGTAGAAAAAGTTTTTCCTAATGCCTTTCAACTCCATCATGTATCGACACGCTCTAAATGTTTGATAAATATAAGGATACAATCTCTAGACCGCTTTTTTGGGTTGCTGCCCGTGCATTTTCAGAAGCAAAATTTAAAAGAATTATGCGAAAAATAGAAGACGACGCCCCGCCGGAATGTACAAAATGGATTAAAGAAATTGGTGATCATTTCTGGGCACGCGCTTATTTCCAAGGGAGGCGTTATGATATGTTGACAACTAATATAGCTGAAAGCATAAATAGTGTGTTGAAAATAGCCAGGGAGGAACCGATTGTGAGCATGTTAGAAACTATTCGCACAAAAGTAGCCGAATTTTATCTTCGTCGTCAGGAGGAAGGAAATAAAATGACACATGTGTTGACAGATGGCGGCGTAAAACACATAAAAGAAATTCAGGATGGGCCCGTCGAAAAAACGTCATACCATATGGTCGTGATATATTTCAAGTTAAACGTGGTGATTACACTCACAGTGTCGATCTAGAATCGCGAACATGTACATGCAGACGTTGGGCTATTCTTGGATTACCATGTTCACATGCGATTGCCGCATTATTGCAACAAAAAGAAAGAGAGATCCCCAATTTTTGTGAACACCGGTTTACCAAAGGACTTATTTAGGGAAACTTATAAAGAACACTTTGTCCCGACCGTTGACAAGCGCCAATGGACTTCGCAAATAAAAGACATTCAAGTTTTGCCTCCCCACAAAATACGTCAAGCCGGCCGTCCGAAGAAAAGGAGAACAAGATCTAAAGGGGAAGTTCGACCACTACAATGTAAAAATTGTAACAAGTACGGTCATAATCGTCGCTCGTGTAAATTTGTTAATATTTGAAATTAACTTATATTACATCAAAGGTTGAGATTGAAAACAGATTTAGATTAGATTAGACCTAGTGGCAATCGAGCTTCCAATGATTTCATTATAGAAGAGTTTTTTTTTTCTCTTTTTCTTTCCTTCAATATAAACAGATTAAACCTCAATAAAAGAGCGATCAACATCTACAATGTCTTTTAATATATTTTTTTGGAATTGTGACTAAAATATATTGTTGTGCTTCTTAATAAATCATTCATTCATTCAAACAGGATTTGAAAGTTTCCAAATTCGCCCCTAATTTACTAGTGATTGGCATAAAGCCAAACCAAAGATATCAGACTTCACAATTCAGAAAGGTATATCTTAAATCATCGGCCGATGATTTAAATTATCGGCCGATATCTTAAATCATCGGGCGATCATTTAAATTATCGGCCGATGGTTTAAAATATCGTCCGATGTTTTAAATTATCGGCCGATATCTTAAATCATCGGGCGATCATTTAAATTATCGGCCGATGGTTTAAAATATCGTCCGATGTTTTAAATTATCGGCCGATAATTTAAATCATCGCCCGATGATTTAAGATATCGGCCGATAGTTTAAATCATCGCCCGATGATTTAAGATATCGGCCGATAATTTAAATCATCGGCCAATAATTTAAGCTATCGTCCGATTATTTAAAATATCGGCCGATAATTTAAGATATCGGACGATGATTTAAATTATCGGCCGATGATATAAGTCATCCGCCTATTGGAATTGCTTCAAGAGAGGAAGCCTCCATTGATACATCATGCAAGGTGATACAAATAAGATAAATAATTGATAACAACGATAATGAAAATTATACAAGTTAATAAAATTAATAAAATTAAATAATTTACAATTTCATCAAAAATATCTTTACAAAACACTAAAATTTATTACAGATATTAAATCTTCTTCCCAAACGTGCATTCGATGTCCGATTTCGCTCTAAATTGTTGCATATGTTTATCGTCAAATCAATAGGCGCTTTTGGGAGAAGTATTCTATATACTTCAAAATGTATACACCGCAATCCCAACCGTTCTTTTGGATCGGGAGAACGACGCTGTTGAACGCCGATACCTTCCACTGTTGATCGAAAGCTGACTTCAAACCGATAGTGTAAAGAAGGCGCGGAAGGTGATTCAATAGACATTCTTTATGCGCTTCAAACCTTTTGAGCACTCTCGGTCTCGGATCAATTAGCTTAATTTCTCGATCAACTAATGAAATTATAGCCAATGCCCAATGGCTATGTTTTTGGCTATGCATCGAAGATAAATCTACACATAAGCAGGCGAAATTTTAAATAATAAATTTTATTTAAAAGCCGTTAACGTTAAATAAAGCGGTTTAGTATTCAAAAACGTACCGTTCCACAGTCGATCGCGTGAATTCCGCGGATATTATTTGTCAATAGTGGTTCCATCGGCTTTGAATTGTTACGAACATTCCATTCGTCACAATAGGCCTGCCACCTATCGAGGTCGCTGAGCGCAGCAATACCTTCATTATCGATATATTTTTCAAATTTTTTCTCGTCTGCCATAAACAAGGTCTGATTGGCAGTAAACAGTAGAAGTTAATCAAGAGTCGTGATTGAAAAGACAAAAAGAAACAAACGAAGCTTCCAATAAATATTGGAAACCTTACTAGCGAAGCGAACCAACTTTTGGCATTGGCGTAAACATTGAATCATTTATAACTTCAAGGACTCTCAAGTATCGTCGATGACTTCATTATCAAGCCACGGCGTCCTTTGAGAACCTTCAAAGAGCAACTGTGATCTCAACACCGCTGATAGTATTGACGATCACATTGTCCTCGTTCTCCGGCCGATTCCAAAAACTGAGCATATACTTTTGCTCCATTGATATTGCCTCATCCTCCTCCTCCTCCTCTACAACCAATCTTCGTTTTTTTATTAATGCTTTACTGGTCGGGGACTTTCTCTTCTTACGAGCACGCAAGTCATAACCTTCGGCTTCATTTTTGGTAGATGATAGTTTCACTATAATTGTTTTTAGTGATGCCGGCTGTGACTCACGAGAAGGCTGCGTAAGAGGAGCACCATCATCACCCGTATCAACCAAGGGTTGTTTAGTAGGCTGAGGAGCAGTAGGTTTTGGGGCAGCGGGTTTAATGGCAGTAGATTTATTTGTAAGTTGAGGGGCGGCGGGTTTTGGGGCTGTTGATTGTTGTGTAGGTGGATGAGCAGAGGGTTTTGGGGCACTTGACTGATGGCTTGGTTGAGGACCAGTTGGTTTTGGGGCACTGGAATGATGGCTTTGTTGAGGAGCAGGGGGTTTTGGGGCGATGGTGATGGCTTTGTTGATGAGTGGTGGGTTGAGGACGTTGATTTTGATTGAGGTAAGTGGGTGAAGGAACGAAGGTGTCAAAGAGCACCGAGGTTAAAATATTATCCTGCATAATTGCAAAAAAATATACATTACAAAAAATAAAAAATAAAAAAAACTGCATTATCGACCGATAATTTAAGTAATCGATCGATAATATACATCGATAATTTACATTATAATCGATAATTTACATTATCGTAGATAATTTACATTATCGAGATAATTTAAATTATCGATCGATAATTTAAATTATCGACCGATAATTCGACCGATAATTTAAATTATCGGTCGATAATTTAAATTATCGGTCGATAATGTAAATTATCGGTCGATAATTTAAATGATCGACCAATAATGTAACATAACGTCCGGTAATGTACATTATCGATCGACTATTTAAATTATCGGTCGATAATGTATATCGTCCGGTAATGTACAGCTAATTTTGCATTAAGTTGTAAAGAAATGATTTTGTTCTAAAATTGAAAGTCTTGGTTTGATACCTTTCTTAAATGAGAGATGACCGCATCAAGATCCTTCCGTATGGCTTTATTTTCTTCTTGTAAGGCCTTCTTATCTCTGCCTAGTTGTTCAATTGTGAGTGCTTGCTTCGGTCAGAATGCACGCCGGAATTCTTTTTTCATTTCTTTTACTTCCATGCGGAGAGTCTTGCATTCTTTTCTTAGCTCCGTCACTTCTTTGGTTAGGTGCGGTTGCCTAACTGGCTGCTCTCTTGTTGGCTCGGGCCTAATTTCTTGTTTGCCCTTTGGTTGACGTACAACGACTTCAAAATCATCGTTATCGTCGCTATAATCTTCGTCATCCTCATTGTCGTCATCTCGGCTAATCGGCTCTTTCTTCCGGCCGTGTTGGATGACTTGAGATATCATCATATTCATCTACATTTTCTTCGGAGTTAGGCTCTTCTTCTCTTTCTTCGGTCTCTTCCTTCTTATTTTCAATTTCTCTTCGAATCAAAAAGTATCGAAGCCATTTATACTGTAATTCGTGCTTCTCAACTTCAAGCTCTATAATCACTTTAGACTTAAGAAATTTTTCTCTATATAAATTAGGGTTACGGCTGAATTTCGGGCCTTCCCATTTTATTAGCCTTGGAAATGGTTCTTTAAGCCCAATAGGAGCGGTGGCGACTGCTGGAAAGTGCTCAAACGCCCAAATCTATAAGGCGATAGTGCATCCATAGATATTGTATTGCCCCTTTTCTGACCTTCTCGCCATTTCCCTCCTGCCACTCGCTTTTGATATACTATCTAATAAATTATTATAAACTATCAGGCCCCACGGTAACTTGTTGAACTCTTCAATGTTATCTACTAAGTCTAAGTACCGTGTATCTACTTCCTGGTATGTGTCCGGAAGTAAAAAAGAACATACGAAAAATAATAATGACAGTTTCAAAAACTCATCATTGGATAAATCAGCACTATCAATAATTTCTTCAATACGAGATCTTTTCGCCGGCTTCCCCCGAAAGAATTTGTATCGAATAGTTGTTTCCTCTTTACCAAACCTTCTCAAACTCGAGTTAAAAGATGTTGAGGCCTAAAATCAAGGCTATATCGATCGGTTGCAGGAGTACATTGGTGTTCTTGACCTTGAAAATATTCTCTTCTACCCAAAAACTTAAAATAGCGTCAACCAAGTCTCCAACGAAACCTAATTTCTCATTCATCCTAAATAGATGACCGAATACCGAATCATCTAAAATTTTCTTTCTCTCTTACATTAGGTGCATGTAAAATTTCCTAACACCAACTCCGAACATTTCCGATGGGCTTTAAAGTCATGGTCATTTTCAATCACTTAGTAGGAGCGCAATATAAATAAAAAGCAATTAATAAACAAAAGAAGTGATTTTGAAAAAAACTACTAATCCCTAACTCATCGATATCTTACCGATAATCTAAGATATCGTCGATAATCAAAATTATCGGTCGATAACTTAAATTATCGGTCGATAATATCAATTATCGGTCGATAATCTAAGTTATCGACCGATAATTTAGATTATCGATCGATAATTTAAATTATCGATCGATAACTTAGATTATCGACCGATAATTTAGATTATCGGTAAGTTATCGGATTAGGTGGGAAACATTGGGGATGACTAAATGTGTTGAAATGTAAAAAAAATAAATTACCTGGAATTGTTATGTGAGCTTTGTGACCTTTTACCGCTTTGTCGCCGCTAAGTCGCCGCTCTCTTGTTTTTTTCAGAAAAGTTAAACTTAAAAGTAACAGTAACTAATGAAAGTAAAAGTTGCTTTTATACTAATGTTAAAAGGCGGTGGAATTTTTTTTTTATATTATTTAAAATAAGTCGCTGCTGACGTGGAGTAGGCGGAGGCGGCTAGGAGTGGAGCTGGTCATTAATGCAACGGTTGAAACTATAGGGCCGTTTCTGCAAATACGCAAACATATAGGGCCGAAAGTGCAAATTTCCCATATATATATATATAGCCAAGATCATATGGCACGGGACACGTGATTTTTTTTTTTTTTTAATTATACTTCAAAAATGAGGTCAAATATTGGGTGACATCCAACCTATCCAATGCCTTGAATTTTTTACAACTTTGATCACCATCTAAATGGCTGATAAGACGTTCTTAAAATTTTATTTTTGGGCTAGACCTAATTGATCCAGTGCATGTTGCTTCAACACTTGATCTTTGAATTAGGTGTCACTGGGCACCAAAATGACACTAGTGTAGGGTTGAACTCTATATCGCTAACCCAACGTCTCCGCTTCTCATATATATTTTAAGAGAAATGAAAATATACAGTGAAACGCATGACAGTGTTAACGGTTCGAACGCTAGAGCATGTGTCATGATTGGGAGTCACATCCTCTAAGGGTTCACCCAACCTCGGTCCGTACTTAGTGCGTTAAAATTTTGTACCTTGGATCAAGTGTTGAACTTTCAATAAAATTCTTTTTTTAATTTTTTCTCACTTTTTATATATATGCGAATCAGAGAGATGCATTAATTCAAACACACAAATCATCCATCCATCCGAACAAGCTGGCGCGATCTGCTAGTTAACTAAAGGATAAGTAAGTGTTACGAAAATTTGCCCGAGGTCTATCAAATTCATCTAAAAAAATTTGAAAAATTATTTTCCCAGCATTCAAATATTAGTCAAAGGTGTAAAATTCTACCGAGAGTTTAGGTGATAGATGAAAAACTTTGACCTTAAATTTGAAGGCGAAATGATTCAAAAAATAAATTTCAAAATCCTAAGAGGCTTGTCGTCAAAGAATGGTAAACCCTCAAAGAATAGGTGTAACTCCCAATCAATCTTAAATGCATATTTCCATTTCTATATATATATATATATATGAGAGCCGGTTAGGTCTTCCAATGGAGGACGGTCCAAGATTTACGTGGAGCTTTACGTGGCACTCAAAATACTTTTTAGGTGTCAGACGGAGCACAAGTGGAAAGCTTAGATCAATATTAAAAAAAAAAAATCGAAAAATAAATTTTAAACTCGAAGTTAAAGTTTGACAATTTTCATTAATTCACATTTCACGATTCAAAATATATACGGTGGAGATGAGTTAAATTTTTATTTTTTTTTCAAAAATAATCTAAGCAATGCACCCAAAATCCTTGTGACACTCAAAAAAAAAGTTGGAGGACAGGGACCGGCCTCCCATAAAAAACGGAGGCCTTTTCGTATCTATATATATATGCGCCGAGAGACCTGGGTAAAGGTGACAAAGCCACGTGCACAAGATAGTTTAGGTGAACTCCAAACAAAAAAATTAAAAAAATCATCTTATAAACCATTCAAATAGTAGTGAAAGTAAAAAAAAATCCCGATGCCCTTAAAATTTTGCGTGTCACCCTACATTTGACCATATTTTTTGAAGACAAAAAGTTTCTTTTTTTCCAATCACGTGTCAGATGCTACGTGATCTCTGAATGAGAGTGCTTTTTTAATAAGGTGCCACATGACACGTCATCTCAATATATATATATATATATATATATAATTTACCTTAAGTTTGCTACGAAATCTTCTTCCATTTCTCAAATCTAAATAGCCTTTCAGAAATTTCCTCATAAAAAAAAATATAGTTTAAAAGTTTCCTCAGCCAAAGCAGTGGATCTGAACATGCAACATGCCTTGGTTTTAAATGGACTGATTCCGCCCAAATATGCATGACCCAATAGATCGGGTTGGGCATTGAAAGAATGGGACCTGCCCTTCGGCTCGGGTCAGGAGGACAACTAAGAGTGGGCCAGACAGGTGGAGTTTAGGGCTCACCTCGGACCATTGACAGGCATATTTTAAATTGCAACCCTGGATGTGTCATTGTTTGATCAGTAATGTTATATTCCAGACGTTAGACCCTAGACAAATCACAAACACAAGCAGAGGGCTAAAATGGCAATTTCATCCTCCTAGCCTTGGATTTGTCTGGGCTTAAAGTCTAGTGCTTATAATATTTCTCGTTCGAATGTGAGGTGCCATTAAATGTCAGCTGGCCGAGTATACAAAATTCCCAAGGCACGCTGCTATGGTTGCTAACTTCTAGACAAATTAAGATGAAAAATTAATAAAGAAAGATTGCAGACCAATCCCTCCAATGCCTTAGAAAAAAATTATTAAAACGTGAAGAGCATTTATTTAATTTATAAGATCGACGCATTCTTTAGCGGAGTCCCAAAATATTAAACACTGTCATTAAATTCCATAAACGAGGGCCTCGTGGGTTATTAAATGTGCCTTAAGTCCACACTAGGTTTTTTCGATTTGCTCAAAGTTATGTACTAAATTCAAATAAATAGAGGTAGAGCTACCTTTATTTACCGTATAAGAGTTTGTTTTTTTTGAGTAAGGGTTTTATGTGCTTAAATTAATCGGTTTTTGTCCCAATAGTTTCTAACAAAATAGACTGCGATATATAATGGTTTGAAATGAGAGGCGGGGTCAAGTCTTAGATTTCACTAAGGCATGCATCCAAAGATTAAACATGATCATGGGCTACATCGATCATGATTATCAAATTAGTTTCCGGCATGCATGTGTGTCATGTGGAGTCAAAATTTATTTATCTCATTATCGGAAGATGATTTCGAGATCTATTATGTTCAAAAGTGAAATAAAAAACTCAAATCTTTTGATTTAAAACAGCCGGTGGTTTAAGCGCATGAAAAAGCTTGTCTGAGAAAGAAGAATCTTGGATTGCAAATACCCTAGAAGTACTAAAGAAATGCTAATATGCAAGTATATGGGATAATAGAGCAAAGGCAGTGCTGATTTCTAAACCACCATGGCTGAAACTCATAAAGGCCCTTGAAATATGTAACAATCAATTTTAGAAATTAATCTGTGGCCGCTGGCAAGTCAATCTCCAAGTGCTAAATGTGGGGAGCAGCATGAGGGTGGATTAACTAACAGGACTCAACCCACACCTTGTAAAGACAAGGGTGGGAAATAGCGTGGAGGACGAGTATTGAGCCCATGACCTCCTCCCTCACAATGGAGGGATATTACCAACTAGGCTAATGTCTCTTTGGTTTTTTTTATTTATTTTGATTGTAAGTAGAGCAGAAAAAGATTGGGTTATCACCAAGGCGTCAAACTCGGTATTGGTATCGGGCATCGGTCCATAGAGGACTGATACATATCGGCTAATACCAATACAACTCGATAACTTACAAAAAATAAAATAAAATACATTTCTCAGGCTCAAACCGATACATATCGGCCAATACCCAATACGTATCGGTTGATACCAATACTGAGTTATGGGACCGATACATATCGTTTTGCTGATATTTTTAACTTGTTCAACTGTTTAAAAATATAAATAAAAATGAATAATCGTTCATTTATGAATATATGCATGGATCAAATGATTTTTAGATCCTTCAGTTAGAATGATTTTTGGGCTCACTTTAGTTTAATATATGAAGTACCATCTTGATGACTTAGAATGCTCAAAGTGGCATGGACGAACATGGCATAATCTGTTTAAAGGTCATGTATCTAAGGCTATTACTGCTCAGCTGGCCCACAACCAGGCCCGGACCCGACCTGAATATTCTGGGTTTTTCAAGTCCCTAGGATTAACCCCATATATTTTTTTTTATGAATATAAATTAATTAAAAAAGGGAAAACCAATCCAAAGAACCAGGAGCTCTACCAGAGAGGACCCATACAAGAGAATACAAATGCAAAATCACCCAGTACCCGATGGCGCCCTAGCTGCCCCAGTCTTAGCATCGCTATACACTTCCCTATTAGCAGATCTTCTAAAGCACAATAAACAACAGTTTAGTAGTCTTACCAAATTTATTCCTTCATCTACCAAGTTAGATAAAAACTAGCTAGGGAGGATCAAAGTTAAGGTTTAAACACCGATGAGACCCGGGTTACCCGAGAGAACATCCATCAAAGTTAAGTGGGGGGAGGAATCCATGGAACAATCACCTCCTTCTTTGACGGGCCTTCTTCTTTGTGCTAGTAGCCTCGTATAGGCTGACCCGACGTGAACTGGAAGCTTTGCAGCCCGCCGCACCCCGGGTTGCCTATTTATATATGTTTTAATAATATTAATATAATTATGATTTACATGACAGAATTACTAAAATATCCTCAGATTTTACTGGTCTATAGATTAATTTGATGGTGTATCGTAAACTATCGTTAGCCACTTACACTTGGCCTATAAAATTAATAAAAGGGTTCAAAATCCCTAAAAAGGCTATGCAGTTCTAATACTCATTGTCTCACATTAGCAATTTCTTCTCTCAATCTCTCTCTTGTCAATGGAAAAAGTATTTTTTTTATTATATAAAATAAAAGAATAAAATGTTATCCAAAGAAAGAAAAGTCCTGCAACCCAGTTAAAATAGGGCTGAATACATGTTGGCCCGGCCTAGGCCAAGAGAAGTGTGACACCTTCGCAGACCAACCTAGAGCTGAGACTGGCAATGACCTGGCCCGTTAACGACTAGTCCTACACCCATCATTATTTTCGTTTTTTGTTTTTTATTTTTGAAGGATTTTCCTTAATTTTTATGCTGCCCACGTACCCAATTTTATTTTTAAAATTATTATAAAATTTTAAACAAACTAAACAGCTCCAAATTAGTTATAGGATAGCATTGTTCGCACTCACCCATGGGTCAAAAAATCGTCTGATACTGATACGTATCGCCCGATACATATTGGTTTTAGACCTGGGCGGTACGATACATTGCTTATGTATCGTACCCCTAAAAAATAAGGTAATTATCCTCTGATACGGGCAATGTATCGCTCGTATCGGACGATACGGACGATCCATTCAAATTATCGGACGATAATTTCAAATTATCGTCCGTTAATTTGATTTATAAATTTTTTGAAAAAAAAAAGGTGTCAAAACGATACATTGAATGTATCGGATGATGCGTGATACGTATCAAATGATACGGACGATACGTATCGTTTATATCGGCCGATACGGACAATAATTTGATTTTTTAGATTTTTTGAAAAAAAAAAAATGTATTAAAACGATACATTAAATGTATCAGCCGATACACGATACGTATCGTCATGAACTTTAGGACGATATGTATTGAAATTTCGATATTTTAACCCTTGCACCCACCTGTTCTCTGAAAGCACCTACATTGGAGACCCCTTAAGACCCATTGATTGGGTCGGATCAGACAATGGAGATCGTATTTCACCCCGATATTTCTCACAATGGATCTTGAGACCATGTCACACCTATTAGACAGCCACGATTTGATTTCACATGTCACATATCTCCAAAATATGACCCTAAAATCATGTTTGAGCATAATGTTTTAAAATTTTGTGACATGTGGAATTAAAAACTAATTGTCTGATAAGTGTAATATGATTTCAAGATCCATTGTGTGAAACACTATTTTTTGATTATCTGATTTGACCCAATTAATAGTTTTAAGGGGATGCACACGCGAGTGCTTTCAGACCACGGCAGCGCGAACAGAGCTACCCTTAGTTATAACTTATAAGTCTGAGCTACCCTTAGTTATAACTTGCAAGTCTGTAGAGTGCGACCTAACAGGCCAACACAACACACACACACGAGGGATGTCTGCCCCAAAAGGTCAAAAACCCGTTCGGTTCGAACTTGATAAAAAGAAGGCTGTGTAAATGTGTAATATTACCACACTGCCTTTTGTTACAGCCACGTCACTCTTAAATATGGTGAGAAAAATTGAATGCTCTCAATACTGCGATGGATATTGGATTCATGTAGCACAACTTCATGATCACTTTTTTAAGATGTGTCTCCCTTTAAATCAATATCTAACCATTTAATGGTAAGCCCATAATAGATAAATCTATGTAGTGTGAAAGATTAGGCCAAAAATGTAAAACCCAATAAAACCTGTTGATCGCTTGCAATAAGATGATTGAGATTATTTTTCATCCCAATCTTTTGCATGATGAATCTTTATACTTTGAGCTTACCATCATATGGTCTATTATTAATTTCATATGACACATATCCCAAAAAATGGCCCTAAAATCTAGTTTGAATATGATATGTGCCGTGTGATTTTAGGACTATTTTTGGAGGATATGTGCGATGTGGCATAAAAAACTTACTATATGATGGTATGCTTCTAGCCTCAAGATCTATCGTGTAAAAGATTGGGATGAAAAACTATCTCCATCATATGAATCGAGTCGACAGGTTTCAATAGGTTTGAAACATAGGCGCCACCAGAAATCACTTAAGCACGAACGGAGGTTTCCAATAGCAGATTAGGCTACGTCTAACCCTCGCTAGCCTCTTTTTTTTTGTTATTGCACACATTAGAAGCCTAAAGCTTGAGATGATGCACTAGCACGTAAACAGCATACTTGTGCCTTCAAGTGGACTGCATGTGGGGAGTGTACTACTGGCTAGAAACTGGAAAACTTCTGACCTGGTTTTGTCCATGGGTCACGTGAAAGTAAATCCTTTGATTGGTCACGAGATTTTATTGGTAGACGAGCAAATATTGTAACTTTTTATCCCCTTAACTTGTTCACGCTAATGAGATTTATTACTAGAAAAACTAGAATCAGGGTCCTCCCATTTAGTATTGCTCTCTTTACTAAAAGCTTTTTCTTTGGTTCTTGAGACGCACGTTTAAACGCTAAAAACAGGGTTTAAATAATCTTACACTAATAACTTAAAAGACTTTAAATATTCTTACACTAATAACTGAATGGCGTAAATAATCTTTACGTCATTAAAGTGTGATTTATAATTATGTCATTTGGTGTAGGTATGGGATCTAAGTGGCAATCCATAATTTGGAACTCCTGTTTTATCCAAAGAATAATGCTCATAAGTAGATGTGAATCATCTAATGAACTTTAATATCAACTATTAAAATCAATAAAAAACAATTGATATTAGACCGCAGAAATTGGATGGTTCAAATCTCCCCAAAAAATATGATTTTCAGCTTCATTTCCCTTCAATTACGATCTATCAATTAAATGGTACCCACATCATAAATTATTAATGATGTAAGATCATTTAAACATCATTACATGACAGTCAAAAGAGTCGGTTCCTTTTTGAGTAGGTACTCAGTTTTTAGCATGAAACATGGCTCTAGATATCAGGCGTATCCGCTACCTATATCACTACAAAAATAAGGTGGTTTAGTGGCACGTGCTGTTAAGACAATTTTTAGGAGCAGCAAGACTAATAGCAGCAGTTTTTGGTAGCAACAGGACTAATAGCAGTAGTTTTTTTAACAAAAAACTGCTGCTAATAGTCTTATTTTTTGTAGTGTATGGACATATATATAGTGGTCGGTCATCCCACCCTAAAGTCTTAGGGTTAGGGCTTAAAAATGGAGTAAGAGAGTAGGGGTCGGTCCTCGAAACTAAACGCTCGCTACCCATAGCACCCGATAAGCGCTTAACAAGTTAAAATTCACAAGCCAAGCCCTGCCCGCCCCATGTATCTCCTTTAATACTAAATATATCAATATAGGTATATCAAATTCATATAATACTATCTACATTCAAACTACCAAAATAGCTCTCGGTACTCGTTTGATTTATCAAATAGATGGACTTGAGTATGAAGAACAATGGGAGGTTGACAATATTGTAATCTCAAGGGCGAAGGTTTGACCCCTAACCCTGACCGTTGACAGCTCTAGATATGTATCAGGTTAGCAATCACTAGATACAGTATTACTCTCAATTCAATATAGGATTAAATATTGGGTCAAAGAGTCAAATATTGTGTCATATAAGGTTATATCACTACTCTATGGATATATATCAAATATGTATCCAATATGGACGGACATAATACCGAAAAAATTCCTTCGGATGTTTTTTTAATATTTAAATTATTAATATAACCTTTTATTATCTTAATATACAAAAAAGGTCCTCTAATATCTATCGGTTTGGCCAATATTGCATCTGTTTTATCTGATATGTATCGACTTGGGACCCGGACGTGCTGATGTCATATTCCATTGACTATCTATTTATTTGGAGGATTATTTAAATTTTTTTTTTATTAATTTAGAGAATTTGTGCCGGTAACTCTTTGGGAGAATTTGGCAGTAAGACTCCTGCATCCTGCATCTTATCTTTTTTTGCCAAAAGAGTATCTTCTTAACTAGAAGCCGCGTCTGATAGGTCATACGCTGAAAAAGAGAATAAAAAAATAGCATGTGTCACATGTTGGCCAAGTTCAGCCAGACAAGTGTATTATGTTAGAGTGGGTGCAGTGCACCCGCGCAGATGCTCATAGTGGCACGGTTGCACATTATCGTGTACAAGTCATTATTTGTACGTGCCACGTCCCACATGCTCTTCAATATAATATAAGTACAACGATAGCCCTAGTCACACCTACCAAATTATTAAGGGCACCTACATTAAAACTATTCTCTTCCGAATCAAACAATGGAGATTGTTTTTTGTCTCAAAACTTAATCTTTCACACAAAGAATCTTGAGACCATAAGTATATCATCATAGGGTTAGTTTTTTATTTCACAAAGCACGCATCTAAAACATGCTACTTGATAATCATAGGGCAGCATCACACTCAATTATAATTTTAGGTCCCGTTTTAAGATGTGTATTATGTGAAATAAAAAATTAACTATTTGATGGTACGCTAATAGTGGCAAGATTCGTTGTGTGAAAGATTGTGGCAAAAACAATCTCCATTATTTGATTCAATACAAGTAGTATAGCCTTTAAATTACAATGATGCCCTCCCATTTATTTTATAATAAGCATTAAGGAATGACAGGTTTTGGTCAAGTGAAATTAGTTGAACTCTAAAAAGAGTCGAATGATATTTGTCATTTTGAAACCGTTAGATGCATGGAAATCTTGACTTTAATTTTTATAACTTTGACAGCCACTCATAATCCTTTGCATCCATTGGATTTAAAAGCCGGTGATCCCCATTTAGACAATTAAACCAAGGAATTGCCTGTAAATAAGCATAAGGGTGTAATGTTAAATACGGGTGGAGAGCTGGGAGGAATCGTTAGTCTTCAACCATTAAGCAGGTGGATCCGCAAATCACGCTGTTGGAAAGTCTACGTAAGCATCAGTATGGATTTCTACGTGGCAGCCCAAGTTGCAGATAAGGGCCAGGCAGGACCTATTTTTTAATCGGGACTATTCACCTTTACCCACATCAAACTCAATTCCCGCCCGCCAGGCTTCAGGCCTCCCGGTAATTTTTATATAATATAAGGGTGGTGGTGATCTAAAATGATCGGGCCGGGCCAGGTTCAGGACGGGCTTAAGCAGGCCAAGTTTTAATCAGGCTTTTGGGGCTAGCCCTATATACGGCCCAACATATTAATCGGGTCGGCCGGGCCGCTCTATTTATATTTTGAGTCTACTACCTTTATCAATACCTGGCCATTTCCGGGTCGGGTCGGGCCCTGATCAAGGCCGGCCAGTTGAGACCCTAGTTGAAGTATCCAAGTTAAATGCGATATCCTTGGTAGTTGTTACTTCTAGTTATAGATGCACATGAACCAGATTCCGTGAATAATATTAGTTAGCTTCTCTCATGATTAAAGCGGTTTTCAAGAGCAGTTTTAGTTGCAGTGAGAAGCGGTTTTCTTTAGAAAAGCTGTTTTGGCTTTGAAGATGGAGTTGAGAAAAGCGGTTTTGATTTTACTTTTCTTCACTGTACTTGCTCAAATCGTTCTTTACACAGATAAGCTCGGAAGATTTTCCAACTCAAATAGTAAGTTTTGACTGCGAAATCAGAATTTATAAACAATTTTGCAAAATCTATTTATTTTATTAATTTTCTAATTCATCTCTCTCTCTCTCTCTCTCTCTCTCTCTCTCTCTCTCTCTCTCTCTCTCTCTTGCAGATAAACACGAATTAAACGTGCTTGCGCAGGTAATTTCGGATACTTTTTTCTGAGATTTCCTTCAATTGGGATGTTTAACTACTTATATTTTTATTATATAATTTAATATGTAGGAATCTCTCGAGACCTCCAGAAATTCTAACCGAATCTTCTATGTGGAGAACCCTAGAGATTTCGTTTCAAGTTCTAATGAGATCCGAACACCATTTGAAGGTCGATTTTTTCTTCTTCTTTGAAAGAAAATATATATTTATTGTTGGGATACATATAACTTATTTTGAAATTAATTTACGCTTTATAGCTGAATTTATCACACAATTAAAGTAGTTGGGAATTAGAATCATATAGGATGTTTAGATTTTGATGAATATTTGTCAACTACGGATTTGCAGAATTGCCATCGGGAGAATCTAGAGAGCGGAAGACCAGAGTATTATCGGAAGCCACCGAGTTAACTCGGTCTGGTAGCGAAGAACTCATTGAGCAAGTAACCGTTTCTAATAAACGGGTAAATTTTACTTTTAGTGATTCATGCTCTATAAAACCTATGTATCGCTGCTATTCCCCTAAATAATATTTACTCATTTCCTCTTAACTTTTCAATTTTTTGTTTTTTTACAGAAAAAAAAATTGTTTAGGTGATACTTGCTCTATTAGTGATATTTTTTTAATTTTAATTTGTTGTTCTCTGTTTCATATTTGATCTAATGCAATAGGTCTCTTGAAAAGCATGCCTTTTATATGAAGAAGTTTTTTTTCTAACTGTTTTTTAAGCTTTGTTAGAGATTACTTTCATGCTTTTAGCGGTATTATGTTTATTGATTAATTTTTTGGGTATTGGGTATCTTTTGTTGTTTGGGAAAAAGGATATTTTTCTGATGTAATTTTCTGATATATTTTATGTGAGTGATTATTTTGTGGCAATGGAAATAATCCGATGACCTGAAGGCTAAACCTTGTTGATTTAATCTACCGCTATACACTACAGTGAGTTGAATTTCTGCATTTTATTTATTTATTTATCTACTTATTGTTACCAGGAAAATAAACCGAAGCAGCAATCTGCTCAAGATGCTGGTAAAGGCTATAAAGAAAATATTCCTAAGCAGAATTCTAGAAGGCAGAACGATAACATGGTTATGGCAGATGCTCGAATTCGACAACTTAAAGATCAGTTGATCAGGGCAAAGATTTATCTTGGCCTCAGAGCAATCCGGAACCACCCTCAATTTATAAGAGAGCTCCGGTTGCGGATTAAGGAAGTTCAACGAGTACTTGGCGATGCAGCCAAGGATTCTGATCTATCAAAGGGGTAAACTATTTATGCCTTTCTAGGTTGATGTGTACTTGGATGATATAGTTTCGATGTAGAATTATTCTCATGACACAAATATCCATTAATAGAAAAAAAGAAGAGTGGATCCTGAAAATGGCTTCGCTCATTAATAGAAGGTTCATTACTAGAGTTTTGATCATATCTCTCTATTTTTCCATAAAAATGAATAAGGCTCTGTTTGGCGTGGCTCCATCCTATGATGTCTATCTTATGGTTTAAGCAAGATTAAGATTGATTAGGATTTTAGAAATATTTAAAACTATTTTGAATTATTAAAGATCTCCTGAGATCTTAATTGAATGTATTCACCTTTATTTAAAGAGGCGTCTCTCCATAATGAAACATAGAAAAATTATTTGAGATGTAGTACTTCAAAATTTTCATGGTATCATGGCTCTGATTTCGCGATAAAGTCTCCATGGTCCTAAGTCTTGCTTCTCTAAAATCTCTCATTCTCTTTCGTCTCTCCCTTGTTCTTTTTTTCGATTGCTTTTTTTTCAATAAAACTATTGCGTTCCTCTAAAAAAAAAAGTTTGGATCCAAGAATGATGAACTTCACAAACATGCAGTGACCACTAGCAAGCACGATCAGGCATTACAAGTCATTCTCTGCAACTCACTTCATAAGGTTGAGGGCTAATAGTCCATGTAACTAGGGCTGCAACAGATCTGAGCTAACTCGACAACCCGGCTAAAATGAGAGCTTTTGCTCTCTTAAGCTCGGCTCGAGAGCCAGAGAAGAGCTTTTTATTTAAAGCTTGGTTGGAGTAGAGCCGAGCTAGAGCTGAGCTAGTAAAGCTCGGCTCGGCCCGGCTCAGCTTCATTAATAGTACATAATATTTTTACATGATAAAATTTATTATATATAATTTTGATTTTTTTTTTTTACTTGTTTTCTTTTATAATAAGATTCATCTAATAGTTACTTTACAATGGATAGATATGTAATTAATATATAATCCTTATAATCCTCTATCGAAGTTTGCGCTTTCTTTCCCCCTCTGTGTGTGTGTGTGCAACCATTAAAGTTCTTTCTTGCTCTTCTCAATGAACAACCACTAGCATGACAATTGACCAATCAATCAACACTTATGTTCTTAATCAATAT
This sequence comes from Chloranthus sessilifolius, assembly GCA_021018995.1. Taxonomy (NCBI): domain Eukaryota; kingdom Viridiplantae; phylum Streptophyta; class Magnoliopsida; order Chloranthales; family Chloranthaceae; genus Chloranthus; species Chloranthus sessilifolius. Next base: position 4,775,084 of record JAJIZI010000016.1, on the reverse strand, counting down.
TTAGTACATTAAATTTAAACACATTTTTCTCCAATCAATCCGTTAAATCCAAAAGGACTAACGGATTAAAAGATAGTAGGGTTTTCATTTATAAATTTTATTAAAACTTTCCTCTATCAAAAAAAGAAGATAATGTTTAAAACAACATTAGGAAAAAAATTTATAATAAAACTTATTTAGCTCAAAGCTCAACTCGGCCTGACTCGAGCTTGATAGAGTCGAGCCAGAGCTCAGACTTTTTAGGCTCGAAGGGCCTAGAACCAAGTTCCAGTTCCGCTCGTATAAGGTGGAGCCGAGCTAGAGCTGACCCAAGCTCGGGCTCGGCCCGGCTCGGTTGCAGCCCAACATGTAACTCTTCGCATGTATTTTCTTCAAATGAACATATGATTGTGAGAGGGTAACCGAGAATATTTATGATTGACCAGAGATATGGTTTAGGCAAGATTAAGTTTGATTAGACTTTTATAGATATTTTAAGAAATATTTTGAATCATGAAAGATCTCATGAGATCTTAATTGAATGTCACCTGCCTCTATTTAAAGAGGCTCTTCTCCATAATGAAAGTAGAAAAATCATTCATGAAGTAATATTTTTCATTTCTTCATGAAATCCCCTGATGAATCAAACCATTTTTAAGGTCTGGTCCATCTCCAATATAGAAGGATCCTAAAGAGGAATGACAGTATGGCTAGATTGTTATTCTTACATACTTCATGTATTATTGGGACTGAGAAGCATATATTGATAAATCTTTGTTCATACGGTGTAAATCCAGTGCTCATGAGAAAATGAAGGCAATGGAGCAAACCTTGGCCAAGTGCAAGCAGATTCAAGACGACTGCACTGCTGTTATAAGGAAACTTCGTGCTATGCTCCAAACAACAGAAGAACAACTCCAGCTCCATAAGAAGCAGACCATGTTTTTGACCCAACTTGCAGCAAAAACGCTTCCCAAAGGTCTTCACTGTCTTCCCTTGCGCCTGTCTACAGATTACTATTCATTGAACCCCACCCAACGGCAGTTTCCAAATCAAGACAAATTAGAAGACATAGAACTGCATCACTATGCATTGTTCACTGATAACATATTGGGGGCAGCGGTGGTTGTGAACTCCACTGTGTTTCATGCAAAGGTATGATGGTCCACTGCATACAATAGTCTACTTTATTCATTTTTAGATTAGGTTGCCTTAGGCCTCAGTATGTTCAGATTATTTTGGCAGGAACCTGAAAACCATGTTTTCCACATTGTCACTGATAGACTTAACTACGCGGCAATGAGAATGTGGTTTCTATCCAATCCACCTGGCAAAGCTACTATCGAGGTTCAGAACATTGAGAAGTTAACTTGGCTAAATTCGAGTTATAGTCTGGTTCTCAAGCAGCTTGAGTCTCCAGCCATGATAGATTATTACTTCAAGACTCAACATGCAAACTCTGACTTGAATTTGAAGTTTCGCAACCCAAAGTATCTTTCCATTCTAAACCATCTCCGGTTTTACCTACCGGAGATATTCCCTAAATTGAACAAAATTGTATTTTTGGATGATGATATAGTAGTACAGAAAGACCTTACGGAACTTTGGACTCTTGATCTGAAAGGGAAGGTCAATGGCGCAGTTGAAACATGTGGAGAAAGCTTTCACCGATTTGATCGGTATCTCAACTTCTCGAATCCTCTCATTTCTAAGAATTTTAACCCACATGCTTGTGGATGGGCATACGGAATGAATGTCTTTAATTTGGAGGAATGGAAGAAGCAAAAGGTTACAGAGGTGTACCATTCATGGCAGAAACTGGTATGTTATGTGTCTTTATCTATTATATTGAAACAAAATGCTGTATTCTCTAGTGAATACAGCATTTGTTATGGTAAAAAGTCAATCACCCCTTAAAATAATTGGATCGTTAACTGTGGCTGGATTAGTGTTGGGTGCACCTTTTCTTTTTCACTTGAAACAGGTTCAGCTCTGCACTTCAAAGTGGAATACAACTTGATTCTTCTTAATTCATTAAACAAACTTTTAAGCATTAATATCTATAACCAAACTCACAAAACCTATTTGCACCAAAACTTGAAGACCTGATCAGTTGATTTCTGTCTCTCATGCCCTTGAACACAAAATTCAGGTTATGTATCATTAATCATTGCAAAACTAAGGAATTAATAAATACCATTATTCTTAAATTTGCACGAAACCTGCCATGAACAACCTACCATTTAGTTAAGAAGGCTAACTCTTCTCTTAATTTCACTAAGCCTGTGGAAGTAGCAAACTATAAAGATTAAACCGAACCATGAATTAGGTAAAAATGATTGACTAGTTTTGCAATAATATCAAGTTGACCTAATCAATCTTGGATGGATGTTTTCCTTGAATGGTTTCCTTGACCAGGTGCGTATCAGTAATCCCAACCACCCAATTCGATCCTTGTAAACCCGTGGATGTGTTTTCTCTTTACCAAATGCATAATGGCAGTGTTAAAGACACAACCTTATCCTTGAATTATGTCATTTGTACCAGTGATGTTTCAAAAACTTGATTAAGATTCTCAAAATAAACTGACCCAACTCTAGTAGATTCAACTTGAACAAGTAGAGGAAATTTGTTCGACCAGATGAGAGCTAAAAAAATGGACTACCTTGTGAGCTATTTCCTCAAAGACTTCATCAAGGATTCAAATCAAGTAATCAACTTGGCCTAAATGCAACTTTAGTTTTGTGTGCTTACAATTGGTTACAACTATACTTCTATAACACTGTACATGCGTGAACATATTGACTTCTGATTGGTTACTTATGAAATTTTATCTGATTATTCTTCTCTTTCTTCGTGTTTATAGATTATAATCTGACGAATAACCATTTTATATGCAGAATGAGGACAAGCAACTATGGAAGTTGGGAACTCTCCCTCCTGGTCTGATAACATTTTGGAATCAGACATTTCCACTTGATCGATCTTGGCACGTCCTTGGTCTTGGATACAATCCAGATATCAATCAAAAGGATATCGAACAGGCAGCTGTTATACACTACAACGGTAACATGAAACCTTGGCTCGAGATAGGCATGCCAAAGTTTCGGAATTACTGGACCAAATTTCTCAACTACAATCATTTATATCTGCAGGATTGCAACATCAATCCTTAGCATGGCATTCATGGTTTCCTTTCTCACAACGATATGGCTTATGTTTGCAGGTCTTTGTTCTTCCAATAATTTTTATCCTATATAATTTTCATTTTTATTTAAAATTCGATTTTGATTCTTTTTTCACACGCCATCTCACTAGTCATGAGCATTATTGCAGTCGTAATTTATTGTAATTTTTTCTTTTGGGGGGAATTTTTTTTTTTTCTTCTGCAAATGTGCAGATATGTTGTACTTCATGATTCAGAAGTAGAATTCAGTGATTTCAGATTTTTTTCTTCTCATTTATATGTATTTATTGCTACTTATATCTCTGTGTTTTCCTTTCATTTGTATAGTTTTTATGGATATAGAAGTAACAGTTATGACCACCTAAATCGTGTGCTCCTCCAACACATTGTCCTAGTTGAACATGGATTTATCCCGAGTCTTCTTTCAGTTTCTTCCATTCTAACTGTTGGACAGGGGGCTCCGATACTTATCCAAGAGTTAAAAAGGGCTCATCATCATCCTGCTTAGCACTAAGTACCGAAGTCCTGACTGAAGACCTCTCCTAGACTGATGGGAATAAGTTTCTTTGGTTGTTGTGAAAAACTCATCTCCTTAACTCCCTCAGCAAGCGAATTATCTGTCTGACCCACAAGCAAAGTGTCAAAATCGGTATCGGACTTGGGTATCGGTCCATGGAGGACCGATATGACTCAGCCGATACTGATATGCATCGGCCTATTTTTTTTATTTAAATAGAGGTATCAGCCGATTTTTTATACCATGACCACAAGTACACTGTAAAATTCAGTTTTTATCCCTTTAATTTCGTAACTTCAAATTGATTTTTGCCTCTAGAATGAAAAATCATGATGGTGGTCCCATATTTCAAAGGAAGGTGACGATTACAGATCAGTTGCGTCTTTTTTTTCTTTCTTTTTTGTGTAAAAAGCCATCAAAATCCCGTAAGATCAGAGATTATGTTTACCTTTATTCAGTACACGTATGTATCACCCATCAATTTCTTTAGTAGGGGTCGAGATTTTATAAACTCATCATTTTCATACTTCTCTTATAATGTTCTTTAGAGTTTCACAAAAAAATATTATTTTTTGTGATCCTCTTTTTTGTTTTGTTTACATGGTATCAGAGTGTGTATGGCATAGCTTTTTGTTAGCCCCTACCATTGCAAAGTTCATCTACTTAGTTGGTTCTCATTCTCTTTTCTAACTCCCTACAAATGAAGATTTACCTGCTCTAGCAGCAACCTCCCAACTCTCTACTAACTCCCTACCACAGCAAATAAAATTTGCTTTGACAATGAGTAAGTAGAGAGGAGGGTAGAACTGTCGTATAAGTAAATCTTGCATAAAATTTTGTTATTCAAGGAGTTATCAAGGAGAAGGAGAACCCACTAAAGCAAGTGGCTGAATGTTAGCAAAGAGGATGGGAACATCCTAAAGCAGGTGCACTCTATTATGACAAGGGCTATCAAAGAGTTATGCCATATAGAGACGCTATATGGTACTTGCATATTAGAATTAAAAACTCTCCTTTGTTTAGTATCTTGTTCACCTAGGAGCTCTTTATCTTCTAGAGCAAGGATCAAAATATCGTTCAAAATATCGAGTAAATCCCCCTGAAAACTACTACTTATCGTTTATGTCATGTCCGAAACTGATGTTATCAGCCGATATTTTGAACCATGTTCTAGAGTGTTATAGCCATTTTAATAAGTTTGTGTTATACCATATGCCTTTCCTCTGGTATGTAGGGTACAGCTCGCACGGGCATGGAGAAGTTGGTATTCTCATGGGCAAAATTCAGAAGTTTCCCGCCCTCGGGCTTGGTTCATTCCCCTCCCCTCATGGATGGATAGAGCCGGTGTTACTCGTTAGGAACCTGGGGAATGGAAAGGGGTCTTGTATTTGAGGAATGTATTTAGAACTGTCTTACATGGAGGACCGGTTTGCTGAGGACAAAGCACAGGCGGCTGATGTGGCGTGAAGTAATTGGCTGCAAGTGCGGTGGGACTTTGCAGGGGAACTCTCTTAATGCAAGTCGGTGCAGTCAGTCACGTCGTGCCACATCAGCTGCCTGCAATTTGTCCTCAACAAATCTGTCTTCCATTTATAATTTTTCGTGTTTTTATTACCATATTAGGTATTCATGCACCATAGTAAGGTTCAATTCGGATTCATTAAATAATTACTCCAATTTCGGGTTAATTGTAAGTAGCGTATAACTTGAGGTCTACTAATCTTTTTGATTCACTTGAGTTACAGAATTCAGGTGTCACATCGCACGTGTTGGGGTGTTGCACTACATCCCTTGAGGGTTTACAAATCCTTCTAGGGTTTTAAACAAACTAGGCTCTTTTGCCTAAACTTTACAGATCAAAATATGGGCTTTTCGCCTAAACTTTAGACCCAACTGGGTAACACGACTCTCAACCCGGGAATTGGGCTTGCCCAAAGTCGATCAAATGCCATCTAAAAAAATTAAATAAAAATAAAACTTTTTACAACGACAAATATTAGATCAAAGTTGAAAAAGTTTCTATACATCATGTTTAGGCTACAAACCACGATGTTTAACCTATAATTTGAAGAACAAAAAGTTCAAATGAGAATTTTTTTTTTGTAAAACCTTAGGGGACTAGCCGTTGAACCTAGAGGATGTGATGCAATTCACGAAAGGGCTCGTGGGTTTGAAACACATGGATGAACCAATGCGTTTGAACTCAAAATCACATGCCATGTGGTATGTAATCTGACAAAAAAAAAAAAAAATGAACAATTTTGCCTTCAAAAGCCTGGTCAAAGTCTTCCTACTGCTAGACAAACCCGGTGCATTGAATTTTAAGACCTTTGACCACATTTTCTATGGTAAATATATATCAAATTCAATTTTTTTTATAGATGGACCTAATCACCCTTGCCTAAGTTGTTGGGGCACCTATACAAGGGATAAAGTACCACACCACGGCAACTTGGCTGAAGACTATGAGAGGCCACTCAAAAAATTTGATTGGATATGGGCTAAATCCCAAGAGGCCTGATTATATAATCGGTGTTCTTAAGGCTTGGCTCGGGCCTGACTTGACCCGATCACTTATGACCATTTTCATTTAAATTGTTAGGCCAGTCTGCAGTTTGGCCTGATCTCACTCACCATTGCTAGGTATAGGATAAGATGAGTGGGTATGAGCAAGGTGTCAAAATCAGTATCGGACTCAGGTAATCGGTCCATGGAGGACCGATGCAACTCGGCCGATACCGATACGTATCGGCCTATTTTTCTTTAAAAAAAAAAAAATAGAAGTATCGGCCGAAACTGATACGTATTGGCCGATATGTATCGATACCAATACCGATACTGAGTTGAGATACCGATACATATCGGCGCCGATACGTATCAGTTTGCCGAGAAAAAGATACATATCGGCCAAATTTTTATACCATGGATTTGAGTAATAAGCGGCTAGCATGACCTGGCCTGATTAGTAAACGGGTTGAATATGGGCTAATAGTAAGATGCCCGAGCGCATCCGACCTATTTAAGACTTGGCCTGAATCCGGTCCTTCCTAACCAACCGCCAGTCACAGTCAAAATTCATACTACATTAATATAAATATACTCGGAAGAACCAACCCGGCCCTTTTATAAGGCCAAGAGGGATCTAGAGCCAAATCTCTTTAAATTTTAAGTATGTGATCAACAAAAAAACAAAGTTTTTTCCACTATAGTCAACATGATATTTATAAATAATAAAAATAGATTTTTAAGACTATTTGTTCCTTCATGTCATAGGTCAAGAGGATAATGCCCACCTACCTCCCTGCATTGATTTTTCTCAACTTTGATCATATTTTAAAGTGGATAAGCATTGGATGTTGCTGAAATTTTTTAGATGGACTTGATCGAGCTCGTCTATGTTGCCGTGACACCAGATCTTCGGGTTGCATGCCTGTCTCTCAGGAATGGGATTGTAATTTGTAAATAACCAACTGCAAAATGGAGGAAGATGTTGTGCATTTTAGTGCACAGCAGATGTTAGGTAGATAAAACTCTCACCGTCATTTGCAATGGACTATAAATATCAATCAGAACCATCAAATCTCCCATATATATATATATATATATATATATATATATATATAGAGAGAGAGAGAGAGAGAGAGAGAGAGAATTCTAAATGTTAAAGGCTTATATGATAGCCTGTAATTAGTTTTGAACATGATATTGTGGCTGTGTTCCATTGGCCTCTCAATGGATATCTCCCAGAGGTGAAAAGTTTGCAAGTTGAAAGGGTTTAGAAATCTTACCGATACGATTAGGCTGGAAATTTCATTTCAACCGTCATCTCTGCTGAAATGAATTCCAACACCACAGCATTTCCTTAGTGAAATGCCATTTCCTACTGAAATCATTTCCAATACTTTAAAACTCCGAATCAAACAGATAAACTGGAAATCAGATTTCTTTTCCACGAAATTTCAATGGTTTCTAAGGTAGAGAATAAATTGCAAGTCCCGATCATGTGGTGATCTATACTTATACTTGAGCATAGAGCTGGACTTCTGCCAATTTAGTGCAGGGATCCCTTAACCTAAATATCCATTCTATGATGACTAGTGGAGTGTGTCTCTCGCATTTAAATTTAAAAATTTAAGTCACGGCAATTAGGGAAACTTTGTGAGACGGTAAACAGCGTAATACCAACTATACAGAACAGACCCAAAAAAGAAAATTGATTGCCAACCACGAAAAAAGGCCGCTGGATTCGAAAGAAAATTTGATTGCCAACCAGGAAAAAAGGCCTCTGGATTCGAAAGATGATACAATTGCACCAAATCAATCAGAGCACAAATTGGGTGCTTCTCATTCTTTCTCATATATTAGCATTTGGCGTCTAATCCTACAACCTTCACTATACTCCAAGTGCACATTCATCTTCACAGGGCCAACCTTGGTGTCTAGTGATCTATTTTCAGAACCTAAAATTCCATGGCCCTTCATGCTTCCTTTGTTCTTCTCACCAGTTTGAGGGACACTAGCAGGTTTTGGCATTCTCCCTGGTCAGCCTCTAACATCATATTATCAAAGCATATGAAAAACCTTTCAGCCACAGATTTTCAGGAGGCAACAAATTACAGGTTTATGATTACCCTCAATAGTTGACTTTCATAGAATCTTGTCGTTCTCACCAATTGTTTTGACCCAAGAAATTTGCGACAAGAATCAACAAATAGATTATTATGTTATGGTTAAAAAATATCTTCAATGAAGCTCATCGGCACCATAAGAGGATTCAGAGCAAAAACAAAAATCTGTCTGCAATCTCCAACACATTTGGTTGATTTTTGTACATTAGAAAAAACAATTAAATATATAACAAAAGGGGAAAAACAATAAAACCATTCCGTATTAGTACATAAAGAGAGGGAATAGGGGATCATATTTCGCCTCGGTAACCACCCGAACCAAAATAGTCTCTTCTGGAACCGGCAATTGCCACACTCTTCTGGTGCTCCAGCTTGGGGCAGTCTCTGATACGATGGCCAAGCCCACCACAGTAAGCGCAACCCTTTACTCCGCTTGCACTTGTAATCGCATCTCCATCTTCCATTGGATCATTTAGTTCTCCCAACACAGGAGGGATCCTCTGCTTAGCTTCTTGCAACAGATGCTTGAGATCAAGAAGTGTCGTCTCACTCTGGTTCTTGTTTATAAATGTCGTAGCTATCCCCGTCTTCCCGCACCTTCCCGTCCGTCCGATCCTGTGCACATAATTCTCAATTTCTGCAGGCATGTCGTAGTTGATTACATGTTGGATATCGGGAAAATCCAGGCCCTTTGATGCCACATCAGTAGCAACCAACACGTCCTTTTTCCCAGACTTGAAAGAAGATATAGCATATTCTCTCTCCTCTTGATCTTTGCCTCCATGTATAGCTACTGCCTCAACCCCTTTCAATAAGAGATATTCATGGATGTCATCTACATCGGCTTTGTTCTCACAAAATATAAGGACGGGTGGTGAAGTCTTTTGCAGGCATTCAAGAAGGTAAACGATCTTTGCCTCTTGTTTCACGTACTCTACCTCTTGTATGACATCAAGATTTGCCGCCCCTGCTCTTCCCACATTCACAGTCACAGGTTTCACCAAGGCGCTTCTTGCAAAGTTTTGAATCTTTTTAGGCATGGTGGCAGAAAACAGAAGAGTTTGTCTCTGAGCTTTGAAATGGTCAAAGACTTCTCTGATGTCATCCTCAAACCCCAAATCAACCAATCTATCCGCTTCGTCCAATGTTAAGTATCTGCAACAGAAAAATATTATGTGAATATACTATGAAGGTGTTCAGTTTATTATTTGGAAATTGAACGGAAACTACCTCCTAGTATCCTCGACATACATGATGTGCTATTTGAATATGAAGAATGTAGGTTTGGCTAAAGAACCTCTATCAAAACAAGAGATTCTCTCTCATCACCAGAATCAATTTCTTCATCAGTGAAAATATATAATCTATAAAGTAAAGAAAAATGCATCTGGATCAAGCTCAGCTATAAACATGTTTTTCGCATATGCCATGATGGCATATGTGATGCAGGATGTTATGCGATCACATAACATCCTGCAGTCATAAATATGACCGTTCGAGTTTTTTTTCCAGTTTTTTTACATTTGAGGCCTCCCCAAAGCCTATAAATGGGGGGTTCCTCTTCATAATCTATACCACATCCATACAAGGTATGATTTTTGTCTCTTTCGTCTCTTTTTTGAGTTTTTAGTGCTCTCTTTTCCTCTATTTCTCTCTTTCTTAAATCTTTGTTCATAATTTTTTTGCTCTCTTTTATGGGTTATCTACCTATCTTATATACTTTATTTCCGTATTTTAGACATTACAACATTAATAAAGCACAAAATTAACACAAAACATATAATATACACTTTTGGGAATTTTTTGGGGAGTTTTTTGAAAAAAAAAAAAAGAAGTTTATGCCATCGCATAGCATGGCATATGCAATTTGACAACAATGGTACTACTACATAACAAAATTAAAAGATAAAAGACTACTGCCAGTAAGTTCATGGTTCCAATTGTCAACAATACAAGCTGATATTACTCTTTTTAAACAGATCCTATTTATGCCCAAATGCAAGATTTTGTGTTTCATTAAGAGCATGCTGGTCCCTGGTGTAGTGTGAAAACTGGAAGGAATATATATATATATATATATATATATATATATATATATATATATATATATAAAATAAATACTTGGAAGGAGTCCTCTCTTATGAAGGGCCCTGCTTTTCCGAATCTAGTCATTCAAGGTAGTCAAGATATATATAGTTGTGGCCCTTATTTGGTCTTCTGTGTGGTTTTTACACTTCAGAAGTGGACACTAATTTACTTTCTCTATTGCTTTCATTCTTGAAACTTGGAGAAATTTTTAGGAGATTAAATTCACTAGGGATCCAAATGCTTAAGCAGCAGCAACCTATCACCATGAAATACTGCCAGTAAGACTCTTCGCTTCATCCTGTGTGAAGTATTGGTTACAGTTTGTGCTCAATGGTTATCTATTGCAAAGAACTAAGGTGTAAGTTTTCTACCCAAACAATTAAGTTTAGGGTGATTCAAATGTTTTCAGTATCCATTTGCTTTGATTTTATTGTCCGATACTGATGCGTATCGTTCGATATGTGTCGGTTTTGGCCTAGACCAGGTTGATACATTCATATGTATCGACCCAGTGATACATTTCAGCATTTCGAGACCGATCAACCTCGTTTAGTGGCCAATTGGTCACATTTCGAGACCGATACATTGATCAATGCATTCGCTGATAAATTCCGATAAGTGTCCATCATGGATCAAAATATCGTCCGATACCGATACGTATCGGTTTTGGACTAGGACAATACGATAAATTGGGTTTTCCTCGGCCCCCTTAAAAAACAGTCAAATTATCGTCCGTATCGTCCAATGTATCGTCCGATAATTTCAAATTATCGTTTTTTTTTTAATTTTTTTGGAAAAATACCAGAATGTATCGTCCGATAATTCAAATTATCGTTTTTTTTTTTGTTTTTTGGAAAAATACCGGAATGTATTGTCCGGTACGTATCGGTTTTGGGGCTAGACAATACGTATCGAAAATCCAAGATTTTGATCCATGGTGTCGGTCTAGCAGGTGAGTGATAAGTAAAGGTAAACCGGAATTTTGAACCATGGGTGAGAAGCAGGATGTGTTTATTTGTGGTGAGGATGCATGAGCCAATCTGGGCGCTAGATCTTCCAGTAAGACAAAAATGTTGAATGTCGTAAATGATCATGCTACTCTCCAGCCCACTAGAAATGTGAGTGGTGTGACAGATATGAATGGAGAGTTTGTGTTCCCCCCTGCTACTAACATTGTGGATAAGAGGGAAATTATGGAGTTTCTTAGGGATAGCTGTTACGTGGGCAGTGTGGAACGAAAGAAATAATAGGATCTTTAAGAAAAGGAGGAGGCCTTTTAGTACAGTTGTGAAGCATGTGAGGGATCTGGCTGATCATTCGATCAAGCTCTCCGTTGGCTTTCATGAAGAGCCTGATGGTTTATCAGTTTGGGATAGCCCCGCCTCGTACCCTTTTTATCCTCTCGCAGTGAGAGGATTTGTCCTCAGTTTTTTTGGGCTCGGAAGGTGAGATTACTTGTTGGTTTTTTCTTTTGTTTGATGTTTCCAGTAGCTTACTGGATATTTTTGTATAGTTTTTGCTTAATAAAAGTTCACCATTACCGATCGAAAAAAAAAAAAAACATTGCGGATAAGCCAGAGGGTCAAGATGGAGCTCTCAGAAGCTCAGGGAGAAGTGTGGAAGATGAAGTTTACATGCCAGGCTCCTAGCGACTCCACCTGTCGCTCTGGGGAAAATTTTATGGTCTGTATTGCCGGACACGAATGTGTTTTTAAAGAGTGGATCTCAAATTTACCTAATGGCTACTGTAACACTTACATTGTGGCAATAGACTGTGGAGAGGTTAGGAACAGGTGGTATGCATCCGAGTACTTGTGTGTCAACTGGGGACATATCCACTAATGGTATTTAAAAAAGCTTAATCTGAACACATTCAACATTCTTATTACCCCAAGGAATGAAATGATTCCGATTTACATAGGTACACTGTTTGGGAGACTGCTGATTTAATATTGGAATCGGAACCAATGGTCCCAACTGAAAAATGAAGGTTCTGAACTATGCGGTCTCCCAGAGATTGCAATTGGAGAGTGAGATGCTGCTGAGCAGAGGGACTGCAGCCAGAGATATATAATTGCTCTTGGATACCAGGGGCGGTGACCAGTTAGCATTCTTACCACTAAGGTTTAGGTTAGTACTGTCAAATATACCTGTGAGGGTAGTGCATAAGGAATCCTTCCTCCAGCGAAGTTTTGGTGATGTTTTTTATGCCGGCAGAGAACAAAGCTCGATCTGGGTAATCAAAATCATGTTATAGCGTCTACATTTGATGGGAGTATACATATCATAACCTTAACATAATTTTTTCATAATAGTTCATTGTGCTTCTATGTTCGCCTGTGATGCACCAATAAAAAAATAAATGTTCGTCTGTGACGCAATCAGTAACTTGTGAAATATGATTATACTAGCAGCACAACAAGCTGTTTATGACTGGCTATTGGCATTTTGTGAGAATAATTGAGAGGCTCTGAAAATGTGAGAGACTGAACCTATCATTAAATTGTACAATAAGCGGAGTTACAAGGAAAAGACTAATAATTTTGAGTTCTAATACAAGTAATTAAACAATAATAATATAAAAATATAGAATAAAATGATGAGAGAAACAAAATAGTACATTGAATCTTCCGCAGATTCCTTATGAGAGATTCAGTCGATCAGAATCGAAGTTAAAGGATTTTTTATTCGCATTATGTCCTTTATACATAAATAAGAGACCATGAAGCAATTCCCTTGACTTGGACTGATGAGAGTTTGACTCTCTGAAAAATTAAACAAAAAGCTAATGAGTTTTCCTATTTTTTGTGTGTACCAATTGAACTGAAATGAAGAATGAATGCCCTCTCAGTATGAGGGAACAAACTCAGGAATCCCTTTTTAAATATAATTGAAGTCGAGAGCTCATTCCTCAACGACCACCTTAAGTCAGGTGGTGAAGGTGGTTCTTTGTGTAACTTGCTCTGTAGTCGCTGAAGGTGATACTTTGGAAGAGCTTCCATGAAGTTGTCTGAGAGCTGATAGAATTTAAAAGGTAGAAATTGCGCCCATTGTCATTTTTTATATGGAAATAAATGATATTCGCGCTCTGTGTGTGTGGTTTGGATAAGAAATTAATCTCTGCAGCATTATAGGCCATGCATGCACACTAGATCAAGCATGGCCTATATTCACTCTCTATATGTTTGGTTTGAGCAAGAAAACATGATTATCATTCTTGTGTGCCACCTTTACATTATTGCAATGTAAGGTAAACTAGGTTTCATAGAACACCATTATCATCACAGTTAATGTCGTAAGAAATTAATCTCATCCTCATCGTCACAGCCTTATCCCATCTATTTGGGGTCGGCTTATAAGTCATGCTTGCACCTAGATCAAGCAGCCGTAGGCTGCTTTTTAGCATTCCAGTTATTGGGACCCGCACGCATACAATCCTCAGTGGTGCCATGGTCACTAGATCAGTCACCTAAATTGGAACCAGAATATGCCCAGAAAGGAAAATTGCAACTGTAAAGCAAAGAAGCATTCAGGGTGGACACGGGAAATAGGATAAGGTTCTAGTCCAATGTATGCGTGGGGAAAAAGTCATTGAAGAGTACTTTCAGCTGAGTGACCTGAGTCTTCACCCTTGGAATGCATGAGGCGGCCATGGTTACAGATTGTTCAAAAAAGTACCAACTGTGGATCAATCTGGTATATAAGGTTACACAAAATCTGACTGTAGAAAATCGAGGAATTTATGCAAAGTTCTGGCCATGGTGGAATTGATTTATTTGCCAACATGAAGATAGAAGGATAGGAGCTAAATCAATCAGGAGTATTCTGGGTTGCTTACGGAACTGTTACAAGACCGGCATGCTCTTGTGGCACTTGAAACTCTATATGAAAAAATTTCGGCCCCCAAAAGAGTTATGTGCCTCGCTCAATAAGCTGGATCGAATCTAAGAACATGAGTGCTATGTTTAGGGAAAGGTGGGCTGGGCCATTTAGAAATAAATAAAGAATGGTGTGGTAGCTTAACCTAGCTGCTATTATATTGGAGTTGTAAGCTGAAAGAAATCAGTGGATTTTGACGAAAGACGTACCTGCATCTAAGAGGGTGGGCCAGAGTTCACAAATCTTTTAGATTTGTGTCAGCTGATATATACATAAAAGTTGGAGGAAGTTGTGAACAGCAGACCTGCAAAAGTGGTTAAAGAGATTGCTTCGACACCCACCCACCTCCCCCCTCTATAAAATTTAATTTCGACAGAAGCATGATAGGAAACCCACAGCCTTCTGGCAGCAAAGATTTTCAGAAATCACGTGGGACGTGTTTTAAATGCGAACACAGAACCTCTGGGTATCTGCAACAGCAATGAAGCCGAACTCATGGCAGTTCTGAACGAAGGAAGGTGATTCGCAGACAGGAAAACCAAAGTTATTGATGAAGGGGATTCAAAGTGCTTCACTTCTTGTCTACTTAGAAAAGGCCATGTTCATTGGAGGCGGCTCGATTTTTTGGGATCAGATATGGGACCTGCTGATCGGAATTGATTTTATAACCTAGCAAAAGAAAGGTGTCTTCAGAATACAGCTATCTTTTGGATGTAATCTTCTGGAACTCACCATTTGTAGGCTTGGACTAAGCATCTCACTTAGTCCAGGCGTTGTGATGTTCAAACTCCATATGGTACTGTGCAACCGTGGATTTTTAACGATCCGTTGCGACGATGCGCACTCTCTAAAAAATATAGAATCGTCACCCGGAGCTTTTGGTGTCCCGGGAAACCTCAAATCAATATTAAATGCACCGAAGTGCTAAATATGACTCTGATTCACCAGTCTATGCCAAAGGCTCTTGGGTAGGAGCTTAGGTTATCGATCGGGAAGGTGTTAGGCACCCGATCAACCCGCTCAGAAGTGGTCTCTACTTATGGCCAAAAATAAAATAGAAATAAAAAAGGAAAGAGCACTGCCCCTTGTCCTAAGGCACTCAGATCCTATTTGTGCCCCTCCGCGCTTGCCGAGATTTCGACGGCGTAACGGCACAGGAAAAGCTAAGAAGGTAGAGGAGTAGAGGGGAGAGCCGGAGCTCTCGGGCCCTTGTAGCACCACTGTGGTCCTTCGCGTGAGGGTGCTTCGGTGAGCTTTCGATAGCTTGGATGATGGAAAAGTGGGTTCTAACCTCTAAAGCTTGGTAGCTAAGGGGTAGAGGAAGAAGGCTAGGGGATAGTTCTCTCCTAAACTTTGGGATCTTTGATGGAAGATGAGGTCTAAAAGGGGTTTTAGAATTCTGAAATTTATATGGATTTGGTGCACCAAAGGGGGAAAGGAAACTCTTAATCTTTTCTCTCTTTGGAAATTTTTTTCAAACCTTTGTAAAGGGAGGGGTGCCTCTCTATTTATAGAGAAAAGGGAGGTTAGGACAGTACTTAAGTACTAATTAAGGTTAGCAATTAGGTAATCTTCTAATCTAAGGTTTCCTAGGATTTTGAGAGCTTGAAAATGTGGGCAAAAGGTTTCAATGGTAGATGAAAGGGTGAGGTTTCAAATTACTAGAGGATTGCAAATAGGGTAAACAGGGGTGCAACAATCCTAATGAAACGCACCCTAAACATTGGGATGGTCAAAAAGTCAAACCCTAAAAGTGAATTTCGAGCAAAAACCAACAGTTACTGTAGCTAAGCCTGGCGTGTGTATTACACACGCCAGGCATATGTATAGTGTCCTGGAAGTCCAAAGCCCGAGAGCGCCCAGCTGTATTTGGCGTGTGTATTACACACGCCAAGCCAAATCTAGAGAAGAAATGGCCTGGCGTGTGTAATATATATGCCAGGCAACCATTTTCCCAAACTAGGCATGGTGTGTGTATTACACATGCCAAGCATGCCCACTCCCCGGGGGGTTTAGCCAGGCAACTCCCGAGTCCTTTTCGGATCGCTGTAACTTTTGATGTACAACTCGGATCGAGGTGATTCTTGGCTTGATGGAAAGCTGGGAACCTCTACTTTTCAATGGTGTAAGATTCAGTCTCAGTAGAGGTCCCTTTCAGCCCTGGTTCATCTCTCTTTGACCATTGCCCGAGAGGGTTAGCTAAGGGTTCGGAGAAGATTCCTAAGGGTATGGGAGGTGTTATCGGAAGCTCGGGGGTGCACCTCTCTCGAAGTATGTCTCGATCGGGCCTTGGGCCAAATTTGGATGTCTACAAGTATGTTTTCATTAATAGTAATACAAGTTGATACTTGTATCGCACAGTAATTTGGGGTTCAGTGCAACTGGAGTGTCTGTCTCCAGCCAAACATTGCAAAACAAAGCAAGAGTTTTATAGGAGACTCTGTGAGACAAAAATTAAGCTATTTTGAATATTAGGAGCTTCAATGCCTAAAAAGTAGTGCAACAAGCCAAATCTTTCACGCTGAACTGGACAGCAATGCGGCGTATAAGGGAGTCAAGTAGGGAGGGATTGTTAATACTTACTAGTGAAAATAATGTCCACAAATAACAAGGTAACCTGACATTTAGTCAAAAGTCAGCTTGATTGCATTTAGAAATTTTAGTCATTAAGAAGGGCAGAGCACTCAACATATGTGTGATGTGCTTCCGAGTCCAAAGTAGCCGTAGCCTGTATTATGTTAGGACTTGTCTTATTAAGAAGTAAAGCCTATTTAAAGGCTTTGAATACATGTTGATTTTTAGATTAATAAACAATTTATTAAGAGCTCTTGAGCCTCACGATCCATGAAGCACCATGATGTGCTCGTGATAAGCCCTGCAGTCATTGTTATCATTATCTTACGATGCATGATATGGTACATGGTATTATAGAAAACGATACGTATTTATTATATGTATCTTATTTAACCATATCTTACAATATATGATAAGTAAAGTACAATACGCGGCGATACATGATACAAACGATACATGTGATTTCGATAATGACTTGTTTTTTTATTTTTTTTTAAATTGTTACTTTACCCCCAACTCTAATCCACCTTATAAACTCCTTTCGTATCTATCAAATGAAACAAAAAAATATATATAACCACATAAATAAACGACAAGAAGACAGAAATACGAGGACGATGTCCATGGGGAAGAAGGGAAAGAAGAAAATGATAATTTAATTGATGATATTGGGAATAGAGATGAAAAATGAAGACTTATTTTTTTACATTTTTTTAAACATTTTGGGGATTATAAACTTAAAATGTCAAAAAGTAAGTATATGGTTTTATTTTTTTTCAGTAGAGGTTGGAACTTGAAAGACATATCATATAAATATACAATATACACTTACACCACTTTTGTACTTGTGCAGCAGTGCAGCTATATGGGTTTTTTTAATATATAGTGGAATATTGAAAAATATTATGATTTTATGTGTCTGAATTTTACCTCCACTTTATAAATCAATCCAATTAAATGTTTTGTTTTGCTCAAATTGTTTGATTTTAACTATAATTTCTAATGTGACTGACATGTGATGGAATGAGTGTCTTTGACACTTAGTACTTATGAATGATCATATATTGTTATATATATCATTTTTTTTGTATACATTTATATGGAAAATGATCATATGACTCGAGTCACACTGTGCCTCGTGCATCTAACGGCTGCATGCTAGAGAAGCAACCATTAGATGTTGGAGTTACAATGTAACTCTAGTCAGGTGATCATTACCCTATTTATATATTTCTCCTGTACATATAAAAATCTAAGTGTATCTTATAATAAACAATATGATACATGATACAAAAATTCTTGAAGATGATACACGATGTGATACATGATTTGACAACCTTGAATACAAGGTTTAAAAATAATAAAAACCTAAACTTAAACAAGTCAACAAAAAATTCTAAACTCCTCATTGAAAGACCTTTAAGTATATTCAGGGGGAGGGTAATGAGGTTCTCATCCTTACTCTATTTTTTCACGAAATTTTTCTTCCACATGTGGGTTCCACGTATCTTCTCGATCCACCTATTATGTCTCCCTTCTCCGTGTTTTCTCTTCTTCTCTCTCCTCTTGCTCACCCCTTTACCTTCCTCCTTTTTCAGTCTCTCTCTCTCTCTTCATGTCATACTTCTATCCTCCTCGCTAACATCTTTTCTCTCTCTTCACTTTCTCTCTTTCTCAGAAGTCCCCTTCAACGTCATCTTTTCTGTCTTCAACTTCTTTTACCACTCCACCCAATCGCAATCTCCCATCCTCTACCACATAGGAATTCATACTTTGATTAATAGGAGTCTAAAATAGGAAACTCTACACCTGCCCTTGCTTTCTCCCTTTATATTCTTGCACCTGCCCTTTGACATATTCATTGGACATGTCACAATTGAGCCTAATATATCACGTGGATTATTCTTTAGGCCTAATATTAGCATGAAAATCCCTCTTGCTTGGCCATTAATATATCTAATGGGCTCCATATTATTGGGCCTCCTAAAATACTGCAATTATCTCTTATGGTCTTAATGTACCTTATCTCCACTCCACGTCTCTAATTTCTTTCTGTTCTTCCTTCGGCACTCCTGCACATCGGACAATGGACATACAAGATTTGCACACCTCTCCCCCCCCACCCCCAAAATGGAGGAAGTCTGCCCTCAAACTTTCTACGGTTGATCGTCTTCACTAAACCTTTGACTGCTTACCTTCCTTGTAGTCAAGGGTGTTCATGTTTAGTCCCACTTCGGGTATTTATAGCCTTGTGACGCGGGACGAGACACTAAAACCATAATATGCGAATTTGGGATTCACTTAAGATTGAATTGAATAGCAGAAACTTTCGAAATCACCCAACACATAAAATTAATTTAATGACTTCAATAAAACATTTTAGCGTTCGCATGCATGAAAATTTTTCGATCTAGAAAAACAGCTCCAATGAAGGAACTCGAGTTCCGTTTTAGTTTGGGGCACCAAGCGACAATTACAATATCGTCTCTCGACTCCTCGGGGATTTTAATGAAATAAGACTTGAAGAAATAGCTAAATAAAAGGGGAAAATCAAAAGATATCAAGAAATAGGGTTTTGGGATTTTGATTTTTTTTATCAACGGAAATAAAGGAAGATATTACCTAACAATAATTCTAGAAAAGATAGAAATAAATGGATAGAGTTCCAAGGCTTCACACCAAGGATTTCGAGGCTTCGCACCAAGTTGTGCGAGAAATGAAGACCCACTCAAGTTTTGAAGGATTCACTCCCTCGGTTGAAAACTTTTCACAAGTTTTCTAGGGTTTGCACAAAAGCAAGCTCTCTTTCATTCAATCATTAATTGCCTAATAATGTCTTTTACAAGCCTTTATATAGGCTAAGAAAACCCTAAACAAACATAAAGCTCGAAATAGAAGAATCCTAAAACAAATAAAACTCAAAATGACAATTTTCCGTCACAAAATCCGTTATTCCGTCAAATCTCGAATGTATCTCCCGGATGTCCGTCCATGGGTCATAAACGTCCGTTGCCTACACTGCGCACAAAACCGGTGAGCGGTTCTTTCCACGGATGTCCGTCAAGGGTCACGGACGTCCGTCAATGGGTCACAGGCGTCAATCCTCTGCTGACGACGTTGTTTCTTTTTCTGCTTTTTCCTTGTCCTTTCATCTATTTTGTTTGTGGGATGTCCACATCACCTTGTCTCTCCTCTTATAATATGTTGGGCCCCCCCACTCATAGCCAATTGGTTTTGAGATGGATACCCAAGTTTATCAAGGTACAGAGCAGGCCCTTCTCCACTCCACATCACCCAGTTCATTGCCCACGTGATTTGGCTCAATCCGGCAAACACATGCGGGGGCGTGTTGAAGTTCAGTCCTACATCGGTATTCATAGCCTTGTCTCTCCTCTTATAAGATCATAGGCCCCTCCACTCATTGCCAATTGGTTTTAAGTTGGATGCACAAATTCATCCAGGGTTGATATTCCACATATTCGATAGGTGTCGAAAAGATGTTTTCGAGTAGGAAGATGGTTGAAATAGCATTTGATGACGCAATGGATCAAAGATGACGACTTATTTCTCCTCTTCATCGTCTTAAATGTCATAGATGTCAACTCAATAGATGATGCGCCGCATGTCACCTACTTATATCGCAATCACGCCTACGTGTTGATCTTCCATGGTTGTGAGTTGTTGATCAACAAGAATATCATAGATTGGAAGTTGCTCTAATATCAACTGATACAATCCAAGCAATGCCACTCTAAGTAAATTGTTCCGGTATTGGTTAGTATTTGTTGATACAAATACCAATACCATCGCAATACCTGTATCGGGGTGTTGTCGGTATCGGTTCTCGACAAAACCGATACATATCGTTGATATGTATCGGTAACGTCCAAGTTTTGATATCATGATCATGAGAACCAAATTCTAAGAAGGAACTAATGAGAGACATGTCTATTCTTGTATTGGCTGAAGAAATGAAGTTGGTGAAAGAAGGATTATTAGCAGGTTGTAAGATAGATCCCCTTGATTGAAATCAGTTTAATGATGTTTTCTGTCTTAATAGGGAGAAGGACTGATAAGAAAGAACCAGGGGACTTATTTAATAGTTTGGATGGCTCCACGTAAGTGTCAATCATTTCTCTTGCTTTGTGTGGCTTCAGACTTGAGTATGATAGATAAATCACTAATGTGCTTATGCTTTGAGTTTTTTCCTTTTTATTTGTCTTTAAAAAAAACAGTTGGGTGTCTTTTCATGTAATGAAAGAACCAAGCTTATTTAGACTTTAGATGACTCGCCCAATGGAAGGTTGACAATATAGCAAACTCTAGGTTGCAAGTTCAATCCCAGCTTTTTCTATAAAAAAAGAAAAAGACTTTAGATGACTCCCCTTAAGTAGCAATTTCTTTCTTGCTTTGTCTAGACTCAGACTCGAGTATGATAAATAAATCATTCATGTTCTTACATTTTCCATGAAAGTTTCTTTCTTTCTCTTTTTATTTAAAAAGAACAAGTGTATTTTTTAGGTAATAAATAGAAAACAAGGGTTATAATTACAATTGACCAGAGGGTAAGGGTTCAATTGATCAGAATTTAAAATTTGGCCTCTTTTTCTTTCATCCTGTGAACCTTGTAACTAACAGTACAACCACATGCTATCAAGCTCATTGCAGAATTTCTTAATGATTATGGAAACTACGTATTGATCATATATATGCAGATATTTAAGTTGATCAGAAAGTAATCATTCATAGATCCTTTTAGAACTTTCTTTCATTACTTGAAATTCTCCAGATGCTTTAGATCAGTTTGTTTCTTGTTTGTAACATTGTGTTTTGCTTTCCAAAGTATTAGCCTTAGTTTATCAGATTATGCAATAGAGATATGATTGGTTTGATCAACTAGTGCATTTTTTTTTGTTGGCAGGGGTATACAAATAACGGAAGCACTGAAGTCGCAGATGGAAGTGCAAAAGCGGCCGCAGGAACAATTAGAGTTAAATTTATCCAATAAAAAATGTCATTTTCAGCTATCAATAAAAAAGTTTTAAAAAAATCCTATTGCCAACTTAGAACTGTTGGAAACAATAGTGCCAATTATATAAAATATATTGAGAGAGAGAGAGATGTTCTTTTTTTATTACTTCGTCCTTGCAAACTCCACTTCCTAAGTATAAACTCAAGTTCATGAAGAACTAGAGAAGAGAATAATGCCCTACAAGAAGGAAAAAGAAATTCCTAGATGTAAGAATTACTACTACGATTTGATGAATGATTAGATTCACACAGTTCTCCTTTAAAAAGGGGAGGAACTAGACCAACATGGTGTATGCATGGTTTTTTGGAATTTGTTAATGATAATAATTTGATGAACGGCCCTATGGATGGAGTATTCATTTGGTTAAATAATCAAGGACAGACAGGCATGGCTAGACTTGACCACTATTTAAAGTGTGAAATCGTATGGGAGTGGTCTCTTTTGATTTTGTTGAGAATCGAATGCTTTGCAATGATTGTGTACAAGGAAGTGCCCAGTTTGAAGCAGTTTTGTTGAAATAGCATTGCGTTGATCCTTTTCTAGATCTTGGCCAATAGATTTATGGGTGGTTGTTGATTGTTTTACCGTCATGTAGACTGTATTTGTGATTTTGGTTGAACCACAAGTGTGGGCTGTATTGCATTAATGGAGGACATTAAGGTGAACATGGATAGTGTAGTGAAGGCAGCCATGGGCTACAGATAACTACGATTACATTTGATGGGACACTATTTAGTGCAGTCTCAGTCCACAGAATTATTTTGGGCTCGAAGCAGAAAATTGGGATATGGATGGTACCATTCATGAACTCGCGTCCCTTCCGATGAGAAGTACATGTATTGAGATGTGACAATATGATGATGATGACGTAGTTGCTACATTCAATGCAACCGTCTATTGCTAGTTCCTTTATGCATGCGACTTCAGCCAGAGTTATGGCTAGCTATTAATGAAGCATATTCTCAAAAGCATGATTATATGAAGGTTGTCAGCCATGTTGACAAGATTAGCAAATCCCGTCAGAGTGAGAGATTCATAGAGAACTATTATACTCAATTGCAAAGTATGGGCAATGAGCTGAGCCACTTTCAAAGAAAGGGCATATGTGCTACGTGTGCCCAAAATCACATTGTGTTGAATGGATGAGTTATAGAGGGAAGAACAAGAAGAAGATATTTGATCTGCTAAGGGGCGTAAATCTTGAATACAAGCATGGTAGAGGTAGTATCCTCGAGAGAGAAACTGTCACTGTTGGGGACTGTCTTCCCTACTTTAGTGTGAAGAAACTAGAGTGAAGTTTATGGATATATCTCTTCAGCCCCCAAAGCGCTCTACACTCCATTCTCTAGGTGTAGACATGGTGGTGGAAGACTTGGTGGTTGTGGACGTGGTTGAAGTACTTTGACCCGTGAGAGAGAAGTTTTAAGTGTTCTCATTGTCGTAGAAAGCAACACTTGAAGGAAACCTGTTGAGACTTGGTTGGATGCCCCATGATTCAAAACAATCGTGCCTACATTTCTGTTGCACAAAAGGGGTACTAAAACTTATTGCAGCCCCTACATTTCTGTTGCACAAAAGAGGTACCAAGACTTATTGCAGCGCCTACATTTCTGTTGCACAAAAGAGGTACTAAGACTTATTGCAGCGCCTACATTTATGTTGCACAAAAGGGGCAGTCAGACTTATTGCAGCGTACCTCAAGTACCCAGTCCTCTTCTTACGTGGCTGATTCAAATATCATTTAGTATATCCCATATCCATGTCCTCTCAGTCACTTTGGATCATCAGGGGCGGCTGACCATATTTCTAGTACGTCTATGAACTTCCATTCTACGTCTCCTGTTTCTGACTCATGTCATATTCACGTTGTCGATGGGTCTCTTGTCCCTGTGAAGGATAAATGAACAATTCAAGTTGGTGGTCTGTCTTTTGATTCAACATTACATGTCCTAAATTGCCTATTGAGTTTATCGTTTATCAGTCAAATCACAAAATCTCTAAATTGTCGTGTCACAATGGGAGGATATTTAGCCGTGGACTTAGGAGAGAGGGCTCTATCTGTTTAAAGATGAGAAGATCTTGACGCCGGTCGTGCTACTTCTATATCGATGGATGTTGCTCACTTGTGGCATTCTCGTTTACGCCAGTCGTCTATTCAGTTTAAATGTGAAGTTTGCCAAGTTTCAAAATATTGTAGAACTCTTGTCCTAATAGTGAAAGTATTAGGTACTCTATTTCAGCTTGTGCATCTGATATCTGGGGTCTATCTGTAGTTGTTTCTTTGACTGGTTATTCTTATTTTGTAACTATTATTGATAGATTGCACTCATTACACTATGTTGTTCTTGATGAAATTGAAGGTCAGGTCACTTGGATATTCCTATTTTCGACAAATTAATTTATACTCTGCTTTCATGCAAGTGTTTAGGTTTTACTTCCCGGTAATGGTGGGGATTATTCATCTCATCATCTCCAATCTTACCTTCGCACTCATGGATTGAGTGACAAACTATGTGTCCCTGTATCCCATTACAAAATGAAGTAGCAGAAAGGAAAAATACCATCTCCTTGAAGTTCACGTGCCTTGTTGGAATGCATGCTCCAAATGTTGGTTGGGGGATGTTGTGCTTATTGCTGGTTTCTTAATAACTCGTATGCATATTCCGGTCCTTGGGGGGAAATCTCCATTCCAACTGTTGCGTCCAAATGTCCACTCCTTTCTTGTGCCTCCTCTTCTGTTTGGTTCCCTTTTTTCGCTCACGTCTCACCTATCTATTGGGAAAAGTTGAATCCTATAGCTACCAAGTGCATTTTTATTGGTTATGCAGCATCACATAATGGGTATAAGTGCTATGATTCCTGGGCAAGTTTTCATCACTATGGATGACTCATTCTTTGAGTCCATTACCTTCTACTCTCCTCCACCGCCCCTCTTCAAGGAGAGAGTGCTAAAGAAGAGAGCATTGCCGTCTTGTCGCATGCTGGAGATATGAAACATGATAGAGTTGAGCAAGAAGATGAAGTGTACAAAAAATAGTGGCTACCGAACGGAGGTCAGATACATTTGATAAGTTTCAAAAGAGAAACATTTATAAGAAGGAAGATATGTGAGTCTCTCCCTCAGACCACAAATCAAGATCCCTCTCCTGAGGCAGGCTCACAAGATCCTGACCTCAACATTCCCATTGCTTTACACAAAGCTCTCAGCTCTTGTACTCGTCATTTTATCAGTAAGTTTCTGTCATATCAAGCTCTCTCAGCACCACATTTATCTTTTCCTTTGTTAGATACTACTCTATTCCTACTAGTGTATCCGATGCCCTGTCTCAGCCACCATGGAAGGAAGCCATGATGAATGGGATAAAACCTTTGGAACAAATTATACTTGGGATTTCCACCCTGAAAAGAAGAAAATAGTTAGATGCAAGTGGGTCTACACTGTCACGTATAGACAGGATGACTCTACTGGCATATCCATGGCGTTGAGTATCAGGAGACATTTCCACCGGTAGTCTAGTCAAATACTATTCGGGTGTTTCTTTCACGTGCTACATACAAAGATTGGCTATTAGACCAGTCAGAAGTAAACAAAGCGTTCTTACATGGTGATTGAAAGAAGTCTATAATGCTTCTTCCAGTTTTTCTCCTTTAGGGGAGAAAGGCATAAGTACATAGATTGAAAAAGGTGATTTTCAATTTTCCATTCATCTTACGACCAATTGTTATGTTGATCACATTATTGTTATGGAAAATGATAATGAGGAAATAGTAAAGATGAAGTGTTATCTAAGTCAAGCATTTGACATTAATGAGTAAAGACGGGCCCATTCTAGTATTTTCTGGGAATTGAAAAGGCCTCAAAAAAGGGATGGCTCTGTGCCAAAGAAAGTATACCCTTGATGTGTTGAGAACTGATATGTTGGGTGTAAGTCGGTCGTGACGCCCATAGAGCAAAATCATTGAATTAATGAAGAAGATGGTGAACTCCTCAAGGATATCAGAATGTACCAACGGCTTGTGGGGAGGCTTGTCTATCTTACCATAACTGCTCCGAATATTGCTTATGTAGTAAGCGCGATAGGCAATATATGCTAGCACCAAGCACCACTCATTTAGATACTGTATATAAAATTCTGAGAACCTAAAGAGTAGACCAGGAAATGGCTTACTTTACAGTAATCATGAATATTTTTATATTTAAGTATTTATTGATGTAGATTGGGCAGCATCGCTGAGTGATAGAAGATCTACTTTGGGCTACGACACATTCCTTAGTTGAAACTTAGTTACATGGAAAAGTAAGAAACACCATGTTGTTTCAAAGTATAGTGCATAAGGAGAAAGCAGAGCTATGTCCCATAGTGCCCGTGCAGGAATGTGGCTCAGATTCTTCTTGGCCATTCTCTAAATTATTGCAAAGCTTCCTATGACACTGTATGGAGATAATGAAGACACACTTCATATGGCAGAATTTCCGGTATACCATAAAAGGACCAAACACACTGAAGTAGATGTCATTTTATAAGGAAAATAGTCGACTCGAAAGAATTTTGTATGCCTCAAGTTCATTCAGAAGATCAGTTGGTT
Organism: Chloranthus sessilifolius; assembly: GCA_021018995.1. Taxonomy (NCBI): domain Eukaryota; kingdom Viridiplantae; phylum Streptophyta; class Magnoliopsida; order Chloranthales; family Chloranthaceae; genus Chloranthus; species Chloranthus sessilifolius. Next base: position 4,748,613 of record JAJIZI010000016.1, on the reverse strand, counting down.
GATATACTAAGACTGGGAAAAAATTGATTGTGTGACATCACCTCTAAGTTAGCCGTGATAAATACCTATGCTCCAACTTGAAGGGGGGGGGGAGTGTTGGTTGTCTCTACACTGTTAGTAGGATGTGTGTAATCAGTACTACGTTTATGAGTGAGTTTTATTGGTTTAGATGATATTTTATTTTTGAAAGTGTTACACATCACAGACTTAGTAGGGTGTGTAATCCCTCTTCGTTTTATATGTGAATTTTATTTTTAATCCCTCTTCGTTTCATATGTGAATTTTATTTTTGTAAGTGGTATATACAATAATATTGAAGGGTGTGAGACCTCTCCCTCCCTCCCTCCCTCGATCTCCCTCCCTCCCTCGATCTCTCTCTCGATAAATTGAGATTTAACCTGTTGCAATATTATCAACCTTTTTGTTCAAAAATTCCTCTCCTTTTTTTTACTTTTTTCCTTTTCCCTTTCTTTCTTCTTTTGCTTCTTCTGGAAACTCTATTGGAAGCTTCGGGTCAAGATATTAATTACATCAAGTTGTTGGACTCTACCTTAACAGAGTCCTCATTGATTGGAAGGTTGCTCAAACCATTGGATTGTCCATTTCTAAATGGTCTTCAAAGGCTAAATTACAGTGACGAATGGTATCATGCGATGAAGGTGGAAAAAGATACCTTGGTAAGTATACATACATAAACAAACAAAAGATGGTTGAACTTTGGGATAGGTGGTGGAAAGGCATTAAAAGATATGTAACTTCATAGAAATGCGAAGGGACACCTAACAGAGCAACAATGCCTTCTCTTTCAAGCAAGATAAATACGGAAAGGCACAAAGCAATGTATCAAAACTCGACTGATACCGATACGTATCGGCGGATATGAATCAGATTTGTTGGAAATCGATACCAACCCGATACAGGTATCGGGATGGCATCGGTATCAGTACTGGTATCGGTCGATACTGTATCGGTATCGGTTGATACTGTATCGGTATCGGTCGATACTGTATCGGTATCGGTCGATACTGTATCGGTATCGGTCGATACTGTATCGGTATCAGCCGATACAGTCATTTTTATTCTTTATTGAAAAAAAAATTATTTCAGTATCGGCGATACTGTATCGATATTGGCTGATAGGTATCGGTCCAAAGATTAACTGATACCCGATATCAACACTAAGTTTGACATCTTGGCACAAAGTCAATGGGGAGAAATGAAATGGAAAACTGAAGTATGGCGAGTAGAAGGGACAAATTTTTCCCAGCAATTTTGAAGGTGAGAGTTTCATGCTTACGAACCATCCAAAAAGAGAGGCATTCCCTCTTGTTCCTTTGGCATTATCAATAGAACCAAGATTATCAAGCTCTAAAAAATATACAATCTAGATAAAGTGCTAAAAGGACGCAGTAACTTGATAATCACAACATAGGGTATATCTGAGCAACATATACACCTGGTCTAGAAGTTGACAATGTGAGTATGTAAATGGGTATGCTAAGACTAATATAAGATCAGGAACCTCCCTTTGGCACTTGGCGGTTGTCTGATGCGATCAAAAATTGAAGAACGTGATGACTGAGGGAAATAAGGTAGATTGGAATAATATCAAGATTGAAGGGGCTGTAAGGTAGATTCAAGCAGGAATTACGGCTGCATGAGGAATAGGAAGAAAGTTGAAATAGAGCAGTCATGTGATTGTCCAGTTGTGGTCACTGAACTATGTTTAGCGAGAATAATTATCTTGATTAAGTCACAAGAATTATCTGTCGTGAGCCTCCTCTAGTACCACTTAACTATTCTCTATCTTCCTAATGCGTATCACAGTTTCTAGGAATTAGGATCACATGAGGTGAAGTTATGGTAATATTGTTAACCTCTTAGTTTACTAGGGATATTGAGTTCAAGAGATTGGAAACTCTCGGTTAAGACACCTATAAAACAGTGGTAGGAGAGAGATTTGGAGGCTAAATTTATGAGAAATTGGAGAAGAAATAAAGGTGGGAGACTAGTGACATGTGGATCAAATCACAAATGGGAAAACGTTGTAAACCACAGTTCAATTCTTATTTTGAGTGGATTTTTAGGGTCCTACAATATAGGGATAGTAAACAAAGTCATTTATAGTAATTCTATACTAGTTAAGTATAAGTTAGGATAAAATTTGAAAGCATTTAGGATTTTACTTTTTTTACTTTATCTATTTACATGTAAAACAGTCATTGATTTTCAGGTTTGAGTGAATGAAAATATTTCCTTGTTCTCTGTGAGAAGAATATTTTTGGCCGTGAACACAAATTTGAGTGAATGAAATATTTCCTTTTTTCTGCGTGAAAAATATTTTTTGGCCATGAACATGAGATTCAGTGTTTTTCTTCTCTGTTTTGTTCCATAGTTCGCCCGAAGGGCAATCTTATTAACTTAAATTCTTAACTTTATTGCTCCCTTCTCTCTTTCGACATTACATCATTGTCCCACATTCAGCTGATCAGTGCAACAACAATTGTGTGCTACTGGGGAAAATTTGTTGTGATGCATGCAAATGAAAAGACTAGCAGTCCTCCAAAGCTGTTAAACCAAAAAGAGCACCACGCACACCCATAATATATAGAAGTTATCCACAAAGCCTGTGCAACTAAAATTTCTAGAAATCACCAATATATATTGATGCAGCCAGTGTGCAGAAAACTAATCAGGGTCAACCAAGGCCAGCCAACTCTGCTCCACACATAAGCAATGTCTGTGGACTGGAGTACTTCATTACACTTAGAAAAAGTCAAGAATGGTCAGTTCTAGAACACAACAAACAACATTTAGAACATTTTTGTGGGTTGCATAAAAACGAGGTGATACGGGGCACCAATGTAGGGACTTGATCAAAATTTGAAAAGAAATGTATCATTGGATGCATCCAGTCATTATGAATTTTTTTATTGGTACTACTTCAACAGTTTGCTTGCTATCAGATGAATTGGTCAATTAGAAATGAGGTCAAGGATGAATTGGAAGGACGGAAATTGACATCCAAAACTCTTCCTATCAGATGATATAAAATCAGAAGGTCACTCAACTCCATCTCCATTTAATCAGAACGGGGACCAGTTAAAAGCCAAGAGAAATTAGAAGAAATAGTTGCTCACCATTTCAAAAGGTTCTAACCACTACTTCAGTCCTCCTGAGCTCCACAGCCCCATTTTTCACTGGCTTATCACAAACCAAAATGCCATTCTCACTCCTTCCATCTCATTAGGATGCCCATGCCGCAATTTTCAATCTTAAAGAGGCCAATGCCGTGGGTCTTTTTGGGTTTTTATTGTCTCTTTCCAAGCTTGACAGAACATAACCAATGAGGATGTTCTTGCTGGGATGTGAACGCGTTACCAACAGAAAACTTCTTGAAGTTATCATCCTTTATAACCCTCGTCTGGATTTCCGTCCTCGTCTAAGTTTGAGGATTTACTACCTCAGAAGCCATAATCATTTTTATTACGAAATCTTCTCTCAGATTATAGCTAACGATTATCTCCAACCTTCCCTACTCTTCTAACCACACAGCTATTCTCAAGGGGAGAAGTTCCATGAGCACATTATTCTTGCTCAAGAACTCCACCAAAAACACTGCTGGATATGTTGATTCACTGGCCCTCAACTCAAGCTTGAGATCTACAAAGAGTTTTGATTAATGTTGACAAAATTTCCTCAAAAAAGCTCTTATCAATTTGGCTTTCGTTCCAACTGGGTTGACTTGGTTATGGAGTGTGTGGCGTCCATCAAATATTTCGTACTTGCGTATAGCTTGATAGTGTGAGTGACTAGTGTGGAGTATACATGATGAAGTGCAACAACAGTACGAGTATGGTGTAGACAAAGGCAGGTAAGTAGTTTAAAAACTGCAGCCTGGTCGAGTTTGTTGGTGTGCAAGCTTGAACATATATGAGGGGAGGGGATTGACACACGTCCATTTGCCTCAAGGCATGTGGTTGCAGACTACTTACAGGTCCTAATAACATTAACACGCATAGGTAACTGACCGAGCTGCATGGGTCTCTCAAGGGTGCATTGTACCGGGTGCGATCTTGCCGAAGGGGAAATTGGTTGCTCAAACAAAAACTTTGATCTTTCACCCACATGGGCCACATCTCTCATAGTTATATGCTTATTGCTATAGCCATTTTAAGGACATAGAACAACTTTTTTAGCGTGCTGTTGTAGGGTCCTATGGAGAGGAAGAGTGTTCAGTATGTATGAACTTTGAAGGAGAAAGCAAGCAGCCATGAGGTTTAGAAATATTCAGAACTATGGTTTTCTCACTCACATCCTATGGAATGCCGCTGTCAGATCTCCACTGAGAGGAACAGTCTTCAGTATGTATGAAAAACTTATGAGAGTAAGGTTATTTCATGACACCATGGAATGCTACTGATCTGGATTATGGTAAATTGATATAAAGAAACACAGTATATCCTTGTCAAAACAAAAAATAAAAGAAAATAACTAAAAACTTATGCAACAGCCGTCTTGATCTAAACATAAAGGAAAAGAAGTACAACTAGCTATTTCTTGCTTTCCAGAGTCCAGATAATGGGTCCACTTTTTTGCTGATAAGTAGGGCATTGCCCGACTCTTGAGGAACAGGGTTGCACTGGCTACTCATATCAATATTTTCCACTAATAACTATATATATATAGAGGATACTTCTTTCTGCTAATTCTTGTATATTACATCAACCCAGAGAAATATATTTAGTAAGCACACCCAAGGCTTGAAAAGTCGGTATGGGCACTCTTTGCACTGATACTGTATCAGCGGATACAAATATGTATCAGTCGATACGTGGTTTTTTTTTTTTAATGATAATGAAAGTCTAACTAAATTAATAAAAAACAAAAAGACGACGAAAAAATTTGATGGTATCAACCAATACCAAGTGGAATCGGAAAATATGGTAATCCACCTACCAACAATGGTAGATATCCGCCGATACTAGCACAATACAGAGACAGGTATAGGGATTAGTATCAGTAGATACTTGACTCCTTGAGCAATTTAATATTTTTAGCCATGATGAAGTAGCAAGCAGTCTGACATATACTTGACTCCTTGAACACACATTCGTATAATATTTATGGCATTCATGACGTAAGAATAATGTTGTCAAATCGCTTAAGCCATGCAAAGCCATTTGACTGCATTTCACTTAAGCAAAATCGCTTAAGCCATGGCTTCATGGTTTTTTTTTTTTAAATTAAAAAAACAAAAGAAAATTATATAATAACAAGTATCTAAGTCAAACAGCTAAAGTAACACTAACAAAAATTTGGGGAAGAGTCAATGACACAAAAGGGGAAAACTATACATTCTTTTTTTTTTTTTTTTTAATGTCATAGGTACTAATAAGAGGAGATTGAGATGCTAGAATGGAGATTAGAGAGGAAGAATGAGCCAAGATAGTTCTGTGAAGAGTATAGGACCAAACCCACCCATTATGCGATCGCATACTTTAGTATGCGGTCGCATAGTTGACTGCATCACATAAGCCATCATGGCTTATGCGATTTGATGGTCCAAATTGGCATATGCGATCACATATGACAACACTGGATAGCAGGCAATTGGACATATGCTTATGAATCTCATCATCATCGTCATCATTATTATAGCCTTATCCCATCTATTTGGGGTCCGGCTTTGCGAGTCCTAGTTCTCCACTCATTTCTGATTAGCGCTAAGCTCTCTATAATTTCTCAATCCTTCATATCCCTTTTCATGGCTTCCAATCATGTCTTCCTCTTCTTATACGTCCTTGTACTTGGAGAATCTCAACTCTCTATACCAAATCTGCTTCTTGCCTCTGATGAACATGTCCAAACCACCTCAAGCGACACTCAGTATTTTTTTCCTTTATTTATGTGTCACTCTCAAATTTTCTCTTATGTACTCATTTCGTATTATATCCTTTCTTGTTACTCCACATATCCATCTCAGCATACGCATCTCGGTGACATGTACTCTATCTTCTTATCGTTTTTTTGTAGTCCACCATATAATACAGTAGGTCTAACTGCCGTCTTATAAAAATGTCCCTTCAATCTAAGTGGAACTCTTGGGTCGCACAGTACTCCGCTAGATTTCATCCAACCTGCATTAATCTTATTTACACTCTTCAAATTTACAATCTGATTGTAGCCTAAGTAGCGAAATCTAAGACAGTGTCGCACAATGATTTTTTATTTTGATATATCCTCCTCTAAACTATATTGTTCACTAAATTTGCACTCCATGTATTCTGTCTTTGTTTTACTATTTTTCAAAGCCCTTGACTCCAAAGCAATTAAAACTACGTCGTCTACGAATAATATGCACCATGGGATCTCTTCTTTTATATCTATGATTAATGCATCCATGACCAAGGAAAACTAATAAGAGCTCAAGGCAAATCGTTGATACAGCCCAACTCTGACAGGGAACTCACTCGCCTCTCCGCACGTCATTCTAACACTAGTTACTGTCTTCTCATACATGTCTTGGATAATCTCAATCATGGATCAAAATCTCAGCCGAGAATTCAATGACTCGGTTTTGGCCCCACCGAAACGAGAAATTGGAAATTTTTTTATTGGACAAAAAAATAAATTATCGGCCGATAATTTGATTTTTCAATTTCTCGGCTGATAATTTGAAATTATCGGCCAAGATTTTGGATTTTTTTTTTATTTTTTTAAGGTCTTTTGTTCGATTTTTTTTTTCCCATACATTTACCTGAGTTTCACTCCTTTACACTTAGTATATTTTTTATTTTTCTCCTCTCCTCTCTCCTCTTCCATAGCTTGATGAAATTTCGCCAGATATTGTCGGATCTTAACGAAATCTCATCATATCGTACCGTAACTTACCGAAACTCGTCGGATTTCGCAAAAAGTTGCCAGATTTTGAAGGATTCTCTCTCAAAGTTACAGTAACTTACCGAATATCATTGAATTTCTCTGTATCTAGTTGTATCTCGCCGAATCTTCCCAGATTTAGCTGAATCTTATCGAATTTTGCCGAATTTCATCAAACATTGCTGATATCTTGCTATATTTTTTCTCAATAGTTCAAATGCGTCTACTAATAATATGAAAGAGTTAAAAAAATAAAGTTCAGAGTAAATTTTTGAAAATTACCGAAATTTACCGAAAATTTGAGCGAAATTTGACCAATTTATGGTTCTGGTGGTGAACGAAACCGAAACCGAGATTTTGATCCGAGATTTTGATCCATGATCTCAATATATAGCATTTCTTCCTCAGTGTCCACCATATTATTTGTTTCGGCACTCTATCATAATTCTCTAAATCAATAAAGGTCATATGTAGGTTTGCCTTCTCTCTCTAAACTTCTCCATAAGTTGCCTCCATAGAAAAATAGCTTTCGTTGTTGATCTTCCCGACATAAATCTAAACTGATTCTCTGGTACATTTGATTATTGTCATAGTCGTTGTTCAATTATTATCTCCCAAAGTTTCATAGTCTAATTCCTTAGCTTAATGCCTCGATAGTTTGCACAATCTTGGATGTCTCCTTTGTTCTTATAGAAAGGGACCACAATGCTCTACTTTCCTCCGGCATTTTCTTCGTTTTTAATATCTTATTGAATAATTTGGTCAACCAGTTCAGTCCATTTTCTCCTAACACAATCCATACTTCTATAGGTATCCCATCTGGTCCTAATGCCTTTCTTTTCTTCACTTTTGCTAAGGCTGCTTTTACTTCAGATTTCAATATTTCGTACTCAATAGAACATACTTCTAGAGCAAAATTGCTAAGGCATCTATGCTTATGAATCTAATCAAGCAAAATCATCATCTAACAGTTAATTAACGTACTCCATAGAATGATGCAAATTCAAAACTATTACCTAAAATATACTAATCACACCAAAATCAAAGAGAAAATATTTTTTCCTGTTTTTGAACAGATTCAATACATTTCTCTCGTAGTGATAATATTCATAATAACAAAGGAACAGAAAAACACAAAACAAAAAAAACAATCTATGTTCTAGTCAAATAAGCAAACTCTAAGACTAATAAGAAAATTAAATAAACCAATCTAGTTGTAAGATTTCAATACCTGCAATTATCAAGATTCATCTTCTTCTTCGCAAGCAAATCCTTCAACCTCCCAGGAGTAGCAACAACAATATGAACACCCCTTTTAACTACCTCAAGCTGCGACCTCATGTCAACACCACCAATACAAAGCAATGGGCGCAACTCCGGGTACCCTTTCTCCTTCAATGGAATCAAAAACTGTTCAACAACCTCATAAGTTTGCCTCGCAAGCTCTCTTGACGGACAAATCACCAAACCGAAGGGCCCCTCGTGAGGTACAATAGGCATCATAATCTCTTCTTGCAACGCAACCATAATCAACGGCAACACAAAAACCAATGTCTTCCCTGACCCGGTAAACGCGATCCCAATCATATCGCGACCCGATAAGATCACAGGGAGCCCCTGTACTTGAATGGGCGTTGGCTGTGTGATCTTTTTCTCCTTCAATTTCTTTAAAATTGGCTCGGGGAACCTCATGTCTTTGAAATTTTTTATCGGAGGGGGCACATCGTCTCCCTCAACGAGGATGTGCCACTGTTTACGAATCAATTCCGATTGTTTTGACGACATGCGTCGAATCGCGAGGGGCGGCTTCCATCCGGTGGGGAGGGGATCAGTGTAGGTGATTCCCTTAGCGAGCTCGCGGACCGACATTAGGGTTTTGCGATCGGAGAGATGCTCGATCATTTCTTTTTCTTGTTGGACGAGCTGTTCAGTAGGGGTGATCTCAGGGAGATCGCGCTTGAGTTGGGAAGCTTTGACTAGGAGGCTAGGTTTCATTTCAGCGATCTTTGAAGGGTTCGTATCGTCTTCAAGGGTTGATGACGACGATTTTCCCTTTCGTTGGAGGATTTTCTGAGCTTCCATAGCCCGCCGCTTCTTCACAGGGATGTAGTCCACGTATCCATCGTCGTCGTCATCGGCAGTAGTGACGAGAGGTGATTTTGTAGGGTTTAAGGTTTCTGTCATCTCGAGAGATTTGCAGAGAATTAGGGTTTTGGACAGGGTTTTTTTCGTTACAGAAGAAGAGAAAATGTGAGAACTCAGGTTTTAGCCATTAAAGCACGTTTGTTACTAACGATTGGCAAATGGCAGTGCGGAGCTCGTTTTTATTTATTTTATTTTTTTGGGAAATTTAACGGATCTACCCTGCGAGATACAACTTTTTTCTTCATAGACATTGTATTTTGACCTTTAATCAAACCGGCCAGCTTCGAGCCGTAGCACAAAAAGTCAGAAATATCCCATCTTACACTTTTTTTTTTCCCTTTTACATCATTTAAAATTTAAAATATTTATACTTTTTTTATATTTATGTGATTTGAAATGGGATCTATGCCGTCTTATTTGAAAGTCACAATATAAAATCGATGGTATTAAAGATAGATACGAAAAAAAGACATTATCGCCTCTTAAAAAAAAAAAAAAAATTTTAAATAGTCGATGGTAACTGTTTAAACAATCGATATTTAAAAAAAAAATTAAATAGTCGATGTTAATTCTTTAATTAGGCGATACCAACTCTTAAAACAGTTGATACCGACTGCTTAAAAAGGCGACATACCGTCGATTCCGATTGTTTACGCAGTCGCCATTGACTGCTTAGACCGTCGATCCCAATTATTTACACAGTCACCATCGATTGTTTAAATTTTTTTATTATTTTTTTTTAAAGTCGATAGCGACTGTTTAAAAATAAATAAATAAATAAAATAATTTACAGTCAATGGCTACTGTTTACATAGTCAGTACCATGGATCAAAATTTCGTCCGATACCGATACATATTGGTATTGGACCCGAACGATACGGTACATTGAAAGTACCGTATCGTTCATTTGTATGTATATGGCCAAACGATACATTCAATGTATCGTCTGGTATTTTATTGTTCCGATACGTATCGGTTTTGAGCTCGGACAATACGTATCGGTTTAACGAAATTTTGAATACTGGTCGGTACCAACTATCTAAACAGTCGCCATTGACTGTTTAAACATATATATATATATATATATATATATATATATATATATATATATAATACAGTTGATGGCAACTGTTTAAATAGGAGGGATTGACTGTCTAAACAGTCGATGGCGACTATGTAAACAGTTGATGCCGCCTCTATAAGCAGTTGGTACCGATTACTTTAAGAGTCGTTATCGACTGTTTAAAGAGTCGAGATCGACTAATTAAAGAGTCAGGATCGATTGTTTTAAAAAAAAATAAAATTAAGAGGCGATATCACCTTTTTTTGTGTCTATCTTTGGCACCATCGATTTTATATTGTGGCCTTCAAATCATACGACATAGATCTCATTTCACATCGCGTAAATATAGAAAAGCAAATATTTAAAATTTTAAACTACGTAGAACGAAAAAAGTATAAGAAGGGGCATTTCTAACTTTTTGTGCTAGCTAGCTGAAAATGGTTTGGCTAAAAGCTGGTCGTTTTGGACAAGTTTTTTGTCGTTGCATTGCAGAAGAAGAGAAAATGTGAGAACTCAGGTTTTAGCCATTAAAGCACGTTTGTTACTAACGATTGGCAGATGGCAGAGCGGAGCTCGTTTTTATTTATTTTATGCAATTTGAAATGAGATCTATGCTGTCTGATTTGAAAGTCACAATATAAAATTGATTGTGTCAAAGATATCGCCTCTTAAAAAGATTTTTTTTTTTTAAATAGTCAATGGCGACTGTTTAAACAATCGATGTTTAAAATTAAAAATAAAAATTAAACAGTTGATGCCAATTCTTTAATTAGTCGATAGCGACTCTTAAAACAGTCGATACCGACTGCTTAAAAAAGAGACATCAATTGTTTAAACAGTCGCCATCGACTACTTAGACCGTCGATCCCGATTGTTTACACAGTTGCCATCGACTGTTTAAAATTTACTTTAAAAAAAAAAAAAAAAAAAGTCGATGACGACTGTTTAAACAAAATTTGCAGTCGATGGCCACTGTTTACATAGTTGGTACCATGGATCAAAATTTCATCCGATACCGATATGTATCAGACAATACATATCGGTATCGGACCCGAACGATACAGTACATTGAAAGTACCGTATTGTTCATTTGTATGTATATGGCCGGACGATACATTCAATGTATCGTCCAGTATTTTACTGTTCCGATACGTTTCGTTTGATACATATCGTTTTGAGCTCGGACGATACGTATCGATTTAACGAGATTTTGAACACTGGTTGGTGCCAACTGTCTAAACAATCGCCATTGACTGTTTAAACAAAAAAAATAATAATAATAAATATATATATATATATATATATATATATATATATATATATATATTACAGTTGATGGCGACTGTTTAAACAGTAGAAATTGACTGTCTAAGCAGTCGATGGCAACTATGTAAACAGTTGATGTCGCCTCTATAAGCAATCGGTACCGACTATTTTAAGAGTCGCTATCGACTGTTTAAAGAGTCGGGATCGACTATTTAAAGAGTTAGGATCGATTGTTTAAAAAAAATTTAAGAGGCGATATCGCCTTTTTTTGTGTCTATCTTTGGCACCATCGATTTTATATTGTGGCCTTCAAATCAAACGGCATAGATCCCATTTCACATCGCGTAAATATAGAAAGTGCAAATATTTAAAATTTTAAACTACGTAGAATGAAAAAAAGTATAAGAAGGGGCAGTTCTGACTTTTTGTGCTAGCTAGCTGAAAATGGTTTGGCTAAAAGCTGGTCAATTTGGGTAATGGTGAAAATATAGGGTCTCTGACGGAAAAGGTGTATCTGACAGGGTCAATCCAATAAATTTCCCCTTGTTTTTTTCTTTTTTGGGAATAAATAACGAAAATGCCACTTAAGGAGGCTTGGCTGTTACTTTGGCCAAAAGTTTAGTTTTTTCGGTAGAAATGACCAAAATTTTGGTTTTGGTCCCCATTGAAATTGAAACCGAAATGAAATCCTAAAATTTCAGTATTTCTATATGAGGGGGAAAATTTTACAGAATTTTTCGTGCAAAATTTCGATTACTGAAACCAAAACGAAATCCAAAATTTTTATCCTTGAACTAAACAAAGTGAGGAAAGGTTTCCAGCCATCACTACAAAACTAAGGTGTTTTAGTGGCACTTACTGTTAAGGCAATTTTTGGTAGCAACAAGACTAATAGCGGCAGTTTTTGGTAGCGACAGGACTAATAGCAGCAATTTTTTATTAAAAAAACTGCCGCTAATAGTCTTATTTTTTGTAGTGCATCCAGGGTTTTGTCACACGCCAAACACATTTTCTGTGGATTACTCAACCAGCAGAGGCAAGACCCTCAAAGTTAAACTTTTTCTTTTTTTTTGTTTTTTTAATGATGTCATGTGCGGGTGTATTCGGTTCGGTTTTGGTGGGTTTTAGACCAAAATCACAAACAAAATCAGTCCTAATCGGTTTCTAGATTTTCAAACCAAATCCAACTCTTAAACCAAACCAATCCGATTCGATTCGTTTGGTTTCGGTTTTCCTATAAGCAATGGTGTAGCCACATGGAAGGGTGTGGGGGCTCAGGCCCCCATTTAAATCTAAAGTTTCTATTCAGTATGGCTATTATACAACCTTTGTTTGTATATAAGCCCTCAAATCGGCTCGAGCCCCCATTAATTTAATACTAGTTTCTATTTAGTATGGTTCTTATACAACCTTTGTTTGTATATAAGCCCCCAAAGCTATGATGTAGAAGCCCCAAGATCGATGGTAAAATAATTACTAACATTATATTTAATCATTTGTAGCCCCCACCAACAAAAATTCCTGGCTACGCCCTTGCCTATAAGTTTTACTTACCGATCAAAATTTTCTTAACCTGTATTACAGTTTTACTATTTTCATATTTTTCTTAGTTGTTTTACTTTTATAATATATTCACCATTCTCAAAATAGATAACAAAAATAAATACATCACATTAATTCTAATTAATCAAAGTTTTGATAAAGAAGAATACCGGAAGAGATGAATAGATGATGGTCCCTTTAAAATTAATCAAAACCCCCATCTATATATATACTTACAAACTACATTTGGTTCCGTTCAATCGGTTTCGGCTTGGGGAGGTTTGGAACCTAAACCAAACCAAACTTTTCGATTTTTCTTTTTCCCAAACTGGTACCCATCCAAACCGAACCAAACCTAACGGTTCGGTTGATTTGGTCGGTTCGGTCCAAAAATGCACAACCCTAATGTCATGTTGGATAGAGAATATGACCGTTCACATGCTATCGGAAATAGAGGAGTTCGGATTTTATTTTTCCTAATTTTCTGCTATTTGGAAGTGACTTATGGGTCAGAATATAAAATATAATTTCCTGCTTATGCATTTCCGAGTGAAAAGTTCCAGGGTACCCCTCGGCATTCAGTTTGTCGAGACCTCGGAAAGATAAGAACAGTGGAGAAGAAAAAGATAAGGGTACAACTCCTCACCCGTTCATTAGTAAAAAACACTTTATATATATATATAGTTTTTTCGTTATTTTTGTGAATCATTTTTATGATATTGCAGTTGTTTTTTAATTTGGATGATCTTTTGTGATATTATAACTATTTTTTTGTTAGGATATTTTATTTTCCTACAATTTTTTGCATATGTATCCAAACACAGAATTTGGTTAATCTTGCGTTTTGCCAACTAGCAATGTGGTTATCCAAACAACAAAAAACAAAGATAAACAAATGAATCTCATGTTTTCCTACAACTTAGGTGAAAAAATATATGAATATTATTTTTCTTTCCTGCATTTCTCGTGTTTTTATCCAAACAGGCCCTTAGGAAATAAATCCCCCACAAAATGTGGAGTGTACAACCCACAACCTGAACCCTTACCAAAGAAGGAAGATACCAAGATACCACTCGATTCAACATCTCATACCACTCAATCGGTTCAACATTTCAAACCATGCCTTTGTATTTACCAAATGGTTCTTTTCTTTTTTTCTTTTCTATAGGACTGATCGGTCTCATATTAGTGACCATTCTCATAAGAGGCTTAAGGTTGTGTTTGAGTTAGCTCTTATAAGAGCAGAAGCAGCTATCTGCTTGCTCTCCACAAGAGAGCAATTTTATCACTTAAAATAACTTTCCACCTTAGCAAATACGGTGAGAAACTCTGTTACCAAACTTAAAAGCAGTTTCCTGTCGAAGCCAAAGAGCGAAAGAATTGCTCTTTGCCCCGAAAGAGTTAACCCAAACACAGCCTAAGCGTATTTTCGTCTAACTAATTTTTAAATTTAAGCATATGTTTAAAAATAAAAATTAAAGATATCATAAGTGCATGTCTCTTAACACCCTCAAAACTGAAAAACATTGAGGGTGTGCCGCCATCAAATTCAATGCAGTCAATGTTAGCACCCACTGATATGTAGTTGGCATGCTTGACGGTTAGAGGTAACCAACCGCGCATTGCTCTCATGATCTCTATGTGCAATGCTACAAATCTCATGTGCAAGTCTTCAAAATGTTTAACATGTCCACTCTCGATCGAAGCTGAGTCAGCTCCACCAACCTGACTCTCAATTGAAGCTGACTCAGCTACCACCAACCCCACTCAAACTCTTAAAAAAATAGTAGCAAGGTGCTATTATTATTATTATTATATGTATATTTTTTATGTGTATAAAGTGATATAATTGATTAGAAACCCAGTCCACATAGCATAGACGCGTTTATTTCAGTGGGAGAAGAAAGAGAGCAAAAGCCCAAAATGAAGGCCAACCTTAAATTTGGGAAATGTAGATGAAGAATGAATCCTAGTCTAGTAGAAAAGGAAAATAGAAACAAGAACGAAGACATGGAGAGACTTTCTCATCGTGTGTTGAAGGCTTTCTTCTTTGTGATACTTGTATTACTCACTTCCTATTGTCTTGGAGCTGAATCAAGGCTTATTAACCTCCATCCTCCGTTGCAAGGTTCTCTCTCTCAATCTTTCAATTTAGGCATTTATATTGAACTTAAAACGATTTATCATCCTTCCCACGAGCAACAGACAGATCCACTAGATCCCATTCTAAGAGTGCTGATTGTAGTGGTGCAACTTTGGTTAATCGAACCGAAATCAAAAAATTGGTTTTCGGTTTGGGTTTGCCTAAATCAAGCCCGACCGAACCTTTTTCGGTTTTGGTTAATCGATATTTTCTAGCCTCAAACCAAAACCGATCCGATTTCCGTTTCGGTCTTCAATTTTTCTTTATATTTTTTAATTTATTTTTTTCGGTTTTCTCACCTTACCCAGCCGGTTTTCAGTTTTCAGGTACCAACATTGAAACCGAGCCGAGCCAAATCGGTTCAGTATGGTTTCGGTTTTCCATCGGTTTTCGGTTTTTGGTTCGAATCTGCACCCCTAGCTGATCTTGAAACCATTTAATCAGGAGTCTGCACATGCACATGTGCAGTGACGAATAAATTTTTAATTCGCCATTCCATTAAATGGTCCAAATTTTATTTCGTCAATAAATCTGAACGGTCAAATTTGTGCTTATTTATTTGGACACGATTTCGCGAAACCAAAACACGAGATATTATTTTCTGCGTTTCTGTCTGTTGATCTATGTAAAAATTGTGCAATCAAAAGTCGGTGATCGGCTATTCATTCAATTTGCTGAGCTATTGTATCTTGGAGGCATCGTATAAACAACCTTGTGCCTCAAGGCACAAGGTTATTCTATCCAAGGGACATATAGATAAACGCCTATTGGATGAGCTATAGCCAAAAATTTGATACGGTTTCTGTCTATGCTGTTATGCATGTAGGGCTCTCAGTGGGCTGGGTTAGGGCTGGGCTGGGGTTTAACCCGGCCCTAAGCAACTCAGGTCGGATTTTTTAATTTTTCAGCCTGGTCCTAATCCAGGCTGCGATGTACTCAATCCAAGCCCAGCCCTTCTCGGGCCAGGCTGGGCTTGGGCATTTTTCCTAACTTTTTTTCATTTGTTTTTTTCTAATAAATTTGGATAGGCTATTTTTTCTAATAAAATTTAGTTGGGTTGGAGCTGTTTTTATTCTATTAAAAGTTTGAAGAAGGTTAAAAATTTAATTAAATAATTATATTAACATTATAAAGGCTCGAGTACATACTTATATTCAAATATTTCATTTTAAATTGTTGCACAATGGTTATAACTAACAATGATTAATCTCAGGGCATTTAAGTAAATTATATTTAATTAAAATGTATTTTTTTTAAATTTTAAAAGGATATATATATATATATATATATATATATATATATATATATATATATATATATATTATCCGGGCCGAGTGTGGTCCGGGTGTTGGAACAATCAACCCAAGTCTTGCACGGATTGATCCAGGTTGCAACATGTTTAGCCTGGTTCGGATACCAAACCGGATTTGCTTGATAGAAAGTATTATTTTTTCGGGCTGGGTGTGGGCCAAAATCCGGCCCAATTGAGAGCCCTATATGTATGTTTGAGAGGCTCTTAAAATTTACCGACTAGCTTACTTATTAAAAAAAAAGGAAAATAAAAATAAAAATTAACGACTAGCTTACTGTA
The DNA here is from genome assembly GCA_021018995.1 of Chloranthus sessilifolius. NCBI lineage: Eukaryota > Viridiplantae > Streptophyta > Magnoliopsida > Chloranthales > Chloranthaceae > Chloranthus > Chloranthus sessilifolius. The sequence goes on along the minus strand of JAJIZI010000016.1, from coordinate 4,731,981 downwards.
GCAAAAAAAAAAAAAAGTCTACCAAATTCCAATTATATTATTTATATATTTTTAACCCTTTTTTTATTGTTTTTGGAGCACAGGGTTTGGAATGCATGGAGGGCGAAGGGAACTCTATAGATACCCAAAAATTCCTCCGACTCCTATAGCTAATACTGGGCAGAGTCCATTTCAGGCTGAGCCACCACTTATTGGTCAATAGTCAAGATCCACGGTGGAATCAAGCCCAGTGTTCGGAACTTGATGCTATGTTTGAGATCTGTGGACTCACACATTCTGAAAATCTGAGGTGGATAGCTCAATATATGCAAAAGCATAGAATGCGAGTATTAATGAGCAAGGGATCTTTTGCTCTCTCTAGTTGTTAATAAAGAAGTTGAGAAAAGTATTAAAAGAGCTGTTGAAGAGGAAATTTGTTGTAGCACCTCTCTCTATCATCCAAAGGTGTTAAATCGGGTATCGGTATCAGGGATCAGTCCATGGAGGACTGATATATATCAGCCAATACCAATACGATACACTCTTATTTAAAAAAAAAATTAAATGAAGGAGGTATCGGCCAATACCCGATCCGTATTGGCCGATATCGATATGGCTCCGACATCAAATGAAGTTGGTATCAGCTGATATCGATACGACCTGACCAAGGCTGTATCGGTATTAGTTGGCCAAAATACCAATACATATCGGTATCGGCCGATACTTGACCTCGTGCTCTCATCTATATATGTTATACAGCCGCATCCGCTATACACAAGCCAATTGAGTGCCACATCTGAGGATCATGTGCCATAGGCACAACAAGGTTGGTAATCATATGGGTAGCTCTATTAGCGGCCTTGCATGCAACCCCTTCAAACCAATTGATTGATTCGAATTAGATGATGGGGATAGTGTTTCACCCAGATATTCCACACAATGGATCTTGAGATCATGTCTCACCTATTAGACGGTCAATTTTTTATTCCACATGTCATATATCCAAAAAAATGCCCCTTGAATCCTATGGCACACATCACGCTCAAATGTGATTTTAAGGCCATTTTTTGGTGATCTATGATATTTTGAAATAAAAAATTGACTGTCTGATAGGTTCGGCATGATCTCAAGATCCATTGTATGAAAGATCGGGGTGAAAAACAATCTTTATCATCTGATCTGAAGCAATCAATAGTCTTGAAGGGGTTTCCGACATGGACATTTTCAGAGATTGTGTGGGTGCTAATAAAGAGACCTTAATCATATATGGCAGGAGTTGGCATTAGATACCCTACTTTTGGGACATGACTTGGTTAAGCATTTTTTGTTTTTTTGCTAGCAAGCAAGTTTGTCATGTGATTTGAAGGCCATGATCTAAATCAATGTTACCTAATTTGGTTACCGAATTCACGAAATCTAGGTTTGTAGTTTATAATTCCCTACATTCAATGGAACCTGATCTGCTAGAGGTAAGACGAATTTTAAATAATAAAAAAAATATTTTAAATTTTTTTAAAATTTAATTATAAATTATATCTATTCATCTTAAAATATATCAAAAGATTTATACAAATTATACGTCAAATGCAAATATGTAGTACTGGTCGTCCGTAAGTCTCTAAATGGGTCGGGTATGGGCTGAGGTAGGTAGGCCCGACCCAATTAGTAATCATACAGGTCTAAAGGTCCGATTAAAATCGGCTTGTTTAAAGCTCAAACCGAACCAGGCACGTCTGATTCAGACACCAAAATGGTTTTGAAATGCTTATACCATTAAATTAGGCTTTGTTTTTGGTTTTTTATTAAGGCATGGGGTGCACTTTGTGATCAATCTAAATTCTTCAAGTGGAAATAAATGATTATAATATATTTGAGCCAAAGAATCATCATAAGTGGATGTGATTCATGTGATAAGCAAACTTTAACATCATTCATTAAAACTAAGAACATTAGTTGATATTAGATTGCACAGATTGAATGATTCACACCTCCCAAAAAATGTGACTTTCGGGCCAATTTCTCTTTACTTCATGATCTATCACTTTGATGGCGTGGATCACCGACATCTCAAACCATTAATTATATATGATCATTTAAACACTTGGTGTTTAAATGTCTGTTTGGAGAGTCGGGTCAAAATATATATAATGTCAAAGACAAAAAACATTTTAATCGTATGAATCAAAGGAGCCAACACCTTTAAAGATCTATGTTGTTGGAAATTAGATGATATTCATTAATTTTAAAGGTATTAACTACCTTGATTCAAAATATATTTTTCGTTTCAACCCTCTACACTATAGATTTTTAGATGATGGTCTTCAAATCATCATATGACACATATAACGAAGTTACAACCACCGTGTCCCAAAACGTGACTGATGAACCAAATCATTTGGCGCGTAAGACAAGTACCTAATACCAACTCTTATAACCCTTTTACACCTATCATAGAATAGACAAGCACCTGGATTGGAAAAAGCCATAACATTGGAGAACCTCATACAGGCGATTTAATGGCCGGAATTGTCTAGTTGTTCAAAATGAGGCTTTAATATACTGATGCCAATCTACACTGAGATGTATATATTACGGTTGCCAACTGATAGGGTCGACCTGACACCTGACCCGACCAATATTTTATCGGTTCAGGCATAGAAACTTGACCCATTGGGTCGGGCATGAGACACCCAACTCAACCTTTGGGTCGAATATTTTCTGGGTCAGGTCGACCCAGCCCAAGTCACCCAACCCAATATCTTTTATGGGAAAATGTAAAAAAAGTTCAGGTTGGGTATCGGGTCTGCTTAGGTGTACCATCGGGTCCGGCATATGCAATTCTCTTATAGGGCACCAAAAATTTTGGCCAAACTCGGTGTGCCATGTTTAAGAGTGTTTAGACCCGCCAAAGGGTTGTCCTAACACGTTCGTGGTTTAGAAACGACTCCTTGCTACATTGTTCAGGGATTAGTCCGAGCCCAAATTGGGATACCTCGCATATTATAAATAATAAAAAAAAAAACTTAAAAAATGCCATATTTATGCTGTAAATGCCTTGAAATACCAGCTTTACTGTTAAAGCTGAGACCCTAGAAAACGATTATCACAAAAAATCTAACCATTAACCCAAAAATAAAAATAAAAAAATGAAGAACATGTCATTTAGTAACATGGCGGATCTGTAGAATTTTATGAGTCTAACTCAATCTCACAAAACCAGCTTGTAGGGTGAGGATTGCTCAGATTATATATAGCCTAAGGTGATGTGTGACTATCATTCACGCCCCCTCACGTATAATGTCTCTCTACATCCCTGTGGTACCTACTCTAATACTATGTAGAATTCTAGAATTTCAAGGGCCTAACTCAATCTCACTAAATTGACTTGTAAGGTGAGGATTGCCAAGTTATATATAGCCCAAGGCTTCCAGCCCACAAGCGATGTAAAACTTCATAGACCTAACTCAACCTCACAAAACCGGCTTGTAAGGTGAGGTTTACCTCAGGCTTATATATAGCCCTAAGTCATTGACCTAGGTGATGTGGGACTCATTTACGTTCCCTCATGTGTAACATGTCTCTCTACATCCCTGTGATTACCTACTTTGATACTATTGATATATGGTATCAGAGCAAGTAACCACATGGACGTAGAGAGACACGTTACACGTAAGGGGGCGTGAATGATAGTCCCACATCACCTAAGTATCATGGCCTTGGGCTATATATAAATTGGGACAATCCTCTCTTTGTCCATTAATTGTGGCCTCACCCCATCTCTTAAAATCGCGTCTAAGTGTGATGTGTTCCAAATGATTTTAGGGTTGATTTTGCGATGAATGCCTCACGTAATCAAATTTTGATTGTCCGATGGTACAGTCATGATCTCGAGATCAATCATTTGGAAGATTGGGACGAAAAAAGATCTCCATCATCTGATTCAAAGTGGTCAATGTATAACGGCTGGAGGAGATGGGATGAGGTCACAGTTTTACTGGTGTAAATAGTGGTACCCAATAAAATTTGGTGGCATCTTTTGTTTTTTCTATGTAATTTGCGATACATTACTGTACAGGAGGAAGCCACCGGAGGAAGCCTTCTTGCGTTAGAGCCAATGCCTTCATCCTTACTGAAATTTTTACAATCAAATATTTGGTGATTTAATATTCAAAAGATATTATTCATAATTCCATTTTATTAAAATTCTCAACACAAGTAAAAATGGTAACCTCTACAATCATGGATAAAATTTTCGGCCAATAACTTTCGGTCCAGACCGAAATGAAACCGAGAACCAAAGTTATCGATTCATAATATATGGGAGTGAAGATTTAGGCCGAAATTCAAAAATCAGGCCAAAATTTCGGTTCAAAATTTTAATTTCGGTACAGCCCGAAATCGAAATCCGAAATTGTTATACTTATTGACAATAGATGTCCTCCTCCCTTCCTCCCCAAACACCTTACACCTAAAGAAAATATACATATAATATGCATGGATTATACAAAGAAGGCTGAGGAGAGTCGTTATCATACCTTGATGAGGAAATAAAGAAACAAAATGGCTTTTATATGATGGTTCCACTTGGTATCAAAGCATCTTTGATCACAGTGCCGCTTCTTGCACATTATCAGTGTTGATGATCTGGTGTAGAGATGGTTCAAAATATCATAAATATCCAGAGATATGCATATAATTCATATATAACAAAGCTTGTGTATTATGTCATACACTAGTATTGGGATTGTCAGGGTTCGGATCCAATGTGCATAGAAACAATGCTAACAGGTGTGCATGCACTTCGATCTGGACTGTTGTCATAGCAATGGGCCACTTCTTAAATGGGTCGTCGTAACTTGATTCTACCAACCGTTACCTGATTCACTGGTTCACTTGGTCTTGTGATATCACTACATGCAAACGAACAGGAATAGTCGGGGTAAGATGAGTTTTAAATGAAAGTATAAATATTTTACAAAATTTTAAATTAAAAAGTACATATATTTAGGGGTGTATTCGGTTCAGTTTGGTCAGTTTTGGACCAAGACCACAAACCAAACCGCTCTTAATCAATTTTTAGATTTTCAAACCAAACCAAACTGTCCATCACTCAAACCAAACCAACCCGATTCAATTCGGTTCGGTCGGTTTCGGTTTTCCTATAAGTTCTACTTTCACATCAAAAATTTCTCAACTTCTCAACCGTTCTTCCTATAAGTTATACTTTACTGTTTTAGGATTTAGGAATAGGCTAAAGACAAGGGTAGGATTTTATATAAAAATATGTATTTTTCTTAAATGCCCTTTAAAATTAATCAAATTTCCGGCCTATATATAATTACTTACAAACTACATTCGGATCAGTTCGGTTTGGTTTCAGCTTGGGGAGCCTTGGAACTGAAACCAAACCAAACTTTTCAGTTTTCTTTTTGTCCAAACCAAACCCAAACCGGTACCCGTCCAAACCGGACCAAACCCGACAGTTTGATTCGCTTTGGTCCAAAACATGCACAGCCCTACATATATTTAATGATGTTTCTCTTTTAAAGCACTCTGCTTTATAGCTCGTTGGTTAAGTACTAGCATGATAGCAAAGAGACTCAGGTCCAAGTCCTAGTGTTAACATTATTAATGTTAATGTTAATTAAAGGGCTAAACCAGCCGAACTGAATGGCGATTCGGTAGGGGGGCAAGCAAACTGGGTAACCGCAATCCTCACCATAACCCATTGAATGGACGGTTTTGTGGAATTGCTCATAAAATATGAGAGATTAATCGGTGTAATTTTTAGGCTAAGAGCCATACTGGATGGGGCGCATCGATTGGATGGTTCTCAATGGGCATGTCGGCCAGTTTAAACTACTTGTTTGGTAAAGAATCTCTGGAACTTATTTCTTTGTAATCCAGGTATGTGTGCAAGCCATTTTATGAGGAGTTGTACCTTCACATCTTCTCTGATGCGGGCGCTCTTATTAATAATTGCTCTTTTGATGTGAGAGTTCTTTCCAATGCCAATTGGAACACTACCTTTTGCAGACAGTAATCCCTTTTCGGTATCCGTCTGATGGAGGAAAATAAGAAATAATCCAACTTCAATACTCATTAGCAAAGTAACAGATGATACATTGGCTAAATTGCTAAAAGATAGTATGGAGCTTCTAAAAAATCTGCTAAAATGTTACAAATCCATAAAAAAGAACAACAAAGGAGGAGAAAAAGATCTGCCAAAATTTTAGAGATATCTCCTAAGTAGCATCCGAGCGTGCACGGGCCATGCACACTGGGCAGTTCATAGGTCAATCTCCCACCTCTAAACTGGTCAAACTCCAGGAGACACACAAATTTTTTTAGCACAAAGTCGGTGACAGTACACTTTTTAACTTTTTGGCGGGCTGATATTGACCTGCTTACTATTTGACCTGTTCAAACAATACCAAGTTACCAACTCCATTCCTAATTGTTTCCATCTACAAAGCAACACGGAGTTGGTTTGGCAAAAAAGTTGCCTCATAGAAATCGGCTCCCATTAGTAACGTGTCTTCAATGATTGCACCCTCGGAAATACGAGAACGGAGCCCAACTACAGAATGGTGAATTTTGAAGTTCTGCATGAAACCATTAATACAACAATAATTTTAAAAATATGTCAAAAAAGAACTTGGCTCCTGGTATATCTTTCATACTTGCCGGAACAAAAAAAAAATGATAAAAGCTAAAAAAACAATGTTCCAAGAAACTCAGCTGAGTTGACTCGGACTAATCAGGGCCCATGTACTGGGTCCAAACTTCAGGTTTGAAAAATGGAAAAGTCGATCATGATTAACTTGAAAAATATTTAGGCTGCCTATGGCATAACTCTCTGCTAGCCCCTGCCATAGCGGAGCTCACCTGCTTTAGCAGGTTCCCATCCTCTTTGTTAACATCCTGCTATCCAAGGATCAAAATTTCGGGTTTCGTTTCGGTTTCGGAGGGGATCGAAATTTTGGCCGATAATTTGACCAAAAATTTCAATCCCATATATTATATGACCGAAAATTTGGTCCCAAATTATCGTTTCAGTGGGGACCGAAACCGATAATTTCGGCTGAAATTTTGATCCTTGCTGCTACCTGCTTTAGCAGGTATCCCTTCTCCTTGATAACTCCTTGCATAGAAAGATTTTAGGCAAGATTTACCTGTTCAGCAGTTCTATCCTCCTCTCTACTTACTCCTTGTTAAAGCTGATTTTATTTGCTCTGATAGGGAGCTAGTAGAGAGAATGGAGGTTGCTACTAGAGCAGGTAAATCTTCCTTTACAGGAAGTTAGAAAAAAGAATGAGAATCAACTAAAGTAGCTAAACTGTTGAATATTTTAATATTTTAAGTTTTTATTCTTTAGACTATTGTGAATAGTCCCATACCGGGTAAAACTCTTTTGGGGGTTTGGGTTATAATATGTAGTCTTGACTCAAGGCTCGTAGCCTTCACGCAGGAGGCACTGAATTTTATAGCTTCCACCGCCATGCAACCCATCAGTCACATACACGCGCGCGCGCGCCGGGACAGGTCGGATCGGGCACGAGTGCGTGTACGTGCGGTGCATTTATAAAATAATTTTTTGGATAAAAGAAAAACTAACCGTGTTTTATCATTTATATTTAAAATTTAAAAAAACGTTTGAAATTTTAAAAATATATTAGTTGTAACTGTTGTGTCTAAACGGATCTTTTGTAATCGTTGTGTCTGATCGGTTACTATAAGCGTTCTGTCCAATTGGTATGGTTGCATCTCTTGATTTTTATAAAAGGGGACCCGAAGCCTTTCTTTTATTCACTGAATTTTCAATTTTTGTGTTTCCCGAATTCAAAGTTTGCTTCAGAGTTCTTTTCTTAAGCGGTATTTGGTGTTTTGGTTGCGTGATCAGATTTACCAAATATGATCACAAGAATATGCTACCGGTTCGTTGCATCCTAGAACCGATTTGCCGGTATCCTTTTGGTGGCCATTTGATCATAGTGATAGGGGCAAATCTCGGTTTAAAGACAACAAATTACGACGTGCCTCAAACCGGATCTGCGTATTTTCATTCCAATATTTATCTTCTTTTGCAATCCGAACTTATTTTTCTAACAATTTTAAATCGAGATTTATGGCTTATATTCAGTCCTCCACTTCTGCTATATTGAATGATAAGATTCATCCAGCGCTACCTAACAACATCCACAAGTTAGACAGTTTTGATGGTTCAAATTTCAAACGATGACAACAGAAATTGCATTTTCTGTTAACCACATTGAAAGTTATATACGTTATCACAACTCCGTGTCCGACTATTATCGAATCATCCACCCTCGCTAAAGGCCGTAAAAAGCAGAAATGAGACGACGACTACACTTGCAAAGGCTACATTTTGAATGCACTGTCGGATTCTTTGTTCGACGACTACCGCACCTACGACACTTCGAAGGAACTATAGGATACACTCGAGAAGAAATATAAAACTGAAGATGCAGGGTATAATTCTTATATTATCAGTCAGTTTTTCAATTTTACGATGGTTGATGATAAACCTATTTTTAGCCAAGTTCATGATTTTCAAGTTATTATAAATTATATGGTTACTAATGGTTCTCATTTCGATGAGGATTTTCTGGTTGGTGCGGTAATCACCAAATTGCCTCCATCATGAAAAGGTTACCGAAAAATCCTTAAGCGTAATAATGAGAAGATTTATATGGAAGATCTTCTTCTTCATCTACGTATTGAGAAAGAATCTCGAGTTAGAGACAAAACAGAAGATCATATTGATATGAGATCAAAGACACACTTGGTTTAGTCTAAGATTGTTAGTGGACCGTCCAAGAAGAAGAAGAGAGGATATTTTCATTCTAAGGAGAATAAAAAATTCGCTAAGGAGAATAAGACCATGGTACCGAAGAATGGTGGTTGCTATCACTGTGGGAAACCCGGACATTTCAAAAGGAATTGTCGCCTCTTCAAAGAGTTGAAGATTCAAGCGAATGCAGTGGAAGTGAAAAATAACTTTGTAGCCGTTCTTTCAGAAGTCAATCTAATTGGTGGCATCAATGAATGGTGGATCGACACTGGTGCTACAAAACATGTATGTAATAATCGTGACATGTTTGGGACGTATGACAAAGCTGATGATGATCAAGATTTCTTTATGGGGAACTCATCTACGGCAAAGATCATAGGACGTGAAAAAGTGAAATTGAATTTCACATCCGGAAAAGTCGTTATACTTACTTATGTGCTCCATGTACCCGATATCCGCAAGAATCTCGTTTCGGGTGATTTATTGATCAAACATAGTTTCAAACTTGTATTTGAATCGGATAAGTTTATCTTATCCAAGAATGGCGAATTTGTTAGAAAATGATATGCCATGGGAGGCATATTCAAACTCAATGTAACTGATTCAATCAATAAAATCTCTCATTCTTCTTACTCGATCTCTCTTTCTAATTTATGGTATGATAGATTAGGACATGTTAATTGTAGGTCTATGAAATGCATGACTAATTTAGAGTTAATTCCAAAACATGAATCTTTTGATAGTAGTGTTTGTAGTATATGTGTAAGACTAAAATTACTAGAAAACATTTTCTTAATATTATTATAAATTCATATTTATTAGATTTAATACACAGTGATATTTGTGATTTAAATAATGTTCCTACTAGAGGAGGAAAATGATATTTTATTACTTTTATAGATGATTTTTTGAAATATACTCACATGTATTTATTAAATACTAAAAATGAGGCTTTTGAAAATTTTAAGGTTTATAAAGTATTAGTAGAAAATCAATTAAATAAAAGAATAGAAGTCATTAGATCTGATCGGGGTGGAGAATATATGTCAAATGAATTCTCTGATTTCTGTGAAATTCATAGAATTCGTCATAAGGTGACGGCTCCTTATATGCCACAGCAAAACGTTGTTGCCTAAAGAAAAAATAGAATATTAGTAGAAATGACTAATGCAATGTTAGTTAACGCTAATTCCGATAAAATTTATGGGGTGAAACTTTGTTAACTACTACTCATATTTTGAGTAGAATTCCACATAAGAAAAGTTTAACTACACCATATGAACTTTGGAAGAATCAAAAATCTAGTCTAACCTATTTTAAAGTGTGGGGCTGTAGGGCACTTGTTAGATTAGTAGATCCTAAAAAATCTAAGATAGGAATTAGATCTATTGAGTGTGCATTTATTGGCTATGCATAAAATAGCAAAGCTTATAGATTTCTAGTTATGAAATCTAATGATAACATCGATAAAAATACTATAATAGAATCTAGAGATGCTATATTCTATGAATCTAAGTTCACTACTCTAACTAATAAATTAAATATTGAAAGTAAAACTTTTGAAGATTAAGAATTTTCTAAATCTAAAGAAGTTATTGAATCTTCAAGTGATAAAGAGGTCATCATTGAACCTCGACGAAGTAAACGTCAACGATTTGAAACCAGTCTTTCAAAAGATTATTATATCTATTTGATTGAAGGAAATATGACCAAAAGTACTAAGAAGCATTTGTGTCTAAATGTAGACGATGATCCTATCACTTTTAATGACGCAATGAAATCTAGAGATAGTGCTTTTTGGAAAGAAGCTATCAATAATGAAATGGATTCAATAATGAAAAATAAAATATGAAAATTAGTAGACTTACCAGAATGATATAAACCCATAGGATGTAGATAGATATTTAAAAGAAAACTTAGAACAGATGGAACTATAGAAAAATTTAAGGCCAAATTGGTTGCCAAAGAATATAAACAAAAGGAAGGTGTTGATTATTTGGACACCTACGCACCCGTTGCTAGAATTTCAACTATAAGACTTCTAATTGTCTTAGCTTTTATACATAAGTTACAAATCCATCAAATGGATGTTAAAATTACTTTTTTAAATGGTAATTTAAAAGAAGAGATATGAAACAATCAGAAGGATTTGTTCTAGCTGGACAAGAAAAGAAAGTATGTAAACTTATTAAATCTCTATATACGCTAAAACAAGCACCAAAACAGTGGCATGAAAAGTTTGATAATACCATTGTCAATTTTGGATTCAAAACTAATGAAGCCGACAAATGTATGTATTATAAATTTTCTCATAATAATGGTGTTATTATATGTTTTTATGTAGATGATTTACTTATTTTTGAAACTAATTTAGAAGTTATTTTAAAAACTAAAAACTTCTTAAGTTCATCATTTAACATGAAAGACATGGGTCAGACACCTTAGATATTGAAAAGATTTAATTATTTTGATTTGAAATTTGTCAATACACCTTTAGATATTAATCTTAAATTGACTAAAAATGATGGACGATGTGTGTAACAGTTAGAATATGCAAGGGTTATTGGTAGCCTTATGTCTGCAATGCATTGTACACGACCTGATATTGCATTTGCAGTAAATAAGGTAAGTAGATTTATAAGTAACTCTAGTTCTGTTCATTAGAATATTATTTCGCATGTTTTTAGATATTTAAAGGGTACTATTAATTATGTTTTACAATTTTCTGGATATCCTCAAGTTTTAGGAGGATATAGTGATGCAGGTTGGATTTCTGATTCAAAAGAATCAAAGTCTATAAGTGGATGAATATTCACTTTTGGAAGTATTGCGATCTCATGGGGATAAAAGAAGCAGACTTGCATCATACATTCTACTATGAAATCGAAATTCATTGCCTTAGCAGCAAGTAGAAAAGAAGCAGAATGGTTAAAGAATTTACTAATATAAATTCCAATTATGATTAAATCATTGCCACCTATCTCTATATATCGTGATGGTGAAGCAACACTATCAAAGACTTATAGTCAAACGTATAATGAAAAAAATACACATTTGTCTAAAACATAACTATGTAAAATAATTACTTAGAGATGGAGTAATCTTAGTAATTGGGGTCAGGTCTGCAGAAAATCTGGCGGATCCGTTTACTAAAAGCCTTGACATAGATGAGATTAATAAAACTTCAGTCGAGATGGGTTTAAAGCCATTAAACTTAAACAGTCACTTATAATGGGAACCCTACCTAATATTTGTTCAATCAATATTTAAGTTCAAAGGGAAAAACAAGTCGTAAATCTGTGACAGCTAAAAAATACTATATTAATGAGAAATAAAATCTCATATATATCTCAGGAAGGGTAATGTTTCACCTATAATGGATAAGGGAAGGTAGAGCATTGCTCTTAACAGTCATATAACACTATGTGTTGAGATGTTACAATTGCAGGGACATCTCTTATAGGTCTGCCTATATAAGTGTGAAGGTGGAGCCGCTTTCAATGAGACATGACTTTATCTCATAAATACTTACGAAAACTAGGGTACTAACATAGGGCCTAAATGTGCTAACCTTCCTTATTGAACACCAAATATATGAAATATGTGTGTGACATAATTTCAATTTATCGTATAAGATCGTTAGTTCAAGACTTAGTTTCACTAATGACCTTGACAAACCTTAAATTATTTTTACTAAAATGAAAATTCAAGTTTGTAAGACATTTTCATTTATGCACATATTTCTAGTTTTACTCTGTTTTTTCCATCTTTAAAAATAGTGGGGGATTTTTTGATATTTTAAAAGTCTTGTAAATTTTTATTTAAAATCTTTAAAATAGTGGGGGATTGTTGAATATTTTAATATTTTAAGTTTTTGTTCTTTGGACTATTGTGAATAATCTCATACAGGGTAAAACTCTTTTGGAGGTTTGGATTATAATATGTAGTCTTGGCTCAAGGCTTGCAGCCTTCACCCAGGGGGTACCAAATTTTGTAGCTTTCACTGTCATGCAACCCATCAATCACACATACACGAGCACGCGCTCGCCGAGCAGGGTCGAGCATGAGCACGAGTACGGTGCGGTGCATTTATAAAATAATTTTTTAGATAAAAGAAAAACTAATCGTGTTTTATCATTTGTATTTAAATTTTAAAAAACGTTTGAAATTTAAAAAATCTATTAGTTATAACCGTTGTGTCTAAACGGATCTTTTGTAACCGTTGTGTCTGATCGGTTACTATAACCGTTCTGTCCAACCGGTACGGTTGCATCTCTTGATTTTTATAAAAGGGGACTCAAGGTCTTTCTTTTATTCACTGGATTTTCAATTTTTGTGTTTCCCGAATTCAAAGTTTGCTTCAGAGTTCTTTTCTTAAACAATATTTGGTGTTCTGGTTGCATGATCAGATTCACCAAATCTGATCACAAGAATACGCTACCGATTCGTTGTATCCTGGAACCGATTTGCCGGTAACCTTTTGATGGTCATTTGATCATAGTGGCAGGGGCAAATCTCGGTTTAAAGATAATGAATTATAACATGCCTCGAATCGAATCTGTGTATTATCATTCTAATATTTATCTTCTTTTGCAATCCGAACCTATTTTTCTAATACCTCTATCGTGACAAAGGCTAACAAAGAGTTATATCATGCACAGCCTTAATAATAAGGATGTAGCAGAGAAGCAATTTGGTGGAGTTTTCATGGACTCAAGCAGCTGAAATCTTAAATCTAATGACCAGTAGCGTTTAGACATTGTGATAGGATGTAGCAGAGAAGCAGCTGAATGAGTGCAGAGTAAAAACAGAGCGCCATTGACATTCTCTTTTATACCCTCAGAAAAAATTGCAAAATTACAAGTTTGAAACAACAAATATCTATAAAAAATTTTGAATGCCAAAATAAAACTATAAATCTTATGCTCTGTAGCTTACTTTAATCACGCAGCCCTCTCCTATAACGCTATCTCTAATATCAGCATCGAGCATCTTCGATGGTGCTCTGCGAACAATATGAGCTTGATCCCATGTTTATCTACTAATGAAAAATGTGGTCAAAGACGTCTAAATTCAATGAACCAAATTGTTTAGGTGCTATTTTAATAGCAAAAGCGATTTATGGTTAAAATGTAATTATTACTGATAGGACAAAATACAGTTTTATAAAGACTTGATAAACTTTGGGCATCTATCTCAAAACAATTGCTATAGGCGGCCGATATAAGACTAAACTTCAACATCCCCCTGCACGTATTGGCCCGACTCAGCAAAATCACATTGAGAATTGAAACATGTGACCAATTGCTATAAGCAAGGATCAAAATTTCGGTTTCGGTGGGAACGAAATCCAAATTTTTGATCCTTAGCTATAAGGGGCCGATATAGAACTAAACTTCAACATGCCCCCTCGTATTGGCCGGACTGAGCAAAATCATATGGAAAATTGAAACATGTGACGTACAGTGGAGAAAAGCATACTCTAATTCGATGATAAATTTGAGTATCCATCTCAAAATCTATTGGCTATGAGGTGAGGAGCACATGATCGATAAGATGGGAGGCAGGGCTATAGATCTGATGCCGGACTAGACTTCAAGAGACCCAACTGAAAAGAATAGACCAATGTTTTAAAGACCAAACCGGACGCCAAACCGGAGAAGGCGCCAGTTTTAGCCTGACCTAACCCAACTCGGCCTGAAAGTTTGTTCCGATACTTAACGGCTGACTGGACCCAATCGGTCGAGTTTATGTGCCCTACCAGATTGGAAAAGCGGGTCAGTAATAGGTTGACTCCAGCGTTGTTGTATTTTTCTTTCACAAATTTTAAATAAAGCTAATTAAGGAATGAGTAAGGTTGTAAATGAGTGGGAGTGGGCCTAATACTCAACCCAACAGTTTTATGACTGCTGCTACGGTCACACTGCTTTATATTACAACTACCTCACTTAAAGTCTTAATCAAAGGAAAAATCTAATGGTTGCTTTAAATCACTCAACAGAACTTGAGATCATGGGTCTATTATCAGGCGGTCAAATGTTAACTCTACGTGTCACATATCCCAACAAGTGAATGTGAACCATGATTAATGGTACATTACGATCATATTTACTTTTTGGAATGTGCGCCACGTGGAATCAACATCTGACTATCTAATGGTAGGTCTATGATCTCAAGATCTCTAGTATGGAAGACTGGGACGAAAAGTGATCTCCATCATCCGATTTAAAGCAATCAATATATTTTTCCTTTACTTAGTTGAGGTGGCTGTAACATAAAGTGGTGTGGCATTAACAACAGCCTATTTTAAACAGGCTGGTGTTTAATGACCCGTAAGAAAGCCATTTTACGTGTTAAGTGAGGGTGTTGACTAAGAGCTGTTGTTTGATGGCATAAGGAAAATGTTTTCGTACTTTACCTCATAAGTGTAGCCTAAAAGGTGTACAAGGGTTGAGCCTCGGGAGGCATTTGAGAGCCGTGTTTTCGTTCTTACACAAGCTACATGTTTAGAGAATCTTAACGGGCACGTTTGAAAGCCCGTTACCCAACAACACGTCAACACAGGATTACATGTAAGGCCGGCGGTAAAGGGTTTAACACACTAAGCTGTCACAACGTAGACTTTTGTGAACGTGTTTGAATTGTCACTAACGCGTCAAAATCCTTAATGTGTGATTATTTTGCAATACGAGGGTGGAGGCTCGTATCTCATTTCGGCTACTCATGGTTGGAAAAGTTGTTTAAACGTGTTTGGCTCTAAGTCTCTCAAACAGATACTCGTAGTCAACGTCTTATAGATGGCCACTTAACATGTAAGTTGGCCATTTTACGGGCATTCAAACGTGCCCAACGTCTAAGCAATCAAACATGCCCTAAGTCTATCCCACTCAAAGGCATTCAAAGGCATGGGTCAAAATCTTGGCCGAAATTTTAAAATTTCGGCCAAGATGACTCCATTTCAGTTAAGTCCAAGCCAAAAATATGCTAGTTATCGGCCACCCTCAGAAAATTGAAATTATCGGCCGAATTTTAAAATTATTGGCCGATAATTTGAAATTATGGGCTGATAATATGAAAAATCATGTTATGGGCCGATAATTTGAAATTATCGGCCGATATCCATACTTTGAGTTTTCAAATATTTTTAAGGGTTTTAAAACCCAATTTTTGCTAGAACCACCCAATCTTTTCTTCCTCCGTCTCTCCCTTTTAGCCGGAAACTGGCCGGATTTTGCTGGATTTTCATCACAGTAAGCAGCTACTCAGTCACCATAGATCCTAACACCATCAAATAAATCTGATCCCTTTCCTCTAGATGTATACCCTTCAAGTCATGCTTCATTATTAACTCCATTTTTAGATCTTGGTAAAGCTTAAATCAGTGGATCTTGATACTCACGGGGCATACCTCTAAAACAGGATCAGATCATGGAAGCTCGCAATCTTTGGATCAGATTGCAAGCAGCCCATGTTGAAAAACCTATGCCCTTATTTATTTCTAGGACACTTTTCAAAAAGAGGACTCATATTATAAAGTTTCTCACTATTATACTGAGAGGGAAAGTTCCTCAAAATCAGGACTGCACGGATTTTCTTAGTGCGGAAATTTGAAAAAGCAGGTTATCAAGGTCATTTCACTAATGACTAAATAGTATATTTCACAGATTTTGAGGATCCTGAAATACGGTGCATCCTGATTATGAGAAACTTTTGATTTCAGTATAATAGTGAGAAACTTTTTTTTCCCAATCATGTTTCTATACATTTCCCTTATTTTTTCTATCTTTTGATTGATCGGCTGGGATTGAACTTATGTTTTTATCTATGTTAATTAGCTGGGATTTACCTCTTTTTCTTGTGCTTTCAGATCAACATCAACATGGTGGATCTTCACCGACTTGCAAAGAAGCTCAAGGCCACCACTCCATCAGAAAGTTATCACAAAGAAATCTAAGATAAACTGAATTGAGAAATATATAACAGTGCAGAAGTAGGAGAGAGAGAGAGAGAGAGAGAGAGAGAGAGAGATTGCAATGACAGATGGCAAGGCGTTATGCCATGACTCACAGGTAAAAAAATTGACTAGCCCCAAGCTAGCTCTTAGTTGGAGCTGGGGTGTCGATTCGCTCCAATTCGGCCTGACTTGCCAATTTCCCGGTTAATGTTAATAATTTTATTTTAAAACAAAATTTTAACACAGGGAAGATTTGAATCCAAGAACTTATGATTTTTAAGTTCTAAACGGCCATTTGCATTTATATTCTTAAAGAGTGTAAATTTATATTACAGAATTAATAAAAGGTTTTTAGCAAATACCCCCTATGTAATGCTGAAATTGCATAAAACCCCGAAGTTATGTCTATTTACAGTGCACCCCCTACTTTTACGCTTCCTTTACAAATATCCACTGCCGTTAAGTGGTAGTTAACTAGGTGTCATTTCTTCAATTAAATTATGCATCTGCTCTTTCTTAATATTATATATAAAATAGTTATTATATTTTTCTCAACTTTGACCGCATTTTAAACGGTGGATAAGCATCGGATCCTGCCCAACTTTTTTAGGTGGAACATGATTGATCTCATCTAAGTTGATTTGTTACCTGATTTTCAATTTGGGTGTCCATGATACCCAATTGGTTCGTAACGATGGTAGGGTCGGGATGGTACAAACAGGGGTAGCATTTTAGCGTTACCCACGAGTCAAGCGAGCGTCATGGACATCCAAATCGAAAATCAGATAATACAGCAACTTATAAGAGATCAATCATATTCCACCTAAAAAATTTGGGCAAGATCCGATACTTATCCACCATTTAAAATGCGATCAAAGTTGGAAAAAATACAATGATCATTTTGTATATAATGTTAAGTAAGGGCAAACAAGTCATTTAATTGAAAAAATGATGCCTAGTTAACTGTCATTTAACGGCAGGGGATATTTATAAAGAAAACATAAAAGTAGGGGGGCAAGTATAAATAGGCATAACTCAGGGGATTTTATACAATTTAAGCATAACATAGGGGGTATTTGAAAAAAATCGTTAATAAAAACTTTCAAAACTCATCCTACCTTGAGCGAATCGAGTAATTCCTAACCAGAATTCTAATGCCCGAAAGTACAAGACAGCTGCTATTAGCTGTTGTTGTCAATGGCAAAAACCTTTCTGCAATGGTAGGGAACGATACTTCTAAATTTTATAATAATAAACATATAAGTACTTTACACGGACAAAAAATTAGCCTCACTACTGTAAATACGTGTTCTAATAATGTTAAAGAGTTAAAAAAAGCCAATAAAATAAAGTTCGGCAAAATTCTGTAAAGTTCGAAGCATATTAAATTTTTTTTTTTGAAATTTACCGATAATTTGACCGAAATTTGACCAATTTACGATTCGGGTCATAAACAAAACCGAAATTGAAATTGAGATTTTGATCCATGCTTAAAGGTCGTGTCTGACAGGAAATTGGTTTATTATCAATTATCAAGTATACCTGTGTATGGCTTGTAGGATGATGGACCTTGAGACATGCACAGGCAAACTGCTTGCATAGCAAATCAACAACGAACTGCTTACATGGCGTGATGTAAGTGGATGGCCCAACCTGTATTACTGGGACCCACTGCGCTTGCATTATGCCACATAAGCGGTCCGTTGAAGGGTCTACTATTTGCAATCAACCATATATCAGTAAATGTGTTGGCGCGTTTAGAGGTACCCATTTTTTAATAGGAGTCATTACTTATTTACTTGCACACACAAAACTAGCCCATGCACAATCTAAAAGAAAGACTTTGTATTTCGGGGACATGTGCAATGTGAAATGTGATCTAAGCCGTTTGATTTGAAGGTCATGATCTAAAGATCTTTAGCGCAAAAGATTGACATTAAACACGGTCTCTATTATACGATTCAATGCAGTCAAAGACTATCTTCTGATGCAACAATTGACAGCATTGAATCATCTGATAGAGATCGTGTTTCATGCAAATTTTTTGCCCCAAAATCGTATATCATGGCCTTCAAAATCGATGTTTCTATATAGCACAAGTCTCCAAAATGCCATGTCTTTACACTAAAGTGTGTGCAAGGGCCAACTTTGTATGTGCAAGTAATGGCTCTCATTTTTAATATGGGTACCACTATGCACACCAATCATATTAAGAGGGGCGCCAACACTGAAAGCCCATTCACTGCTTTAAACATGATAGTGGTTAATCTGATAGTGGAGATCGTTTTTCGCTCCAATGTTTCACACAACGGATCTTAAGTCCATGGTCGAACCATCAGATGATTACTTTTTGGGACACTGTCATATGAAGGACAAATTTTAGGCAGATAAAGTGCAGGCAGCTGATGTGGCGTGACGCAATTGGCTGCAAGTGCGGTGGGGCTCAATTAAAGTAGGTCGGTGCAGCCAATCACGTCGCGCCACATCAGCCACCTGAATTTTGTCCTCAACAAATTTGTCCTTCGTTTATAATTTTCTTATTTTTCTATACCACGTCACGTATATCCCAAAAAAATGTCTCTAAAAACATGTTTGAGCATGATGTGTGACACATAATTTTTGTTTTTTTTCCTTCTTTTCTTGTTTTTCAAATTTAACTCTATAATTACCTTTTTATATGTTTAAAAATGAAAGGGGAAAAAAATTGAGAGGCAAAAAATATTCATGAGCTGCACAATTATCTTGGACCCTGTAAATTGTATAGGGCTGTATCAATAGTAAACTTTCCGAATAGCTCAAAGAACTCATGATAAAAAGACTTTTTTTTTTTAGTTCTTTTTGTAGTTATTAAAATTGTTCGTGTTCTACTCTTTAAATATCCTACCAAGTATCAAAATATCAGTTTCGTTTCCCATTTTAGACATAACCGAAACCGAAAATTTGACCGATTCTTATATATCCAACAACTGTTGGTTGAATTTTTTTAAGGATAGGGATCTTTTACTTGATATTTCGCTTCTTAGTAAATTTGAGTCTACATATCGGAAATCCCTCAGTATCTTATTCTGGGATAATATCATTTACCAAATTCCTTCCTGATTATATTTGAGGCTCATTTTCTCTGACAGGAAATTGCAAGAGTAAATTCAGCTTCTTTAACAACTGGCTGTTGTTAAATCCGTTCACATGATTCAGTGGCTTCTCCAAATTTTTTACTTTTTCCTTTTTTATCTTTAGGATGAAAATAAGCCTAATCATTCAAACCAAAACTTACTTTACAGTTTATTATTCTAGTTTTGAAAACAAGCCTAATCTCCAAATTTTTTTTAGTAACTCACAGCAATCCCAAGCTCATGGTTGGACTAATCCGTAAGGGATGCCCTCACCCCTACTGTATAATGAGTATTTATATGATTTACACACTCTATGGGACATCCTGTTATCGCAGAATGGAGACACCAACACTCGATTCCATGACCTATTGGTAACAAACCAAACGTGCCCTAAAGTCCCATACCAACTGCGCCAACCTCTGATGGGTGTGAGACTTGTAACTTCCCTGGAGAATCAGGAGCAAAGTTGTATAGGTGAACTACAATCCTTAGCTTCTAACCGGTCATAGAGTTGGCGATGTTGAATTACGATCTGCCTTTCCCGGTATGAGATGTTCATAACAGTATAACTTCTTCGGCTCTCTCCAATTTGGATAGTAGGCTTTGACTGAATGCACATGATTTTATATATATAACCTGCAAGAGCGATGGGAAATATTGAAGAAATGGAAAGTGATTTTTTGGTTATCTCCGCATTGGAAAGAATGGCATGTTAAGGCAATGGATAGGCTAAAGTGGATAAAAAACGAGAAGAACAGAGATGAGCCAAGAGAAGATAGCCATGAAAAATAGACTTAAGGGTAGCTCTGTTCGTGCCCATGCATTCTTTAAAAGCGTCCACCTTTGCAACCCCTAAAAAATTGTTGATTGCTTCGGATTTGATGATGGAGATTGTGTTTCACCCAAATCTTCCACACAAAGGATTTTGAGATCATGCCACACTTATCAGACGGTCAGTTTTTTATTCAATAGGTCACAGATCCCTAAAAAATGCCCCTTGTGTATAAAGAACGCATCACTCTCAAACATGATTTTATGATCATATATTTGGAAATCTGTGACATGTGAAAAAAACCGACCGTCTGATAGGTGCGATACGATCTCAAGATCCTTTTTGTGAAAGATCTAGGTGAAAAATGATCTCTATCATCTGATCCGATTTAATCAATGATTTTTAAGCGGTTTCGATGTAGGCACTTTCACAAAAGGTGTGCGCACGATTAGAGTTACCCTAGACTTAATTGAGCTTTTTTTTAAAGTTTCTAGGGAAGATCCAGACATAAGAAGGGAGATTATAGTATGTTGAAGATGTGTGATTTTATTTTTATTTTTTAATTTCCCTAGCCCTGTAATTTTTGGAATTTATGTTTAATGAACAGGGTTAGCTCTCCTTAGTTACCTATAAAAATTAAAAATAAAAGGAAAGAGAAGAAATATAAAGCTCTATTTTTTAAAGACTGGATAATTTCCTTATCAGATTCCATAGCTGACATTGACCGAAGACTTAAAAAGTCTTGTGGATGATTGACGGGGGTGGAGCCCTTCTACCAGAAGTTTCACGTTCACGTTCTTGGCTTGGAGTGGCTCATGAAAATGAGGATTGGAATGTTTGAAACGTAAGGGTAATAGATGAAGTGGGCCTTAAGAAGACTTTTGAAACCATGGGGCACACATCCAATTATAACAAAAGCTGCTAAGATTATGTGTAACACATTACGCTCAAACATACTATTTTTAGGGGCACTTTTTTAGGATCTATGCGATGTGGTATAGAAAAATAAGAAAATTATCTTACATACTTATATCATAATATACTCTTATAACTTACATTTAAGATGAGTTATAGTGTAATAACTTTATTCCCTAAACTACACTTCTCAAGAAAGGGGTTCTGTAGTAATCTTTATGTACTTCACGTGATAGCTCATACTATTATAGAGGTGTTGCATCCGTACATGAATTACATACATTTCAAATTTCACGTGATCGCAAAAAAAATATCACCACAGCTAAAGCCTATAGGTCCAATCTCATATCTTAACTCTTATCTTTCCTATCATATTATAACTCGAAGGCGGTGATAGGGTCACAGCATATGTCACCGTATACGAAGTTATACTGAATTCGCACTCACCACACTCATCATGATGTTTCATACCACCATGAGTTGCGAAGCATGTAAATATAATGTATTTCTCGCTTCGATACCATTTCAGTAAAGTATTAACCCCAAACATAGACATGATCTCATATACTCGCGTATATATGACCTAACATATCCCTAACTCGTACAACATAATCAAAATGGAAGCATAGAATTATCTTACTTATATAATAAATTTATATTCAGATTTCGTTATGTTTATACGTATATATTTAAATATCACACTAATACAAATATAGAATATGGTAGTTATTAGTCTGAATTCGAGAATATCAAATTTCTAGCTCTTCATGCTATCGAAGAGGTTAGAGTTCGATTTTCATGAGGGCATCGAATTTCTAACTCTTCATGCTATCGAAGAAGTCGTGTTGAAATAATAAAATTGGTATATATATATATAGTTTAATTTTTAAATAAAAAGATACAACTTAAAGTTATGTAAATCACGACCATCAATCGAAATCTACTTGTAATTAATATGCATTGAAGCTTTGGCCGTGATAAAGTATAAGTATAAGATAAAATTTTCATTTGCTCGGACGAGAATCAATCAATCGCAAATAAAGTGAAATTATTAGATTTGTTCGAGCATAAATCAATTGATCGATTTTGCAATCGATCGATCAAAATTATAATAAATATGTCATTCAATTTGAGTTCAAATCGATCGATCGAATTTGTAAATCGATCAATCAAATTTAAGGTAAACATGTAGTTCAGTTCTGCCTAGAATCGATCAATCGAAAATAAGAAATAAATCGATAAAAAATATAATGCAAGAAAGACAATCGATTCTATTCGGAATCGATTAATCGGTCTAGGCATCGATCGATCGAAAATGAACAGCAAATATATGCATATAGAATGGCCTCGGTGCAAAGTCGATCGATCACAACTTAAAATCGATCAATCGGCTATGTACAGAAAATATGTCAAGTCATTTGGTCCAGAATCGATTGATCGAAAATGAAAATCACTCGATCGACTATTAATAGCAAATATGTAAAGTCGAATCTATTTAGAATCGATTGATCGAAATTAGAAATTGATTGATCGGTCCTAAGATTTCTGGAATAAAATAGGGTTCCGAAAATAAGACCCAAAAGAAAAAAAATAATTTAAATAAATAAAATAAATAAATTTATAACTAGGGTTAGTCATTTCATTATTTTTATATCAATATTTATAATAAAATTAGACAGGTTCATTTTATTTAGCCCGTCGATACGCGATCGAACATACTCTATTCGACAGGATCTGAGAAGAACAGAATGGATTGATGAGTACACACCTCTTGAGGTGTGAATGGTAGATCTATAGCAATTAGAGTTGAAAAGATCGACGTCCAACGCGATGGCCCGTCCAAGATTTCTCCTTCTTCTTCCTTGATCTTGATGGTAGAAATAAGTCGCGGTGGTTAGGGTTGTGCAGAAAATCGACTAAAAATTTCGGTTCGATTTCGATTTCGATTTCAAAAAATAGAAACCGATAATTATTGGTTCAATTTTTTTTTTTAATGTTAAAAAATCGAAACCGAACCGATAAGAAACTGATAGTGGTACTACTCAGTTTCTTATCGGTTGCATACAAAAAAGTAGATTGCAAACAAAAAATTCTCTTTTAAAAACCCTAATAAAAGCCACAAAACCATCCATTCCTTTGCTCTTCTACAAAGCCGTAAAGGCTAAACCCTTTCCTTTCGTTTGCTCCAAACCCACCGTTGGTCGTCTGTCTCCGCCGCCACACCACCACACTCCACAATCTCCACCATAGGTTGCTCTCTCTTTCTCTTTCTCTTTCTCTTTCTCTATATGTTCCTCTCTCTCTCTCTCTAGTCTTTAACTATTTATAGTATTCTTACTCTTCATTTTAATCCTAACCAGGAAAGAAGAAAGAGGAAGGGAATGTTGCAGCATAGCCAATCAGCGGGTGAGCTCTTAAATCGCAAGCTATTGAGGTATTCTAAGACAAAACCAAAGAGGTCAGTAGATTCTTCGTATTAGAATACCCAATCTGTGAGCTACAATATTTTTTTAAAATTTTTTTTGTTGGGTATGTAAGCTACAATTTTTGGAGTGTAAAGTCTGTTATTTATGTACATTTTAGTTTCAAACCCATTAAGAAAAAAAATCCAAATGTCATTGTTTTGTTCTTATTTTATTATAATTGAATACCACCTTAAAGGGAAAATTAAAAACATAAATTTTTTTCATAAAATGCAGATAAAGTATAATAGAAGAATCTGGCTTAGTTCCCTTTTTGTTGTTGTTTACAGCAAGAAAGAAAACCCATTACCCCAAATTCAAAATCCCAGTTTAGAGTTTATGTTTTATAGAAAACCCAGTAGAAAAAAAACCTTTGTTCTAAGATTTTTTTGTTTATATTAGAAACCGAAAACGTTATCGGTTCGTTTTCAGTTTTGCATGAAAACCAACCCAATAACACCCTAGCTGTGGTTCTTATGGAAGAACACGGGAGCTTTGAGTTGTGACGGTCTTAAGAGAAGAGAGAAAAGAATAAGAAAAGGCTAGGTTTATCAAAATTAAAGATTATAATAAGAAAAGAAAAGTTACTAATTTTCTAAAATATGATAGGTTCCGATGTGGAGCGCCAACATCGTGCATAATGTAAAACAGATCTAACACAATTAAAAAAAATAAAATAAAATCCGAGTGGTTACAAATCCAATGCCCCTTTTAAACCGCAATGATTTTTGGAAAGATCCAAGTATGCCACATTTACATTCACCATCCTCCAATGAGATGCGGAACATGTCCCGTCTATTTACAATCCAATGGTAGTTATTTTACACCCTCATCATCCCTTTCCATCTAAGTCAGGGAAAGCAAACACCAGAATTTACATGAAAAGGAATCATCAAATATCAAAGAGCTGTTGCGCTTGAGTAAAATGAAAAATTCTATAAACGAAAAAGTTGGACATGTTCTGCTAAGTTAGATGGAGCAGAAACATGGAAAAAATAATTACCAATAAATATGCCAAAAAAATAAGAAAGAAGTTAAAATCAAGTAAACATATCACTTAACTGTGAAGGAATAGTTATTATTTTATTTTATTTTTATGTTTATAAAGTGACATAATTCATTATAAAGCCAGTCCAAATGGCACAGACACGGTTATTTCATGGGAGAAGAAAGAGAGGAAAAGCCCACAATGATGGCCAACCTTTCCGACTTAAAATTTTGGAAAAGTCCACATGGCTTAGACGCGTTTATTTCTGTGGCAGAAGAAAGAGAGGAAAAGCCCAAAATGAAGGCTAACCTTTCGGACTTTAAAATTTTGGAAAAGTCCACGCAGTATAGCCGCGTTTATTTCATAGGGAAAGTCCACGTAGCATAGACGCATTTATTTAAATGGGAGAAGAAAGAGGAAAAGCCCAAAATGAAGGCCAGCCTTTGGTACTTAAAATTTGGGAAAGGTATATGAAGAAAGAATCCTAGTAGAAAGGAAAGAGAAAAGAGAAAGAAGAAGGAAGAAATGGAGAGACTTTCTCACCGTGTGTTGAACGCTTTCCTCTTTGTGATATTAGTATTAATCACTTCATGTTGTCTTGGAGCTAAATCAAGGCTCATTAACCTCCCTCCGTTGCAAGGTTCTCTCTCTCAATCTTTCAATTTTGGCATTTATATATATATATATATATATATATATATATATATATATATATATATATATATATATATATATATTTATATAGATCCTTTTTCCTCTAGTTTCTGAAAATTAACAAAGAGAGCTCTTGCGTGCACACGGGCTGATCCATTCTAAGAGTGCTGCTCCTAGGGGTGCAACTTCGGTTGATTGAACCGAAATCAACAAATGGGTTTTCCGTTCAGGTTTGCGTAAATCGAGCCTGACCGAACAGTTTTCGGTTTGGGTTAATCGATATTTGCTAGCTTCAAACCAAAACCAATCTGATTTCGGTATTGGTCGGTGTGGTTTTTGGTTTTTCTTTATATTTTTTTCGGTTTTATCACCCTACCTAGCCTATTTTCAGTTTTCAGGTACCAAAATTGAAATCGAATCGAGCCAAATCGGTCCGGTGTGGTTTTGGTTTTCAATCAATTTCGTTCAGGTTCGGGCCGGTTCGGTCCATCTGTTTCTGGTTGGTTTTCGGCTACGATTCGAATTTGCACCCCTAGCTAATCCCGAAATCATTTAATCAGGAGTGTGTGCATGCACGTGCGCAGTGACGAATAAATTTTTAATTCGCCATTCCATTAGACGGTCTGAATTTTCTTTCGTCATTAAATCTAAACGGTCAAATTTTTCGTTATTTATTTGGACGATTTTGCAAAACTAAAACATGAGAAATTATTTTCGCTTCTTCTCCATGTTTATGTTTGTTTCTCTAGGTAAAATTTGTGGGATTAATAGTCCGTGTTGGGCTATTCATCAGATTTGTTGAGCTATTATATCCTACAGGCTGTTATAATTATAAGCTAGACGGGTCCATTTGGCCCATTTTATCTTTTAAATTATTGGCCCATTTACAGTTATATTGGTCAATCTTAAAATTCTTTTTTGTCATAGGAAATTAATGTAGTTAATGTGGTGTCTTGAGAATATAGAATATACTTTGAGAATATAATTTTCTATCTTTTTCCAAGCTAAATTGTTGCTTTGAAGGTATGCTTATTTATTCCCCGATTTATACTTTGGGCTATATATATCACTCATGTATGTTCATTTTAACAAGCCATATAAATGAAATTTTAAAGATTCTAAGTAATATATCACTTTAGTCTTTATTTTTTATATTTTTCTACACAAGAGAATAACTTTTTTCTCTTTAGAATGTCATCTTCTTCCAATCTTAGTTGGTGTAATCCAACAAAATGGTATCAAAGCTTGAGATTCATTGCTTCCAATATATGCAACCTCAACTTTCTCGTTTCACCGATAAGAACTACAATCAATGGAGTATTCAAATGAAGGTTTAACATGCATCTCAAAAGTTGTGGGATATTGTTGAAACCGGATATATAGAACCGGAGGATCAAGCGGCTCTCACACAAGCTTAACTCAATGAGTTGAAAGAAAATCGCAAGAAGGACAGGAAGGCTTTGTTCTTCATCTATCAAGCTGTGGATGAAGTTATTTTTAAAAGAATTTCATAGGTATCATCGACAAAGCAAGGATGAGATACTCTCAAGACTTCATACAAAGGCGAAGATAAAGTCAAATTGGTGTGGCTCCGAACTCTTCGAAGTAAGTTTTATTCTATAAGAATGAAGGATTCGGAAGCGGTTGAAGATTTTTTCAATCAGGTAATTTCTCTCGTTAATCAATTAAGGATTAATGGTGAAAATCTTCAAAATTAAAGAATTGTAGAAAAAATTCTTAGAAGTTTGACTCGTAAGTTTGAATATATTGTTGTTGCAATTAAAAAATCTAAGGATTTATCTACTTTGTCTTTAAAAATTTTGTTGGGATCGCTTCAATCTCATGAACTTCGCATGAAGTAATTTGATTCTTCTCCTTTAGAGTAAGCTTTTCAAACTCAAATTTCTTTTAAAGAAAGTTCTAGAGGTGAAAGAGGAAGGCATTCTAATCGCGGACGAGGAAAGCATAATGGAGGAAGATATCAAGCAAAAGAAAGAGATGAAGATGAGTCATCTATGTCATCAAGAGGAAGAGGTCGATCTTCTCTTTCTAATATTTAATGTTATCATTGTCAAAAATATGGTCACACCATAAAATTTTATAGAAAAAGATTGACGGAAGAAGAAAAAAAAATTAAATTTTATTCAAGAGAACAATCAAAATAAGGAAGATGACACTCTCTTACTTGCTTGTAATGTTCAAGAAGTTGCATTCAATGAAGATTGGTATCTTGATAGTATTTGTAGTAACCACATGACGGGAAACAAAGGCGTATTTGTCACTTTAAATAAATCTATTCAAAGTGAAGTAATGACCGACGATGATAAAGAACTTTTCGTAAGGGGAAGAGGTGATATTCTTGTTTGATCAAAGAAAGACATCAAACGCATTTCAAATATTTTCTATGTACCCGACCTCAAGCACAATCTTCTAAGTATTGGACAACTCATTTTGAAAAGACAATATTTATTTCAAAGGAGATGCATGTGAAATCAAAGATATAAACAATGCTCTCATTGTCAAAGTAAAGATGTTTCCGCTTAAGTTTTAAAATAAAGTTCTTCCTTGCTTCAATTCTATCATTCAAGGCAAATCATGGCTATGACATCTTCGGTATGACCACTTGAGTTTTAGCTCTTTGACTCTCATGTGCAAAACTCACATGGTGAGAGGCATGAAAAATATTAACAGAAAGATTAAGTTTGTAAATGATGCACACTCGAAAAGCATCAAAGAAATTCTTTTCCTATTGGGAAAGCTTTGAGGGCATCAAATCCTCTTAAGCTTGTTCATTATGACCTATACAGGCCTATGCACACCACTTCTATTAGCGATAATCGTTATTTCCTCACTTTTATTGACGATTATAGCCGCAAATCTTGAATTTATTTTCTTAAAGAAAAATCGGAGGTATTCAGCCACTTCAAAATATTTAAGGTCTTTGTTGAAAAATAAAGTGATTTTATGTTGAAAATTTTACGTACCGATAAAAGTAATGAATATGTTTCTCATGATTTTGAGAATTTCTTAAAAGATAATGGCATTCGACATCAATTAACCACTCGGTATATACCTCAACAAAATGGTGTTGTGGAAAAAAAAAAATAGAACGCTTATGGAATTGGCTAGAAGTATGTTAAAAGCCAAAGGGATGCCAAATATATTTTGGGCCAAAGCCGTTGCATGTGCCAATTATTTTTTGAATCGTGCATTTTCCAAAAGTATTGAAGGCATGACATCACAAGAAACATGGAATGGAAACAAACCATGTGTTGCATATTTAAGAATATTTGGTAGCATTGCATATTCTCATGTGCCAGATGAAAGAAAAAAAAAATTATATGATAAATCCGAAAAATACATTCTTATTGGTTATGGTGAAACTTCAAAGGCATACAAATTATTTAATCCCATCACCAAGAAAACTATCATAAGTAGAAATGTAAAATTTAATGAAGAAGAAACTTGGGATTGAGATTTCCAAGAAAAGACACAAAAGTTTATTTGTGTCAACGAAGAAGAATTGTAAGATGCTTAAAATTATGAGCATGAAGAGGATAGAACTTTCTCTCCATCTTCATCTTCACTATCATCATCATCAAATTTTAATTCTCCTCCAAAGAAGATCAAAAGCATTAATGAAATTTATGAAGCATCAAGAAGACATTTTGATGAAAATGAGATTAATTTTATACTATATGTCGATGCCGATCCAATTTATTTTAAAGAAGCATCTCAAGAAGAAAAGTGAAAACATGCAATGAATCAAAAAATTGACTCGATAAAAAAAAATAAGACTTGAGAGTTAACAGAACTTCCATATGGGTACAAATCCTTTGGTATAAAATGAATATATAAAATCAAGTTAAATGCAAAATGTGAAGTTGAAAGACACAAAGCTCGATTAGTAGTGAAAGGCTACGAGGAAAGACATGACATAGACTTCAATGAAGTTGTTGCTCCCGTTGCTCGGCTTGAAACTATTAGAATGATCTTAGTATTGGCAGCTCAAAGAAATTTGAAGGTTTATCAAATGAATGTCAAATCAGTATTCTTAAATTATATTTTTAAAGAGTAAGTTTATGTTGATCAACCTCCCGAGTACAAAGTTTGTAGATTAATAAAACACTTTATGATTTAAAGCAAGCACCATGGGCGTCGTATAACTGTATTGATAAATACTTCTTGAAGAATGGTTTCAAAAGGTGTCCTTTTGAACACTCTCTACATCAAAGAAAATACTCAAGATGAGTTCTTAGTTGTTTGTTTATATATTGATTTAATCTTCACCGACAATAGTTCATGCATATGTGATGAATTAAAAAAATTCATGATGCGTGAATTTGAGGTGACCGATATAAGTCTCCTATATTTTTTCTTGGCATTGAAGATGAGATTTTTATATCTCAAAAGAAGTATGCAAAAGATTTATTGAAAAAGTTTAAAATGAAATATATTAATCACATTTGCACTTCAATGGAGGTTGATTTGAAACTTAGCATAAATGATAATGAAAAAAGAGTTAATGAAACACTTTATCGGAATCTTGTTAGTAGCCTCATGTAGTTGACCGCCACAAGACTGAATATTATGTTTGCGGTTAGCATAATTAGCCGTTTCATAGAATCACCTAGAAGAAGTCATTGGAATGCCGGAAAGAGAATTTTGTGATATGTATGTGATATCATTAATGATGGTATATATTATCAAATTGTTCAAAATTCATGTTTGGTTGGATATTGTGATAGTGATTGGGTTGAAAGTGTAGATGATGACAAAAGTACTTTCGATTACAATTTTAATATTGGTTCAGATTTAATTTCATGGATTTCAAAGAAACAGCAAGTTGTTGCTCTTTCTACAATCGAAGCAGAGTACATTTCATTAGCATTGGCAGGTTGTCAAGTACTTTGGTTAAGATGGGTATTAGAAGAACTTAAGCATCAATCAATTGAAGTTACAACTTTATTTTGTGATGATCATTCAGTCATTGCACTAATCCAGAATTTCGTTTTTCACTACAAAAGTAAGTACATTCGAATTAAGTATTATTTCATCCGTGACTTGATCAATGATGGAGAAATTGATGTGAAGCTTTGCAAATCACAAGATCAAATAGCGGATATTTTTACAAAGACATTAAAGAAAGAAACGTTTATCAAGATCAAAGAACAGCTCGATGTTCGATCAATCTAGCTCAAGGGAGGCTGTTAGAATTATAAGTTAGACTGGCCCATCTGGCCCATTTTATCTTTTGGGTCATTGGCCAATTTGTAATTATATTGGTCAATCTTGAAATTCTTTTTTGTCATAGGAGATTGGTGTATTTAATGTAGTGTCTTGAGAATATGAAATAGACTTTGAGAATGTAATTTTCTATCTTTTTCTAGGCGAGGTTGTTGCTTTTGAAATGTATGCCTATTTATTCCCGGATTTATACTTTGGGCTATATCTTCATTTTAACAAGTTAAATGAATGAAATTTAAACGATCTCAAGTAGTGCATTACTTTAGTTTTCATTTTTTGTATTTTTCTATACAAGAGAACAACTTTTTTTTTTTAGAGTGTCATTTTCTCCCAATCCTAATTGGCATAATCCACCACAGGCATCGTATAAATATTCTTCACCGATTAATCTATTGAAGGGGGCGCGAATCATCTTTAGAGAGTGACCTACTGTGCGCTTCAACGCACAAATATCAACTATTTTATAACAAAACTTCCATTGGATGAGCTATAGCTAATAATTTGGTACGGTTTCTGTGATATGCGGCTATGTATGTATGAGAGGCTCCTAAATTTTGAGGACTGGCTTATTTATAAAAACATGGAAAAATAAATAAAAATTAACAACTACCTTACTGTAGTTAAAAAAAAAAAATAGTCTACCAAATTCCAATTTATATCATTTATTTGTTTTTGATCTTTGTTTTTTTAATTGTTTTTGGAGCACAGGGTTTGGATTGCATGGAGGGCGAAGGGAACTCCTGGGCAATAGATATCCAAAAATTCCTCCCACTCCTAGAGCTAATACTAGACAGAGTCCATTTCTGATTGAGCCACCACTTATAGGTCGCTAGTCAAGATCTATGGTGGAATCAAGCCCAGCGTTCCGAACTTGATGCTATGTTTCAGATCTGTGGACTCACATTCTGAATATCTGAACTTAAAAACTCAATATATGCAAAGCAATCTAAAGACTAATATAGAATACGAGTAATGAGCAAAGGATCTTTTGCTCTCTTTAGTTGTTAAAAAAGAGGTTCAGAAAAGTAATAAAAGAGATGTTGAAGAGGAAATTTGTTGTACCACCTCTCTCTCTATCATCCAAGGTGTCAAATCGGTTATTGGTATTAGGGATCAGCTCAT
The DNA here is from genome assembly GCA_021018995.1 of Chloranthus sessilifolius. Lineage (NCBI taxonomy): Eukaryota > Viridiplantae > Streptophyta > Magnoliopsida > Chloranthales > Chloranthaceae > Chloranthus > Chloranthus sessilifolius. Next base: position 4,699,960 of record JAJIZI010000016.1, on the reverse strand, counting down.
GGAGGACCGATATATATCAGCCAATACACATACGATAAAATGTTATTAAAAAAAAAAAAAAAATCAAATCAAGGAGGTATTGGCTGATACCCGATTGGTATTGGCCGATAGTAATACAACCCAACGGGGGCCGTATTGGTATCAGTTGGCCAAAATACCAATACGTATCGGTATCGGCCGATACTTGATATCATGCTCTCATCTATTTATATTATACAACCGCAACGGCTACACTCAAGTCAATTGGCTGCCACGTCTAAGGATCACATGCCATGGGCATAAAAACAAGATCGATTGGTAATCATATGGGTACCTCTATTCGCTTGCAACCCCTTCAAAACAATTGATGGCTTCGGACCGATGATGGAGATAGTGTTTCACCCAGATATTCCACCCAATGGATCTTGAGATCATGTCTCACCTATCAGAGGTCAGTTTTTTATTCCACATGTCATATATCCATAAAAATGCCCCTTGAATTCTGACACACATCACGATCAAACATGATTTTAAGACCATTTTCTTGGGATCTGTGATATTTGAAATAAAAAATTGACCGTCTAATAGGTTCGGCATGATCTCAAGATCCGTTGTATGGAAGATGGGGGTGAAAAATAATCTCCATCATTTGATTCGAAGCAATCAATAGTCTTAAAAGAGTTTCCTACATGGGCACTTTAAGAGATTTGGTGGGCACTAATAGAGGTACCTTAATCATATATGGCAGGAGCTGGCATTAGATACCCTCTTTTGGGACATGTATCGGTTAAGTATTTTTTCCTTTTTGCTAGGCAACTAAAAGGGTGCGTTGGTTAAGTTAACTATGTCATGTGATTCGAAGGGGATGATCTAAATCAATGTTACCTAATTACGTAACCTATTTCACGAATTCTAGGTTTGTAGTTTATGATTCCTTACTTTAAAGGAAGCCTGATCTGCAAGAGGTAAGACGAGTTTTAAATAAAAATATTTTTTAAAAAAAATTTAAAATTTAATTATAAATTATACTATCTATCTTAAAATATATCAAAAGATTTATACAAATTGTACGTCAAATGCAAATATGTAGTACTGGTCGTCCATAAGTCTCTAAATGGGTTGGGTATGGGCTGAGTGTCACGATCCAGAATCCTTATCCGATCTCGAAGGCCTAGAATTCCGTATTATGACACTGCACACTGATTAAGGCGATAAACGGACATACACATAATCTATAAATTGACTTAACATATAGATTGAGGCATTTAAGATAGCTTCAAAAGATAAATGACTCATAAATTATCAGCGAGAATCGTAAAAGAAAATAAAAAAGTAAATCCTAACCATGCATCTAAGATAGGAAATAAAACAAGTTTTACGTATGATAAAATAGTCTCAAACGTAAACTCACAAAAATGTCAAAATAACTAGAATATGTCTCTCAAGAATAAAGTCTAAAGCAAAAGGACTCTTAAGGCTCATAGAAATTTGTCGGATCTACGCTCTCCTCCGGGTGATAGCCAACGTCTCCATCTACGTAAGCCGCCTCCGGAACAGCAGCTCCCGCGTCATTATAAACAGGATAAATGAAATCTTCACCTGAAATTGTTAGATTTGGGAGGGGGTGAGTTTACTCAGTCGCGTCAACTCAGCGGATTGCACAATCAATCCACCTAACTTACCCAGGTGATCGTGTGTACAATCGCTTGAATTGCAATACATTTTTAAAATATAACCAGCATCTTTAATAAAAGAAATAAACTTATTCATAACTCATAGTCTATCATAATCAATACTGGAAAACATACTATATAACATGAAGAGTACATGATGCTTCTATTTTCTTATCTTTTTTCCTATTTGTCTCATCAACCTATCATACATGACATATCGTAAATCTTATTATTACTTTATACGCCTACACAACATACTTCATATCTTACTTATCTTATTTTAAAACGACCTGTACCAGGATCATTGCTCGAGCCTATCACGCAAGGTCCACATGTAGATAACCACCTAACCTCCATATTATAACATAAACCACCATCCAGCCAGATGAGGTTGCTGACATAATAATTACGATATCCCCTTAATTTGAGACAAGACTATGATATCCTTAAGACCCGTCTTGGCTGCAGACTTTTGACCCTTACGATGGCTCGTAAGGTATGTCACGTATAGAACCTAATTCATGTTTAGCTGACCTTCACAGCGTGCCTTACATATCATATCATTTTTCGGTAATAGGCTTAGGTCCCCTCCCCGATTTAATATTTGCGTGGGCTTAAATCTCCACTTTCTTAACATCTCATATTTTAACATATTTATATTTCATCTTTTCTTAAACTTAATTAAAATAGATCACAATGCGATAGGCTTCACAAATCACGCTTTTCAATGGACGGATTTCGTAGTAACCTAAATGTACTTCGTGTGACATCCCATACTACCATAGAGGGTTGCATCCGTATATGGACGCCTACATTTCAAGTTTCATGTAACCGTGAAAGAAATCTCACCGTAACGAAGGCTAATATTATGTGTTATATTTTATTCTTAATTTATATGCGTATGCCCTATCGTGATTTTTTACATAATGAATGTCGCATATTGATGATAAACATATGTAAGAATGAACTATAACATAAATCCTAAGCATTTTATATTTTTGAAGAGAATTAAGATTATAACACATGAAGCATTGAAGTAAAACAGAGAATAAGAAATATTTAACTATATTTATTTTATGATTGAGTTGAAAATATACTTTATAGGGATTAATTTTGTCCATAAAAATTGATGATCGATTAATATAACAATTAGACGTATTTCATATTTTAAAAGGGCACACATGTCCATTTAAGGGTTGTAGAAGGCTTAAAGGAGGTAATAGAATGGTAAGTGTTAAAAAACGTTAATATTTGATCCCTTAAACTTATAGATTGTTGTTTGATGAGAGCTATTTAATATATTTTATATAATTTTAGTGATTTATAAGTCCGGAGACGAGTTAAACATAAAGTAGCCCAAAAATTTTAAATATAATATCAAACCCGTGCAATCTTAGATCATCTAAAGCGTATCCCGACTTACAGCTCAATTTTGACCTTTAAAACATCATATTCGTGAAATTATTATTTCACACAAAGTTATAAAGTCCGTTCTCTTATTTTCAATACCGTAAGAATCACATCAATCCGATTTCAGAGTAAAAAGTTATGACCAAAATATCGAGGCTGTGCCTATTGAAGAGTTTGACCGAATTTCACAAAAATTTGGGAAAAACGATCCTATCGATTTTAAGCCGAATTTTTATGTTTTTAAGACCCGAATTTAGTTAGAATTTAGAGAAAAATTAGGATTTTCTTTTAAGAAATAACTCAATAATTTAAGATGAATTTAGAAGCACCCACCTGTTGAAGCGTGATTCGAATCCTACGATGATTTGAGTTGATAGAGATCGAATTCGAGAGACGATATGTCCAAATCTTTTCGCGAGAATTCCTTTCTCAATCACGGCAATGAGAAACTTTAATGGTAGAAAATTCTCTGATAAGATAAAAAAATCGATGCAGATCCGACGAAAAGTTGTGGAAGATGGCACTGCAGAAACTTTTGCAAAGAATAGAAAAATAGAGAGAGATAACTGAGAGAAAAAGTGAATATATTTCTAATTCTCTTTCTAGGTTAACTCTACTTAAGACTTTCCCTACAAAATTTAATAAAATAGTAGTTTTTTCACGCAAGGAGAATTCATACGTAACATGAATAGATTAAGAAGTTTTGTTCCAACGCTTTGCGTAGGCACCAAAGCAAATGGTGATTCTCTCCCGAAATTACATTCATGCCCTTTAACCTGCTCCACTCTTCAAACAGGCGTAATTTTTTATATTCTTGTCGAAAATCGACGAATTATATCGTTAAAATCGTATTGACGAGTACTTCGCAATGAGTCTAATATAGATATAAAATAATCATACTATTTTTAAAAGTGGGTGGGTTCCGATGTAGAGCATTAACACCCTGCACTGTATGATACATCATCTAATACCGTTAAATAAAGTCAACAATCTGGGTTATTACACTGAGGTAGGTAGGCCCAACCCAATTAATAAACATCCGGTATGAGTTGCTCTAAAAGCCCGAATAAAATCAGCTTGTTTAAAGTGCAACCCAAACCCAACCCGTCTCATCCAGGCCCCTATCTAAATAGATAGGGATAATGGCCCTCAACGTCATTTAAGCACCAAAATGGTTTTGAAATGCTTAATTACACTATTAAATTATACTTTGTTTTCCTATACCATCGAAGTGTGGTTTTTGTTAAGGCATGAGGTGCACCTTGTGACAAGAGGAATCCATGATTAGAACATGTCTGAGCCAAAGAATCATGTCCATAAGTGGACGCGATCCATCTAATTAGCAAACTTTAACATCGACAATTAAAGCTAAGAACAACAGTTGATATTAGACTGCACAAATTGGATGGTTTAAGTCTCCCAAAAAATGTAATTTTCAAGCCCATTTCCCTTCACTTCATGATCTATCACTTTGATGGCATAGATCACCCACATTTTAAACCATTATTGGTATAAGATCATTTAAACACTTGGGTTTAAATGTCTGTCAGGAGAGTCGGGTCAAAATAAATATAATGTCAAAGACATAAAAACATTTTAATCGTACGAATCAAAGAGCCAACACCTTCAGAGATCTATGTTGCAAATTAGAGGATATTCACTAATTTTAAAGGTGCTAACTACCTCGATTCGAAATGTTTTTTTCTGCCAATCCTCTCCACCATAGATCTTTAGATAAAGTCTTCAAATTCCATGGCAAACATGCTGAAGGTATAGCCAACGTGTCCCAAAACGTGACTCATAAACCAAGTCATTTGGCTCTCGACACAAGTGCCTAATACCAACTCTTGTAACCCTGTCACACCTGAATTGGGCCAAAACATTGGAAAACCTGATATACGCGATTTAATGGTTGGAATTGTCTGGTTGTTCAAAATGTGGCTTTAATATACGGATGCAAATCTACATTGACGTGCATGGAAATTTAACTCATCACGTCGGACATAAGACATACGACCCAACCTTTGGGTCGGGTACTTGCTGGGCCAGGTCAACTCGGCCAGACCTGATATCTTATATGGGAAAAATGTAAAAAAAATCAGGTTGGGTCAGGCATATGCAATTGTCTTATCGGGCACCCAAAATTTAGACTCAACCCAGGGCAACCCGTTGACAGCCCTAGTACATATGTGCCATGTTTCAGTCTCTTTAGACTCGCCAAGCGGTAGTCCTACCAAGATCGTGGGTTAGAAACGACTCCTTCCTACATTGTGCATGGATTAGTCGAAGCCTAAATTGGGTTACCCTGTGTATTATAAGAAAAAAAAAAAACTGAATAAATGTCATATTTATGCTGTATATACCTGGAAATACCTGCTTCAGTGTTAAAACCAACCCTGTAAAATTGTGGTACCCTATAAAGTTTGGTGGCATCTTTTGTTTTTTTGGCAATACATTACTGTCTTAGAGGAAGCCTTCTTGCATGAGACTGAGAGCCAATGCCTTCAACCTAACTGAAATTTTTACAATCAATTATTTGGTGATTTAATATTCAAAGGATACGATTCATAATTCCATTTTATTAAAATTCTCAACACAAGTAAAAAAAGGTAACCTGTACAATAGATGGCCTCCTCCCTACCTCCGCAAACACCTTACATCTAAAGAATATGTATATATAATATGCATGGAAAATAGAAAGAAGGCTAAGGAGACATTATCAAACCTTGATGAGGAAGTAAAGAAACAAAATGGCTTTAATATGGTGGCTCCACTTGGTATCAAAGCATCTCTGATCACAGTGATGATCCCGCTCTTGATGAAGTATCCATCTGTTTCCCTTGCTGCTTCTTGAACGTTATCTCTGTTGATGATCTGGTGTAGAGGTGGTTCAAAATATCATAAATATATGCAGAGATATGCATATAATTCATATATAACAAAGCCTGTGTATTATGTCATAAACTAGTATTGTGATTGACAGAGTTTGGATCCAATGCGCATAGAAACAATCCTAAAAGGTGTGCATGCTCATCGATCTGGACTGATGTCATAGCGATGGGCCACTTCTTAAATGGGTCATCATAACTTGATTCTACCAAATGTTACCTAATTCATAGGTTTGCATGGTTTTGTGATATCACTACATGCAAACGAACCAGAATGGTAGGGGTAAGATGAGTATTAAATGAAAATATAAATATTTTAGTAAAGAGTATATATATGGAATGATGTTTCTCTTTTAAAGCACTTTGTGCTTTATAGCTTGTTGGTTAAGTATTTGCTTGATAACAAAGAGACTGAGGTTCAAGTCCCGGTGTTAACATTATTAGTGTTAATGTTTTTTAGATAATAATAATATTAATTAATTAAAGGGCTAAACCAGTGGAACCGAACCAGGAACCAGTTGGTGGTTCGGTAGGGGGCCAAGCAAATCGGGTAACCCCAATCCTCAACGTAACACATTGAATTGATAGTTTTGTGGAATTGCTCATGAAATATGAGAAAGTTTAATCGGTGCAATTTTTCGGCTAAGAGCCATACTGGATGGGGCGCATCGATTGGATGGTTCTCAATGGGCATGTCTGCCAGTTTAAACTACTTGTTTGGTAAAGACTCGCTGGAAATTATTTGTTTGTAATCCAGGTATGTGTGCAAGCCATTTTATGAGGAGTTGTACCTTCACATCTTCTCCGATGTGGGCGTTCTTATCAATAATTGCTCTGTTGATGTGAGAGTTCTTTCCGATGCCAATTGGAACAACACCTTTTGCAGACAATAATCCCTTATCGGTACCCGTCTGATGGAAGAAAATAAGAATTAATCAAACTTCAATACTCATTAACAAACTAATAACAGATGATACATTGTCTAACTTGCTAAAAGATGGTATCAAGCTTCTGTTAAAATGTTACAAATCCATAAAAAAGAACACAAAAGGAGGAGAAAAGGATCCGCTAAAATTTTAGAGATATTTCCTAAGTAGCATCTGAGCGTGCACAGGCCATGCACATTGGGAAGTTCATAGGCCAATCTCCCTCCTCTAAACTGGTCAAACTCCAGGAGACACAAATTTTTTTAGCACAAAGTCGGTGACAGTACACTTTTTAACTTTTTGGCGGGCTGATATTGACCTGCTTACTATTTGAGCTGTTCAAACAATACCAAGTTACCAACTCCATTCCTAATTGTTTCCATCTACAAAGCAACACGGAGTTGGTTTGGGAAAAAAGTTGCCTCATAGAAATCGGCTCCCATTAGTAACGTGTCTTCAATGATTGCACCCTCGGAAATACGAGAACGGAGCCCAACTACAGAATGGTGAATTTTGCAGTTCTGCATGAAACCATTAATACAACAATAATTTTAAATATATGTCAAAAAGGATCTTGGCTCCTGTTAAATCTTTCATAGTTGCTAGAACAAAAAAATGACAAAAGCTAAGAAAATAATGGTCAAAGAAACTCAGCTGAGTTGACTCGGACTAATCAGGACCCATGTACTGGGTCCAAACTTCAGGTTTGAAAAATGGAAAAGTTGATGACGCGTAACTTGGAAAACATTTAATAAATTGCGTGGGGTTTTCATGAACTCAGGCAGCTGAAATCTTAAATCTAATGACCAGTAGCGTTTAGGCATTGTGACAGGATGTAGCAGAGAAGCAGCTGAATGAGTGCAGAAGTAAAAACAGAGAGTGCCATTGACATTCTCTTTTATACCCTCAGAAAAAATTGAAAAATTACAACTTGGAAACAACAAATATCTATCAAAAATTTTGAATGCCAAAAATAAAACTCGTAAATCTTATGCTCTGCAACTTACTTTAATCACGCAGCCCTCCCCTATAATGCTATCTCTAATATCAGCTTCGAGCATCTTGGATGGTGGCATGGCCAGCCGTGACATTTTGGGGGCCCAAGGTGAGTTCCTAAAATGGGCCCCCTGTTTCATATTACTTTGTAATATAAAAAAAATTTGCCACAAATTTTTTTTGACAAATAAGTTACTAATACCATATATATAACGATTCATTCGAAGAAAAACAGATTCATTTCTCAAAGAAACATTCATTTCTCAAATAAACATCCATGTTTATCATTTAATTATCAACATAATAAATAAATTTCTAAATAAAATTAAGAGCACTAATTGGCTCCTCAAACATTCATTTCTCAAAGAAACATCCATCTCACGTGTAGCTCATTTGTAAAATGTCACATTCAACTAAAGAATAAAACATTAAGAGCACTAATTGGCTGGACCCTTTCTCAATCAACAAAGTTAGGGAGGAGCCAAATCTGCTCATGTGGCACCTTTAACTTGCCATGTCTACCTAGGTAAGATTTATATGGAATATTTAGTATCTCTAAACGTACTATCAAACATGCAAGCATTGATCACTAATTTATCTCGATTCCCAGTGTCCCTGTTCCCATGTATCAGTGTGCGTAAGTATATGTGTGCATCAAACTATAAGTGAAACTTCTTCACTGCCATTAATGTCTATGACAAATTGTGTAAGAAATTCTAGAAGAAAATGTTGAAGGAAGCCATCTATCATATACCTTCTCTTCTCGAACCAAATAGCCTTTAAACGATTTTATGAGGCAATTGTCGATCCCAATCCCGGATGAGAAAAGAGGGGATTGGCGTCACATTGACAGAAGGTTGTAGAAAGACCTCGTTAATTCCCTAAAAGCCGACTCCAAATAGATGGGATAAGGCTATGATGATGATGATGATGATGATGAAACTATAAATGCAGCAAATGGTCCTAGATTGATCCTAATATCTATTGTCTTTTATAGATCCTACGGAACAAGGTTCACTTGATTTATACATGTACCAATCTAATAGATCAGATAGTATTTGGTCATATCTTCACTTTTTAAATAAAAATCAATAGAACAAGACTTATACAAATGACCATTTGAGTGGTCAAATCTTTATGGAAATTTTGATCTGAACTCACATAGAAAAAGGATTTTCCTAATCCCCTTAAAACCCATTGATTAGGTCGGATCAGACAATGGAGATCGTGTTTCACCTCGATCTTCCACACAATGGATCTTAAGACCATGTCTCTCACCTAGCAGACGGTTGTTTTTATTCCACATGTCACATCCCCAAAACATGGCCCTAAAACTAAGTTTGAGCGTGATGTGTGCCATTGCACACAAGGTGCACTTTTTGGGGATTTATCATATGTGACATGTGAAATCAAAAACTGACCGTCTGATAGGTGGTATATGGTCTCAAGATCCCTTGTGTGGAAGATTGGGGTTTAAAAAATCTCCATTGGACTCTGATCTGACCCAATCAATGAACTTTATGGGGTTACACACGTGGGCACTTTCAGAGAACACGTGGGTCCAAATAGTCAAAAAGACCTTTAAAGAAAACAAGTAACTGGTGTGATGAAAATGATGAAAATTTACACAATTTTAGCTCGAAAAGACACAAAAATTACCTTCGATTTAGAGCGATCCACCGAAATTTTTGCTCAAATCGGATTGCATGATCCGAGTATTCAACAAATCCGATTTGTTGAAAATCTTACAAAAAAAAATTAATAAAAAATTCAATATTTTAGCAATTAAAATCCTAAATTAATAAAAAAAAAAACCCTAAAGGGGGCTTACCGGACGGTCGCCGGCGGGAGTGCTCGGGCAGGGGAGGCAGAGAGGGCGTCGGCCGTCGGGTTCAGCGGCTTCAGCTGTTCAGGTAAGCAGGTCGGACCGCTGTGGTCAGTGTGGTCCTGTGGAGCCTAGGAGAGAGAAAGAGAGAGAGAGAGAGAGAGAGAGAGAGAGAGAGAGAAATGATGTTTGTAGAGAGAGAGAGAAAGAGAGAGCTCGAGAGCTCAGAGAGTCAGAGAGAAGCTGGAGCCTGGAGAGTGGAGAGTGGAGAGAGAGAGAGAGAGAGAGAGAGAGCTCAGAGTCAGAGAGGCACTAGAGTCTGAGTGGAGACTAGAGAGGAGAAATGGGTATTGGGTAACAAAATTTGGGGCCCTATATGGCTTATAGAATTTTTAAAACCCTATTATTTTTAATGGGCAAATATTATTTGGGGTCCCTAAATATCGGGGCCCAAGGCAGCCGCCTGGCTGGCCTTGGTTCAGAGCCTGCCCCAAATGGTGGTAAGTACCGAGGTTGTGTATAGATTGGAGAAGAACGATCATAAAAGCAGCATAAAATGGTTACATTGACTTTAGCATTGCAAATTTGAGGATTAAACAAGTGTACATAAGTTGAGGATTGAACATAAGTTGTGATAATATGCTAGTGGTAAACAAGTGTACCCATAAGGACTACTCCTTCCCTCAAAAGGGTTGGTACACCCTACATTATCAAAAAATAAATAAATAAATAAAAATAAAGAAAGATTTACTCAATCATATTTTTTTCTTGAATTCATCATCCAAAAGAACGACCTGAAATCTGGTATTGGTTTTTTGGTAATCCCCAAATTTGCATTATAGAAAGCCTCAATAGTACAAATGTCTTCCCAATAACCATCATACAAATAGGCTTGCACCTATAATTCATTAAAACAAAATAAGATAGAGAGAGTAGGAAAGTAGCAAAAAAAGCAATAGAGCCAATAAGCTTTTAGAGCCAATAAGCAAAAAAAAAAGCAATAGAGCCAACAAGATAAGTAAATGCTGGATTCTCAAAGAAAGGAGGCCCTTAGAATTTGATACTTTCTAAGTTTTGGACAAATAGACTAAATCAACACACGCAAACATACAGGCACTTAATGAGTGAGCTGAATTACAATGTCAATTAGACGTACCCTCATTCCAAGGGACGTTGCACCAGGAATAACTTCACTTCCAAAATCATTGGCTCCAGGGAACTTTTCGCGAAGTAACTTCAACAGGGCATCTTTGCTGACCACATAAATACCCATACTTGCAATATAAGACATCTCTTTTGCTCTCTTATTATCAAGCACCAAAATGGTGGTATCAACCTGAAATAAACATTGGAAAAAATAGAGAGAAGCAAATAAATCATTCATATAGTTTATGGAAAATTATCCAACAAGACGTCAAGATTGGCTCCAGGGAACTTTTCGCGAAGTAACTTCAACAGGACATCTTTGCTGACCACATAGATACCCATACTTGCAATATAAGGCATCTCTTTTGCTCTCTTATTATCAAGCCCCAAAATGGTGGTATCAACCTGAAATAAATGTTGGTAAAAATAGAGAGAAGCAAATAAATCATTCATATAGTTTATGGAAAATTATCCAACAAGACGTCAAGAATGTATAATTGCAAATCGCTTTTCTTCGTGTTATATATATATATATATATATATATATATATATATATATATATATATATAAAGGGTACCTTCATTGCTTTTAACTGAACTCCTTTCGGCTTCTCCGCAAACTCTACTTTACGACCCTCTTCATCAATTTTCATTAGGCCAAATGCAGTGGCACGTTTTCATCCATTGGCAGGGCAGCAACAGTGATATCTGCGTCAGTTTCTCTGTGAGCTTGAATAAATCTCTCATAGTCCATACGATATAAATGATCACCAGCAAGAACCAGGAATTCCATACATTATGCTCCTCAAACAGCCAGATATACTGCCTTCCAGCATCAGCTTTTCCCTGGAAAATGCTTCATTAAGTTCAGGGGAAAAAAAAATGTGACAGGAGCCAGTAGGGAGACGAAGCGGTCAACCCCATTTAAAAAGGACATATTTCTACATATAGAAGATGCTCTTGTGATTTGAAAAAAAACACCGAATGGAGACCACTTTTTTAATATACTCTGGAAGAAGCAACAAGAAGTAAAATTGTAAAACCACTTTTGATATACTTACAGCTTTTACAATGTAAGATGCAACTTTAATCCAGATATGGAATAACCTATCAACCCAATTTAAAAATGACATATTTCTATATCATATATAAGATGATCTTGTGATTTGAAAAGGAACACTGAATGAAGACCACTTTTTTAACACACTCTGGAGGAAACAATAAGAAGTAAAAGTGTAAAACCATTTTTGATATACTTACAGCTTTTACAATGTAAGATGCAGCTTTAACCCAGATATGAAATAAAATATCACCAGGGCATGAATGATCTCCAGGAAGTTTTGGTTTGTGAAAAACTCATAGGAGAAATCCACATTACAGAAATTTTCCTCATATATAATGGACTTGCTTGGTTTTCAAGAAGCAACTGCGTCAAGATAAAAGAATGAAGAGGATCAATCAACATCTTATTTATGATTTCTCTGACTGATTGGTGAAATTATTTATGAGGATCAATTGCGGTACTTGAGATGCAGGAATGAAGAAGTAACTTAATTCTCAGCATAGATTTTTTCTAAGTACAAGAATTGGTGTTATTGTATGGCTTGTAACAGGTACCATGAATTGATGTGTCTTGCTGTGACCAGTCTATATGGATATGCATTAAGTTAGTATTCTATCTAGGTCCAAAAGTGACCCTGACGATGGCGTACAATGAGAAGGGCTCAGATAATTTTTGGGGTGTGTTCCACATGAAACCAACATCTGGCCGTCTGATAGGTGGGGGATCTACCGTGTGAAATATTGGCACCAAAAATAAGTTCTATGGACTGATTCAAAGTAGTCAAGAAAGTGGAAGTAATTTGTTGCAAAGATAGAATATTCAGTTGCAAAATACACTTATAAGTGGGAGGTTTTAGGAGAGTTTTGTAAACAGTCGTGATTATTTGAAATGCGTCAACCAAGAGATCATTATGAATTTTTTTCCCTTGGGCATAGACCAATTTTCAGTTGCAAAAATGGGTACCCTTTGGCATATTATTGGAGCGTCTTTTCGCGTTTTGTTTGAGAGAAGCGTTCCTTTGAGAGAGATTTTTAAAATCTTTAAAATCATCCCGATCTGCCTCATTACGCATTCTATGTTTATCAGCTTGGGGGGTCCTTCATGAAGACCACTTATGCGGCTTACCCCTAAAAACTAGGTCCTAAAACGGCTTTTAAGATTTTTTTTTGGCGATGGGGGATCCTGGGATCCCCCATCAGATAACGTGGCTCCGCCACCGCTTATAAGTAAAATAGTAGTATTAATATTTGAATCAAATCCAACTCAAACTAGCTCACATCACAGCAAATTGCTCAAAAAATGGCTGCAACATCATAGTAGACTTCGTGATGAAAAATTATAAATAAACAGGCTTCTACCATTGAATTTGTTTAATGCCTGACTTTGCAAATGCCAATCATGAAATAGGGCTCTCAGCTCAGCTGCATTACACATACGACTTTGTGGAGTCCAACATTTCAACGTATCCCACAGTGCAACACTGTTCATGCCTCTCAAATATTTCAGCATATCTCACAGCTCAAGCCCTCTATGAATGGATTTGTCCATTAGGAGGAATAGTATGAGATCTACTTTGTGAATGGATTTATCCATTGGGAAGATTACTATGAGATCTATCGCCATGGAAAAAAGTATCATTGAGATTATCTGCACATCAGCAACAAATTAGCAACATCTCACTACTGATTTCTCAATTTCAGCAAGAATGTGCATTTTTCTTTTTAGCAATAAATATATACACATTTTCATACCAACTTATCCAACAACATTACTAAAATTGAGCCAGCTCCAGCTCCAATGCATTATAACAAAACCAATAACAGTAAAAAAACTTTATAAAGATAATGTGCTTATCATCAACAAATAAGCTGCAATTTTTCCTGTTTTTATTGTGAACACAAATGAGTAGCATTTCAGATTTGAAAAGTAAAGCAAATTCCAACTCCATCACAGTAGAAAACCCCATCAAGAAAATGTAATCAGATACGAACGATCAATCTGATTACAAATAAGGAGCTAAATTGCAAACCTCAAGAAAAGTATTGGTTTTTTTCAACTCCAATGCAATCATATCAAAACATATAAACTGTACACAACAGCGATGAATTAACAGAGTTAAATTATACTACCTGAAACCAATTTGGGTTCTCGGGGCTCTGCTGAGCAGCGAGAACTTCAACAAAACCTTCACTAGTATTAGTAGTATATCCACCCATGTTACTCCCATATGCCTGCGAGAGGTGGCAATTAAGAGATGCTGAATTGAATTGCGTCAAGACATATCTCTTTGATATGTTACTGTTCAAACATCTGCTTACAGGAATATCAATCAGCCTATAGTTGGCTCCTAGGGAACAGCAGGCTTCGCCCTCTTTTTTGTCAAGGGATATAGCCAGGTCCAAGTATAATCCCAAGAACACTCTACGAAGAAAAACAGATAACATGCAATTCCAATGCACATTAAAATTAAGAAAATCAAATGAAAAACTAAAGAGAAAAAAATGAGTAAGAAGCGAAATAAAAAAAAAAATAGAGATCATTTGATATCATTTGTACAAATGCATATATTTTAGACAGATATATGGGGTGGTGAATCCCAAAATTGTTGTGGGTCATGGAAACAGACAATGAATCCTTATTGGATTTGGGTGGCAGACATCCTCAGTGTTTGCGACCCACCAGATATTTTGCGTACAACCAAACAAGATATCTAACTAAAATATACATGTTTTAGGACTGATCTGCACTTAAATCAGATGCATTAAAATTAGGGGAATAATAAAATATATGATGAAACCTGTAACTAGAATTAGTGCAAGATCTATCAAAGAATCAACCAGAATTAGCAAATATAAGAACAGCATTCCAAAATAATTACATTAAGGATAAAAATTAAAAATTTCCAAAGAAGGAACCTTTTTGGGAAATAATTACAACAAGTTAAACAATATTTTATTTCTTAGCTAGCCTTGGACAATTTATTAAAGAACATCATCAAATCTGTCTAAGATAAGGAAAACATTATTTTATTTTTTGGATGCTTCTTTTTGTCTAATCTTTTCATCCATTTTATATAGCATCTACAGAAAAATATTTCATTTTTCATTATTGATAATTTGTAGTTAAATCACTTTCCAAAAGATCCATATGACGGTTACAAAAAGAATTTCATTTTTCTTGTAAATTCCCCAAGCATCACTTACATTATTCTGATAATTTAAAAAATAAATAAACAGAAATTACAAAAAAAATTCACTCCTAGAGATCCACACAACCAAAATGAATTATTCCTATCATAATAAATATTTAAGTTTAAATTCCTCCGGGACGTGAAAAGAGATACCCGGCTGGCGTCGCAGAGGCAGGTTTGGGAGTTCTTTGAATCGTAAACCGCTTTGGGAGAAACCAGAATGGGCACTCTACCTCTGTGAGAGGTTTTGGGAGGACGTAAAACCGGGTTTGAGAAGAGTTTCTGGCAGGAGAGTTGAGAAGATGCAGAAGAGAAAAGGGTCTGGTTTGACGGTTTGAGAAGAAATGTCGTTTTCTTGTGGTTAGGGGAAGTTGGGGTTGGGGAAGATGGGAAGTCTCGAAATGCTTATGGGTGCTGCTGATATCGCCATTGGAGTCTCGAGTCTGGAGAGTGGAGAGTGGAATTAATGTCCTTCATTTCGAACGAAACTACCAAACAACCCTTGCTCAGCATAGTAACATTAACGCTTCGAGGCACCTAGATATCATTGCCCTTAAATTAGACAATGGATAACGCTCAAACCTAATTTTTAGGTCTACATTTTTTGGAACTGTGTCATGTGTAAAATTATCAAGAGTTTCTCAAAATAAAAACAAGAACTATCAAGAGTTTATGTAACGATTCGACTCATTTGGACTATTATAACTGTATTAGATGGTGTATCATATTTTGCACAGTGTTAGCGTCCCATATTGGAATCTAATCTCTTTAAAAAAAAATCTTGATTTTTATTATGTCCATTTTTAGTCAAATTTGGACTGATTGCGAAGTGCTCGTCGATATGATTCCAACGGTATATAATTTGTCAAATTCTGACAAAAAATAAAAAGTTATATCCATTTTAAGAGAAGAAAAGTCTCAATTATAATTAACATATAACTTTGTCTCAGTTATAAATAAAACTTAAGCTTTCTATTCACTATAATCAAAATTACTCCCTCTTTTTTATTAAAAAAAACTCCTTTCAAAAACTCTCTAGCCTTCTCTCAAATCTTCCGGTCAATCACCAAAAAGATCGAAAGACGAATAAAGATAAGACAACTTAGACGAATCAACGCTTTGAGCATCGGTCACTTCAACCTGAACCGCCGCAAGATCAATCATTCACGCTTCAATAAGTGGGTACCTATTAATTCCCTCTATTCTTTTTAGATCATGTCGTGTAGGGTGTGTTCGATCGCGCATCAACGAATTTAAAAATTAATTAAACCCTAATATTTATAAATATGATATACCTGTATGTAATAGTTTACGAATTCGAAATGTTAATTTAGACTATTAAACGCCTAAAATCATGTAAATACGATCTATCCATATAGTCATTAATTTACTTTTCTATAATGTTGCATACTCTATTATTGTCTATCTTATTCTATTATTAAATGCATAATCAACATTTTTTTATTAGAATTCAAAAATATAACAATTTGAATTTTATTGTAATTTTAAAACATTTACTAAATTTTCTGTCATAAGTATTTTTATGTTTTAAACAAGTTTTTATATTTAAAATTAATTAAGCCCTAAAATCCAAATTAATCAATCCCTAAAATTTTGTAAACCCGATATATCTATATAATTAGTAATTTATACTTATACTAAAATTGATATATATATTCTAAATATGTTTATGTTTTAAAAAAGTTTTTTTATTTAAAACTAATTAAGCTATAAAATTTTGTAAACCTAGTATATCTATATAATTAGTAATTTATCCTTCTACTAAAACTGATATATCTCTTTTAAGTATATTAATGTTTTAAACAAGTTTTTATATTTAAAACTAATTAAGCTCTAAAATCTAAACTAATCAAGCCCTAAAATTTTGTAAACCTGATAGATCTATATAATTAATAATTTTTTATTCTATTAAAACTGATATAATTATTTTAAGTATTTTTATGTTTTAAACAAGTTTTTATATTTAAAATTAATTAAGCCCTAAAATATAAACCAATCAATCCCTAAAATTTTCTAAACCTGTTATATTTATATAATTAGTAATTTATTTTTCCATTAAAATTGATATATCTATTCCAAGTATTTTTATGTCTTAAACAAGCTTTTATATTTCAAAATAATTAAGCGCTAAAATATAAACCAATCAATCCCTAAAATTTTCTAAACCTGTTATATCTATATAATTAGTAATTTACTCTTCTACTAAAATTGATATATCTATTCAAAGTATTTTTATATTTTAAACAAGTTTTTACATTTGAAACTAATTAACCCCTAAAATCTAAACCAATTAAGCCCTAAAATTTTGTAAACCTGCTATATCTATATTCTTGTTTTATTTAATACTAATTAATCCCTAAAATTTGATAGATCTGCTTATTTGGTATATTCTATTGAAATTGTCGTGTTATACTTTGTCGTGTTATACTTTGCAGAAAAAAAAAAAAAAACCAAGAGAACGGAAAAAGAAACAAAAAAAGCAATTGGGCCCCCTTTTAAAGACTCTTTACATGTGTTATATTTTGTCAGTCTCATATTAGACAAGTATGATAAAAGATGTCTTATGGAGAAGAAGATACAGATGCTCGACAACTTTAATCTCCCACCCATGGCCTGCCGCGGTGGAAGAGAATGATAAAATAAGTCTAATCGAGAAAAAGATAAAGATGGCCAGCGACCTTAATCTTCCACCCTTCAAAATGTCTGTTGTGGTGGAAGAGATTGATGAAAGAAGTATGATAGTGAAGAAGAAGAGAGTTGTTCGACGACTTTGTTCTCTCACCCTTCAAAAGGTCGGCCATAGTGGAAGAGATTGATAAAAGAAGTCTAATGGAGAAGAAGAAGAGAGAGATGCTCGATGACTTTAATCTCCCACTCTTCAAAAAGTATGCCATGGCGTAGAAGAAGAACCAAGGTCCCCAGCGACCTAAATCTCACACCCTTCAAAAGGCCTGCCATGGTGGATGAGACTGATAAAAGAAGTCTAGTGGAGAAGAAGACAGAGATGGCGGGTGACCTTAATCTCACACCCTTCAAATTGTCTGTCATAGAGAAGAAGAAGATGGGGGATAAGCGTAATCCCGCACTGTCGAAAAGGCCTGCCATAGCCACACAGGACCCAACACCAATACCCCAAGAAGGATTTGACTTCCATACTCTACAACTAACACTCCACAACTAGTTTTTAAAAAGAAATTGACCAGCACAGATGCCAAGGACCACTTTAATCGGCTCTTGATCAATAAGTCCGCCATCGAACAAAAGATATTACCTCTCTCAGAAGAAGATGAGAGAGACAAAGTGAAGTCGGCTTTAGGATTAACGGAGATCGCGTTCATAGGCGAGAAGGGCAAGACGTGGC
This sequence comes from Chloranthus sessilifolius, assembly GCA_021018995.1. Classification (NCBI taxonomy): domain Eukaryota; kingdom Viridiplantae; phylum Streptophyta; class Magnoliopsida; order Chloranthales; family Chloranthaceae; genus Chloranthus; species Chloranthus sessilifolius. Next base: position 4,681,482 of record JAJIZI010000016.1, on the reverse strand, counting down.
CGCTTATTTTCAAGTTTTGGAATACTTTTCAATCTTATATATTAATGAGAAAGTGGAAAGAGCTTTTGAAGGCCCATAGGGTAGGTTATGAGAAGCATTGGGTCGAATTGTGGGCCTTCCGAAAGGATAATAGGAAAGAGCTATTCATCTTTGTGGGGTTCAAGGACGAAGATAGATATGGTGGTGATCAGACGGCTGTGAATTCTAAGAAGTTGTTGATCATGAGCGATGTTGGTGATCACAAGGCTGTGGAATCTACTAAGAAGTTGATGATCAAGATCAAGGGGCCCGTGGAGCAAATTTATAGTGATAACGTTATTTAAGGTTCGCTCTTTATCATTTCTGTGAGTTTTGATTTTTTTCATTCGTTTATTTAATTAAATTCGAAATATATGGCAGCGTACAAAAAACTATAATTATTCATAGAGTAGCTTTATTTCCACTCACAAATTCTTTCCATTCACCCACATAAGTGGGTGCACGATTGAGATAAATCGAATCTTTCCGTCCACCCACATATTCAATGTTTCTTTCTAACGTTCAACCCCGAAATCTTTCCTTCCACCCACATCGTCTTCTTCCTTCTTCCTCTTCCCGCTTGCACTATAATTGAATTTTGTACACCCACATCGTCTTCCCCAATCGTCTCTTCGCGTTGTGCAACATTAGGAAGGGTTTTCATGACTGTACGAACCCTTTTTGGACTCGTAGCTGTATACCCATATCGTCTTCCCCAACCTTCTTCTCGCGCTACAAGAACGTGAGGAACGGACGAACTCTGTACACCCACACCTACGAAGAAACCCTCTGAGTTCTTGTTAGGGTTTGTGGGGCAACGACAGTCAACTGTTCGACCACACCTTACAAATAAGAAAATAGAGTACTGGGTGAACTACTTATTCTTTAATATCCCCCACTATTCTACCTAGAAGATCACCAAATCACTAGGGATATTATTGGTTTAGTAATTCTATAAGATTTATTTATTGGGAAGGGCATGTTACCATCCCAAAAAGCATAGAACTCAAGGAAGAAATAACCTAATGTAGAATGTATTATGCATCTATAGTTAATCAAAATATCGTATGAAAAAAAAAAAGTGTTGGAGGATATTAAAAAAAAATTATTCTGTGAGTCTGACGGTGGGCACCCACTGTCACATACATATATACTGACGGTGGGAGCCCACTGTCAGAGAAGTAAAAGTGAATGCAGGAATCCACTGTCAGACCGTCAGAGGATGAACTCCAGTGAGGAGCCTCACTAGAGTCCATTCTCTGATGGCCTCACGATGGGTGCTTGTTGTCACATTCATATACCTAACAGTGGGCACCGACTGCCAGACCATTTTTACCTTGAGGTTGGATTTAACAAAAAAAAAAAGTGTTGGGGGATTTTTTTTTTTTTTTTTTTTAAATTGTTTTGTAGATCTGACGGTGGGCACCATCATATACATAAAACTAGCGGTGAATATCCACTGTCAAAGTTTTTTTTTTTTAAATATGTCTTCTGACAGTGTGTGCCCACCGTCAGTTTTATGTATGTGACGGTGGGTGCCCACCGTCAAACCCACATAACAGTTTTTTTTTTTAAATCCTCCAATACTCTTTTGTTTTGTTAAATCCAACCTCATTTTTTTCTATAGGGTTTGATAATCCAACACACTATATTGAATTATATCAACTGTCGAATTGTGCTAATTTTTTGCTCAAGGATCTTTAAATCATTGACTAAAAATCAGACGAGGTAGATACATGACATAAGTCTCCCATTGCCAAATCTTTCTTTTATACTATGTGTCAATGCCAACCCCTCATGTCATCATAGGCATTCACTTGGTAACTATAATTGTTCTTACGAAAAGGACAATTTATAATGTATACAAAACAATCTCATAGTCTAAGGAAATCTTTTACCTTTAAGAAAGCAGCCCCCCCTCAATAAACCTTATAGCATGCTTATCGTCAAACCCACATAATATATATTTTTTTTTACACGTATTTTTTTTTGTTATATTCAATCACAGCCCACATTTTTTCTATAGGATTTATTTGATTTAATTTGAAAATTTCTGCACCACAAGTAGAGTTCTTACTTAGTAGAGTATTAATTATCTTTGTAAACAACAAATGATTGATTATTTTGTGTCTGCGTTAAGGAGGTCCTTAGTAGAACTTCTGACCAATTGATCAATCTCTTCAAAAGCTCATTTATTTCTAAACATGGAAATCATTCAGTAAGTATCCATATTACATGATATCATGGGATCTCATGTTTCATCACATATAAAACTGAATATGTCAATTTCTTAAAGGAAGCATATGAAGGTTAGAATGATTAATCCCAACTATTATAGGCATAAATACACTTCAACAAAATATACTTCAATAAAAAAATTCTTTTATATTTAATTTTGTATCATTTCATAGTATCTGTATACATACCAATTACACAAAAATATGCTGATATGATCATAATATTTTCACTATTTATATGTATATATCATATATATACCCCACCCCAACTAAAAAAATTATCAAATTTCTGGGGAGTACAATCAATCTAGGTCAATGATCGGATAATTTTCGGCCACAATTTTCTCATCATCATTGAAAGAGTTGAAGTTCTTAGATCGTTCTGCGAACTGAGATGGTCATCCCGCTGCACAATCATCTCGATATCGCCGCCATACAGTTATCGATGATAGAAAGCACAATTCTCGCTTTATTTGCGACATTACGAACCTACTCTATTATTTTCTCGCGTGTGCTAAAGAACTGATTTGTAGTCACAAGGAGAGTAAAGTCTATATTCTGCGATTGCGTATCGTCCACCTGAACATAAACATAACGTTCAAAACATAATAACTATTGAAATGAATGAACTTATACCATCTCATAACTTACTTCGAAATGCTCAAAGATTCAATGACAATCTTTTTTTTAACCAAAGTCAATTCATTTTGAATCAAAGTCGATCCATCAAAAATTAAAAATATATATTTCTCTTTTATAAATAAATTCAATATAGAAATGGAATGAAACCTAGCAAATCATTTTTCATTAATGCATAGAAACCCTAAGTTAATTAGATTGAAAAAGTATATAATGAAAACTAATATAAATAGAATAAAAAATAATACAAATAGATTGAAAAATAATCCTTTTATAAAATCCTAAGTTTACTTAGAATGATAAATTATATAATGAAAACTAATACAAATAGAACGAAAAATAATGAAATTAAAATTAATACATATAGAATAAAAAATAATACAAATAGAATCCAAAATAAGTCTACTACTGCTACCAAACTCTAAATTTACTTCGAATGAAAAATAATATAATGGAAATTATATTATTATAGGATGCATAATGATAGAATGAAAATGATTACAAATTAAATGAAAATTTATATAATGAAAAATAATATATAATGAAAACTGAATACAAATAGAATTAAAAAAAATTTATTTACCTGTACAAGAGGTTGTGATTCTATCTGCAGGAGTTAGGTGAACTCCAAATCATCATCATATGAGAGTAGTTCTTTGGAGCTATTATCTGTGTCCTTCAAATCCATATCGAAACCAAATCGAGAGGAAGAAGCAAGTATGTGGGTATACCGAAAGGAAGAAGAAGGCGGTCATGGGTGTCAAACTAAGTGAAGAAGAACGTCAAACTAAGTGAAGAAGAACGAACGTGAGAGCGTGAAGAAAATTTAATATTCAAAGAGGTCGTAGCGCGAGAACGAAAGGAAGAAGAAAAAGTACTCATGAGAGTGAGGTTTGAATGCTGAAATAGGTGGGTGTATTTGACTTTCGAATTTCATAGAAATTTTTTTATTTTTTTTACTTGAATGTGGGAGCATGAGTGCATAGAAAGAATTTGTGAGTAAAAACAAAGGTACTTTTATTCATACTATAAGTTGGATGGCTCTTATTAATATTTGGTGGACACTATTATATAGCAGACGGGTTTTGTGGAGACAAAGTGCAGGTGAATTGGCTGCAAGCCTCCAAATCAGTTTGGTCCAAACAATTTAGGTCAGGCAGCCAGTCATGTCAGACTACGTCAGCCGCCTGCACCTTGGCGTCACACATAATCCCAAAAGTGTTATGTTGGCAGCAAAAAATACGCTTGGAAATAAAGTACACCACAATATTGTGTACTATGCGGGATCATACCGAACATTCAAAGAGTGTCGTTTGAAAATGCAGAAAGATTTGGCGGTTAAAGAATCTTTTTTGCTTCATCTTCTCTAAACGTAGACGAATATTTTTTCTTATAGCCCTAATGAACCTAACCCTCTTCACACAGTTCATTCGCTCTTCTTCCTGGATAAGTACGTAAGAATCCCATGCGTTCAAAGGGTCTTTGAAGCTAACCCTGGTTTATCAGCTTTTTATTCTTATGTCTTTAAAAAACTAAGTATTTTTTAAAAGAAAAGTACCAAAAAAACACCCCTCCACAATTTTTAACGGCATTTCCCTGAATTTTTTTTTTATTACTAAAAAAATTGCCCCTGCAACTTTTAAACGGCCCGCATCGATGCATACGGTGCAAATGTATTTTATCAAATAACCCTTCAACTTTTGAGTGTCTTTCCCAACGATCCGGCGAACGTGAACCTGAGTTGCCGGCCAACACCAAATAGAGAGTTTATTTTTTCAATTAGTAAAAGAGAAAGAACAGAAAGAGGGTTTGCTTTTATCTAGTCTCTTTCTCTCTCTACAATTAAAAAAAAAAAAATCTGAGTTTCAAAGTGTCTTCTCCAACGATCGTGAACCTGATTTCATGCCGGGAAACACCAAATAGAGGGTTTCACTTTCGGAGTTAGTGGAGAGAGAAAAAGAAGAGAGAGGATTTACCTTTGCCTACTCTCTCTCTCTCTACAATTACACCCTTTTTTTTTTTGTATTTCAGAGTTTCTTCTCTGACGATCCAGCAATCGTGAACCTGGGTTCATGCCGACAACACCAAATGATTTCATTTTTTCAATTAGAGACAGAGAGAGAAGAGAGAGTTTTTTGAATCGAACTGGAACGACGCCTATTTTCGTGAACCTTATAACTTCTCCGGCGAGACAAGTACCTAATACCAACTCTTGTAACCTTTTACATCTATCATAGAAGAGACTAGCACCTGGTTTGGCAAAAGCCATAACATTAGAGAACCTGAGATAGGCGATTTAATGGTCGGAATTGTCTAGTTCAAAATGTGGCTTTAATATACCCATGCCAATCTACATTGAGGTGTATATATTAGGGTTGCCAACGACCCGACACCTGACCCGACCTATATTTTACTATTTATGTTGTAAATGCCTTGAAATACCAGCTTTGGTGTTAAAGCCAAAACCCTGTAAAACCATCATCACAAAAAATCTCCTCTTTAACACAACGAAAAAAATAAAATGAACATGTGGGCCTAACTCAACCTCGCAAACCTGGCTTGTAAGATGAGGATTGCCCAGGTTATATATAGCCTAAGGTGATGTGCGCCTATCATTCACGCCCCCTCACGTTTAACATGTCTCTACATCCCTGTGGTACCTGCTCTAATACTATCTAGAATTCCACGAGGCTAACTCAACCTCACAAAACCGACTTATAAGGTGAGGATTGCCCAAGTTATATATAGCCCAAGGATTCTAGCCCACAAGCGATATAGAATTCCATGGGCCTAACTCAACCTCACAAAACCGGCCTGTAAGGTGAGATTTGCCCCAGGTTTATATATAGCACTAGGCCATCGACCAAAGCGATGTGGGACTATTGTTCACGTTCCCTCACGTGTAACGTGTCTCTCTGCATGCTTGTTATTACCTGCTCTGATACCATTCATAAATAGTATCAGAGCAAGTAACCACAGGGATATAGAGAGACACATTACACGTGAAGGGGCGTGAACGATAGTCCCACATCGCCTGAGTATCATGGCCTTGGGCTATATATAAATCGGGGCAATCCTCTCCTTGTCCATTAATTGTGGCCTCACCCCATCTCTTAAAATCACGTCTAAGCGTGATGTGTACCAATGATTTTAGGGTTGATTTTGTTGTGTACCTCACAGAATCAAAAATTGATTGTCCACTAATACACCCATGATCTCAAGATCAATCATTTGGAAGATTGAGATGTATCATCTGATTCGAAGTGGTCAATGCATGACGGCTGGGGGAGATAGGATGAGGTCACAGTTTCACGAGTGTAAATAATGGTACCCAATAAAATTTGGTAGCATCTTTTGTTTTTTCCATGTAATTTGCAATACATTACTGTCCGGGAGGAAACCTTCTTGCGTGAGAGCCAATGCCTTACTGAAATTTTTACAATCAAATATTTGGTAATTTAATATTCAAAAGATATTATTCATAATTCCATTTTTATTGAAATTCTCAGCACAGGTAAAAATTGGTAACCTTTACAATTATGGATCAAAATTTCGGCCGATTACTTTGAAACGCACCGGTTTCGGTTCAGACCGAAACTAGACCAAAGTTATTGGTTCATAATGTATGGAAGTAGAGATTTCAGCCGAAATTCCAAATTTAGGCCGAAATTTCGATTCAAAATTTTGGTTTTGATCCAGCCCGAAACCAAAACGAAATCTGAAATTTTTATCCTTGTTTACAGTAGATGTCCTCCTCCCGTCCTCGCAAACACCTTACACCTAAAGAAAATATACATATAATATGAAGGAATACACAACGAAGGCTAAGGAGACTCGTTATCATACCTTGATCAGGAAATAAAGAAACAAAATGGCTTTTATATGATGGTTCCACTTGGTATCAAAGCATCTTTGATCACAGTGACGATACCGCTCTTGATGAAGTATCCATCTGTTTCCCTTGCCGCTTCTTGTACATAATCACTGTTGATGATCTGGTGTAGAGATGGTTCAAAATATCATAAATATGCAGAGATATACATATAATTCATATATAACAAAGCTTGTGTATTATGTCATTCAGTAGTATTGGGATTGTCAGGGTTTGGATCCAATGTGCATAGAAACAATGCTAACAGGTGTTGTTGATGTGTGATTTAATTTGTACTCGCAAGTGCACGAATCGTGATGTAGTCAGTGGGTGCAAAGTATGAGATCGTTCCCACGAGGATTAGTTAGAAAATTTAAAATAAAAAATAACAATTAACTAGAAAAATTTTCACAGATCTATCACAGTAACCAACAACCTAGAGTTTTGAGAGCTTCTGATAAATGAAATAAATACTACCAGATAAATACTAACAGAATTTAACAATTAATGAAAAATAAGGATTAGGATGGTAAATCCTCCCATCGTAGGTTTATCATTTACAGAATACCAATCTGTGGATTGAGATGTGAGATCTTTAACAGATTTCTCAACATAAGTACTGCCCCATACACACGTGAGTTCTAAAATATAGATCACGGAGATGTATGATTAACATCCTATGAGTGTATGATTAACACTCACACATCGGACAATATTTAGAATCCAATCTCTAGGGTGATTTCCAAAGTACGATCTAAGATCAAGGAGATGTATGATTAACATCTCATGAGTGTGATTAACACTCATACCTCAGATAGTGATTGGAACTCACCACTGGGATAAAGTCACACTATCAATCCGAAATCAAGAAGATGTATGATTAACACCCCATGAGTGTGTGATTAACACTCACACCTCAGATGACAGTAAAACTTCACCCCGAGATAGGTAATAATTAGGATAAAATCATTATTGCAGATCTGAAATCATAGGGCATGATTAGCTCCTAGATCTCAGACTGAAATAATGATTTCACCATTTTCAATTAATATTAGGGTCTTAAAAAATATCTGACATCTCAATCACACAGATTTATATTAATATAAATAAATACCTCGGATGGGGTTCATTAGATCCCCATCCTTAATGAAACTAGCCACACATAACTAAAATAAGTAATAAAATAAATGCAGAAGTTGAAAATGCCATTAAAATACCGTAAATAATTATCCACAAAAATCCACGAAGGCTTTAATCCAAAGTATGTACACCTCATTCTTGAAAGTGGATCCAAATAAAAAAAACTAAGACTTATCTTCTTCTCAAAATGAATATTAAAAAGGTAGTTCAAGAAACTGGAACTCAATGCCCTTACACTTTGAAACGCAGAAGAAAAAATAGAAGAATGTAGAAAAATTAAAACTCCGTCAAAAGAACAGAAGACCTCCCGAATGAATATATCTCCAAGAATATATTTCCCCCCAATTGCCAAAACAGAAGCCGCTTTTTCCTCCTTGAATCCAAGATTTTATTCCGTGAAAAGAGTACCGAGATTCTCGCGGCCAAAAATAATTCCGAACTCAAATGTAAACTTGATCGATTAATCGACTAAAGAGGGTTGATCGATCGACCATATCAGATTCTGTTTTAGAAATTCCAAATCTTCTGGATTAGGTTGATCGATCAATCAAAAAGGGTCGATCAATCGACCTCTCAGATTTTCGTGAACTCCGGCTACACTTTTGCATCAGACACTACCTCGGTATTTCGGCTATAACTTTTTATTCCGAAGTCGGATTGAGGCAATTCTTGCGGCGTTGGAAAGCTGACGACGAGCTCTACAACTTTTGTGTTTTGACAATTTTCTGAATCTGACGTCTTGAAGGTTCAAATTGAGCTCCAAGTCGGGATAAGTTTCGAATGATCCAAGGTAGCACGAATTTGACGTTATATTCTGAACTTTTGGGTTATTTTATGCTCAACACATCTCCAAGCCTGTAAATCACTAAAACTATATAAAATATGTTAAATGGCTTTCATCGGGTAGCTAAATGTAAGTCTTTAGGGGTGAAATATCATCATATTTCACTGCATATCAGTTGTCATAGCAATGGGCCACTTCTTAAATGGGTTGTGATAACTTGATTCTAACAAATGTTACCTGATGCACTGGTTCACTTGATCTTGTGATATCACTACATACAAACGTAATGGTAGGGGTAAGATGAGTTCTAAATGAAAATATAAATATTTTACAAAATTTTAAATAAAAAAGTACATACATTTAATGATGTTCCTCTTGTAAAGCACTCTGCTTTATAGCTGGTTGGTTAAGTATTTGCTTGATAGCAAAGAGACTGAGGTTCAAGTCCTAGCGTTAACATTATTAGTGTTAATGTTTTTAAGATAATAATAATATTAATTAATTAAAGGGCTAAACCAGCTGAACCGAACCAGGAACCAGTCGGCGATTCGGTAGGGGGGCAAGCAAATTGGGTAACCCGAATCCTCACCATAACCCATTGAATGGACAGTTTTGTGGCATTGCTCATAAAATATGAGAAAGATTAATCGGTGTAATTTTTTGGCTAAGAGCCATACTGGATGGAGCGCATCGATTGGATGGTTCTCAATGGGCATGTCTGCCAGTTTAAACTACTTGTTTGGTAAAGACTCGCTGGAACTTTTTTTTTTTGTAATCCAGGTATGTGTGCAAGCCATTTTATGAGGAGTTGTACCTTCACATCTTCTCCAATGCGGGCATTCTTATCAATAATTGCTCTTTTGATGTGAGAGTTCTTTCCGATGCCAATTGGAACACCACCTTTTGCAGACAGTAATCCCTTATCGGTATCCGTCTGATGGAAGAAAATAAGAAATAATCAAACTTCAATACTCATTAACAAAGTAATAACAGATGATACATCGGCTAAATTGCTAAAAGATGGTATTGAGCTTCTAAAAAATCTGCTAAAATGTTACAAATCCATAAAAAAGAACAAAAGAGGAGAAAAGGATATGCTAAAATTTTAGAGATATTTCCTAAGTAGCATCCGAGCGTGCACGAGCCATGCACACTGGGCAGTTCATAGGTCAATCTCCCTCCTCTAAACTGGTCAAACTCCAGGAGACACATTTTTTTAGCACAAAGTCGGTAACAGTACACTTTTTAACTTTTTGGCAGGCTGAGATTGACCTGCTTACTATTTGAGCTGTTCAAACAATACCAAGTTACCAACTCCATACCTAATTGTTTCCATGTACAAAGGAACACGGAGTTGGTTTTGGGCAAAAAGTTACCTCATAGAAATCGGCTCCCATTAGTAACATGTCTTCAATGATTGCACCCTCTGCAATACAAGAGCGGAGCCCAACTAGAGAATGGTGAATTTTGCAGTTCTGCACGAAACCATTAATACAACAATAATTTTAAAAATATGTCAAAAAGGATCTTGGCTCCTGGTATATCTTTCATAGTTGCCAGAACAACTATGATAGAAGCTAATGTTCAAAGAAACTCAGCTGAGTTGACTCGGACTAATCAGGACCCAGTACTGAATCCAAACTTCAGGTTTGAAAAATGGAAAAGTCGATGATGAGTAACTTGGAAAACATTTAATAAATTTGGTGGGGTTTTCATGGACTCAGGCAGCTGAAATCTTAAATCTAATGACCGGTAGCGTTTAGGCATTGTGACAGGATGTAGCAGAGAAGCAGCTGGATGAGTGCAGAAGTAAAAACAGAGTGCCATTGACATTCTCTTTTATAGCCTCAGAAAAAATTGCATAATTACAACTTTGAAACAACAAATATCTATCAAAAAATTTGAATGCCAAAAATAAAACTAGTAAATCTTATGCTCTGCAACTTACTTTAATCAAGCAGCCCTCCCCTATAGCACTATCTCTAATATCAGCATCGAGCATCTTGGATGGTGGTAAGTACCAAGGTTGTGTATAGCAAGGGTCAAAATTTCGGTTTCAGGCATAACCGAAACCAGAGTCCGAAATTTTGGCCGAAATTTGGACCCCATACAAAATGGACCGAAATTTTGGATTTCGGTTTCGTTTCGACCATGCCCGAAACCGAAACATTTCGGCCGAAATTTTGATCCATGGTGTACAGATTGGAGAAGAACAATCATAAAAGCTGCATAAAATGATTACATTGACTTTAGCATTGCAAATTTTGAGGATTGAACATAAGCTGTGATAATATGCTAGTGGTAAACAAGTGTACCCCTAAGGACTACTCTTTCCCTCGAAAGGGTTGGTACACCCTACATTATCAAAAATAAATATATAAATAAATATAAAGAAAGATTTACTCAATCATATTTTTTTCTTGAATTCATCATCCAAAAGAACAACCTGAAATCTGGTATTGGTTTTTTGGTAATCCCCAAATTTGCATTATAGAAACCCTCAATAGTACCAATGGCTGCCCAATAACCATCATACAAATAGGCTTGCACCTATAACTCATTAAAACAAGATAAGATAGAGAGAGCAGGAAAGTTAACAAAAAAAAGCAATAAGCTTCTAAATATATATGTAAAGAATCTCTGCACATTGTACCATTCACAGAATTAATACCACCTTTGAAGATAAATCAGAAACTTAGAGAAGACAAATGAAGAGGAAAACACAAGTAAATGCTGGATTCTCAAAGCAAGGAGGCTCTTAGAATTTGTTACTTTCTAAGTTTTGGACTAATACACTAAAGCAATATATATATATATATATATATATATATATATATATATATATATATATACCCTGTATATAAAAAGAGAATATAATTCTCTTACGTTTCGTCGAATGATGGTTTGGTCCGATTTTCAATTTCCCCATAATAATTCTAACATAGCTTATGAGACAAGATAAAAATCGTGACTCTTTCTTCCTTCCTCTTCTACAAAAGAAAACTAGGGCACTGACTTAATTCATCATAGCCTACCTCTAAGCTCCACTGCCGAAGAAACAAAGCGCACATGGATCTGCCGAAGAAACAAAGCTCTATCATCTGCCCTCTTCTTTCCTCTGACGGAGAAACAAGGTATTTATTATTGAATTTTTCATTGTTTTGTAAATAATTTTTTTATTTAAAGTTTTTAATTAACCTTGATTTTCGATGTTATGGATTTTTTTGTTGTTTTAGAGTCTACGGCTGCTATTAAGTTTGGTTTTAAATTACATTATTGATTTCGATTTTAGTTTTTTTATATAGGTTATTGATTTAGGTTTTAGTTTTTAGTTTTGGTTTTGATTTAGATTTTATTATTTTAGGTTCTATCATTATGATTTAGGATTTTTTTGTTGTTTTAGAGTCTACAGGTGCTATTAAGTTTGGTTTTAAATTACATTATTGATTTAGATTTTAGTTTTTTTATATAGGTTATTGATTTAGGTTTTAGTTTTTAGTTTTGGTTTTGATTTAGGTTTTATTATTTTAGGTTCTATCATTATGATTTAGGTTATTTTATTTTTTGGTGGTTGATTTTTTTTTTATTTGGTTAGAGATTGATTTTGTTGATTTGATTTTCATAGTTAGAAACCTTACTTTTATTTTTTCCACTACTCTTTGCTTGAATTTGTGTCTTCGAGGAGAAAAAAAAAACAGAAAAAGATGCAAGGAAGCGAAGAGCTTAGCATCGACGAACTCGCCTCCAATCTCGCCACATATAAGGATCAGCCTCATCAGGTTTTTTATTTATTTTATTTTTATTTGCGTCCATATTCCACTTCGATTCATAATTGAGTGGAGAAACTTATAAAGAAGCTTAACGTTCTTATTGGTAAAGTTAAGAGACATCACCTTCTATTCAGAAATAAGTTTTCTTGAAAATGTTTTGTAAGTTTTCTCCTATCAATATTAGCTAAGTTTTGAATCCTTGCTTTAGATATGGACATAACATCTATGGATATATGACTAATCACGCAACTATATAAAGTTAATTGTTGTTGCAAATAGACAACCATTTAACCAAGCACAGAAGATGCAAACAATGGCCGTGAGAAGTAAATCTAATTGAATAAACTAAAACAGAAATATCAAAATCTCATACCTCTTTAATTCAAAAGATACTTTCAATCAAAACATCGAATGCCATTCTCTGTTTGAAATCCAGTTCCACCAAATGGCATCATCACATCCCCATTCATACGCTTCATAAGGTAACAAAATTTCTCATATGAATCACCTGAGCCGAAGTAATATCTGAGACTTCCAAATATTGTTAAGCATAATAAAGAAGCTTTCCTTGTAATTAAGAGCATTACATACTCTTTTAACAATTACCTATCCTCTAATTCAAACCTAGTTCTGACTCAAGCCACTTCCACACCTTCAAATGACTCTCTGGAAACCTCTTCTTCACATCCTGGATTAAACTCTTAGCTTCATCCACTTTCAAATTGTTAACCAATCCCTCAGCCAAAGGCCTCATCGTTCCAAAATGCGGAATCTTATTCCTCTTTATGCTGTTCTTACAAACCTTCAAAACTGTATCAAAGTCTTCCTTTAAACATAAATGGTACACAAAAATCCTAAAAGTCGCCGCATTTGGAGGACACCTTTTATCTTTAAGACCGTCATAAGCCTTCTTAGCATCCTCAATCATATCGTTCTTACAGTAACAAGCCAATAGAAAATTATAAATCCGTGTATCAGGTTTTATTTCTGATGAGACCATCTCATCCATCAATTTCAGTGCATCTAAGCTTAACATTATAAGCAACAACATCAGGAGAGAAGCCTTTACTCACCATTTGATTCCATATATTCTCGGCTTCCTCGGTCTTTCCAGTTTTTTAAGCAGAATCTAACAGTGTAGTGTATGTGATCTGCGTGATCTCTATATTTTTCTCCTCCATTTCTTTTAGAATCAAATCCAACGACTCATCCGAGCCGGATTCGCAGATCGATTTGATTAGTATACCGTATGAACCCTGATTCGGAGAAATCGAATACCTCTTAGGGATTTCGGAGAAGAGTTTTGGTACCTGATCGAATCGCTTGGCTTGATTGCAAGCGGAAAGGAGGACGTTGAAGGAGAGCACGGATCTCGAGGGGCCAAGCTGGTCCATTTGCTCGAACGTTTTGATGGCGTGATCGGGCATGCCGGCTAGACCGTAGGATCGGACGAGGGTGGAGACGAAGGGCTCTTGGGACATCTTAGGGTGGGTTTTAAGGGATATGAGGAGGAGCTTGATGGTGAGGTCTTGGGGGCGGAGGACGGGGAAGTGTAGCGAGAGGAGACAAAGGAGTAGATGGTAGGGCTTTGTCGGGGCCGTGTTCCGTGCGCAGTTTCCATTTGGCAGCGGAGATGGAGATCGAAGGAGGCTTTGATGTTGTTGTAGTGGCGGGCGTCGTCGTCGCAGTCGTAGTGAAGAGACGGAGATGGAGAAGGAAACGATGGCGGGAAGACGCCGAATGAATCGTCATTAATTGTGCGCGCTCGCGCGCGCGCGAGTGGTGACGTCCGATTACTGTAGAAATAATGGGAAACACGGGTGTCGTCAAAAGAGTAACCCGTCTATTCGTTGGAGCGACCAAAGGAAGAACCCATGTGATTAGAGTATCAACAGGCCGGGTCGACCCAATACCCGACCTGACCCCGTCGAGAGCTCTACATAAGTCCCGACTTCACCCGAACTGACATTTTACCAGGTAAGACACATAAACTTGACTCGTTGGTAGGGCTGTGCCATTTTTGGCCCGAACTGACCAAACCAACCAAATCGGACCGAATCGCCAGGTTTGATCCGGTTTGGATGGATACCGATTTAGATTTGATTTGGAAAAAAGGAAAATCGAAAAGTTTGATTTGGTTTCAGTTCTAAGCCTCCCTAAACCGATCGAACTGAACCAAATGTAATTTGTAAGTATATATATATATATATAAAGATTAAAATATTGAAAAAATGATACGTATCGGACGATACATTGAATGTGTCGTTTGATAAATGTATGGGAACTACCGATACGGTATATTGAATGTACCGTATCGTTGAGTCCCAATATAGATACGTAACGTTTGATACATATCAGTATCAGACGAAATTTTGATCCATGTATATATATACATGGGAGCCAGTTAGGTCCTCCAATGGAGGACGGTCACCGTCCTCCAAGATACGCATGGAGCTCCATGTGGCATCCAAAACACTGTTTGAGTGCCACATGGAGCACAAGTGGACGGTATAGATCAATATTTAAAAAAAAAAATTGAAAAAAACCTTTTAAAAAAATTGAAAAAAACCTTTTAAACCCACATGTGGACCAATGAAATCCGATGGAGATGAGTTTTCAAATTATTTTTTTTTCAAAGACGATCTAAGCAATACACCCTAGCTCCACATGACATCGGAACACTATGTTGGCTGCCACGTGGAGCTCCACATGGAAGCTTGGAGGATGGTCACCGTCCTCCCATGAAAGACGGAGGCCTTTTCCTATATATATATATATATATATAGGTAAAGGTTTTGATTAATTTTAAAAGACATTTAAGTGAAATGCACATTTATATATATAACCCTACCCTTGTCTGTAGCCTCTTCCTAAATCCTAAAGCACTAAAGTAGAATTTATAAGAAAACCAAAATTGACCGAACCAAACCGAACCGAATGTAATTGGGTTGGATGGTTTTGCTTGATTTGAAAATCTAGAAACCGATTAGGAACAATGTGGTTTGCGTTTTTGGTCTAAAACCGACAAACAAAACCGATTAGGAACAATGTGGTTGGATCGGGCATGTGACATTTGACCCGACCTTCTGGTCTGTGTCCGATTAGGTTAATTAATATAGGTCCGGTCAACACGACCTGACATGATATTTATACATAGAAATTCGGGGGTGGGGGTGGGGGTGGGGGGGCGTCGATTTTTCGGTCGGGTATTCTTATCAGGTTGGATTAAGCTTCTTGGGTCAATTCAGGTTGGGTTGGGTCATATGCCATCTTCATCGGGCAATCATATGTTGGTAGTGTTAAGTGTGAGAGAGAGTGCATGTTGGTAGTGCTAAGTGTGTGAGAGAGAGAGTGTCTGTGTGCGTGTGTGAGAGAGAGAGTGTATGTTGGTAGTGGTAAGTGTGAGAGAGAGTGTGGCGGGCGGGCGGGGGGGTGTTATGCACTTGAACTAATCCTTTTATTTAAAAGTTCTCTTTTTAAAAGTGACACGTATGCACTTGAACTAATCCTTTTATATATAATATAAGGAAAAATTTATAACATCACTCACCTTTATAGATACTTTTCTAAGTGACTAAGCCTTCCCCATGTTTTGTCAAGAGTTAGTCCTTACTGGGGTCCACCTATCATCTGCATTAAAGCACCTCACAATGTGCGACTATGTTGATGTACACGAACTTTCATGCAATAAAAAGTCTATGCATGTTATGCACATACATGTGGCTTGTGGTGGACACTCATTATAGACTAACTATTTTTTTAATATATAATAAATTTATGTACTTAAAACTTAGTTATCTAAGTGCCCCTCAATCATAAATAGTCACCTCAATATGAAAATTATCTTTAAGGAGAAGATTCTAAATATTGGGTTGGTTGGTCGGGCCAATAAGCTAATAAAAATTTTAAAAATTAAAAAAAAAAAAATTAGTATTATTTGCAAGCAAAAAAAAGTGAAAAAAATAATTAAAAATTAAGTTAAAATCCAAAAAAAAGGAAAAAATATATATATAATAAATATTTTTTAATCTTAAGAAAAAATAGTAAAAAATAGTATTTAAAATGTAAATATTAAGGTAGATATTTATGGTTGAGAGGGCATTTAGATAACTAAGTTTTAAGCACGAGATTTATTAGATATTTAATAAAATATGGGGAGGATTTAGAAAAATAACTTTCCAGGGGAGAGATTTTAGAAATTTTTCCCATATAGAAATATAGATGGAAACACGGATTTAAAGACAAGTATATAACGGCATATAAGTCGGGTCCTAATGGATATAACGGATATATATCGGTCAAACCCACACCTGCCGATATTAGGATATTTTTTTGTATGTCTAAAATATTAAGAAAATATAATAAAGTAAAATAAAAACTTGTCCAAAGGCATTTTTCCTACATTTTTATTCATATCATAATATAAGTTATGTATCGGCCTATTTGACCCAATATGGACCAATAATACTCGATATGGGTCAATATTTGTCCCGTTTGACACGATATTTGACCCATATCAAATCAAGGGTGTATATCGATATTTGACACATCGAATTAGGGGTGTATATCGTATTGAATGGGGCCTAACCTTTCTTTCTCATGTAAAAAGTTAATTGGTTCACGTTGCCTATTAAAATATCTTGATTAGGCTTTTTTTCATAGTTTTTTTATGTAGAAAGTTAGAAACAAGGATTAAAATGTCGGAAAAACGATACGTATCGTCCGAGTCCAAAACCGATACTTATCGGTATTGGACGGTATAATGTATCGTCCGGCAAATACATATAAACCACCGATACCGATACGTATCGGTATTGGACGAAATTTTGATCCATGGTTAAAAATGAAATCAATCCTCTTAGAAAGGAAAAGGTGATAAAAAAGGGGTGTTTGAGAAAACAAGGATCTTTTTTTTAAAGTTTGGGCATATTATATACCAGCTTAAAAGCCTTCAGACAAAAAGGAGTGACACAGTCTTCTAAGGTTTTGAAAAGAGATTTGGTCCACCTAACATGCGAATCACAATTTGAAATTATCAAACCCCCTTCTTCCTATGTTGTTTGAGTAGGCCTCAATAAGTTCGCTTTTTTTTTTATTGGGTGGTTTTCTCATTTTGCACCTATTAATGGATATCTTATACTTCCCTAACCCCTGTTGTTTGAGCAAGTTTAAGTTCTAATATCTCAAGCCCTAATGGCAGCTTAAACTTTATGAATCGATTATGTTTAGGCAAAGAGAGAAGACGACGTCAACATGTTTAGGTGAAGAGAGAAGAGAATGGGTGAAAAGAAAGTTTGGAATCTTGATTCTTTGGAAAAGAGAGATTACAGACGCTAGGGTTTTTCTTTAGGGAGAGGGAAGAGTTTAGTTGAAGGGTATTTAAGTAATTTTAAATTACCCTTTGTCTTTTGAGGTCCTCATATATCTTGTTAATCCCTTTTTCCTAAAACTTTCGAAAATAGTATAATAGGTTAAACATTTTCTTCCCAATCCTTTTTCTCTAATCTCTCCTAAATAAAACTCAAGCATTTTCGAGCATGGGCCAGATTGAAAATTACTTGGAAGAAAAGCATGGTTTAAGTCTAAAAAGTTATGAAAGCAATGAAAAATAAAGCAAGCAAGCCAGAAAGCCTGTGAGGATATGAATCAAGAAAAATTCAGATATTTGGGTTGTTGTTCACTAATTGTTGTATTTTAGAAAACCCAGTTCGTTGGGGTAAATTATGCGAAAATTAGTGGTCTAAACTGTTATTAATTTAAGGGTGTCGTTATTTATACCAATGTAGCTTCTAAAAGCACCTACTTATTATTTGCACCCACTTATTATTTAAGCAGTTATAATTGCAGCTACTTTTTTTATATCATTTTCATAAATAATGCACCCATATATCCAAAGCACGCAAGTCTTTTTATTCTTCTTTTGATTCGGCTCCAACGTTGCAACGACAATATCATCTCCAATGATGATACCCCTTCTTAGGGGGTAACGACGACAAATCTGACTATGAGTTTTATAAGGCTGTGTTTGGGTTAGCTCTTTCAAGGCAAAGAGCAACTTTTTGCTCATTGGCTTTAACGAGGAACTGCTCTCACATTTGGTAAAACAACTTCTCGCCTTATTTACTCTGACAAAGAGCTATTTTTAGTGATAAAACTGCTCTCCGTCAGAGCGGATTTTATCTGCTCTAATGGAGAATTGGCAAAGAATTGTTTCTGCTCTTATAAGATTAACCCAAATACAACCTAAGGGTTTTAAGATGATTTTCATTTTGGTAGGTTTCATGGGTTTTACGACGGTTTCAAGAGAGATTCAAGTTGATTTTAGGTAAGTTTCAACAACTTGTTCTTCTTTAGCTTTGGCAAGGATGATGACAGTATCATCTCTTATGATGGCCCCCCTTCTTGGACAACAACGACAACATCAACAAATCTAACAATAGGTTTCATGAGGGTTTCCATAAGCTTTCACTAATGTTTTGTTTCATGGGTTCCATTCCGGTGAATTTCATGAAAGTTCGAAGAGGGTTTTAGGTTGATATCAAATCATTTCCAATGAGATTCAAGTGAGCTGATTTCATGTGGTTTTCAATATGGTTTCTTGTTTCAATATAGTTTCGGGTGGGTTTCAAGTGAATTTCATAGATTTGTTTCCAAAGGATTTTCAAGGTTTTCATTGTGATGGATTTTAGTAGGTTATGCGACTCGTTGGAGAAGAAGAAGAGAGGATTGTGCAACTACCAGAGTCGAAAAAGAGAAAACGAAGAAGCCTTGAAATCTTTCAATAGATGAACTATGCATTTGGTGCACGACACGAATCAATGAAGGGCCAATCACTTCCTTAGAACAAAAGATTCAAATAACATACTTCAAAAATTTGGTGCTAATAAATATTTATATATCTGTCAAGATTTGACCAATTTTCTAAGGTAAAAACGCAATGAGCCTCTCAAAGCACAGCTTAAGCCTAACCCGGCCTGGTTGAGCTCAAACCAATCGAGTTTGAGTAGTCCCACCCAACCTGAATTATACTCAGGCCAAGCCTGACCCAATTACCTTAAGCCGGGTCGTAGCCTAGGTTTTTAGGGTAAAAAATAATTGGACCTATTAAAGGCCAATCCCAAAGTTGGCCCGACTTGTCGACAAACTTACCTTGTACGACTCTTTTCATTTTATTTAAATTAAAAAAATAAGGACATGTGAAACGCGTACATATAAATATATTCGTCGCTAATAGTGTAAAGTTAGAATTGTGCAAGGTAAATCCGTTGGTCCATAATGGACGCATAATTTTTGTACACTTATTTATTCATGAAGTATGATGGGTCCATGCAAAATAGGTGGCTACTAGTAACTACTTGACTTGACTGTTTTGAGTTAGACAATGGATATCATTTCTCATCCTAATCTTTCACACAATGGATCTTAAGATCATGGGCATATCCTCATATGGTCAGATTTTGATTCCGTGAAACACATATCTTGAAAAGTGATGTGAGAGCATATGCCATGATCAAGTTCAATTTTTGAGATGTGTGCCATATTAAATCAACATCTTACTTTATAATTTTAAGCTAATAATCTCAAAATCCCTTATGTGAAAGATTGGAACAAAAAATAATGTCCATCGTCTCATTCAAAACAAAAAATGGTGGTAAGTGGGAGATGTTAGCTATTTAGTGTGCCTGGTAGCAGCCAGCCCCATTTTGCAAACAATAAAGCATGTATTATATAATGATTATAATTTACATCAAAAGCTCACAATAGTACAAAAAATTAACAAAATAGGAGCATTTATAGAGTTAACCATTCTTCGATTAAATATTTGGCCAAAATTGTGGCACACCATCCACATTAATAATTTGTGCCTAAAAATAGACTAAAGGAGTCATTACTTGTTCACACAAAGTTCTTAAAAGAAACCGTGTCATGTAAACATCATTTAAGTTTTCTGATTTAAAGGTCATGATCTAAAAATTATTGATACAAAAAGCTGAAAGGAAATATGATCTCTATCATATAATTCAATACAGTCAATTATTGAATCAGATGATGTGCGTTAATTATATGATAAAAATCTCATTTCACGGAAAATTTCCCTTCAAAATAGACAGCTAAGATAGTGTTTTAACATGATCAAGTTCCCAAAATATGAAGTATTTCATTTAAATCATATGTAACTAATAAACTAGATTAAGAGAATTTTGTGGACAGTGTTATATAGTGGATAAATTTTGATAGACAATTTTGCATGGCGGCTTATGTGTGCATACAACACTCTCTCTTATGTAGGGCTTTATATAATTTGGGTTGAACCGACCAAATCAGACCGAACCGCCAATTTTGGTCCTATTTGGATGGGTACCAGTTTGAGTTTGGTTTGGCAAAAAGAAAAATCGAAAAGTTCAGTTTGATTTTGGTTCTGAGCGTTCTCAAGCAGAAGTTGACCGAACCGAATCGAACCGATTATAAGTAAAATTTAAAAAAAATAAAAATAAATAAATATATATATATATATATATATATATATATATATATATATATATATATATATATATATATAGACGATTGGGCCTCGAATTTTTGATCCAAAATTTGAGCCCAAATTTAGTGTTTCAAATCCTTGCTTAAAGCTCGAATCTCATAAAAAGTTGAAAATAGTATAAATATAAAACAAGTTGAGAAATTTTGATGTGCAAGTAGAATTTATAGAAAAATCAAAATTGAGTGAGGTTGATTTGGTTCAACAATTGGACGATTTGGTTTGATTTAAACATATAAAAATTGGTTTGAACGGGCTTGGTTTGTGGCTTTGGTCCAAGACGGACAAAACCGAACCGAGTACACCCCTCCGCATATGGGTGTGTTTAACTATTAAACACAATTTATGATACATCTGTTTACAAGTGATCCTTACTCCATATTTATTTGCAACTTTTACCCTTTCTTTATTCTCGATCACCCTCTCTTCTCGATCGTTGAACTGCGCGGGGCGAAGATCCAAGGGTCGGAAGAAACCCTAACCCTAGAAATCACTGTCTCCGTCGATCTTTCAATTTCTCTCTCTCTTTATCCTCTCAATCAACAGTCCATCTTGAATCATAAACAGGTAATGTTTCTGTTTGTTTAGTTTTTTTATTTTGCTTTAACCGATTGAAAGCTAGGGTTTGTGGGCAAAGCAGGTTATATATGTTTATGCTTTTCTTGTTATGGTTTTCATTTGAGTGTGGATCATTGTAAAACGCATATATTTTTACCTAGGAGGGGTTCATCCTTGTTTTTTTTTATTTGCTAGAATTTACGGCTATGATCTTAGCATGTCTCTATCTAAATTACATGTTATGACCTTTGGGATCTTCTTCGTGTGCCATATTCTAGGTTCAGAGTTCGTATTCGATCATAATTTTTATTTATATATTTATTTAAAAATTTTAAATTTTAAATTTTATTTTTTTTAGAGTTCGTATTTGATTCATATTCTAGCGCAATGGAGGGTTGACAATCCTTGTTTACTGATACGCTCCCATAGAACTTGGTACGACTCCAACACAGAGTGCTTCTTATATCCAACCATGCAATATATGAGTCCGCCATGCTTTCCTTTTTAGAATGGATAGGCTCTGATTAATATTTGATTATTTACTAACCATATTACTTTCCATAATTAGTAGTGGCCCCTAATTATTAAAGAGCACTAGTATTAAGATGTAATTAAGGAATTATTGGATTATCAAACAAGAATTAAGGCGCTTAAAAGTTTGTTTCTACTCGTAAGAATCAAACTTTCTCATATCTTTTCTCTTTTTACTTTTTTAATAGCCCATCACGAGGATCACACCACTTTCCCATAAAATTATTTATTTATTTAATTTTTATTATTTTATATATATATATATATATATATATATATATATATATATATATATATATATATATATATATATATATATATATATATATTTGCTGTGGGGTGGTGTTTAGAAAGTTTGTATAAGATGTGAGAATTCTTTAGGTTTGTTATAATTTGGAGAGCCAGCCATGGTGCTCAGTGGATCATGTGTTCACCAATCCAGTTGTCAGGTCATAGTGCGGATTGGAATTGGCCATAAAAGTGAACTGTGGAAAAACCTGACATTACAATTAAGAGTTGGTGCGAAACAACAGATGGATGGTTGAATTATTATAGGCTTACAAAAATGCTTTGATCATGTGGTAGAAATTATTTGATCCGCATCTGGGATTGTGAATTTTTGAAATATCCAAATTTAAATGACGAATGCATCATCAGACAATTTTTTTCGTGATTTAATTGTAACTTATTGAAAAGTGAAGAATTTTTTTTGGCAATTTTTACATTTTAATTGTGAATTAAATAATTAAAGTATTATTTTTACATTTACTCATTAGAAAAAGAGTTATAATGAAATTTATTTTTTCTTCTATTTTAAACCAAGTTAAAAGAATAACCCTTATATTTCTTTTTCCTAAAAAGGGTTAATACTTAATAGCCACTAGTTCTAATTAAAATCTAAGGTTTGAAAAATTAAAAATCCCAAGTTTAGAAGTCATTTTCATCCTCTTAACATTTTTTTCCTACTTGAATTATTTTTTATTTTTTAATTTTATTTTATACTTTTTCCCGCATTTCACTATTTTTGTTGACTTTTGTGATTTTCTTCTTACCGAATAATTCCCTAATTCCCACATGGTGAGTGGTGACTATGGTCCTAGTTAAATGATGGCCTGATCAGAAATTCAAAATACTATTACTGGACCTTCAGTCAAATCTTCTGATCTGCCTAGAAAGTGGACAACCTAAGGATCCTTCTAAATAGAATAAATGGCATCTTGGTAAAATACAAGATCTAGGATCTCTAAGGATCCTGCTTCTGCAAATGATGTACCCCCACCTCCATAACTTCCAATGACAAGCACCACTAGGTGGCATGTGAGGGGCCTTAATCACAGTCACAGGAAGAAGAGGCTGCAATGCACAAAATAGTGAATGTTCTACCACCAACATAATTTGTGTGCCACATGTTCAATGTTAAAAAACTGAGCGCCTAAGAAGACATTACTAAAAGAAGCACAAAAAAGAAAGACAGAAAGATAAAAATCCCTTACTAAAAATAGCTTATGAGCCACTCGTACCCACCAACCTAACACTGTTAACCATGGTACAAAATTTTGGACGAAACCGGTACGTACCGAACTGTTTTGGAGGTCAATGGTACGATACTTTGAATGTATCTTACCGGTGCATTATATATATATATATATATATATATATATATATATATATATATATATATATATATATATAT
Source organism: Chloranthus sessilifolius (assembly GCA_021018995.1). Classification (NCBI taxonomy): domain Eukaryota; kingdom Viridiplantae; phylum Streptophyta; class Magnoliopsida; order Chloranthales; family Chloranthaceae; genus Chloranthus; species Chloranthus sessilifolius. The sequence goes on along the minus strand of JAJIZI010000016.1, from coordinate 4,657,702 downwards.
ATATATATATATATTGGTGATATATCGATCCATACATACCAATGCATTGTCCACAACCAGTGCGCATTGGACGATACATACCGGTTTTGGAGTTGGACGATACGTACTAGAAAACCGGTATTTTAAACGATGCCGTTAACATGACATCTTACACCACTACCCTTGTGATGCAACAAGGTGATCCAAATCGGGAAACTCAATGGTGAAGGAAGAGTTACCGGACAAACAATCTTCCCTAAATTTGACACAAAAACACCTCAATCAACCTCCCAAACTGTAGAAAAGTGTCCTTTTCCTCACAAACTGTCCCCACCAACCCGACTCTCTACCCCTCTACCGGATCTAACTGCCCACCGACCCAATTAAAAACTATATGTAGAGCACAAAACACAAAGTGAGCTTCCTTCTTCTCACATTTTCTATAACCACTATTGTAATAATGCTCAGTTCATTTTCTTTTATTTCTTATTCTCAAGCCATCATTATATTTTGGAAGTTAAACCGCATCCAATTTACTAGATGATTATAAATATATGTGTGTGTGTGTATATATACATATACTCCCCACAACTCCATAAGAAATTCCTTTCCAATTTTTCAAGTTCTGCCCAAACACTAGTATATGGCATTAGAATATGGACATTAAACAGACCAATAGGTTTGAGAGAGTCACTTTACTGAATGCAAATTGATGCATGATGAGAGACAAATTGTGTCTCCTAGTTGAACTGCATATGTTCGAAAGAATTAAATATGATAGATTAGGTTTCAGCAATCTTAATGACTTTTTTGTCATCTTAGATTGCACACATGCTATATTTATTCTTATTATCAAAGATCTATTTAGCCATATTTTCTGTTAATTGATAATTTGAATGGCCTACTCTTCCACTCCATAAACTGAAGCACTTTCATTTTCAAGGTTGAATTTAAGCATTTTGCAAGAGGCATGCCCCTTACCTACAAGCATACCATTTTTTACACTCTTAGACAATAAGAATTTGTCAGATTCTATTATGATTTTGAATTCATATCTGTTAGGGAAACTAGCAGATAAGGGATTTTTATGGATTTCTAGAACATAAAGTACATTGGTGTGAGTCTTCTTTACGGGAGTTAGATTAAGAGTAATCTTTCATTGTCCAGTGACTTCCATTGTAGTGGAATTTCCCATGAACAAATTATGTCAATTCTCCACCTTCTCTTAGGGTAGAAAGATACCGGTATCATTGGTTTCATGCCTAGTGGCACTGGACTCCAACTACCAATATTAATTAATTTTTTTAATTTTTTCCATTTTTTCCATTTAGCATGTTCACTTCAGAAATTACAGTAACAAGGCGTTCCTTTGTTACACCATTTTCTTGATTTGAACTCTTTTTAAAAGTAATCGTGAAGTGACCAAGTTTCTTGTAATAGAAACAAGCACCTTCTTTGCATGCCCTTCATTGAAATTGTTCTTGTTTCCTTACAGTTTGTCATTCTTCCCGTCCTTTTTCCGAATCAATTTCCTTTTTTTCCCCCAACAATGTTAGCTTTGGAGACATTCTGAAATCACTGTTCCTTCTTATCTTGAAGCCGTTCCTCTTCTTCCATTCGATGCTGAATGCATGACTTCTTCCATGGTTTGATAATCTGTTTGGTATTTCTAACTCTTGTAATTTTCCGTCCCAACAACGATTGTGCAATTTCCATGGAAACTTGAAAACTTTAATCGCTTGTGCTCCCTTCTGCCACATGATTTTGCAGTTGATGCACTCGTGCCAAAATAAGTTTATATATCATCATAAATTTTAAAATCGAATAACCACAAGATAAGTTTGTGCACTGGCTTCCTCTTCATGTATTTCTTCTTGAGAGCATCCCAAATCCCTTTACCAGTCTTGTAATAAAATATTGAACAAGGTGCTAAGGCAGCTAAAGTTTGCGCCCCGGCTTCCTCTGTCTTTTATTTCCTCTTGAGAACACCCTCCCCCTTCCCCCTTCCCCCCCTCCAATCTCCATAGCGTTCTTGTTGGATTGATAAACATCAAACAAGGTGTCGGCAAGCCAAAGTGTTGAGAATATTACCTTGGCGTTGTAATTGTTGCTCTTCCACTTCAAACATTTTGTTACACTTGTATTTCTCCTTCCCAGGGAGTTGGTCCAACCATGGTTAGAGTTTAGAACATATGCTATTGGTAAACAAGAAATGACCTTTGATTGCCAAATTTGAAGTTGTTGCCATTCAAATAGTATAATTTATTGACAATATTTATAGGATTTTGTATCATAGCTGAACATTGTCTGAAAATTGTTGGTAGGTTGGCACATATTTTTTGGGTACCTCTATTAGCGCCCACGTCGGAATTCAAAACCATTGATTACTTTGGATCAAATGATGGAGATCGCGTTTGACCCTAATCTTCCACTCTATGGATCTTGACATCATGTCGCACCTATCAGATGGTCCGTTTTTTATTCCACATGTCACAAATCCCCCAAAAATGGCCCTAAAATCATGTTTGAGCGTGATGTGTGCGATAGGATTCAAGGAGCACTTTTTGGGGATCTGTGACATGTAGAATAAAAGACTGACTGTTTGATAGGTGCGACATGATCTCAAGATCCATTGTGTGGGAAGATCGGGGTGAAACACGATTTCCATCATCTGATCCGAAGCAATCAATTGTTTTGAAGAGTTGCACACTGATTGCTAAGCCACAACTTACACCATTGTGTGTTGTCAAAACTTTAACGGGCGTAGAGAATATTAGTGACAGTAATCACATTATAATCAATAGATTTCAAGTGTCACGACCCATCCCAAGGTTCAAAATTTATAAACCTTAAAACCCCCTTTCATAGTGGCTGCCATCCATGATTCTTGTATCGAGGGCCGTGATCAAATCTAATTAAACAATTACAAGATCTAATGGTTGATAATGTAGGATCACATCCTTTGGTCGCTCCCTTTGGGGCACCACTCAACAGTCACATTTGTCGAACTTGTCCATGTAAGTGTCATTCCAGACTCTTCGGTGTGAGTGTTTGAGACCCATGACCTTTTTTTTCTTTGTTTGAATTACATATAGTTCTACTCAGTGGTCTGAAAAAAATCAGATCATAAATTCCTAAGAGCAGATAATAGATTTTATCTGTAATCTGTTAATGAGATTGTTTGTAGCAAGCCATCTAACTCGCTGTTGGGTATTGATCCAATCTTTGGACCGATATATATTGGCTGATACTGATACCATTTATTTTTTTTTGAAAAAGAATTAGTAATTTTAAAAGACTGTATCGGTTGATATTGATATAGTATCGCTGATACCAATACAGTGTCGCTCATACGGATACAGATACCAGTATCGGGCTGGTATCGGTCTCGGTATGTGGTGAAAATTATACGTATCGGTATCGGCCTAGTTTTGATACCTTCGTTAAGTAGTAGGAAGTGTTAATATTTTTTTTTTAAAGAGCTTAATAAGAGAGCGACTCTACTTGCTGCTTGTACATAGACAGGGTCATGACTTCCCCATTGTATTCCACGTGTGTTCATCTTTGATCAATCCAAGTAGTTCGACTAGTTCGACTAGCAGCTCATGTCTCAGCCTAATAATCATGCCAATGAGAGGATCAGAATCATCTAGTCAGTGCACTTAACAACTGACTGTTAAAAAAGTGGACATCTATCCATACTAGAGTGCATACATTAGAATGGTTCAAATCCACAATGAGTGATTTTTGGGCCCACAATAGCCTTCAGTGTGAGCTATCACTGTGCCAGGTAGCCTTGGAGTTCTTAAATAATTTGAAAAGCAAGATATGGTCAAGTCAATGAAATGCTAACATTTAGGGAAAAAGAAAATCAATATCCCTACATTCTATATCAAAGTGCAGTTAACTATAGGAGTCTTTGTCCATATAAAGCGTCCAAACTATCAGACGTGGCAAGAAGTACCAGTGTGTTGCCACAGTGCTATTCATTCACTCATTTTAAAATTTGAAATTCCATGACATTTGATATTTTGGGGAATCATATGAATTCATTCCATAATATCAGAAGTTATGTACCAATTATTTTTGGGTTGTCTATAGGGTTTGATGGCATCCATGAATGTGGTATATTAGATTTTGTTTGATTAATCAGACTAATATGATGAATGGTAATGCGTTGTATAAACAGTGAACTGTGTATTTTCAAGTGTCTTATTCTCAGATAATTAATTTTCTTCTCGTGTAGGTTAGTCAACCATTGCTTTACATCTCTACCCAGGGAAAATTTCTCTTGTGATTCATCGTGCAAAAGATAATGGATCAGCAAGGGCATGGTCAACCCCCTGTCATGGGGGTGGTAAGCAGTACGGCTGCAATTCCATACGTTGGGTCCCCGTATCAAATTAACGCCCAGCGAGAACAACAACTGCAGCAACAACTCCAAATGTTTTGGTCGAACATGTACCAGGAAATCGAGCAGATAAACGATTTCAAAAATCACAACTTGCCGTTGGCTAGGATCAAGAAGATCATGAAGGCTGATGAGGATGTGAGGATGATATCTGCTGAGGCTCCCTTCGTGTTTGCCAAGGCGTGTGAGATGTTCATTTTGGAATTGACCGTACGATCATGGAATCACACAGAGGAGAACAAACGGAGGACACTGCAGAAAAATGACATTGCTGCAGCGATCACAAGGACTGATATCTTTGATTTCTTGGTTGATATCGTGCCGAGGGAAGAAGTGAAAGAAGAGGCACTTGTGTCAGGCCCTAGGGCTGGGGGAGCCCTCCCTGTTGGAGGGCAGGCAGACGCACTTCCTTACTATTATATGCCGTCTTAGCAACCCTGCAGGTGGCGTCACCTTATCTTCCTTGTAGGTGGTGAATGCTATTTATGCCTCACACTGGATCTTTGAGTAGGGAAACGAATTGAAGTAGAGGAGGATTTTGAAAAGCACCAATGTGTTAAAGTGTGCGTGCTATCTTCTTAATAGTTAGCTAGTATGTGTTTGAAGGTGGGAATTGACGTGTTCTTGTTTGAATTGCATGTTTCAAGTGAAAAACTATTCTAGCATATTTCCTTTCATCACAGTTTCTTTGTTAAAATCAGGCTTTTTTATGATTTTCTTATACTTTTGATTACCATATATTTAATGGAAACTTGTTGGAAAATGTGGGATCACATGGAGTGTCAATGATCTTGGCAATCAGATTTTGCTGTCTTCCTTTCTTTCTCTGCTTGCGTTTCTTCTATTTGTTTTCTAATTAAGGGTTAAAAGGGCATCATCGATGTGCTAATAAGAGCTTTAGGAGTTGATTTTTATCAAAATTCCTGATACTTAAAAGTAATAGGTTCTGCAATTAACAAAAAGACTATTTTCCTAATTTTTTTTCTACAGAAGAAAGATACACCTTTAAGAACGGTACATGATCTCTATCGCTAATAAGCTCCTTCTAGTGGCTCTCTGATGGGGTATTCGCGCCAGCCCATATTATGTCTATACCTTCTAGTTAAGTTGCAATATGATCTACCCGCCTGATTCATCTAATGATGTATGAAATTTTTTCTTCTATAAATGGTCACTTATTTCTTCGAAAGGAGGTAATTGCTTTCTGTATCTTATGAGAGGTGAAATTTGCCTAGACATTGGGGATGATCTGGGAACCACGACTACCCAAATGCAACTAGCTTCGATTATGACCTGCCATATCCCTTGTCAATGTTGCAATTGAAAAATAATTACTAATGGCTAATACACATGGGACATATTAAACTCTAAGAAAACCATGTTGGTTTATTGAATTGTGGAGGTAGAGAAGAGAAAATAAACCCAAAAGACTATGGTGACTAGATTAGATGAAAAAAGATACTAACTTAAACTCCTTGATAATAGAAGAGGAACTAAGTACAAAGGTAATTTTTAACTGATGTGGTACTGAACCCACAACATGCCAAGTACACATGATCTCCTTTCACTCATAAGACACATTATATATCTCTTTAACTCTACGCCCCAAGTGGAAGCAGAAATGAAATTAATTTCCAATTTTCCAATAGTCACGTGAAACACTTCTTTTCTAATAGTTTTACTCACGCATATCTTCAACACAAAATCCCCACTGAAACTGATAGGCAACATAACTGAATACTGTAACGGAAGAAGACGTTGATTACACATGCTTTTTCACACCCAAGAGGAATAATATTGAAACCAAGCTGCATACGACACCAACAACTGGTTATGGTAGTATGCTAACACACCAAAGATTGAGCGACTAAAGACTTAACTAAAAAGATATTGCTCTTGACTAAAAAGTATATGACAACATCAATGATGGCCATAATGCCGAAATAAGCACATGGAGACAACCCATGGCGAAGTTCTAACAGTAGTAACCAAACTATGGGGCCATTCCCCTTGGATCAAATCAGTGAAGGCACTACCAATGGTGCATTGCCAGTTATGCCTGCCTATCACAGGATTCACAGCAATCACATAGGACCAAAACACAGGTACACAAAATCTTTTATATCAAAGAGACAAAAATGCAGAAACCAAAGTTGGTGCACACATTTTACACTGAATCACATCACGAGCACAACAAAAATTGGGCCCGCAATCTTTATGTCCAAGGCCCATAATTTTTTTTTTGATCGGTAATAGTTTGAAATTGTATTAAAAAACAACGAGGCTCAGAGAAAATAAAAACACCTACCACCCCTACCAAAAAGGATCGCGACTACAAAAACGGTCTGTGAGCAAGGAACCACATCGAAAAGGAGAATTAAGATTGGTGTAAGGGGAGCATTAAGATTGGTGTAAATTATATCCATAGAATAATTCTCCGGCATACAAGTGTGGGCCCCACCCACAGTAGCTCGACACAATCCCACCAGATTATAAAGGCACATAAACGAAGTCAGCCCACAGAATTCCCCCCTATTGCCTTTGTAAACCGGGGAGCCCACAAAATAATATGGACGATGACAGATGCAATGTAAAAGCTGCTGCACTGACTGCAGAAAAAATAGCAACAAACCAACCAAGCCATGTGGTTAAGTCAAAGAATTGCTATAATGAGGCGCGATACATCATACTTATGTTGAAACATTCTTAATCAAACAATTGAGGAACCACATCAAAGAAGCAGCAGCCTCATTTTGAAAGGCTCTACCAATGGTGCAGATCTTAAGTGCAAACCAGACCAAGTTCAATTCCAACGCGGCGCTGCTTGCTTGTACGAAGGTCTTGAGCATAGCTGTTGAATGGTCCATTGGGGTAGCAGAAAGCTAGCCTAATGATAACAACACGAACAAGCAACAAGGACCAACCACCTGTTGATACACACTTTGATAATGTTGATAGACAAGATCAAGATAAAAGAAGAATTAAAGAAAAACTCAGGGAATCTACTCTACTCTGATACCTTATTACCACTAATAAACAAGAACTAACGGCTAAAAAACTATAAGAATTCTTTGTTTAGGGTTTATTGAACTATAGAGATGGAGAAGAAGGGTGGCAATCTATTATTGGAGCATGTTTTAGTGGGAAAAAAAATGCCTATAAGTGAATTTGAACCATCCGATTGATGAACTTTAACATTAGTCGTTAAAACTAAGAACAACGGTTAGTATTAGAGTCCACATATCAGATGGTTCAAACTTCCCAAAAAATATGATTTTTGTGCCCATTGCCCTTCTACTCATGATCTACCACTTTTGACGGTGTGGATTATCCACACCTTTCACCATTAATGGTGTATGATCATTTAAACACCATCTTGGTGTTTAAATGACAGCCAAGAGAGTCGGTCCCATTAAAATTTGTACATCTTACATTTGACAGATGAGCTTACATGCATTTATTAGATCATATATAGCTAAATTTCTAGGCTATGCTTGACTCCATAAGTGACCTTACACGCTATTTCTCTTGGTTCTGAAGGAGCAATGAGATTAGAGTGATGCCTCTTTATATGAATTAAGGATTAAAGAACACATTGAAAATGTTGCTTCTTGGAACTTACCACCATGATTGGAGCTAGCCAAATGGAAATATCTACTCTTACTTGCTTTTCCAAGTTGAGGCAGTGATTGAAATTGAACTAAACTAAGGCTGTGTTTGGCATTGCTCTTTGGGATAGTAGAAAAGAGCAACAACTGCCCTTTGTTATTGTAAATAAATATGGGGAGAGAAGGATTGGAAGAAGATAAAGGGGGAGCTGCTCTTTGAAATAACAAAAATAGCTCTCTTTAAACGAGCATGAGCCCTCGTCAAGTGTGCTTTACAAGGTGATTAAGCTATTTCTAAAGGTCACAAATTCACTGTGCCCATGTAAGTAGACTGGCTTTTCAGGGCCCGCAATTCCCAATGGCTAGGTGGAAAGGGAGCTCTACCATCAGATGGGGGAAAACTTGCACTTACTAAGGCAACTTTATCTTCTTATTTTGAATTTTTATTTTTATTTTTAATCGATAACCAATAACCTCTATTATACTGAAAAAATAACACTAATCAGAAAAGGCCAATAAGATGCTAGCAACCTAAAAAATGCTACTCATCACTCGAAAAAAACCTCACCCCCAAGTCAACGGACCTGCCAAATCTACAAGAAAGTACAACCATACACGAGAGGAAAATGACTACATACACAGGCTATCCCATTCATGAATAAAGTCTACATCTTCATCATGCGTTGAACGACAGTCAATCTTGATCCAATTTAAGGCCAAATCTCGAACATCCTTAAGAATCATAGAAACAAGCTTTCTTTTTCTATTAAAAATTCAACTGTTTCTCTCAGTCTAAAGAGACCACATAACAACAAGATTCATAAAACATCAGAACTCCCCCTTAATTCCTTCAAATTCGACCTCAATTCAAGCAGCTAAGGCTGCGTATGGCATAGCTCTCTGCTAGCCTTTGCCATAGCAGAGTTCACCTGCTTTAGTAGATTACCATCCTCTTTGCTAACATCCTGCTACCTGTTTTAGTAGGTACCCCTTCTCCTTGATAACTCATTGTATAGCAAGATTTTATGTAAGATTTATCTGTTCAACAGTTCTACCCTCCTCTCCACTCACTTCTTGTCAGAGTTGATTTTATTTGCTCTAGTATAGAGTTACTAGAGAGCAAAGAGGTTGCTATTAGAGCAGGTAAATCCTCATTTGTGAGAGTTAGAAAAGTGAATGAGAACCAACTAAAGCAGGGGAACTCTGTTGTGGCAAGGGCTAGCAAAGAGTTATGCCATACACAACCTACGACATCAACACATGATTCCAGAAACACCTATAAAACCCCAAACTGTTAGAGGACCACATTCCAAACCTTTTTAGCAACCCAACAATGAATGAGAAGATAATTTGTATATTCTTCTCCCTGAAGGCATATAACACATCTATTTCTCAAATTTATCTCCCTTTGATTGAGCTGATCGATGGTAAGGATTTTACCCCAACCAAAATTCCATCCAAAAAATTTGATTTTAGAATGAATATTTTTCTTCCAAATCTTTACCCAATTCAAATTTTGCTTTGACTGTTGATGAAGGCTCAAATAAAAAGATTTTACAGAAACTATACCTTTGGAATGTGAAATCCAAATCCTGAGATCCCGATTAAAATGCGATAATTATTTAAAATATGGAGCAATCCAATCATACTTAACTCTTTCTCAATATTCATATTTCTGCGAATATGTATATCACAGATAATACTAACATTGATAATCTCACTCATATCATTCATATAAGCATATTTATTTAACACGATATTGAATATAGCCGAAAATCTATCTTTCAAAGGAGAATCTCCAATCCAAACGTCAATGTTTGAGTGCTAGTAATATTGTGAAAAGGCTAGACAAAATCTATTTTACCAATTAAATTCGGAGATATCAAGATTCCTCACTAAATTTGGAGGCCTTATAATCTATTAGAACAATTTATCAGGCATTGTTAGGGAAGTGAGTTTGGAGATGTGGAAAGGATGGGGATTCCAAAAGGGTGCATGGGCTAGCGGATCGATAACTATTGTGAATTTTTTTTTGAAATAAGAAATATAAAATTGTTTATTTTTCACACGGTTGATACCATTGACCGTGTGGTAAGTTATTTGGTCTATAGTATCAAGCTACTTTTATCCTAATTTGGATATCCTTCCACTTCGATAGATTAAAATCATTAAAAAGAGGGAGAAAGGCCAGCGAGCAATGTTCTCAGCTGAACAGGAACCCAAAAGATACAAAAGAATAAGGGAAATTTACCTGACCGGCCCTGTCAGATACGCCTTTTATGTCAGAGGCCCTTTATTTTCACCTTTACCCAAACCGACCAGCTTTTAACCAAGTCATTTTCAGCTAGCATAAAAAGTCCGAAATACCCCCTCTTACACTTTTTTTCGTTCTATATGATTTAAAATTTTAAATATTTATATTTTTCTATATTTACGCAATGTGAAACCGAATCTATGCCGTCTGCTTTGAAGGCCACATAACAAAATAGACACGAAAAGAAGGCAATATCGCCTCTTTAAAAAAAATAAAAAAAATTTAACAATCGATGGCGACTCTTAACACAATCGGTATCGATCATTTAAAAAGTCGTCATCGACTCTGTACAAAGTTGTCAACGACTATTTATAGAGTCGCCATCGACTTTATACTGAGTCGTCATCGATTATATAAAATTTTATTTTTATTTATTTATTTTTATTTATTATTTTTTTTTATATAATCGATGACAACTCTGTACAAAGTCGATGGCGACTCTATAAATAGTTGTTGACGACTTTTAAAATGGTCGGTACCGACTGTGTAAAGAGTCGATATCAACTGTGTACAAAGTCGATATCGCCTTTTTTTCGTATCTATTTTTGGCACTATCGATTTTATATTGTGGCCTTCAAATCAGACAACATAGATCTCGTTTCATATCGCGTAAATATAGAAAAATGCAAATATTTAAAATTTTAAATTATATAGGTGTATCCTCTTCTTCCTCATTCTAATCTCCTACACTCTTTGACGAAAAAGCAGTATCTGGGTCGATCCAAATAGCAGATCGGTATACTTTGGATCGGAATAGATCTCGTTTCACATCGCGTAAATATAGAAAAATGCAAATATTTAAAATTTTAAATTATATAGGTGTATCCTCTTATTCCTCATTCTAATCTGCTACAATCTCTGACGAAAAAGGTGTATTTGGGTCAATCCAAATAGCATATCGAAATAGTTTGGATTGAGGAGAAGACGCCGTCACTTTCGCCACCTCTGACTTTTAAAAACTGTACCAGATTAAAATGAGGAAGAAGATGATATTTTTGTGCGTTAAAGAAAGGGAATAATTTGGACTTTTTGCTATCCTTAGGGTCGGCTAGGCTCCCAGGTGCTGGTCGATTTGGGTAAAGGTGAAAATATAGAACTTCTGACATAAAAGACGAATCTGACAGGGCCGATCAGGTAAATTCCCAAAGAATAAACCAATGCCAGTTGGGTCCACGGCTGCCACCACTTTGGCACAGGCATCAGTCTCACACCATTGGCTGAATGCCTATCCAACGAAAAGATGACTCATAATCTCTCGTCCACATAGTTTCACATTTTCCAAGGATCGCAAGCATTGGAAGTCCAATTGATAATGACCTTGGAGTCGCCCGCCTTAGAGATTACCATCGGTATCTCTCAGCAGGACAGCGCACTAGATCCTTGGAGCACTTCTCTGAACTCAGCTTCGTTGTTAGTCAACCCCGAGCTCGTGGTTTCTTACCGCTCTACCGCTGCTCATGGGCCTGGATTACCCACTGCTACAGCCATTGAACTTTAGCTTCAAAGGGCATCTTGGTTGGATCTTAATAAAAAAAGTGGGACAAAGCCAGGCATGCACTGCCTTTTTAGCCACCTTTAAAGCATGCTATTTCTGTTTCACAAGATCATTTAGATTATTATGTTTAAGACAAGGGTATTTTTAGGAGGCTATTCCATCACTTTGGAGAAAGAAATTAGGGTGAATTAAGAAATTTTGGCAAGTTTTCTGATTGAAATGACCTTCCTAAATCCGAAGGAAATCTCTTCCGTATCACCCCATTTCAAAATGAATAGCATGTAGTCAAACGCTACCACATACAAATATCGATTACGGTAGCAAGAAATATAAAACAAATGCCCAACAGATATGAAAGAGGCAACAATAATTACTAACAAACCACATGAAAAATAAGTAAATAACTCAAGAATACAACCATCCCCAGACCATAATACAATCGGACGCTAAAAAAAACTCCTAACCAAACCTGCTTTTGGGGATTCTAATTGTGTTTTTATACACATCAGAAACACTCATTCTTTCCATTTTACCCCCTCCAGTGTATCAAAATTGTCACCTCATCCGTCAACAGTATTGTAAAAAGAAAAGGAAATACCGAGATTTAATGTCCCTAACTTGCTCAAGATTTAGAGAAACACATCAACCCAAAATGGGCCCCCATCCATGACAGCATCATTTCCCCCCCAATATTCATATAAACAAACTTCATATGGAAATAAGTTAAAAAGACACAAGGCGATGGTGCTGGCGCCCCACTGGAGATCGGGGCATAGGCCCACATGGTGATATGGGTCGCCTAAGCATAGGATGGCATAGGCAGAAATAGAACACAAGCTCCAAGAGAACGCCCACCACAAGAGAATTAGAGGCTCTACCCCCTGGTCTTGGCCCGCTTCATTCCAAGGCTATTGTTGAAAGGAGAAACAGAACCAGACATTTGCGAACCTTCCTCGCGGAGCGTACCATTAAGCATTGCTAGCTCCCTGAGCTGCTGCTTCTTGATGAAATCCTGAGATTCATCCTGGATAAACAAATACATATATGAAAATGGAGGTTATTCTCATGTGTTGGTCCCAATAAGGCAAAGCGGCAATGCCCATCAAGGGAAATTTAGGCTCAAATAGCCCAGACGAATTTGTTACTTTCAGAAATTGACTATGAGGTCAAACAAACCTCCAGAAGGTAAACTGGAATTTAGGGAGTGAAAGTAAAAGTTACCACAGGCTTCAGCAAGTCTTCGAGGATCTCCCGTGCTTGCATCAAGCGGCTGTCAACTATATCAACAGGTAACTCAGCCTCCACGAGGATGTGAAGAGGCTCATTCAAATGCTCATATCCTGGTTTTCCTCTCATCATTTCTTCCTATAAGAAACAGAATTATTAATGAAGTTAAAATCCCTGGTTCCATTAAAGTAGAGAGAAATGTCTCTTGTATCTAACACATGAAATTTTTTCTAGAAGATAATATAGATAGATGTTTGGTGCAAAAGGTTATTCCTTTCTCTTTTTCTCTTTGTGAAAAATATATTTTATAAGAGGCTACAGAAGAAAAAGACAGATACATTATCTAAGAAGCAAAGGACCAGCTGCCCAAAGTTTCCAATGATTATTACAAAACCTTAATCTAAGAATGTTGGAATTACAAGTACAAAATCAATGCAGGTGAGAAAAAATAATCTAATGTATCCAAAAGTGCAACCACTGTTAGCAAGTTTATCTGCTCTTGAATACCCTTCCCTGATAATAAGGGAATCTTTTTCTTGGTGCAAAATGCAAAAAAATGGCTTACCTATTTGTTTGTTTATGGGAAAAAAAGCATTTGTGTGTTTACGAACAGTGAAATTTATGTTGGAAAGGTAAAATAAAACAAAAATTATGGAAGGGGAAAGCTCCACTTATCACATAAGAATATCTATTTATACCTACTTGATTTAGCAAGATCCTGCTTTAAATCTTAAATGTCCGCTGATACTTCGAAAGCTAATCTTCAAACATCCTCAATCTTAAATAGTACATGGACACAACCATGCCTTGGTTCAAGATACGCATCTTTAAGGTGCTTTTAACTCTTTTTTTCCAATATATACATAAATTTAGGATGAAATCAGATATTGCTACCCATATCAGATGGATGGCCCAATTAGATTGGACATTAGAATGTCAAATATACATATTAAGGTAAAGCGTATTCTCTTTTGTTAGAAAGTCTTTGTTTTCAGCAAAAATGTCATAATTCCCAATCAGACAATGCCACCCATATCAGATGGATGGCCCAATTAGATTGGACATTACCATTCAAGGTAAAGAGTATCTCTTTTGTTAGAAAGTCTTTATTTTCACCAACGGAAAGATACTTCTCCGTCTTCCTCTTTTCTTGATAGGTAAGTTGGGCTCGAACCTGCGACCCTCTTTCAATCACCAGAGATAGAAAAAATAGATCAAACTTGTTACTAAGTACTAAGCCAGTTTGTATACTATCTAACAAAAAAAAAACTCTAAAATCAAACGATTTTTCCAGGAGTTTTTATGATGGACTTGGATATTATCACAGATTATATAGCGTCCAAACAATTATTGGGCTTCTGGAAAAGAGAATCAGCCTTAACAGAGGGGGAAAAAAAAAGAAAAGAGAAGTTTTGATGCAGTGCAAAATTTTAGTCTATTGCAAAATCCAAAAAAGAAGACTAGAGAAAGTCGGGAGAAGGAAGAATTGGAAAAAAAGAAAGGAAAATCCAAAATCTATCTTTGAAAAGTCTCAGATCGGAGGTTGTCGAGTCTTCAACTTTCAATCCCGTCAATTTTATGGCTGGCCTATTTTCAAGTGTCAAACGATGTCAGATTGATGTGAAATTGGTCTTATTTGAAAGTTTATCAAAGTAGCTTTCCAACGAGCGAAAAAAAGCACAATTTTGACTAGTATTGAAGAAACTATGGTCAGTTTTCAGAGGCTGCACTAAAAGTGACGAATTTCAGAAATTAGGATCAGTTTCTTTTATTATTTCATTTTAGAAAATAGGATTTATTATTTTTATTTGAAAGAGAAATAGTTTCCTCATTGATTTTTAGACTTTATTTTATTGTTTTTGAAAAATTAGGATATCTTTTTTTATTGAAATTAGGAATTAGAGTTAGACCAGGATTAGTTTATGCACTGTAAAAGCCTATTTAAAGTCGGTATTGCTGAATTTAAATTAGAGTTGAATGCAAGGATCAAAATTTCGGTTTTCGTTTCAATTTCGGTCTTGCCCGAAACAAAAAATTTGACCCATTTTTATTATTTTTTCGAAGTAGCAAAATTTTATAATATGGTACCGGTATACCGAAACCGAATTTTTGTAGATTTCGTTTCGGGGGCCACCGAAACCGATGCGTTTCGGCCGAAATTTTGAACCATGATTGAATGAAGTGTCTGTGTGTGTGTGTGTGTGCACACACGTGTGGTTTTGGGATGGACTGGATTTCTTATATCTAGTGTGTAGATTCTATAAATACAAACACAACACTTTTTGCATTAGAATATTTGTTACGCTGTTTTCAATCAAATGCTTAAAATTTTGACGAGACATCAAGAAGATGAGCAAGTTGGAAGCAGTTTGTTTTCTGAGGGAAATTTTTTCAAATATCGCACCTAGCATAAAATAATTTAATACCTAGTTCTTCCAATTATTTTGCATGGGTGGAGTGCATGCCTTTGTGCGTGTGTGTCTAACTAGCAATAGTGGTAAAAGATTATCACTACCCGAGTTGGATCCTTGATGCTGCCACGCCCTCTGATCAGGACACGGCATTCTGTACTTGCCTCCACTCGCTTAAGAGAGTTCCCTCGGGGGCCAAGCAAGCGGCCCACAAAGTTGTACTACAAAAGAAATTTAATAGAAAAGTTCAATGTCAAATGCCATTTAACACACTAAAATATGAAAATAATCCAATGGACCAATAAATTTGCTACATACAGTAGGGTAATTGTCAACAGGAATATCCACCCTGATTGTTTTCTTGACAATAAGACCTGACGTGCCACCTTGGGATCCAACCCAGCCATGTGCTGATGTCGGCTGTAACAATCCTAATCTCTGCATAATAAAACTCAATATATAGTCAAACAGTAAGGATTCTTTTTCCCTTTTTGGATCAATTAAACAATATGAAACTAAGATAGATGACGGCAAAATTGCATGGGAAGAATACACATAGTAGAATTAAGATGTCATTTATTTGAATAATATTAAGGTTCTACACGCAATAAATGTCGAATTGCAATGGTGACCAGAAGAAAATATGTAGAGCATCCTTGCAGTATAAGTGCATTTGCAACAGACAACAAGAACC
Source organism: Chloranthus sessilifolius (assembly GCA_021018995.1). Taxonomy (NCBI): domain Eukaryota; kingdom Viridiplantae; phylum Streptophyta; class Magnoliopsida; order Chloranthales; family Chloranthaceae; genus Chloranthus; species Chloranthus sessilifolius. Next base: position 4,641,563 of record JAJIZI010000016.1, on the reverse strand, counting down.
AAAATCTTGATCCAGAAAGAAAAACAGAGCCAAAATTAATGTCTATACTTTAAGCAGATTTCAGCAAACCAAGGTGTACATAGATTCTACAAGTCTGAGGTTGCACTTCTCGAATGCATGTCCAAAGTTCTGAGGTGTTAGTTGGTATTAATGTGGTGTTAGTGTATACAGCATGTGTTCCCAGCAGAAGTGTGTAGGCTGTTGCAGGTAACAAGGGGTTGTTAGAATCAACCTTAATTAAGCTACAAACAGGTATTCCGAGAATCAGTGGAATGAACAGAATATTGATTAGTCAACATAATTTTATTCAAGAATTTAAAGAACGTCGAGGTCTAATTAGGTAAAACTCCCAGCACCACAAATTTATATGGGTACGGTGAAGAGGTCTCTAACTGACACAGAATCATTGTCTATATTGGGATACTCTTCCTATTACGCCTCAGGAGTTGGAGCTCGGTGTTTAAAAGGATCCATGTAAAAAGTGCCTGATGAAAGGTCTAGGAAGAAATGACTAAACTATTTTTTCCTGTCCAAAAGAAGGCCTTTTTTTATTGATTAATTAAGCCATTTCCTCAGAATTCGGAAGCCTTCTAATAGCTGAAATCTAAAATGCAAGAAATGAAACAAAAATGAATTGAAGTTAGAACTAAATATAAGAAACCATGTCAGGTGCTCTTGCTACCAATTGTAAAATTAGATCGAAAGAGGAGTTATGTTAATGGTTAGTATCCGTACTTCTGATTGAAATGCTGATGCCCATCCATTCATATCAGCTCCTCCATTTGAAAATAATCCTCCAGAAGTCAGTGGGCTAGCATGTTCAAGCCCACCTTGATCTAAAATTGAAGCATTCCCCAAGAGTGTAGTTACACGGACTATTTCTGCTCCACAATTTCAATTCCAATAATAAGATGTGCCAGTTAGCATCTGTTAAGAAATTAGCCACGAGAAAATGGACAGACAACATGGGTCAATTAAATGGATTATAACAAAATCAGAACTCCTTCCGTGCATATATAAGTTGATTCTTTTAGAAAACATAACCTCAAATGACACTAAAAAACTGTAAATTAGTTTTATGTGATCTTACCGGGAAACTTCCCTTAGGAAAACACAATCTTGTTGGGACACTTCTAAAGAATAAATAAGATTTAATAATCAATCCAAACATCTATACTATTGTAAGGCCAAATCTATATAATACTAACTGAAATGCTCATAAATATATATATATATACTATACATGCACATCCATATGAGGACTTTTTACAGAACTAGTTTGCATTGGTTATGGATAAACTTGAGTTCTTACTTGTTTGCATCGGTTATGGATAATCTTGAGTTCTTACTTGTTTGCATCGGTTATGGACAAACTTAAGTTCTTACTTGTTTGAATCGGTTATGGATAAACTTACAACAAAATACAAAATGAGGTTTTATGGTGTATAGTATGAGAATGCTTTGCTTTTGCTTATATTCTGTGGTTGCTAAATTTTTTTGCTTTGCCTATAATCCTATTGCTTTCTTTCTTTGCATTTTGTTATTTCTATTTTTTTTATATGTTTTCTTAACAAAACTTTTGATTACTGACTTAGAGAAAAAAAAAAGTAAAGAAGTGTATGTTATTTAACCTCAAGGGGTTAGGTGAGCTGGGCAGGTACCTGCTTCCAAAAGTAGGAGACCTGAGTTCGAATCCCCTCCCCCCCCCCTTAAGGCCACCCTAGGGATTTATATCCTGTGCTGACCCGGCACGTGCTGAATTTGGGGTGCGCATGTGCCCCTGGGATTAGGCGGGTGCTCTAAGAGGCCCGGATACCCAGGTTATCAAAAAAAAAAAAGAAAAAAAGTGTGTTATTTTTTGATGATGTGCTAATTGGCTAGACCTTAGTAGCACAAAGCGGAAGCGGCAAAGCGACAAATCCCTAAAACTCTAGGAAGAGGGAGCGCTTAGGAAGCGTCTGCTATATATATATATATAAAGACAGAGTTGGAGCATACAAAAAAGTTTCAAAAAAACAGAAAAAAATTTGGCTTCAATAACGAAATCAAACTTTAGCTCCTTCGAGGCTCCTTTCCCATCTTCACTTCTAGACGTCGTTGTAGGGTATTAGTATTTGCAAACCTAGAGTTTCCACCATGATGGAGATCTTTTTCATCCCAATCTTATATATGATAGATCTTGAGATCATGGCTCACATATCAGACGGTCAGTTGTTGATTCCACGTGGCACACATCCCCAAAACTGACTGTGACCATGAGCATACCTCGTGAAGGTTCTCGGGTCACTTTAGGGGATGTGTTTCACTTGAAATTGACAACTTATTGTCTGATAAATGAGCCATGATCTCAAGATCGATTGTGTGAAAGATTGGGGCGAGAAAAGATTTCGATCATCAAATTCATGGCAGTCAATGGTTTTATCAGTGGAAACGACATGCTGTGAGTATAGATTTCTTGGCCATAAATAATGGTCCCTAAATTGTAAGTGCAACGTAAATAACACAATATTCTAAAACATAAAACCGCGGGGCACATACTTTACATATATATAAAGGGATTTTAAATGTGTTCCCAACTTTAAAAGCAAGGGGTTTTAATATTACAAACCTTAAGGTTGTCACTTTAAAGCCCCTTGGTTTTAAGTTAAAGCTGGACATTATTATACCGACTCTTCATATAAAGGCCCAGGGGTATTCTTTTAAAAAACCAAGGGTATTCAGTGAAAAACCCATCGATGGATATTAAATAGAATGCCCAGCCGATTACCCATCCCCAAGATGCGTATAGAGTTTGGGGTCATTCTGATTTTCTCTGCATATCGAGATTTCAGATTGCGTCAAGAGAGAGAGAGAGAGAGAGAGAGAGAAAGAGATGGATCGCCAGCCAAGATCTCCGCACGATGATGCCGCGATGGAATAAAAAATCAGAAACCCTAAAGTGTAGGATCAAAGATGAGATTTCTTTGTGAAGGTATGGTCTAAGAACTACTGTTTTTACAGTTTATGAAGTGGGAATTTGACTTCACGGTGATTTTTTGAGCATATGTTTTTTTAATGATTGTTTTTATAGAGAGCTTACGAAAGCATGGGAACTGCGTATCCCAATCTCTAGGAACCGCGGTTCCTGCGCGAGTTTGATTCCAAAATGCGGAACCGCAGTTCCCACCAGAAACGTTAGGGCAGTTGCATGGTTCCTGCTTCTAGGGGCTAGACAAGAAAGCAAACAAATGCTAAGCTGGGGAACTACGGAGCGAAGCCTCAAATTTGGGAAGTCTAGGAATTAGCATAACGAAAAAAGAATATTTGGGCCGAAGAATCCTCTTATAATGGTCGGAGGCTCTGAGCTGGAGCTGAGGCTAAGAGAAAATCACAAAAGTGTAGGTTTAGACCAACCCTACACTACAAGGTGATGGGTTTCATCACATCTCAAACACAATCGATGCGAAGTGGGCACAGTGGAGCCAAGCGAATTTGTGTTGTACAATGAGCAAGTGCCATTTCAATTGATGGAATGTTTTTATGAGGTGGGGATAAGACACATATTACCATATGGTGCATATCGCATAGTGTTGGGCTATGAAGGAGCAACAAAAAGACAAAGTATATGCAGTTCAGATGTGTAAGGTGGACACATAGAGTAACCAAAAAAGATATAATTAGGAATGAGCAATGTTACCTACTTCGTTGGTTCGCTCAGTTCAAATTTGGGTTCGTAATTCACAATTCGCTATGTGCGAGCAAACCCGATTCGCTAGCAGTGGTAGGATGAGTTTTACATATATTTAAATTTTAAATCTACAATATATAAAAAAAATATGTGCACATTGTATAAATGAAATTCAAGTGTGGAGCGCGGGCCAACCATACGCCTCCTAAGCTGAGAGGTCAGGGTTCGAATCCCTACCAGTTAACTTTTGCATCCAGCTTTAAAAACATTAAAAAAAATGGCTTTGTAGGCCGGTTCTCCCATCCCGAGTGAACCGGAGCCATTCGTATGGCTAGTTAGCAAATTAGGTAACCCTGGGAATGAGTAGGTAACAAGATGTTTAGAGTTGGCTTCAATAAAAAAGAGAATCAAGGAATGTCATTTGAGATAGTCCAAGTATGTCCATTAGAGACATGAAACAAAATGGATTGCTACGATACAAACAAAAGGAAGTAGAGAGATAAAACAAATGAAAAATTGGATGGAACTAGTGAGAATCGAAATGAAGGATTGTGGAGCAGCAAAGACTTTAACCCTAAATAAATATGAATGAAAAATAAGACACAAAGTTGACCTCAAGCATACGGGACAAGGCGATCATGATTTATTAATATTCCCATTTACTTTTAATATAAGGGATAGACATTATTTTGTTTTTAATCAATAAACCATTTACTTTCCAATTCAGCTTGTCTACGACAATTTTTAAATGTCATTAAGTGACAAACATGATGGTTGAAAAGCTATAAGTAATTCTTGTATATTATAACAATTACTAACAAAATCTCAATTTGGAAATTTCTCTTTTCATGAGTGGCTTTAATTAAGTCCAGTGTCAGGCACATGGCATGGGTGCCAAGTGTCAACATGTCATAAGTGTTCGGCGGCAATTTCATAAAATTCAAATCATGGGTCAAAATTTCGGGTATCGGATACGTATCGTCCGAGCTCCAAACCGATACGTATCGGAATAGTAAAATACCGGACGATACATTCGATACATTGAATGTATCGTCCAGGCATCTACATACAATATGGCGATATGGTACATTGAATATACCGTATCGTCCAAGTCTGATACCAATACGTATCGGACACGTCCGATACGTATCAGTATCGGACGATATTTTGATCCATGATTCAAATATGGCGGCATGGTCAATATATATATATATATATATATATAGTAAAGGAAACTGAAGAGATCTTATAAAGCTAATGGAGTAACCTAGTTGATGAAAAGATGAAAAACATACTTTTTTATAGTAGAATAAAAGTATACATATAGTATTTGATGGAACTTAAACTATTCATATTATATAAATGGTTTTCAAGGACCCAAGCTTTTCTATTTTTAATTTACTAAACTTTACTAAAATGGCAACCTCATTTTACTGTGTCAAAATGAGGCAATCAAGTATTTTTTCTTATATGTCAAGAACTGTCGTTCATGTTGAGGAGTGTCCCAAGTGCTACCAAATGGCAAAAATCCCAAAAATAGAAATTTCCACGAGTGCAATTTACATAAACATCGAAAGTTCTAAATGTATAATTCAGTATAGAGTTAAAAATGAGAGTAGGGATATGTTTTGGTTGAATATCTAGTGTGGTAAAAAAGCTATGTAAATCCATTATGTAGTTATCTAGTGGTTGACATATTGAGATAATCATTCAGGATTGTATTGTTGTTAACTAGGAAAAAATTGTGGCAACTTCAATGCGTAAGGCATCAAGAAGAAGTTAGAGCCTATACATTTTTTGTTGGGTCCCTTGGAGGAGGTATATTTCCCTAAATCCAGGCCACATTAGGGTACAGAGTCTAGTAAGTAATGGGTTATTCTCTCTTCAACCAGTCAGTGAATAATAGCATGGATCCCTTCTTTTCTTTGAGAAGGATGTGGCCCATAAGTGAAAAAAAGTTAACTCAACAATAAAGAGGGATCTGGCCCTGAAGTGGAGGCAATGCATCTTTTATTGATTTAATTGAACCCCTTGTAATAGAGACGGGTAAGAGAGTGCTAAAGAACCTGCACAGCTCTGTTAGATACAGCTTAAGCAGTAAATGCACAAATGGCAGTAATGCATGTCCTTTGCTTTTTTGAGAGCAAATTGACAAAAAGTTCTCTCCAGGTTAGAATGTGTTGCTGGACTTGCGGAAATCAAGTACATACCGGTCTGCCCCAAGACAGACATGTATCGGTGCATCAGCCGATACATATCTATGTATCGGTCAATACATTGGTCAATGTAACATCCAAATTATCAGCCGGTAATTTCAAATTATTGGTCGTTGGTCGATACTTTCAAATTATCAAAATTTTTGGCCGATAATTTCAATAATTGGAGAATAAGTGTATTGAAAAATACAATTATTTCCAAATTATCAAAACTACGGGCCGATAATTTTTATAGTTTGAAAGTGCCGGCCAATAACTTGGCCGATACATTTGAATGTATCGACCTGGTGACCTCCGAAGCCAATGCGTATCAGTTTTATCCAAGATTTTGAACCATGCATTCATCTCTAATGGAACTGCAAATGAATAAAGCAAAGGATATCAAAAGCTAGTGGATTTTTTTTCCTTGTAGTTTGAATTTATGACCATAGAATTTTGAAAGCTTCACAACTTAATTACGGTTTTGAAGCTTACCCTGGTTCAGCAACCGATAGCTGTTTGGAAGCACAGACGCTAAAGGACTAAGCTTCTGACGTTCTAACAGCAAGTCGGAGAGATACCTGTCAAATAAACTGCTGCACTCCTTTAGTCTGTTAGACACACGGTTATGCAATGATAGTTTGTTAACAGATATATTGTGCGTAGATATATAAGCTCCCACAGCAATGTATTTTGTTACGTCATTAAGTAGCAAGCATAAAATACTATGCATTGAAAAACATAGAGAATCTAAAGATAGTCATTTGAACCGTACTGGAGCAGAACAGATGCCAGCCAAAAAATGTAAATGTAAATAATTAATGAAAAAGGGTTCTAAAAGCACAAGCATCTACCAAATGGAACAAATGACTGACAGATTAAAAAAAAAAAGGAATTACAAAAAGGCATTGAAGAAGCCTATGATGAGCGCAGACCAGTTGTCAACTGCATATATCTTAGAAATATTTATGTGATTGTTATGGTTGTAAATTCCACTAGGGTTATTTGTCCCCTGAATCCCACAAATACGCAACGGTGGTTTCCATGAACCACAACAATTTTCTGTGGCTATAACCACCGAATATATCTTTCTAAAATAGATGTGTGTGATAGGTGATCTTTAGAGATCAACTGCAATCTCTAATTGCCTGTCAAATAGATGATAAAGAGAAGGAAAATTAATGAAAATTTTATTCAATTCTCTGCATTATTTTCAATAGATACTCACTTGACTTAGAAGTTAAGAATGTGTACAAAAAAACGACAACAACCACCACCTAAAATATCAAGTCATGTGAAGCGACAACACAAGCAATATGTGTGACACTGATTCGATTCGTTTCTTTAATAAAAATTTCATGTTTCCAGACATATACGCCATGGTTGGGAATGAGACGGACAGGTGCGCACCAGCGCACCGTCCACTCCCCGCCAAAGCGGTTTTCAACCGCTCTGGCAAAACCACCCCTACAGCCACTCCCCCCGCGTCCCACCCACTCCCCGCCAGCTCCCTACACTGCTTCCAAACACGCTCTAGGAGGAAGCGCACCGCAAGAGCAGCTGGAGCGGCAGGGAGTGTTGCCAAACACACCCATATAACCCACACACCTGAGTACTAGGACTAGGTCCTGAGCTGGGTGAGGTTGGAGAGATACGCTATGGGTATGGATGAGGGGTTGGATGATGCCTGGGATGATATTGTTATGCCATGAGGAGTTCCTTCGGCCTTCAGGCCTTCCAGATCTACTGGGGTTCTCTTATTTTTATTTTTTTAATCAGTAACGCAATATATATATATATATATATATATATATATATATATATATATATATATATATATATATAAACAAAGAAATGTGCAGCAACAAGGAAAAACCTTAGCGAGAGACTAAGGCCAAAAAAACAAAAAGAGGTTCAACGAGCACAAGAAGAAAAGAAAAGAAAAAAAAAACAAGAGGAAACCCCAACAAAACCCCACCCAGATGCACCTGGAGGGCATTGGGGTTTTCTTTGGGGAGATATAAATTTTTGTTTTCGCTTTGGGGTGGGATGTTGTTTTTTGTTGCTTCTGTTTTTGTTTTTTGCTTTCATGACTTTTTGTTTAGTCTTTGTATTTTCTTTTATTTTCCCTTCACTGTTTTAATATTTAGAATGTTGATTACTGACCCAAAAAAACAAAAAAGAAAGAAAAGAAAGAGAAAATCCAACAACTATAACTAAGAAACTAAAGTTGAAAAAAAGCATATAGTTTAGAACGAGACAAGATGCAATATGGTGCAGGAGATTAGGGGTGCAGATGGGTCGGGCAACCTGATGGGTCAAGCCCGCAACACGTAAGTTTGGTTCATATTTCTGACACATTAGGTCGGGTAGGGTCGGGTTGAAAATCCTTACCTGTTTATTAAAGAGGTTTGGTTCAGGTTGAGGTTTCTTGATCCGAGCCTGATCCAACCCGCCTTGACCCAACTTCCTCCCTTATATTGGAACTTACTTTACCTAAACCGACCTGAGCTATTGTGCAACGGCTTGGGTTGGGTTCAGGTTGAGGGTTTCAATAAACAGTTCAGGCCGGGTTAACCTCAACCTGGCCCAAACCTGACCCATCTACACTCCTATTGGAGATTACAATGGGCTGTACTCTCATATTAAAACACTTGGTTCAAGGAGTAACTGTTAGATGAAGATAAAGTCCACTGCGTTTAAACCTCAATATCATGTTCATTCACAACAAAATATTTCCAATCCCCAAAAAATAAGGGATGTTAGATTCAAGAATATATCTCAGTTGTATTGTTGAGTAAATCACACCTTTGGCTTTCATATGTGATGTCTCAGTAATTCTGGCCTGGCATGCTTCATATATGATGGGTTTTTTATCGGTCATATATATGATCTTTATAGCAAAAATCTCTTGGATTAGGGGAGAAAAATGTCTCAGTAATTCTGGCCTGGCATGCTTTATACTACGTATATGTTGTCACTTGTCAGTTGTATTCATAAAAGTTATCCGTACTCAAACGTAAACACTAATCTCGCCCACCAGAACAGAACAGTTTTAAATGCAAAACTTAAACAGTTAAAATAAATAATTCTCTAGAAACATATCACTAAAAATACCAATCAATATATATATATATATCAAGGACGTTGCATGTGCACACTGTAAAATAGCTTAATTTGTTCAAAGGTGAATTTAACTATGAATTAAAATTAAATAATAATATTAAATCACATCGTTTATTGAAAGTCAAACAATAAAAGATTAATGTAACTAAACCATTAGCTTTGAAATTTTAAACTTTAATTTTTTATTAATTATTATTAAAAAGATAAATAGCAATGTGATGCCCATACTATACATATATATAGTTTGTTAGCTACAATTTTATTTTGGGGTTAGGACTATTTGATGGACTAACTTTATATCAGCTATACATTTTACAAACAATAAAGGTCAAAGAGCCATGTATCTTAATAATTTTTGGAACATGTACCCAAAATTTGGTTCGTGCAATTAGCAACCACCTCATGCCATTTGGCATTCAATCGGTTTATTGATTAGACGGTTAAAAACTTAGAACCATAACTATAAATCTCAAAAAATTTCATGTGCATTGCATATGCTGCCAAAACAAAATTTTCAACTGAAAAATGTGGCAGAAGATGCATAATAATCACTTGCACCACGTAAACATGGTGTCAAAATGGTGGCCCATATACAAAATCTCTAACCTTAATTTTATATGCATGTCGTCATTTTAAAGCCACATGCTTCACATGATCATCATATAAATCATATTTATGTTAAAATAGTATTAAAAAATCAAGATGAACATATAATTAAGAACCTAAAAGTACGGTTGTCAATAGGTCGTGTTAAAGGTTTGACTGTCCAATTGGTAAATAGCATATGCTGACCTGGCCCAATGGTACACCCCAACTCGACAGTCTCAACTTAATACTCGAAGGGTCAAGGGTATATGTCCAACCCGACCTAACCTGACGCCTTACCTGACCTGGCTAAAAACACTCTATTCATTATTATTATTATTATTATTATTATTATTATTATTATTATTATTACTATTATATAATATCGTGTAACTCGAGCTTAGTCGACCAATTTTTTTCCTAACCCGACCCAACCATACCTAAAGATTCTGTCTGACACTTCATGCTTGACTTAGCCCAAAAAGTCAAGTTTAGTGCCTAGCCTAATAAAAAAGCCATCTCGAGCAGGTTGAGTATCAAGTCTACCCGATCTGTTGAGAGCCCTACATAGAAGTATCATATGTTTGCCTAAGTCAAGTAAAGTTAAGTGCTTGCCTAAGTCCTATGACCATCCATACGTAGGGGCGCAAGTTTTGAACTGAAATCCGAACCCGACCCGAAAACCTAATGAATTGAACCGACCCGAAAATTGATTCACATCGAACCAATTCTGGTTCGGTTTGATCTCGGTTATGGGTGGCAAAAGCTGAAGACCGATTAGGTAGGATGAGAAAATTTGATCAGGGTTCATTAATCATGGTCCAAAGGGCTCAACTTTCAAGTAAATTATTATTTGGGTAACTTTATTAACACCCGGAATCTTGGAGGGCACCTATGGCAAAAACCATCAGACTTTTTTGTATTAGTTGATGGAGATCGTTTTTCGGCCCAATCTTCCACATAAGGGATCTTGATATCATGGGCTTACCATTAGATGATCAATTTTTTATTTCATGTGGCACAGATCCCAAAATATGGCCCTAAAATTACATGGCATACATAATGCTCAAATTTAATTTTGGGGTTATTTTTATGGGATCTATGACACATGAATAAAAATTTGACCGTCTAATGTAAGCTCATTGTCACGGGATTCATTGGGCGAAAACCAATCTCCATCTTCTAATTCAAAGCAGTCAAATAGTTTATGAAAAAATTGTTAATTCTCTTAACTTTGTGGGTTTATTTGAAGGTGCTAAAAATAAGGACGGAAAGGGAACTTATTTGGGTACCATTATTTGTGTGTTCCTACTGGAAAAGGGATTCTATTTGGGTACCATTATTTACACCCCTTAAAATTGTGACCTCACCTATATCCTCTAGCAGGTATGAAATGATCGCTTTGAATCAGAAGATAGAGATGATTGTTTATCCCCATCTTTTACAGTAATGATCTTGGGATCATGAGAATATCATTAGACCGCCGGTTTTTTATTTTGCATGGCGTATGTCTGAAAAATGATACTAAAATTGTGTTTGAAAGTGATGTGGGCCATGTGATTTTAGAGTCATTTTGGGGGTTGTGTGCCAAGTGAAATAAAAGTTTTACTGTCTGATGATACGACCAGAATCTCAAGATCAACTGTATAGAAGATTTGGACGAAAAACAATCTCCATCATATGATTCAAAGCGATCAATACAGTCCGACTAAAGGAGGTGGGATGAGGTCACAGTTTTATGTATGGTAAATAATGGTACCCATTTTAATTTTATTGTCAAAATATAGTGGCAGAGAAATAATAAAGACAATGTATGGGCCGTACGGCTTAGGAGTATATAGGGGCAGATTGGGTTGGTTAAGAAGGGTATTTTGTTCCTAAAGTGTGGAAACACCAAAATTGATAGAAATAGGAGATGGCATTCGTGCTTTAATAGTGGTAAGGATATATATATATATATATATATATATATATATATATATATATATATATATAATGGTTGTTGTGGCAAAATATTATGGCGTGTCCCATAACAACCAACGAATCCTTAGAAAGTTGAGTAAAAAACATCCTCAGTGTTCGTGAACCCCAGAATTGGATGCAATGCACAATGGACGGAGAGCTTGTAGTTGTTTTGAAGGCCAGAAATCACGGAGTTCAAGGCCCCAGATTAAGGGTAAAAAGGAAGGATAAAAAGAGGTCTAAATTCAAGACCTATTGGCCATAACACGAAGGACCAAGTGGGCCTTAAGACTAGCCTGGCTTGAGGCCCACATGACCACTTGGTCCTTCGTGTTATGGCCAATAGGTCTTGAATTTAGACCTATTGACCTTAAGGCTAGCCAGGTCGTGTGATCACTTGAAGTAACCACGTGACATGGGGTTTATAGAATCCAATTCTCAGGACCCTCAATCAAATTTTCACAGTAATAAGAAAACTTATTGAAAAATAATAAAGGAAGAAAGAGCAAGAAATGAAGAAAAACAAACCTGCAGCCTAGGCCCACAGAACAGCAAGCAGTTGAACCAACTAGACACAAGCAAAACAAAGACCAGCCCCCATCCAACCAAATGGAGCTCAAACAAAACAAGACCAAAACCGTCGAATCAGTGAGAGGAGCAGCAGCCACTACCGCCAAACCCAGCTAAAAAAATCACTCACGGGAACCTAATACCTGGACGTCATTTCCTCTTAAAAGTCCCTGATTGGCTGAAGAGAGTCCTACCTGGCATTCCATTTGCCCCAATCCATGACAATAATAACACATTAGTAGCATTATAGATCATACGTGCACCTACTACTACTGTTTCTGAAAATCCTGGCATTCCTCTCCATCCAGACCACCCAACAAATAGCCAACAGAATAACCTTCAAGGATGCGTTCTCCATCCCCAACCACTTCCCCCTTCCAGCTGCTAACCAACTCTCTGCCAAACCATCAATCAAAATTTTTTCCCTTCCTTTTTTTTAAATTTAGAGTCCTAAGGTTAGGGATTAGTGTTACGTTATTTCTAATTTTGGTCTACTGGAGTTTTAGTCACAAAAGGAGTCTAAAATTAGGAGTTTAGGTTTTTATTCCTTTATATATGTGAACTGCTTGAGAGAAAAAGAATAGACTGTTAATATTTTTATGACACGAGAAATAGAGAAGAAAAGGGCTCGTGACTCCAGATTTCTCAGCGTTGCCGAGACTTTCGAGTCACTTATTTCTCTTGTGGCGATAGTCTTCTCAGACTCTTATCTACTGCTGAGTTTTGATTCAGCTCTGTGGGTGCAGATCAGATTTTTTGTCTCAATTTATTACTGCTATAAATCTGAACCTTAATATCAGTTAATGAAATTGTGTTTCTAACCAGTAACATTGATTGTAAGGTAGAATTTTATAGCTTAAAGTCTGGTTTATATTGATATTAACAATTTCCCAGCGCTAATATACGATCTATATGTCTGTGGACTGTTGGGTTGCATTAGAATTTGTTCTATAATCATCGCATGTGTCTTTGTAAATTATAAGTGCTCCACAATCAACCCCGAGACTCTAATCTCAACTTATTAAAACCCTGAGACACTAATCTCACCTCATTAAATCTCACAGTGCGCAAAATCAGTCCATAATGCTAAATTACCCAATTAAGACAACAAAATCACTAAAAAAATAGCTAAAATAACTAGTTGTAATGTCAAAGATATGCGTGATGGGGCAGCCACAAATTCCTGAATTTGTGCAACAGGCTTCCTCGGCATCCATGGCCCACCAGAATTTGTGGCTATAAAACGTTCACACACATATAAACAAATGGGACAATGGGTTTGAACCCATATTGGGGGCAGTGGGATAGAACCCCATATCACATGTCACGTGGCACAAGATTCCAAAACAACACCCGTTTTCGGATCACATGCCATGTGACATGTGATTTATAAAAATAAAATTATAAAAAAAGGAATTTTTTTGGTGGTCAAAATTGTGGTCAAAGTTTGGGTACCGCCCACATCATGGATCAAAATATCGTTTGATACCGATACATATCGAACAATACGTATCGGTATCGGAGGTGGACGATATGGTACATTAAATGTACCGTATCGCCTTTTTATATAGCTGATACCGGATGATGCATTCAATGTATCGTCCGGTTTTTTACTGTTCTGGTATGTATCATCTGATACCTACGGGTTTTCCAGCATTTTGATCCATGGCCCACATATCCTAGGGCATTGAATCCCTCCCCCCTTTGATCACAGTTTGGCCGGTGTATATGCATTGGATCATGCCCAAATTTTTTGGTGGCCTCTAATCGTCCTTGGGCAAGTTAAAGTAGAACTCAATCCCACACGTTCACCACTTTATATCACAAAAAATGATATAATCAGTTCTCAAACCAACATTACACATTCCGGACAAAGCAAAAATGAAAAACAATAACTATAGAGAAAAAAATATATGTAAAAAACAAGCACCTAGTATAGATCCCGATTCATCAAAATATCCTTAGTTTCCAACACAAATCAGGTTTTTTTATATAATCCAAATAAAAATACTTAAAACCGTAACATTTACAGTTCCAATCTGATTAAATTGCGATATACAAAAATAAACAACTCATCCAATAATATACCACATCGACAAAAATTAAAAAATCAAACAAATCCTTTTAAAGTTGCACAGAAAAATCAACTATCAACTATAGACATAGAAGAAATGATCTAGGGTTCTGTAAAATTACTTTTCTTGTTCGACAAGAGCGTTGGTTGTGGATCGAATGCCGGAGATGTGAGGAGAGTGAGGGGCGGTCGATGGAGAAGGGGAGTAGGCCATATATCTACCGGAAGACATCTTTCCGGCGAAAATAGATTTAGATTCCGTTCAGATTCCGGCGATAAGCGTCAGATGCCGGTGAGATCCCGGCGACGCTTGGTGCCTGGCTGGTAGAGTCGGTCGAAGAGAGAAAAAGAGGAGTGAGAAATTGTCTAATTTATATACGGAGTCGATCGAGGAGAGAGAGAGAGAGAGAGAGTCTCTACTTTCTGCCCAGTGCCCCCGAAAGGCAATAATGTAGAGATAAACTTTGAGCACATGAGATTCGTAAAAGTCCAGATATTGGTCAAAGAAACAATTCGGCCTCTACGACTCTTTTTGATAGCTTTTTTACCTTTGTAAAACGTATGGAAAACCAAAGAGCCCACTTCGTACGCTCCTCCAATGGAAGGAAGCAGTGGTAGATTCGATTCTCATCCTTTCTTGTTATTACAAAGGTGCGGTCAGAATCTAATATTGATCGGCTAATAATACAGTTACGGTGTCAATATCCATTGAGTTGAAGCAGTTCACTGATTTCAAAGAGTCAACATCATTGATTTGAAGCAGCCGATGAGTTTTAAAGTGTTTCATACGGTGGCGCTTTCAAAAATCTTGTTGGCCTAAATAGGGTTACCCCTGGAAAAAGGGGGGAAATCATGTTGGCTCAAATAAGGGTACCCCTGGAAAAAGGGGGACAGTAATTGCATACAAACTAGTCTTTTGCACCTAAAAATTAAACCCTTGCACTTTCCTTGAGAAGATTTTAGGGGGTTACTAAAAGCACCTATATATGAAACCTTGGAAGGAGATCATTTTTCACCGCAACATACCATCGCACAATCACGCTCACTTATTTCATGTGGCATAGATTACAAAAAATTGTTCTTAAAATCACGCGGTACATATCACACTTAAATGTTATTTTAGGATCATTTTGGGGAATTTGTGCTACGTGAAATAAAAAAGTAACTGTCTGTTGGTATGTTAATGGTCTCATGATCCACTATATGAAATATTGTGGCGAAAAAAGATCTTGATCATCTGATTCCAAGTAGTCAATGTTCGATGGGTTTCAGACGTAGCCACCTGCCTTCATTAATCTTGTATGCACAAGTAGGGCTTACCCAATTTTAAATTTTAGTGTATGAAGGCTGAGTTCCCCATGTGCAACTAATTGCTCCCAAAAAGTTTACCTACCTTTTTTGGATATCTCCATTCGTACCCTCGCGTTTACTGAAAGTGCCTACCTATTGAAAGCACCCACTTGTTATTTCAAAATTATTGGTAGGCACTTACATTTTTTTCTACCCTATTAGCGCCTACCTCTGTAGTACCCACGTTCCCCCTCTTATTTGGCCGTAATTATTTGACAATGAGCATTCATCATCAGATATAAAAAAATTGTGGTGGATGCTCACTGCCCGTGTTTTACATTTGACAGTGGATATCAACTGCCAACAAATTTTATTTTTTTTGAAGTTTTTGTTGATTTTGTTTGATATTCGTCAAAGTTAAAAGAGAAGAGGAGAGTGTTTTGGAGATTTTGTTGTATAAGAAGAGGACGGTGTTTCGATGATTTTGTCGTCAATGTTGCGACTCAAAAGAAGAAGGTTGCTTCGGCAATGATTTAGGCGGGTACCTTTAGAAGAAGTTAAGGAAGGGTGCTTTTCAAAATTTGTACCACATAAGTGAGTGCTTTCAACAATCAAAAAAAAGGATTTTTCCACGTAAGTGGGTGCTTTTAGCAATTTGAAAAAAGGCTTAGAGTTGTTTCGGAGGACAAATCATCTTTAATCGAGACTATAAACTTCGAATAGTGTTGGATTCATAGACATTAAGTTCACTAGTCTCGACTCTACACTCACAAAATGGTCCACCACCGATTAGTGCTCCCCATAAGTCTTAAGATGTTTTATCTTTGCGATCAAAAGACACAAAAGAAAAAGAAAAAGGTCAAAAAAAGGAGCCAATGATGAAGGAGGAATGGAGTATAGATTGGTGTGCAACTTTATAAAATGGTTGTTAATGATGTAAAATATGTGATAGAATGCAATAGAAAAGTTTTGGCGTGAAACTAGTTTTCCCTTTTTCGTCCTCACTTATTAATGAGCGATTATATTAGTATCTTTCTAATCTATCGCTATTATAATGAGATAAAGGGAAATAAAACTGACATTAATTTATTTAATGTGATTTAAATGCCCTTAGTGTAACTAAGGTAAATGACATTAATTTATTTAATGTGATTTAAATGCCCTTAGTGTAAGGTAAATGCCCTTAGTCTTACTAAGGTAATAGAGTCTGTGTTATTTTTTGTGATTTTTGCTTTTACCCCCTAAGATATATCGTATTTACACTTCGCCCTCGCCGTTTCACCTATTTAAACTGTGGTCCGTACCATTGTGTTTCCGTTGCATATAGCCTCCTCCAATGACGAATCAACCGTTGACTATTACAAAACTAAACTTTGACTGCTTGAAATCAGATGATGGAAATCATTTACACCATAATTTTCTACCCAATGAATATTGAGGTCACGAGTCTACCATCAGACGGCCAGATTTTGATTCACATAGCACACATATTGAAAAGTGATCCAAGAACCATGTTTGATGTACACCCATGATCATGATCACTTTTTATATTATTTGCTGTATGAAATCAAAATCTGATCGTCTAATGATAGACTCGTGACCTCAAGTTTTATTGGGTAGAAAATTATGGTGTAAAATGATCTCCATCATTTGATTCCAAACAATCAAAGTTTAGTTTTATAATAGTCAATGATTGATTTGTCATTGGAGGGGGCAAAATGCAAAGGAAAAACAAACACAGGGCTCATGGTATAAATAGTTGAAACAAGAGGGGCAGAGTGTAAATACGACATATCTTAGGGGGGTAAATACAAAAATCCTTTAATTTTTCTATGTAGTCTATAATAGAGAATTAAAGCAAGTTAATTTGAAGATACAGACAAGCAATTAGAGTACTATGCAACTGTTTTTTTTTTTTTGAGAATAGTATTATCCTATTTTTATTGTCCTATTATATAGTGCATAATACTGAATTAAATAAACAATGAAGAGAAGATACACTGCATAAAGATAAAATGAGTATGTTAAAATAAGTGTGTAAAATGGCAAGAAATGATAAAATAAAAAATTAGTAAATAAAAGGAAATTTAATAATAACACCTATAAAAGAAAATAAATTATAAAATATCACTTGAGGTAATTTGGATATATTGTTAGAGGTCAAAATCAACCTATGTATAGATCGAAGATAAACCAATACTGACCCAAAGAAAGACAGTGAAAATGACATGAAAGTGGAACTAATTGTACAATGAATATCTACGCCGAAATTTATGTGCATCTTATTAGTATATATCATATGCTGCTATACAAACAATATGCATTGAAATCTCTCTCCCACGCATGCATCATCGCGACATTTCTACAAGCCAATTATTGAAAAATTGGATCAAGTCAACGGTCTGACTGAGTCAACCATATTCGATTCCTTTATCGACGAAGCCCAAAAAAGAGTTTTTTATGGTTCAACCGGTGAACTATCCGATTCAGCCGGTTCACCTAAATAATTTTTACTCAAAAATAATAATTTTATTTTATTTTTAAATGAATAAATTTATATAATATTTAATAAATTTATATAATATTTAATAAAGTAATTAACTAATCACAAACCTATCCTAATTAGGAGTTTAGGACTCTTTTTTATATTAATTTGAACTTATATAATAGCTTATTTTGAGAATATTAAAAAATAAAATAAACAAACACCAATAACTTAAGATGACTATATACCGTAGATAAAACTTTGGATAAAAAGTTAATTTAAAAAGAATTCTTTCAAAAAATTCAACCAATTTATCATAGTAGGTTTCTTAGTAAATCTACTAACTAAATTAAAGTTTAATTTTATGAAGACTTTTTTCCTTGTTAATTCAAGGCAGTCAACCATGTTAACAGTAGAGCCATCAGCTATAAAGACGGAATCATGGATTGCAAATACCTGTACCCTTATTCAATTGGCTGAAAGGTGCACACGTTGAAAAACTAGCGGGTCCAACTCAGCATATTGATCGACTACAAATGGGATAAATTTTGGTTTAATTTGGTTAAAATTGGTTGAACATTAGCTCAATTGGTATCATTTTCCCTTAGGGAAGCAACAAGTTGTGAGTTCTAAATCTCACACCTGCTCCCGCCCTGTGTGTGGATCTCTTCTCAGTGTACTGCGCCAAAAACGGATCATTTATGTATGCAAGTGTTTACACAGACTCTATATCTTCCTAGTGTACTGCGCCAAAAACGGATCATTTCTGTGTGTAACTTTACAGTCGTATGACATCCTTAAAATAAATAAATAAATAAAAATCTTGGCTAAAGGTTTTAGTCAACCAACTATTGAGAATGAGCATTGAGATACTACTCTTTTAAACCCAACGAATCTTCAGCAAGAGGCAGGTATCTCAGTTCTCCCACAGTAAGATAATATGATAAATCAACCTCAAGGGGTTAGGTGAGCTGGCTAAGTATCTGCTTCCAAAAACAGGAGACGTGAGTTCGAATCCCCTCCCCCTCTTGAGGCCACCCTAGGGATTTATATTCTGTGTTGACCCGACATGTGTTGAAATTGGGGTGCACATGTACCCCTGGGATTAGGGGGGTGCTCTACGAGGCTCGGATACCCAGGTTATCAGAAAAAAAAAATAAAAAAATAACATGGTAAATCTAGCTCAAGCATAAAAAATGATAACATGTTCCCAAACAAAAATGAAAACGTAGTATTTTTTTTTTTGCATGGTTGAACACGCCATATGGAGAGTGGAAGCTTTATGGACTCGTTGGGAACCTCGCTTCAAACATATGATGGCTAAGTTTAGAAAATCGATTTCTCTTATTAATTTAGGGCTGAAATATGGATGCACATCCTAATTTCTCAAGCATAACAATGCATTTGAATGTACGATTGTAGGGCTAGGGCCTCGAAACTAGAAGCTCGCTATTTGTCGAGCCGGATTAGACTGTAACAAGTTAAAGCTCATAAGCCTGACCTAGCCCGGCCCGTGCATCACCTTTAATTATATGTAAAATCTATTAGTATAAGTGCATAAATTATATTATACTATTTACAGTCAAATTATTAAAATAGCAAAATAACACTCAATATTACCGCCAGATTTATCAAGTGCCTAGTTGTAAGGATATTTTAGTAAAATATATATATATATATATATAAAGAGGCCTTAGGATTTTATTTTTCTTCATTTCAAATATCTTTCTCTAGCTTTAATGAGAAAAGAATCTATACGAGAAAAAAAAAAAAAAAGTTACAAGAAATTTAGACAAAATATCAATAATCAATGAAGCCTGAGGCTAGACCCGAGTTTTCCCCAATCCGCCAAAGTTAGGGTTAGGACTAGACATATCAAAGCCTGCCTAATTAAGGTTTGGCTAGATTTTAGGGAGGCTCGGCCCTGACTCGTCCCGTTGACAGTCCTACCTATGACTCTTTAATCTAGTTTATTTATTTATTTTGTAAACCATATTGTTTGTATTTTAGGTAGAGACTCATCAGTGACGAATAAGTTTATTGTTTGAGTAACATAGGAAACTTCCCAATAATTAATTTGTCATTTTATTAAGGAGGTGACAGTTGTTGAGGTGGTAGTATGATATTGTATGTAACATGAGAAGGTGGTAGTAGTGGTGGTGGAGAAGGTGAAGTGTGTCGATGGTACCTGTTATGCGAGATTAAATTTTATTGTCTTTGATTTTAATGATAATATAATTTTCAATAGTTCTATGTATTCACCCAAAACTCTAAAAACATCACCTTACACTACTAGCAACAACCACCCTAAGGTCATGTTTGACAAAACCCGTGGGAAAGTTTTTTTTTACTTCCCATGGGCTAGTTAAAAAAGCACTTAAGGAAAGTCTTTTTTTTTTTATAATAAAAAATCGGTGCTTATGAAAAAAATAAATTCAGCCGTTTGCTTATAAATCTTATAAAATTAGTAAAATTTTATTATGTCATATTAAAATACGTGTTTTATCATATACTATTAAAATACGAGTTTGATCTCATACCATTAAAATATTTTCATGGTTATATCACATGCAACATATTTCTGATCAATCTAACTAGTCCGATTGGTTGCCATCAGTGGAACATATTTCATTTAAAGAATCGCGCCTATAAGACTGCAAATTGTCAGATCAATGAGCTTCAATATTAGCAATTAAAATTAGGGTACGTTTATTAGTGTCCACGAAACCCTGTTGGGTACCTACCCTAAAAATCATTGATTGCTTTAAATTAGACGTTGGAGATCACATTTCGCTCCAATCTTCCATACAAGGGATGCTGATTCCATGAACGTATTATCATATGGTTAATTTTCAATTCCGCATGTCACAGATACCAAACATAATAGTCATTCACCAGGTCATCACATAGAGTTTATACGACATAAGGTTGTATCGAAATAATGCAAATAGTGACATCTTTACAAATGTAATAGTTTATAGCATTCAAATGTGCATGGTAGTTCAACAAGCTATGCAAATCCAAGTATAACAATGGTCGGCAACACTAAAAAGGCACCTTTATTTTCAACCCAAATTAATCTTTCCCAACTAGGGGTTCACCTTGTTAAACCTTTGACTTCTTTTGATAAGACCATAGAGATTTTTTTTCGGCCCAATATTTGACACAATGGATCTTAAGATCATTACCCTACCATTAGACCAGCAAATTTTGATTCAACTATTAGAACTTGTTTGTCACGCTCTACGACAAAATCTGTGATGATCTCCCTTAGTTAATGTGTGTGTCAAAAGACTGTTCATCAACAGTAAAAGAGAGCATCCAAATCGGAAAGCTATGGAGGCGACCCGTGACGGGAAGTTGGTTTACATAGGGGTTTGACAAGGCACGTGCATTTATCGGTATATCATTCTAAATTCTTTGTAATCTTTCTTTTCATAGTGGATTTGGTTTGTAGACTTTGGTCCGTAATTTTTCCCAGTGATTGAGTTTTTACGTATATCTTGTGTTGTGGTAATTGTTGGAGTTATAGTGTAATCTCTAGATTAATTAGAATTAATCGAATACCGATCAAATTTCGTAGATCGACGGAATTACATCAACATGACACAACATCTCAAAATGTGATCCAAGAACCATATTTGATGTATGGCCATGATGACATTCATTTTTTGGGATGTATACCATCTGGAATCAAAGTTTGTCTGCCTAATGGTAGACTCATGATCTCAAGATTGATTTGTGTAAAATTGGTGGGTAAAATGAAACTCCATTATCATATTCAAAGAGGTTAACGATTTAAGCATGTTAAATTTGAGTTGAGAAGGAAGAATCTTAAATTGTAAAGAAGGTACCTATTTAAAACCCTCCAAGGCAGTGCTATTTTCGCTAGATTCCCAAGCGAAATAAAGTTTTAGCAAATATTTTGTTGAAAATTTAATGTGAGTTATTTCCATTTTTTTTCCAGAAGAAAGTGGGACCCACATCAGACAAACACTGGATTATTTAAGCTTTTGAGTTAAAAACCCAATTTTTATGAAAAAAAAGGAATAGCCCCTTCTGCCAAACAAGGCCTTAAAGGTGAAGAGGAAATGTTCTTAAAGTTTTAGTGGGTGCAGATTGAGCTATTCATTGATTTTAACAACTCAAAATTTAAATTAGGGAGTCATTACTTGCACATGCTTTTTAAGTGATTGCACCAAGGTTAAAGAAAGATTTTATTTTTGAGGGACATGTGACATGTGAAAACGTAATCTAGGCCGTTTGATTTAAAGTTTATGATCTATAGATCCTTAGTGGATAAGATTGGAGCAAAACACAATATTTATCATATGACTTATTGTTGTCAACCGTCGAATCAAATAATAGCTTTTGACTATATTTAATCACATGATGAAGATTATATTTCATGCCAATTTTATCTACTAGGGATCTATAGATCATCTACTTTAAATCAGACGGCTCAGATTACATTTTCACACGTCATATATCCCTAAAATACAAAGTTTTTCTTTAAACTTGGTGCAATCACTTAAAAAGTGAGTGCATGTAATGGTTCCCTTTAAAATAATAAGTTTTAGTGCTACAAACGGGACCACTTCATATATAAAAATGACAATCTTTAAGCGCAACCTGCTCATTGTTGCATGAAATATAGTCACTAAATTTCTCCATCTTCCGGACAAAAGTCAGAATATTTATATCAGTCACATTTTATTCTTCAAAAAAGTGCACTTTTTAAGTCACATTGTGCTATTAAATCACTATTAATTCACAGCCTTTTTCAATAAATCATAATTTTTAAGACAAATTTTTATTTTTTAAATCTTAATTATCAAAATTTCAAATTTTGTTCTCAATTTTTTCTTGACTTTTCCTTGCCGTTTTATTCCTCAACCCTGACTTGCTGACTGACTATGGTGACATGCAAAGGGTTGTGATTGCAAGTAAAATAGACTAAGCTTTTATTTGCCATCCACTGATCATCAGGCGCAACCCAACCATGGTTTTGCACTTTACGTTGAAAGATTTGTAGGCGCCAAAACAAAAAACCCCCTACCCTGTGGCTCTGTTTGCCAGCCAAACGTAGCATTCGACTTTTTGAGGAAAACAATGTCCGCGACTTTTTAGCCTTCCGAACGGCCCCTAAAAGGGTGACACGCCCCTTCTTCTAACTATTGTCACTCTGCTCCGCTTGGGATCTAAATTTCCCGCAACAAAACCAGTGAAAAAAGTTGCAGAGATGGAAGAGCCAACCATGCCCTTCAAAAATCTCCACAGCAGAGAATATCAAGGTCATAAGAAGAAAGTAAAACCTCTCTCTCTCTCTCTCTCTCTCTCTCTCTCTCTCTCCTAGTTTCTAGTTTATAGTTTCAGAAACGCCAAAATTTCTTGCTTCGGTGTTTGAAACCCTAGAATTTCAGATTACTGATTCAGCTTTTTCATCGATGAAAGGTCCATTCGGTGGCTTGGAATTGCACAGGAACGAAGCTGGCCTCTGGCTCCGTCGATCAAACTGCTCGCGTTTGGCACATCGAGCCGCACGGCCACGTAAGCTCTCGATTTCTCACTCTGTTATGAACTTTTTAAAGTAGTGCGTGCGGATGTTTAGTAAGATGCATGTATAAATTGTTTTTTTTATATGTGATGCTGCTGCTGATATCTGCCACCAAAAAATGTAAGTGCAAAACATATCAATATATCCTGTAAATTCAATAACTTATAAGAAAAGTGTTTTAGAGAGATCACCTTGTAAAATGTAACCTCTTCGAGGCATGGTTTTAAATCTAGGCAGTCGGAGACTAATCAGCTAGGGCCGAGCGAGACCTCTCGGCTTTACTGCGTGATAAGTAAAGTGGTGTTTAAATGTTCTAATACCATTAATGTACACATTACTGTTATGGCAGATGCCACATGTCTCTAATCAATCTAATTGTCCAAGTGGCTGCACATCATGGGGACATATCTCAGTTAAAGAATTACAGTTATAAGAGGATGCAAACCATTGGATTAGTGAGCTTTAGTATTAGCCGTTGAAAAGTAAGAACAAGAGAAGCCGCTGAACCGTCCATCTTCTCTTGATAATTACATGTGTCTCGCCCGAGACACACATTCTATGTGTCTCGGGCAATATTCCCGAGATTACGAGATAACCACCTTCTCACCAATATTGGACAAGACGGGTGTGATTTAATGGGTGGCCGAGAGGTGGTATAGTTGTCGTCTTGCCCATCCTCACTAAGCGAAACGTATCCCCTGACATGTCTCATCTCAGGCAATATTTAAAAACATGCTTTGTGGGAGCAACCATCGTACAAGAGAACATACTTTACATTGGTCACTCGACCTAGTAAAGTAGCTCATCTATTTGCAATAATTATGGTTTTAAGTATCAGTTATTACCAATATGTGGCATCTGCCAATTCATATCTGAACTTTTTTTTTTTTCCGATTCCCCTTGTATTGTCTGACGCTGATTGGTACATGTTAGTTTGGGCGTGAACCAATAGAGGGGGCCAATACTGAGATTTAAATCCTTGGCGATAATAAAATAGCTCCCTCTTATCACAAAATTGAAATCCTAATTACCCATCCTCGTCCAATGCAAATACATAAAGTTTAAAATAAGGAATGCTATCTCAATAATTATGCTAATCTTTATAAACTATAATTCATCTTTTTACTTAATTCTTATCAAGTAAGAAAACTTGTTCCTCCTTTGGGAAGAAGTAAGACCCTTGTTACCAAGGTTGTAACTTGTAATATTTTATTGTAATTTATTTTGATTTTCTTATGACATGGTTTGGTTCTTGTAATTCATTACGAGAAGAATAATTGAGGTGACAACTGGTAATACCACCATAATGGCAATCCCATATACTTCTATTATCTTTCTTGTTGTAAAGTGTAGTTGCATGATCTTTCTCATCAGTAGCCTGAATTTGCTCATTGGGTATGCATTTGATGAAAGATTATGATTATTGAAGGTGAACTTAGAAGAGCCCTAAGCATTTGGATGTGAACGGCTTAATTGGAGTAGTGGAAATCCTATACAAACTGTCTTGGTTCATGAAATGCTGTCATGGTCCTCAGTCAATTGTTAGTTTCTTACTACACTAGAGTCATACAATATAACAATTAAATTTCAGGTCTAACTGTCTAAGGGCCTTTACCGCTAAGGTATGTACTTTTCTCTCTTTTGTTTATTAATATATTTCTACTCTTTACTGATAAAAAAATAAAACTAGAATAAAATTCTCCCCATTACAGCTTCCAGACAAACCCAAATGAAAAAAAATCGATGATATCTAAGTCTGCGTCATTGACATTTTAAACTAAAAACTTCAATGGTGCAAAAGCTTATTAATATTTAGAGATTTCCCGAATGCGCAGCAAGTTAAAACATGGATTTTGCCATCTGGAAAATGGCCCAATCCACATTAAAACATGCTGTCTATATGGTCCCTACTTTTTCAGCCTGAAATCTGAGTGAAATGAAATTAAAAGAAATATACTGTGCATGATAAAGTGATGTATTCAAATAGGGAAATAATTTGCTTAGTGTGCATGATTTACCATGAAAAGAAAGAACCACCTAACTTGCTTCCTACGCTAGGGACGTCTGATAGCAGGTAGCAAATCACATTGTATGAATTTACTTCGACTTATACACATTTGATTTTATCAGTCCCTTGTAAATGCTGGTTTCTTAGTCTTTTGAAATTTCTTGTAGGGTAAGGTTAAAGATATTGAGTTGAAAGGGCATACTGATAGTGTCGATCAGCTATGTTGGGACCCAAAACATGCTGATCTAATTGCGACCGCCTCGGGTGACAAGACAGTCCGACTTTGGGATGCTCGTAGTAAGTGAAACGTATGCTAAAACATGTGTTGGTGCTTCAGAGACTATGTTTGAAAAAGATTAACACTTACATTTTTCTTAAGTATTTTTTACTCTTTCTTATTTTTACAGTTGTCTTTTCTCCGTTGCACTCTCTATAGGTTTGGAAGTTTCACGCATGTTCTAGTTTGTAGTGTCTACTATAAGATCTTAAAGCTGTGTTATTTTACTGGGATTAGCCATTCTTTGCTTATTCAGGATACAAGTGAATCATTATGGGTGTCATGGCTTTTTTAATGCTTATTGATGTCATTACAACTAATATTGGAAGGTTTATTTGAAGTTAAGGATTGTTAACTAATATAAAAATTGACCATATATCTTGATTCCACTGTTCACCATTTTGATATATATTGATTGTTGAATTACAACACTGATTCTTTTTTTACCCCATTAACTTTTGGAAGATTTTTGGTGTGGGGAGAGCCTTTTGACTGCCAATCTTATGTTCTTTACAACATCTCATGCAATAAGAATGTGTTTGGAGTGAGACCCTTCATAGGAACCTCAGAGAAGGTGAAATTGCTTAATATAGCGAGTTGTTCTAATTGTTGGATGCTCTCGGTACCCTTGATGTGGGGCAATAGCATATTGTGGTCATTGAGCCCACTGACTATCTTTTTTATGAATTCTTTTATAGTTTTGTTACCCTGCAGTGTCCCCAGACTTTATGGAGTGGTCTATGGTTAACCCCAACCCGTCCTAAGGTTATGTGCTTTGCTTGGAGCACAAGTTTAGACAATCCTTGCGGTAGGTCACCTTCAACATCAAGGCTTCATGCTTCTGAACCAATATAATCTTTATTACATTAACACAAAAATGATCAATCATTTGGTCACAATATGGCCAAGGTAATATTTATGAAAAATAGAGAAAGATGATGAGCACAAAAACAAATTTCTGTCTACTAAGTGGATATGAATTCCCTATATCTTCATCTTGAAGTAATAGCTATAAATGGTACATTGCATAATGACAATTCCACCCCACCCTTCTTTGTTTCTGTGGTACCATAACCCTTTATTAATGCCACATCACTTTTGTAATGTGCTATCATGGGCTTTCCTCAAGGATCTGGCACCTCAGTGAACATACAACTTGAAAAATAAAATTAATTTTGTAGCAGTCGCAGCACTCTAGTCTAAACATGCTTATTCTTTTAGCTTAGAATCCATATCTGTTTCTCACATTATGTTCGTGATTAAAGCTGTGTAGTTATGTATCTTTTTTATTATAAGCATAAGTTTCCCGATTAATTACATTTTTGATTTTACTGACGCCTGATTTCTGCAGGTGGAAAATGCTCACAGCAGGTAGAACTCAGTGGTGAAAACATCAACATCACATATAAACCTGATGGGACACATATAGCTGTTGGAAACAGGGTACAGATCTTAATCATATACTTAGGTTTCTTCAATAATTGCTTGATATCTAAGGCCTCTTTATGCAGTGATTATTGTAGAAGAATGGAACGTTAAGCAATTTTGTGCATGTCCAGGATTTTTACACATTTGTAGATACTACTAGTTTTTTTTTTCCCAGTAACAAATTTTGTTTCACCCACTTATTCTTGATTTTCTCAGTGGTTTCATAATGATAATATTGATCTCCATTCTTCCATAGTAGGGGATTATTTTCTATTTTGTCTTAATTGTTTATTTATTTTTTGATTATTCAACCAAAAAAATAATGAAGGGATTTGTTTATTTGTTTCTCTAACCAGTTCTGTGCATGCATTATTAGTTTTAAGTTTCCACTCAATCATTTTTGTAAGGTTTTCAAGTTAATCATGAAGGAATCTGTTTCTTCCCCCCCCCCCCCCTGCTTTTTCTCTTTTCTATTGTGTTTTTTTCTCTGTGGTTGAGCACCTCGATAGGCCTGTTGTTTTCCCCTCTTTTTGATTAATATATTTTCATTTATCGATCAAAATAAAAATGAAAATATATCCAATCCTACTTTTTGATGCGGGACAAAGCACTAAAACCCTAATTATGCAAATTTGGGATTAACCTTAAATTTAATTGAATATTAAAATATTCGGAATCACCCATCACATCAAATAATTTAATGAATTCAATAAAACAACTAGGTTAATTCAATTTTAGCGCTTACATGCATCGATGTTCTCGATATAGAAAAACGGATTCGATGAAGGCTTCGAGTTTTGATCTAGTTTCGGGCACTAAGTGACAATTATGGTGTCGTCCCTTACTCCTCAAAGTTTGGGAAAACGAAGGCTCAAGGTATTAAATTAATCAAAAGGGATAAGTCAAAAGATGTAAATTTTTAGATTTGGGGTTTAAGAGTTTTATCAGAGCAAGGGAAAATATTACCATATAATAAATAGAGAAAATGATAGAATAGGAAGAAGGGTTGACCTCACACCAAACTGTACCGGGAATCGAATAATCACTCTCCGTTTTGAGAGAATCACACCCTCACGTAAGTTTAGAATTCTCAAGTTTGCAAAAGCAATTTTTTTAATTCACCAATAATTAAATTCTAGCACTAATGACCTTTATATAGACTTTTACAATGCATAAAATTAGAAATCGTAGTGTAACTCTAATTCCTAGTTCAAATAAAAGAAATATCCTAATTTTTCTAAAACAATAAAACAAAGTTCTAAAATAATAAGGAGACTAATCCTATTTCTAATAAAATAATAAAAGAGACTAATCTTAATTCAATTAGGAGTCTT
Organism: Chloranthus sessilifolius; assembly: GCA_021018995.1. Lineage (NCBI taxonomy): Eukaryota > Viridiplantae > Streptophyta > Magnoliopsida > Chloranthales > Chloranthaceae > Chloranthus > Chloranthus sessilifolius. The sequence goes on along the minus strand of JAJIZI010000016.1, from coordinate 4,613,005 downwards.
GAAATTCGTCACTTTCTGTGAGGCTTCCGAAAACTAGCCATAAAATTTTCAATACTTGTCGAAATTGCTCGTTTTTTAGCTCGTTGGAAAGTTACTTCGATAAACTTTCAAATATGATCAATTTCACATCAATCCGATTTTGTTTGACACTTCAAAATAGGCCAAACATAAAAGTGACGGAATTGAAAGTTGAAGACCCTCTAATCAGAGGATTTTTGGCAATAAATTTTAGATTTTCTTCTTTCTGATTACTCTGATGTTCTTCTTTAGCCGTCGATACGTCAATGGCGGCTGCTTGAATCTGATGTCCCTATCAACTCTCCTCGAGTTAGAAAAACTCATCTTTGATGAGTTGTGATATCGTCTCTTGTGCTGGGGACTCTTTTGCAGGCCAAATCCGACGCTCTTGCTCTTGATGTCCCCATCAATTCTCCTCGGGTGGGAGAAACTCATCCCCAATGAGTTGTAGATCCCATGTATGGTACGCCTTGGGTGCTCAACTCCCGACTTGCCCTTCCATGTTATGAGATATGCCTGAATTTTATCTGCGTTGGTAGTGAAGTGCGGACACTCTAGAAACTCCTCATTCAACCTTTTCTCATATGACTCAGGTAGGGTACAGGTTATGAAGTGGTTAAATGGGTTCGACTCATTTGGACCGGTAGCAAGGAACGGATCGAAAGACATAGTTATCGGGTGTGGAATAGGTGTAAGATCTTCCATCGCAACTATCAGGTGAATGCCCTTAGCTAGAGGAAATCCTAGGCTTTCATCAGGACCTTTTTCAGGGTCACATGCTCGGGACTAGCATGAATTAACACACAATTGATATTATTAAAATCATTAAATAAATTCGTTGTGCTAGTGACATTTGGTGTATTTTCAGCGTTCAATAAAATCAGATAGTCAATCCCATGCAAGTTAGTATGCTGACCGTTCCTACCGACTCTAACAACTCATATGGAATCAGATCGAGGGGCACTAATGACTCATATACACTTGGCTCGTGTGACTCATGCATACCCGCTTCAACCAAAACCAATGACTCTGGGGTACTCGATTCAACTGACACTAATGGTTTTGTATACCCAGTTTGATGGATTCACGTGTATTTGACTCAATGGGCGCCAACAAGTCGTGTGCACCACCCAACTCTATGGATACCAATGACTCATCGGCAAGTGGTTCGATTGGTGCTTGTGTACTTGGTTCGAACAACTTCAAAGACTCAAGTGCACTCGACTCGACCAACAATAAGGACTCGTGTACAACTGACTCTACGGACAATAACCAATTGTGCTTATGGGGCTCGGTCGAATCACGCGTGGGTGACTGGGCTGACTCACGTGTGGGCGACTCAACATCACTACTCACAAGGGAAATAAAAGTCTCTCTAACACAATCTAGACTTTCTTCATCTTCTTCTATCTACTCTTCACTCATCACTACGAGGGTCATACACTTCTTCCACCTCCCTATTCTCCGACTCCTTAGGATTCTTTCTTTTAGTCAATAAGTTTGGAGCGGAAAGTTTTGTGGGGCATTGATATGCAAAGTGCTCAAGGCTTTGGCACTTATAGCCCTTGTTACGACCACAAGGTTTAGGGCTCTCACAATGATGAGAGTGTCCTTTAACTCTACTTCCATTCAAACCCTTGGAAGTCTGACTATGGTTGTGAGTAAAATAGGTCATTAAAGACTCATGCTGTGTTTGTAGTTCGGTCTGAAACGTGGTCAACTGGGTTGCAAGTTCCATTAAGAGAGCTTCGATTCTGGCGAAATCCATGCTAATATGGGACTCGATTAACAACACTTATTAGTATGCGACCAATGAATATGGAACATAGAACTTAATATGAATTCCTATTTGGCATAACATGCAAATAAAGGGAAAAAAAAATCCTAATGCAACCACCCTAAACTAGAATTGTTCTCTGATACCAAATCTGATGCGGGATAAAATGCAAAAATCCTAATTATGCAAATTTGGGATTAACCTTAGATTTAATTGAATATCAAAATATTCGGAATCACCCATCACATCAAATAATTTAATGAATTCAATAAAATAACTAGGTTAATTCAATTTTAGCGCTCACATGCATCGATGTTCCCGATCTAGAAAAACAGATCCGATGAAGGATTTAAGTTTCAATCTAGTTTAGAGCACCAATCGACAATTATGGTATCGTCTCTTGACTCCGCAAAGTTTGGGAAAACGAAGGCTCAAGGGATTAAATCAATCAAAAGATGCAAATTTTTAGATTTGGGGTTTATGAATTTTATCAAAGCAAGGGAAGATATTACCATAGAATAAATAGAAAAAATGATAGAATAGGAAGAAGAGTTGGCCTCACACAGAACCGCACACGGGAATCAAAGAACCATTCTCCGTTTTGAGAGAATCACACCCTCACGAAAGTTTAAAACTCTCAAGTTTGCAAAAATAATTTTTTTAATTCACCAATAATTAAATTCTAGCATTAATGACCTTTATATAGGCTTTTATAATGCATAAAACTAGAAATCCTAGTGTAACTCTAATTCCTAGTTCAAATCAAAGAAATATCCTAATTCTTCTAAAACAATAAAACAAAGTCCTAAAACAATAAGAAAACTAATCCTATTTCTAATAAAATAATAAGAGACTAATCCTAATTCAATTAGAAGTCTTGAAATTGTTACTTTCTGTGCAGCTTCTGAAAACTAGCCATAAATTCTTCAATACTTATCGGAATTGCTCGTTTTTTAACTTACTGGAAAGCTACTTCGATAAACTTTTACATATGGCCAATTTCGCATCAATCTGACTTTGTTTTATACTTCAAAATTGATCAAATATGAAAGTGATGGGATTGAAAGTTGAAGACCCTTTAATCAGAGAATTTTTGGCAATAAATTTTAGATTTTCTTCTTTCTGATCACTCTGATGTTCTTCTTTCGCCGTCGATACGTCAATGGCGGCTGGTTGAATCTGATGTCCCCATCAACTCTCCTCGGGTTAGGAAAACTCATCTCCGATGAGTTGTGATATCGTCTCTTGTGTTGGGGACTCTTTTGCGAGCCAAATCTGACGCTCTTGCTCTTGATGTCCCCATCACTTTTTTTTTTTGGATTGATAATGAGCGATATTCTAATAAAATAAAAAGGAACAAAAAGAAGGGGACTTACCTGTGCAATAGAGACACACTACAAACGAGCAAATCCCCAAAAAAAGGTGACAAACAAAACACATACCCGACATGCAAGCCAGCCGGGGACCAGCACTGCAAGACGACTTACTGGGAATTAGCCACCAGAATCTTCCCACGAGCCCCGGAACGAGACCTCAGCCAAGGAATCCGCAGAAGCACCACTATCGTCGCCCCAATCAATCATCTGCCCCCCAAAATCCTCTCATTCCTTTCAAGGCAAATGGCCCAAACTATGTCACCCTGCGAAACCCCCCATAATTCCTGGAACCAACCCTTCCATCGAGGACCTTCCCAGGCAGCAAAAACTTCTCCACAAGATTGATTGAAGCACCAACTAACCCCGAAATAGGCCAAAAACAAGGACCACACTTTAGCAGCATAAGGACAGTGACCAAGAGATGATTGGCACTCTCCAAATCTCCCCAGCACATCACACATCTATTAATAAACAGCAGACCTCTTCTCTGAAGCTGATCTATAGTCAGAATCTTTTCCAAGGCCACAGTCCAGCAGAAAAACAGAACTCTAGGAGGAACCTTAACCGTCCAAACAGTGATCCAAACCTGCCCAACAAAAGGTTTCCGACACAGAAAATTATCCAGTCTTACTTATTTGGATTGGGATAAAGAGAAGAAGATTAGTGGCCCAAATTGGTTTGGTGGAGGCGCATTTTGGATCTGGTTACTCTTTTTGGTCCGACTTTGACAACATTGCTGAATCTCATATTCAAGCTTAATGCTCTATTAACTATTTTATTTGCTATGCTAGATGCTATTTTCATTTTGCAGAAAATGTATTAGTTCTAAATTGTGCATGCTTATTAGTTTCTTGTGAATTTTTATATTTATATATTTGTTTCCACGTTCTACGAGGTAATACTGTTATGGCGTCTTACCTGCTTTTAAAGGTTGTCAGAATTATCCTATGGTCATTTCTTTGTTATTAATAGTTTGATTTTATTGTAGGATGATGAACTGACAATATTAGATGTTCGAAAATTCAAACCAATCCACAAGCGCAAGTTTAATTATGAGGTAATTTTCGGTTGATACCTTATGGGCATTTAAGAACCTTTTTTTTTTTTTTTGATAACCAGCATTTAAGAACTTGTATGGTTATCATGTCCTCCTGCTTGCAGTGTATGCCATTATAATGATTTTTACATGTTTCTTATCTTATAGTTAAAAAATTTGTATTGTTCGACTTAAAATTTATATTTTGTAAAAAACATTCGTTCTGATGTTTTCTATTAGATGTTGCTGCTATTTATTTTATCTGAGGATTGTGAGCAATTTGTTTATTGTCATCATCATCCGCCCTTGCCTTAATTTCCATTGTTCGCTGGTCCGCTTATGCAGATGCACAGATATGATCAGCTGGTTTGTCTACCTGCCACCCTGCCACTAACCCTACTCCTTTTCATCCAGGCTTAGCTATTTGTTTATTGTAAAATGAAGAATATTCACCTCATGTAAAGAATGACAAGTGAAAATTATTAATAGCACAACATTCTGAAAACATTAGCTGCAAACTTTGCTACTTTTTTTTAAAAAATAAAATACAATTTTGGTTCTGAAAACTCATGGATGTTGTATTTCTCATAGTTAAATACTCCCCAAGTTTTCTCATACTTTCATACTGGTCATGAGGCTTCTTCATAGGCTTTGAAGTGAAAAATTAGAATTCTTTGTCATAATCTTCGTTAGGACTTATAATGAATCTATAATTGGCACTGATTCTTGTCCTTTATGATCTTTGCATATGCCCCCATTGCCTTTCAAGATTAGGACTTTCCTTACCACAAAGAATCCCCTGTGATGCCTTAGGTATCGATCTGTACGAGATGAATCTCACCGTAGATAGCAGCTCTATTCTTCAGGGATTAATTTTGTCATTTTTCCATCTAGAGTGAATGATTAAATTACATCTGATATGCGTACCGACTTTTCATGGTGGCCTGATTCATCTCCAATCTAAGATGTCATTGTAAGGGTGCCTTTCCTTTAATTTCTGTTTAAGTGATTCTATGTTAATACACAAGTGCTTTGTAGTCAGGTAAATGAGATTGCTTGGAATACGACGGGAGAGATTTTTTTTCTTACGACAGGAAATGGTAAGAAAGTTTCAGGTTTCTATTTTGTGACTGTTCTAAGAACCATAAATAGATAATTTTATTCTTTTATATTTTGGGATGGTCAAGAAAAAGTATTTTTCAGTGGTCTTCACTTGGTGACACCAAAAGATTTTGTGGACTAATCTTACTTTTTCACTCAGGTACCCTTGAGGTCTTGGCATATCCATCTCTACGAGTACTTCATACCCTTATGGCTCATACAGCAGGTTGCTATTGCATTGCAATTGATCCCACTGGAAGGTGATTCAAATTGTTTCCATTATTACAGTCTATTATCTTTGTCATCGTTTGTTATGAATATATGATTCTGTGGTATATAATAAGGTACTTCTCCCACCTGTTTCCTTATAGATGAGGTGGCAACTGAAGGGGTTTAGTGGAGTTAAAAATTCTATTAAATTCCGTGGGCGACTTTTAGAAAAAAGTTAAATGCCGTCGTTTACCAAGATTTCATTAGAGCCAATGCAGGCTGGGAAGACTGGAGATCCGGTAATGTGTGATCCAAGAGTTCCACTTTTGCTGAAGGGGCGTTTTTATATGACAATGGTAAGACTTTATCTACTGTATAGTGCAGAATGTTAGGCTATGAAGAAGGGACAAGAAGATAGAGTACGTGTGACTGAAATGTGTATGTCAAGACAAATGAGCGTAGTAACAAGAAAAGATAAAATTAGGAACGAGTTATGGAAAGAAAACTTAGGGCTTATAAGGAGTAAATTATGGAATGTCGTTTGAGATGGTTTGGACATGCCATTGGAGGCTGGAAACTGCCCTTGTATGAAGGATTGAGATGTTACGATCACACAAAAGTAGGAGAAGAGGAGGACCATTGAAGACTTGAGGGAAGCAATGAGAAGCGATATGAAGGATTGTGGAGTAACATAGAGTTCAGCTCTGAATAGAAATGAATAAAGAAGTAAGAATCGCATAGCCCACCCTAACTGGATGGGATAAGGCTATGATGATGATGATGATGATGATGGTTTCGTTAGAGATTGTAAATTTATGATATGAGAGTGAAGCTGCAAGAGGGAAGACCGTCCGAGGTTAGAAGAAGCCCCTAATGAGGATTTAGGGTCCTCAGCTCCTTCTATGATGGTGACATCTAGTGGTGCGAGTGTGATTAAGCCCTGGTTCTAGCCATAAAGAAAGGAGAGGAGAGAAGACTTCTGTGAAGAGAGAGAGAGGGAGGGAGGGAGGGATTCTTTTTTTAGACTGATTCTGTGTTCAAATTCTAGAGTTTCCTCTCTCCTTTCTCTCACCCACTTAGATATGCTTTTTTGTCTTTTTTATAGGAGATTAAGACTATTTAGGAGTCCATATAGGAAATTTTTATTAATATTTCTGTTTTCGATATTTTAATTTTTAACTAATAGGATTCTTTAAATAAAATAATGAGGTAACATCATCATGACACAACCACAAGTTGTGCATGGAGATATTCAAATGCTTCCACACTAGTTATTAGCCATAGGCTAAGATGCACATATACGGATACGGGACACGGGTACGATATGATACGGGTACGACGATACGACAATTTTCAAAAAATCAAGATGCGGTATGTGGGGCATACGTGTAGATAAAAATTCTTATTTTTGCATATTTTTAGGTAAGAAGAAGAAGAAGTAGTAGTAGTATCAGACTGACTGCTAGTAGTTGACCATTGGTTGCATCACGACTTGGGCGGTGGAGTTAGCTCGTCAACTCTCCATGGAAGACCAAAGGACTGATGGTGATTTTGGCAGTGACAGTAGTTCATATCAACTGAAGATCGACAGTCAGACTACAACTTGATCATTGGAGATGTATCAGACTGACTGCTCGTGGTTGACATTGGTTGCATCACGACTTGGGCGGTGGAGTTAGCTCGTATCAACTCTCCATGGAAGACCAAAGGACTGATGGTGATTTTGGCAGTGACAGTAGTCCATATCAACTACCTGTTGACCAAAGGCAAAAATGATGTCTCATCAAACCAAGAAATTAAAAATTTAGCGTTGACGAGAGTTCTTTCAGATGAAGATGATTTCAGCAATGATTTGCGTTTCTGCTCCATAATTTCTAAAGAACTTTAGTCTGCTGAATTATGGGCTATGATTAAGGAGATTCAATGCCTTCCTTTCTTCAGTGGACTTCTAGATTTGAGGGAAAGATTCTGTCAGCCGTCAGTAGAAAGCGGTAGATCACCTTCTTATTCATTGTAATTAATTGGGTGCTTCTTGAAACCTGTGGTGACCTTATTGCATCATGGGGATCGGGGCCTATTCTTTAGTTTATACTATATCTATATGTCATTTATCATAAAGAAAAAAAAAACTTCAGCTGACATCAGAGCCATCCCATAACTTTGGGAGGAAAATTGGGTAACCTGGCCATTTATGTGTTAAGGAACAGGTTGTCCATTTGTCTTCCATTCCATATACGTACAAACATTTAGTATCCCTTTTAAATTTTTGCTCTGAAAAAGAGTGGGTTAAAGTTATAAACTGTTATTGTGAGTTGAAATTAGATGAAGACAGGTAGATATTGTTATTGTTTTTATTTATTTTATTTTAAATAATTAAAAAACTGATCTTCCATTGACAGCCCATCCTGATCCTGATACAGCCCATTGACAGCCCTAATTTCAAGAGCCAATGTAACTCCTTGGTTTTTGTTAAATGATAGATACTTTGCTGTTGGAAGCGCCGATGCATTGGTCAGCCTCTGGGATCTCTCAGAGATGCTCTGCGTTCGAACATTTACAAAACTTGAGTAAGTTTCACATGCTTCTTTATCTTTTAAGTTTCGACTAAGTTCACACTTTATTGGATATCCATGTCATCAATGCATGGACTATGAAATTCCTGGATTAAACCCTCCACTGCATCAACATTTATATAATGTAACATTTAAAAAAAAAAAGCAATATGAAAATAGGTGGTGACCTTTTGTTATTTCTTCTCAGATGGCCCGTGAGAACTGTCAGTTTCAATTACACAGGAGAATATATTGCTTCAGCCAGTGAAGATTTATTCATTGATATCGTATGTTTTTTTAATTTTTAGTCTTTATTTTCTTTTTGAAAATTTTCTTATTATTTTTATTAAAAGTTTGTTACTTTTATCAACATCCTGCTGCTGTGTTACAGTCCAATGTTCAAACTGGTCGAACAGTGCATCAAATTCCTTGCCGGGCTGCAATGAACAGTGTAGAATGGAATCCAAAGTACAATTTACTGGCTTATGCAGGAGATGACAAGAATAAATATCAGGCTGATGAAGGTACTTCTGCTGCTCTAATATCCTTTTGGTATAAGAAACCCAAACCTTATTTGAGACCAAAAGGTCTCAGGCCAATGCATGAAATCTGTTTGGCTGAGTTTAGGACATCCCATAGCACGTCTTTTTATTTGAAAACCCAAATCCCAGTTTTAATACCCTTTTTCTGCTTTTATTCAGTATTGATTTCCGTCTCTGCAAAATTAATAAACTGTTTAATGAATTCCTATTGCAGGTGTTTTTCGAATACTCGGATTTGAGAGCGCTTGACATCAGACGGCCGGAGGTTTTGCTACCATTAGTTGAAGTTGGCCATGTTGCCTTGTTTTCATGTTCTTATTCATCTTGAATTATGGAAACTTGACTTGTAGGGAAAACCAAAGTACACAAATTGCTCTCATTTTCAATGTAATTTTATAGTTCATGAGCAGATTTGCGTCTGTTACTGTTTTTATTACACCCACTTGACCTATTAAACAAGGAATAACCATTTCTATCTTTAATATTCCCGAAAGCCTGATCAGAACTGCATCCATCCTCCTGTGTAACTTTCAGTTCAGGCTTTCAATCCTTGGTCACCCATTAAAAAAATATATCTTCCATTATTATCAGGATATGGTTTCTCTCTCTCTTTCTCTCTCTCTCACATTTTTTTATTTTTATAGCTAAGTGGTAACAAAATTTTAATAAGAAACCCAAATGCAAACGGGGCTAACAAAGAGGAAGTCAACTTAAAGATTGATTAGAGCAGCACATTACTGATGCAAAGACAAAGGGGCCTTGAATGGAAGATTAAGACCTCTGAGAACATGACACAGTATTTGTGGCTAGATGAGAAATCCAAAACCTCCTTCAACCAGTCAAGAATCCAACAACAGAGCGCCTTCACAAATTGTCAACCATATTTTTACACGTCTAGAATCACCCTTCATGATTGCAGCACGGGTCCAAGTTGTGGAGCTATTTGATCGTCTTGTCAAGCTCCCACCGCCATTGGCCTTAGGCTTCTCTTCAGTGTGTTTCCTAGAGGCCGCCTCAACTAACTCTTCATAAATCAACCTTAGCAAAATGAACTATAGCGACAATGGTCGAAGAAGCAATCTCATTTGATCTAAGATACACCAACACCCACATCACCCCAACTACTAAGAGGTTCCACCACCCAGCGCATAATAGCGCACGCTGAGAGGTGTTCATTGACCTGTTTTGGAAGCCCTTCTTTCACAACGTACAGATATTGGAAATCAATAGTTTTGAAGGTGGTCAACATGCAGATTTTGTTTATGTCTACCAACTATCAAAATGTAACCACCCTGACTGGTGCAAGAACATCCCGAACCCTGACCCACCGCAAGGTTGGAGACCTCTCTTGTTGAACAGTCATAGGATGATTTGATAGAATCCGATTCAAAAAATCAGCTGGCTATATCCTATGATTGAAACCACTTCTAGAGATATGAATGGTGTCAGAGGTTCAAGGGTCTCCACTAGCATAGAGTACTCATTATCAGTGAGTTTCTTCAGAGCCAGTGAGCCACCAAACATGTTAGAAGGTTCGCAAAATTTCTGTTGAGGCTTTCCTTTGCATCTCTGTTGTGTCAAATCCCACTAAAAAATATCAGTGTTTCAGTTACACAAGCACAGATGACTTCCCTTCCAAATAACCCATTTCCTTCATTTGTGGGAGTAGCACCTCTCCTACCATTGCATATATATCTTCAACTTGAGGATGTGATCTATCTCCCACAGAGAAGACATATCTCTTGTTCTTCACTTCAATCTGGCTAAAACCAGGCACTTTCTTCACCTTCTTCTCCTTCATCTTCCTCCTCATGCATGCCACGTCATCCCACTGCCCGCTCACAGCATACACATTAGCCAAAAGCACATACCCTCCTGCGTTGTCCGGCTCCAACTCAATTAGTTCTTGCCCTATAATGTTTGCCTCACCAACATCCCCATGCAATCTACACGCGCTAAGCAATGCCCCTAGGACAACCCCATCCCTTTCACTTGAAGGCATCTGACTCACCACCCTTTTAGCTTCATTGACACGCCCAGCTCGACCCAAGAGGTCAACCAGGCAAGAATAATGTTCTGCCTTTGGTTCCAGTTTATAACCTCCACTTATCGAGTTGAATATCCTTTGACCCTTCTGGACAAGACCCGCATGGCTACAACCAGATAGTACTCCCACGAAAGTAACTTCGTCCGGCATTGACCCCGACTTCAACATCTGTGCAAAGGCCTGTAATGCATGGTGCCCATAACCGTGATTTGAGTAAGTCAATATCATTGCAGTCCACGATACAACATCTTTAGCCATGAGTTTCTCAAAAGCGAGCATGGCAGACAACATTTCTCCGCTTTTAGAATACATGGTAACCAGTGAGTTCATTAACCTAGTAGCTTGGTCGAATCCTAGGGGTATAATTAAGGAATGGATTTGTCTGATTTCTAGAGTGGCCTCACACACGGTCAAGATGCTAGTTAGAGTAGTCTCATTTGGTCTATTTTGAGTGCGGAGCATGAGGATTAGGTGTCTTAATGCCTCATTTTCGAGTCCGCTCTTCGCATACCCATCGATCATTGCATTCCAAGTCACTGTGTTTCTTTCAGGCATTGAATTGAAGAGCTTCTTTGCTTCAGACATGTGCCCATTGACGACATATGCTGAAATCATTGCATTCCATGCTGCAATGTCTTTTTTGGGCATGCGGTTGAAGTATGCCCGTGCAATTTCTGTTGAACCATTACGGGCGAGGCCGGTAACCATTGTCGTCCAAGAAACCACATTCTTCTGACTCATTAACCCAAAGAGTTCAATAGCTTCGGTTACTTTCTTATGGTCTAGATAAGCCAAAATCATTATATTCCAAGAATATAAATTCCTCTTCGGCATCTCATCGAACAAGTTCCTTGCATCGTTGATTCGATCGTTTTCTATGTAAGATTTAATCATAGCTGTCCAAGAAACGACATTTTTCTCCGGCATCCGGTCAAAAAGATCCCGTGCTTCGAATATCAATCCACTGCGAGCATAACCCAATACCATTGTTGTCCACGAAACAACATTTTTCTCGGGCATTTGATCAAAAAGATGACGGGCTTCATCAATTCGTCCAATTTGTAAATACCCGGATATGAGACTCGTCCATGAGAAGACATTTCTCTTCGGCATTTCATTAAACAATTTGCGAGCTTCATCAATCCGCCCAGCCTTCATATAACCATCGATCATTGCCGATCCAACTACAACATTTCGTTCAGGCATTTCCTTGAAGAGCTGCTCTGCTTTTGGCAAATCGCCGCTTTTAATATAAACAGAAATCATTGAATTATACGAAACAATGTCTCGTTGAGGCATTTCATCGAACAACTTCCGTGCATCTTTAACTCTAAGGAGGCGGCCAAATTTTATTATCTCTATGTTACAGTTGTATATATTCGTAGGAATTGATTGAAAATTGGACTCTACGATGTTGGAGGCAGTTGAAGAGGAGCTTAAAGGGTGAATGAAATGAAGATATTTGAGAAAATATTGGGGACGACGAGCAGATAACATGATTGTCATGTTCTGAATATCTGTACATTGCTTTCTGATATATTGTAAAATAAAGAGTTCTGTCATGCGCTATGGGTGCTCATGTTGTAAACGTAAGCCCCATCATCCTTCCTATTACCTCCTTTACAGGAGAATAAACTTTCTTGTTTACAAGCCCTTAATCTTCACCTTCTTGTTGATTAATGGTTAGTCTCCAATTGGTTAGCCTCCAATTTTTATCCTTTCACTTCTTGGATAGGCCACTTTTCGCTTGTTGATTCTTGAGAGTAGCCTAGGAATGCAAATTTGGTCTACCGAACCGAAACCGAACTTGAGTTAGGAATTTTCCAAGACTCGAGTCCCTATTGGTCCATACCATCAAATAGGTTGAATTTTTATTTCACTAAAATATATGCCCAATAATTGGTTAAAGGGTATCACTGTATGCCCAAAAACAGGTTAAAATGAATCACCCTATCAAATAGGTATGTGAACAATTTATTACATCCCCTGTACTCTCCTTCTGTCGCTGACACACTCTGACATTTAGGCTGAGCAGGTTGGTACATGTAGCGGTTCTTGAGGATATTTTGTTTGCACCTTTATGTTTCGATGTTATAAGAGTGAACTGCCTTCAATGAGACGTTGAAGATCGGTTTTTCGCCCCAATCTTCTATAAAATTAGATTTTAAGATCATGGACCACATATCAAACGGCGAGACGTTGCTTCCATGTGACACACATCCCCGAATGTGATTCAAGAACCCTTGTCATTGTATACCATAATCACAATCACTTTTGTGGATGTGTGCTAGTGGAATTGACATCTAACCGTTTGATAGGTGAGTCATGATCCCGAGATCTATTTTGTAGAATATTGGTATGAAAAATGATCTCTTTGTCCGATTCAAGGCAATCAACTTTTTTAAAGGCAGAAATCCCTAGATGTTTAAATATTCAGATGTAAATACTGATACACATGTTTTCTTCGTATCTTACGCACTTTAATTTTTATGTAAGTGGTGTTCAAATTAGATGGCCTGAGTATCATCCATTCATTGAAGTTGATAAAGAAGCAAAGAGTATATATGTCAAACAAATATAACTAACATGTTCATCGATATCCCTCGCGTCAATGAGCTTATTGGTGTCTTGATCTGTGAAAAAAAAAAAATTGCATAGAAAAAGAAAATCAGATGAGAAAATGATTATGTGAAACAATGTGAGGAGAAGAAAATGGGCATCTTTCATATTAAAAATCATTATCAAAGAAGAATATGGGTAAAATTTACAAAACTCTATTTTGCTGGGTTTGGTCCAATTTTGTAAATTTTGCTCAATCTTCCCCCTTCACTCAAGTGATAAAAATGTTTCCATTGGAGGTCTTTTCTCTTTCACCTTTTGTATGTAAGAGAATGAGAGAGATGAGATGTGCGACAAAAGAGGAGAGAAACCTATGACAAGTAGGGCTCTCAATGGGTGGGGCCGGCCCGAATTTTCGATCGCACCCAATCCGAAAAAAGTGATACTTTCTATCAAATAAACTCGGCCTGATATCTAGACCTAGCTAAACATGTTGCAACGGGGATCAATCCGGGCCAGGCTTGGATTGAGTGTTTTAACACCCAGCCCGGATAATATATATATATATATATATATATATATATATATATATATATATATATATATATATATATATATATATATATATGGTCTTGGGAGATTTAAACGCTCAAGCTAGAAGTAAGAAGGGCTATTCCTTCTTATAAAAAGAAAAAAGAGACGGTATGTTTAAACAATTGACCACCAGGTTTTATGAATTTTTTTACTTGATAACTAGTAGAACAACCTTGCACTCAAGTCTGAGGCACTGAAGCCTTATTAATAAAAAAAAAGAGTTTTGAGGCACTGAAGCTTATGTTTGGGCGCCATATGATGGTGCGATAGCTGCACCCTTTTGCAGTGCCCTCGACACTCTTGATCGATACGAAACTTGATTGCATCTACAACACCGAGATAATCGGAGCGCTGCTTGGTTGCCGAAAGAGAACCTTGATGTTAGATTTTAATTTGTCCTATTTAGTGTGCTGCTCCTGATTCTACTTTAGAATTTTGGAAAGATATATGACTGCTCTCACATACATTAGCTATTAAAACGCCATGTTTGGCAACCTTTTCCAAAAAAACACTTTTAAAGGAGAAAATGTCCGATGACAATCACATTTTATGGACCTAACTATTTTTAGCTAAAAATAGCTAAAAATGGTGTTGCATTGAGGAGCTGTCTCATATTGCTTCTCACACAATATCACTTTCAATGTGTGATAGATATTTTTGAGAAGCAACATTTGATAAATTATATATAATTCATCTTATAAACAATTAAAAAATGCTATTTAGAGAAGGGTTGCGAGATAGAGCCTTTTTTTCATATATTTTCGGAGGGACAATATTAAATATAAAAATTTCACGCATTTTATCGCTAAAAGTGCTTCTAACTTGAAAGATCTACTTTAGTGACGACGTAATTAGTCCTTCAAGAAATAATAGAGTTGGCTACGAGCTTACCAATCACAACCTTGCTTCAATTAAATAAGGTTTTGTATGCATGACAAAATACAAAATTAGTAATCAAACGCTAAATGTAGATACAATATTAAGAGATTATGAAAAAGCTTATAACCACTGAATGATGAATGCCAAAGAAACGAAGAGACCACAAGTACCCGGAGATTCGTGTCTAAAAACATTATCACCACTGAATGAATTATTTGGAGCAAAATTACCCAAAAAAATAAGAAAAGGGGATTTAAAAAATTCACATCTACGACCATCCATCAAGTCATTTCATACGCGTGCACTGCACCTAACCTGCAAGGCAAGTTACTAAGTTAAATCCATATATAAACTGATATAAATGGTGTAAACTCCATGGAGCAAGGAATAGATAACAAATATTGAGTTTTGATTAAAATGCTAAACAAGCTACAACAATAAGAACATGGTTTTCTTATAAAAAAAACAAAAAATTAAGAACATGGTTTTATATACAAACTCACTTCAATTTATTGGGATTCCACAATATTAAGGATGCTAAAATTTTAAAAAAGAAGCAACCACAACGCAAAAATTTATGAGAAAAGTACCAAGAGACGCCCCAAAATAATTTTTATCACCATTTTTGGTGATTTTTTTTTTATTACCATAAAGCGCCCCATACAGGCAAAAACGAGCCGTTCTCGCCCGTGTATTCTCACATTAGCATCTTGGTTCAATTTTTTTTATAATTTTGCCCCTAATAACTACTCTTACACAAAGCCCTTCTTCTTCTTCTTCTTCTCCATAACCTTATCTTCGCCGGCAGCCATCTCGCAAATCCACAAGAGCAAAAAAAACCCTCCTTTTCAAGAATTCTCAAATCTCAACCCTAAGGGCTTGTTGGCAACCCAAATTCTTAAACCCATGGAAATTTGAATGTTTTTACGTAAAGCGAATATCTAGCTGTTTGGGGAACTCAGTGGGTCCCACTTATATGGGAAATTGGATAAAATAACTCGCAAAATATTTTTAGCTAAAAATCTACTGAAACTATTTTTAGCCCATGTTGCGGGAAAAAACGAAGGCTACCTCCGTTTGCGCCCACGTCCCATACCCCTTGTAAACCATTGATTCCTTCTAATCAGATGATGGAGGTCGTATTTCACCCTGAACTTCAACATAATAGATCTTAAGATCATGATGAACCTATCAGATGGTCGATTTTTTATTCCATGCGTCACATATCCCCAAAATATGGCCCTTGCATCATATGGCACAAATCACGCCCAAATGTGATTTTAGGGCCTTTTTTGGGGGATCTGTGACACTTGGAATAAAAAATTAGTGGTCAGATCAGTGCACCATGATCTCAAGATCTATTGTGTGGAAGATCGGGGTGAAACACAATCTCCATCATCTAATTAAAAGAAATCAATGATTTTCAAGGGGTCGGGGACGAGGGCACTTTTAGAGAATGCATGGGTGCAAACAGAGGTACCTAAAAACAAACCTACATTTTTAGTGGTTAGACCTGACGGTTGTACAGACCTACATCTTTCGGTGGTTAGATCCGATGGTTGCACAGACTACACCAACTGAATAAGTTTCCACCCTTAAAGGCATTGACTGCATTGAATCAAATGATGGAGATTATTTTTTATCCCAATCTTCCAGACAATAGAGCTTGAAATCATGGCCACCTATCAGACGGTCAAGTGTGATTCCGCATGACACACATCCCCAAAAGTGACAGATCATGCTATACAATGAGAACAAAAAACGATCTCCATCGTCTTATTCAAGGCTGTCAATAGCTTTAACGGTAAGATTTATGTTGGCATGTTTTCATGGCGTTAAAGAATAGGGTAGGTACCTCTATGGGTTTAGAGAAAGCGTCTATATCTGAAGTCACTTCCAACCCCTTAAAGAATAGGGTAGGTACCTCTATGGGTCTGGGACGTGGGCGCTTTTAGAGAACGTATGGACGCGAATAGAGGTACCCATAAACAGCGACGCCAATAAATGAAACCCAACCATCTAAGCCACTTAATTTGAAGGCCATGATCTAAAGATCATAAGTGAAAAGATTGACACCAAGCATAATCTTTATCATATGACTCAATGCTCTCCAAAGCCATTATATGATTCAACAGTTGATTCTATCGAATCATATGATAGAGATTGAGTTTTGCACCACTCTTTTGCATCGTAGATATGTAGACCATGACCTTTATATCAGACGGTTTAGATGCAACCTCACCTCATAATCGTACCATTTATTTGCACTGTAAAATCGTAACCTCGCCCCATCTCCTCCGGCCAACATGCATTGACTGCTTTGAATCTGACAAAGGAGATTATTTTTTATCCAATCTTCCACATGATGCATCTTGAGATCATGGGTATATCATTAGACGATTTTTTTGTTTCATGTGGCACCCATTTCAAAAAATGACCCATGATTTGTATTTGAGCTTGATGTATGTCTCATGAGTTTAGAGTTACTCTTTGGGATGTGCACCACGCGGAATAAAAAACTAACTATCTGGGTGTATGTCCATGATCTCAAGACCCATCTTGTAAAATGTTGGGACAAAAAAAAAAATTCTAATTCAAAGCGATTAATGCATTTTGGCCCGATGAGATGGGGTGAGATTACAGGTTCACATGGTGTGCAGAATGGTGCCTTAGGAAAATAATTTTGCACAATGTAACCAAACAGCTAAAAAAAAATAAAATCAGACCATTGTATAGCCAAACAACTGAAAAAAAATAAAAATCAGACCATTGAAAAATTTTAAAAATAAAACTTCCCATGAGTTATTTTATTTACAAGCCCATGTAAAGTAAAAAAAAAATCCTTTCCATGAGTTTTGTCAAACAAGGCCTAATAGGGAATGGGGTTTTTTTTGCAGAGGTAAGAGAAAACCCTAATAGGGAATGGGGGCGAGCAAACAAAACAAGAATCAAATAATCAGAAAACCCAGACGGAGAATCGAAAAAATTCACAATTTTTTGCGAAGAAATGGAGAAAAGGATAATAAATTACTGCAAGATGTGTTTTCTGTGAGTGGGTCAGTGTTGCTCATAGCCATTTTTGCTATTTCAGAGCTATGCTGTTCATGCAAATAGAATGAGGGATTTTTCCATTGATCTTGCATTGATAAAGAGCTTCAAATAAAATGAGGGTTCCTCTTTTGTTTTTTCAAAAAATAAAGTAAAAGGAGTTTGAAACTTTGAATCTGTAAGAGTGATCACAGAGAAGCAGGGGCGTAGCCAGAAATTTTTGTCAGTGGGGGCTACAAATGATAAAAAAATCATACTTAATAGAAACTCTAGAGTAAATGGGGACTTGAGCCGATTTGAGGGCTTGCACATCATAGATTTGTGGGCTTATATACAAACAAAGGTTGTATAAGAAGCACACTTAATAGAAACCCTAGAGTTAAATGGGGGCTTGAGCCCCCACAAGCCCACACCTTTCTATGTGGCTACGCCAGTGCAGAGAAGAAAGTTTCCTTTGAAAGTGTGCGGTTGATTACTGTAAACGGCCGAAGAAACCCCTGCAATTCCAAACCATCGCCGGAGAAGAAGAAGAATGATTCTTTCGAGGCATAAATGTAATTTCTCATTTAGAGGGCGTTGGATGGTTATAAAGAAAGGCACCTGATTATTTGGTAATAAAAAAAGGCGCACGGCGCCATTTGGTACAAAGCCCAAAATTTATATGGTTCACCCAATATCAATGATGTTTAGGGAGATTCATGCTGATCCACTAATACTCAAAATAAAAAGAAAACCCAAAAAGAGGGAGACTATCAAGCTTATGAAAAGCATTTTAACCCATCAATGCTTTCAAAAGCTATTAGAAGAAGAAACTAGTCCTTTAACCAGAAAGGAAGGCCTTTTTTTGGTGAAGAAGAATTCTGATATGGTAGTGCTAAACATGATGGTGGTGCTGTCTTGTTCCTATAGGATTGACCAGCACATACAGTTCCATGTTGTAAAGAACTCCATTTGATAACTGTGTTACTTTGAGAGGAAAAAAGAAGAAGAAAACTACAAATACTACAATTTTTTGAACCTAAAATCCTTACTTTTTCTATGTTTATGGAGAACGGAAGGAGATGGGAGTGATCATCAGAGATATCCAATTCTGGGGGAAGGTGTGGGGGAGTTCAATGTTTGTGAGGCTTTCTCTAATGGGTGCCCTGCTCTTGGGATAGCTTTGTAGTGGGCAGGGCGTGAGGATGGGGGTTGTCTCATACTCTTGTCCATATTCTTTTCTTTTTCTTTTTTGGGTTTTTTTTCTCTTTTCCTTGTTGAGCTTCTCGCTCGTCCTTGATTGTGTTTGTATTTTCGTTTCTTTAATGAAAATCCGTTCTTACCAGTAAAAAGAAAAATTAAAAAAAATTTAACAAGCACAGATTACAGGGCCTTGGCATCTACTAATGTTGCTTTCAAAAGCACTTTTTATGATAAAATATTGGGTGAGAAGCACTTCCCACCCAAGGACTTGGCCACCTCTAGATGAAAATGAAAAAGCAGCCTCATGTTGCTTCCCAAACACACCATTTTCAGCTAGAGGTGACCTTGTCCTTAGGTGGAAAAGTGCACCTCCCCCAATATTTTATCTTGAAAAGTTCTTTTCGGAATCAACTTTTCCAAACAGGGCTTGATCTTAAGATGCCTCCAGGAGAAAGCCAAAACTCTTTCTCAAAACATGCACATGGAGGAAGCAGTGGAAAAGGCTGTTTTTGGGGAGAATGGTGGGAATATGAAATCATGTTGGTTGGAATGGGCAGGCATAGAGTTTTGTGGTCATACCAGTTCTTTGACATTGAATTTTTGTTTCAGGAATATAGAGTATTCTGTTCCCGGACCGTAGTCACGCGGTGCAAACCTTGTGGAAGCATCTCCAATAGACCCTGGTCCGGGATAACTAAAGTCGTTAGCCATGGCATCGCCCCTCCTTCTGCTCTCCAGCCTGATAATGGTTCTAATGCCTTTAGTACCAACAATTGTAGCCGCGGAAATCCTCCTGTAGAGCAAACCATTTCCCTTCCACAGTATGAGTATAGTGATAATACGAGAATCCGAAGATTGGGCAGTCTTTGTAGCGTAGCGAAAGGGTCTTGCTCTAGTCTATGGACTTCCAAGGTCAGCTTCATAAGGTTGGGTGGGAAATCACGCCAACTGGGCATCTTCGATAAACGTCCAGACAAGTGCAATTTTAACAGATGATTGTGTTGTGAAACAGGTCTCAATGCCGGGATTGTGTCTCTATGCCCTCCTCGCAACCGCAATGATCGGAGGCCGCCCAACTTCATGATAGAGTTGGATAACGCCTCTTCATGTGGACTTAAGTCTCCCTGTATTCCCAATTTTTGGAGATTTGTCAACTTCTCCAAGCCAACTCTGATCCATTTCCCAGCCGTTATCATTGACAAAGTTTGGAGGTTGCTTAAACAGTCGAATTGTTGGCGCGGATTCATCGTAGACAATTCTCCCACACATATATGTCTCAATTGTTTCATCTTCCCGATTGTTCGTGGTAGAAGGATGGGGCGATCCGATGTTAGATGTAGGGTTTGTAGATAATTGAGTTTGTAAATGTCATTTGAAAGACGATCGATGTGAGTCTCGCTGAACCCCAAGTATCTTAGATGTAAAAGTTCATCGGTTATTTCTCTAGGTATCTCCCAGATGTATGCGCCATTGATATCTAACACTCTAAGGAATTTGAAGCTATCACCGTAGAATTTATACCGTTTAGATTCGATATTTTCACCTTGGTTGAAACAGAATAGAGAGCGGAGGCGTAGAGTGTTGCGATTTTGAGAAATGTACTTGCTGATGCCGTAATGGATTGCAAGTCGACGTGCCATTGTTGGAGTTGAAGAACTTGCGTTTCCATGAACGTCAAGAAATCTATCTTCTCTGGCTTCCGCACTGGAGAGGTCTCGCAAAAGGTCGTGAACCCGACATTCCTTTGCCTGCCCAGAGGAACTCTTTTTTGCTACTTGAATCAAGTTCCTATGAATCAACTCTTCTAAGTAAGCTTCCCCAACATCCTCTGCTGCCTCTTCTCCTCTTTGCTGTATGAATCCTTCTGCAACCCACAATCGGATTAACTTTTTTGCTGATATCTTAGCGTCTTCCGGAAAAAGCCCGAAATAGAGGAAACATGATTTCAACTGATAGGGCAAATCGTTATAGCTCAAATCTAAAATTCTTGAGATTTGGAGTTGCCCTTCACTTAACTGCCAATTTACACTTCTAAGCACTTTCTCCCACACATTCGACGATTTCTCTTTGCTTGATAAGAGCCCCCCTAATACAACGACTGCAAGAGGCAAACCGCCACATTTTGCCACGATCTCTCTGCCCAACTTCATCAAATATGGATAGTGACTTGCTTCCATTTTCCACATGAATGCCTTCTTTAAAAACAGCTCCCAACACTCGTCTTCTCGTAAAAACCGTAGTTGGTAGGGAGGGCTCCGTCCATCGGCATGCAGAGCAACAGCTTTGTTCCGAGTGGTAAGCAGTATTCTACTTCCAGTCAACTTATTCGGGAACGCCGATTTCAAACGATCCCAAACTTCTGTATTCCAGATATCATCAACTACCACCAGGTACCTTTTCTCCTCCAAGTGATCATAGAGCTTCATCCGCAACTCTTCAGCATTCATCTTCTCCACCATCTCGATTTCCTCTTTCTTGAGGACCATAGTGCATTTTATAATTCCATGTAAAAGTTCTCTCAGTCTATACTCTTGAGATACAAAAACCCAAGCGCGGCAATTGAAATATTTACGAACATCCCTACTGTTGTAAACTTTCTTCGCCAGAGTAGTCTTACCTAAACCTCCCATTCCGACGATAGAAATGACCTCCCGTCGCTTCTGTCCTTCCGTCAGCCTACTCACCAGTTCCTCCGCGTCGTCTTTAAAGCCCACCACATCCAACTCTTCGACAACCGGAACCTTCTTTTCCTTTCGGGATGGGGCTCTTCCTCTACTAGAAGAAGTCGAGGATTCTCCGTTGGGAAGACTTTCGATGCCGTACTTGGATTTGTTAACTGAAATCTTCTCAATTCTCCTATTGATCTCCTCTATCTGTTTTCCAACTTCGTGGATAGTAGTAAATTGGGTGTCACATGAAACACAGCTTCTCATTGAACTCATAATTCCCGAGTTTCGCCATCGTTGTCGTTCTACTTTAAGTGCGAATTTGTCTATAACGTCCTCAGCGTCGTAAGCGACATCTCGTATGTGGCTCACCCACACCTTCACTCTTTCGTTCTCCTTGCGCTTTGCATCGGCATCTCGGAGGAAAGAGCGTATCCATTCGAGCTCTCTCCTAAGTGTTGCAATCTGCTCATCAATTCCATGAAGAAGAATTGATTCTTGAGCAATTAGTTCACTCAATTTGCTTAAGAAAAATGTCACAGCTGCCTCAGCCATTTTTGCTTAATTCCAACTTGCAAATGGATTTAGTTTGCCTTCCCTTCGGCCCTTCTTTCCTTTTAACTCTGCTGAGCACCATATGAAGTCAATAGGTCTTCTTTACTGATAGTCAATGATTCATCTCTAGCCACATGTTTTTCATCTTACACTAGTAGTCTTTGCCTCCTAGATCTAGCTGACCAACTAATAGTTAGGTTTCTTTGTAGATGTGTATCACAGTGGTTTTGCCAGCCTTTAAAAAAATGCAAATTAAAGTCAGAAATAAAACAAAGCTAAGACTTGTAGCAAGAGATGACCTAAGATTCTAAATTTTATATGGAAAATTATTAACCGAGGACAAAGGGACACCCACAAATTTTTTGTACGGAGCTCACCTATTCTAATAGAAATTGAGGAGTCCCACCACACTTGCAGCGAAAATCTGTCTTCTATATAACACTCCATTTCATATTTTGGCTATTTAAAAGTCATTGTCCTATGCCAACTGTGAAGCTTCTATAGATTTTAATAAAGCAAAACAATTTTTATAAAAAAGTCAACTGTGAACGCGGCTTTCTCTTTCCAATCAACAACCGCGTTAGGACTTGGAATTGGCTACAGATTTTTATATAATGCGTTCAATATTTTTGTTGGTACCATTATTTGCACCCGTGAAAATATAGTCTCACCCGAACTCAAAAGGTAATCTCACCATTCCCTGCTTTGATTCATAGGATGAGACCACTTTTGTCCCAATCTTTTACATAATGGATCTTGTAATCATGATTGTACCATCAAACTGCCAAATCTTTTATTCCATGTGGAACAATTTTCAAAAAGTGATCCTTAAATCATGTTCAATTATAATGTATATATGAACTTTAGGTACTTTTTTTGGGGATGCATGCCATATAGAATTTGAAATTGACTCTTTGATGGTAAACTCATAATCTCAAGATCCGTTGTGTGGAAGGTTGGGACGAAGATGATTTCCATGAATAAATGGTGCAATTACCTTTTAGATGGGGTGAGATTATATATTCTCATGTTGCAAATAATGATACCCTTATTTATATGGGAGCAACTACTTAGTACTGACGCACATATTATTTTACATATATATGCAATGATTACAGTGCTAATAGTTGTTATATGGTTCCTACGAAAAAAAAGTTATATGGTTATTGAACCGTTCACCATGAATGAATATGAGCGAGCCAACCCAGCCTCTTTATGCTAAAATGATCAGATATTTGAAATACATAACTACTTATAGCATGTAAATGAGATTTTACCATTTTATAATAAGGAGATTGATCTGTCCACACTGGAGAGTAAATACGTGCCTTAGCATTATACCAACAATATATAGGTTAGCCACAAATTTTAGTGGGTTATAGAAAATGAAGATTGTATACAAGGTATCAAAATCGATATTGGTATTGGGTATCGATTTGCCCAAGACCGCTACGGCTCGGACGATGCGTCTTGGCCCATTTATTTAAAAAAAAAGAAAAGAAAAGGTCTATGTCTTGACTGAAACAAAGACGTATAGGCTAACACTCGATATGGTATCGGATACCCGAGTTAGGATACTGATACGTATCAGGCTAGTACGTAGCAGTTTGCCGAGAAACCGATATGCATCATCGATATGTATCGGTTTCGGCTGATTTTTGAACCCTTGATTATATATCTTTTATTCAAAGGATAAAGGTACTCTGCACCAAGTATCAAGTAATTTATCTAGTCTCACAGTAGTTTGTTGTCATGCAGCCATGCTAATTATTTGATTGAGTGCCACATAAAAGAGCAACTCGATGATCATAAGTTATTATAAAAAAAATTAAATGATATAAAATTATGCAGCCAATTGCAGATAAAATGAATGGTAAAATTACATTTAATTTTATCATTCATTGTCCACATGATTGCCACCACTGACCATACAATTTTATATATTTTATTATTATTATTATTATTATTTACAATAGTTATGAACTTATGATTAACGAGCCGCTACTTTACATGGTATACAATCATATGATTGGGTGCCACGTGATAACAAGTTACTCTCGGATTGGTACTAACTACCAAGGTACTTTTATCCTATTTAAAAGAGATTGGACTATGGGTCAAAAAATCGTCCGATACTGATACGTATCGCCCGATATGTATCGGTTTTGAACCTGGGTGGTACGATACATTGCCTATGTATCGTACCCCCTAAAAAACAGGGTAACTATCATCCGATATGAGCAATGTATCGCCCGTATCGGACGATACATTCAAATTATCAGGTGATAATTTCAAATTATCAGGTGATAATTTCAAATTATCATCCCATAATTTGATTTTTGAGTTTTTTGAAAAAAAAATGTATCGGACGATATGCGATACGTATCGAACGTATCGAACGATACGGACAATACGTATCGTCCGATACGAATGATGATTTGATTTTTTTAGATTTTTTGAAAAAATGAAAATGTATTGAAACGATACGATACGTATCGTCTTTAGGACTATACGTATCGAAAATTCGATATTTTAACCCTTGGATTGGACAAGGAATAATTTCTGGATGCCAAGAGAGTGAAACGGCTAAAACTGATTTTAGAAATTGCTTTGAATATTAGCACGAGGAAGATGCTTTTCCATGCGATGTAAGACCCATCAAATCTTGATATCGGATCCTTTGCATCACATGACACGCATGATAAAAATAGTGCCACATGTACGAGTTCAGTGACTATGCATGGTCTTCAATATAGCCCGAGACAAGATGTCTCGAGTGCGTCGAAGGTCCGAGCGATGTGTGCAGTAATTGCTTGTTGGACATGGGTTTTGGTCAGGTCCATTGCATGCGGTTCAACCAATCTTCCCAGTTGGATACAAGGGTTTCAAACGGAAATGTACACTAATAAAGATAAAAGTCAAGATCCCGTTCCATCCAATGATCTCAAAATTGGTTGAATCATATATAAAGTTGAACTAATTGGACCTGACCAAAGGCCCTATTGGACGCACCAGATAGTAGATAGGTTTCAGTGCATGCCCAGAGGTCCCCAACTACCTTTTCGGCTATTAGTTGCGGGGAATTATGAGGATAGAAAGGATGCGACCCCCGAAGGTTGGGTTGGACATGAGACATCGGACCTGACTTTCTAGATGGGTCGATTAAGAGGTTGGGTCAGCTAAAAACTGGGCAGGGTTGACTCAAACTGACACAACCAGATATATTATATATATATATATATAAATCACAAAAGTTAGGGTATTTAACAGGTTGGGTTCTGTCGAGTGCACTATTAGGCCGGGCGGGGTAGGGCCGAGCATATGCCATTTTCTCATTGAGCAATCATAATTTTGGTTTGACCCGACCCGTTGACAGCCCTAATCTGAACTCTTTGATTTGTACACTATAGTTTGGACTCTCGATTTCAAAAAACAATATATGCACATCCTAACACATTAGAGTGCATAGATCAATGGTTCAAACTTCAAATCTACCAATGAGCATGATTTATGGGCTCACCGCCACTCTTAACATGAGCTTTCATTTTGATGACATGATTGCTCACAAAATGTAATATAGTGGTGACTTTGATGATAACAAAGGGTAAATGCCTATACGCAAGATGTCAAAAGCATAGTTACTTAGTTAGCTTGGTTTGAATTCGGATTTGCAATTCGTGTTTTTTCAAATGAATCTATTTCGTTAGTGTAGGATGAGTTTTAAAAATATTTATTAATTACATAAAATCTTAAGTTCAAATTATCTCTTTATGCTTTTAAAACTTTAAATGAATCCAATTCGCAAAGATTAATTCCACAATTCACTTGTTATGTCAAATTTGATGCGCTATATTCAGTTTGTGATTTGTTGGGTGAGTGAGTGAATTAAGAAACATAGGTCAAATGTATCAGGGCTATGAAGACCTTATAATATATTTTGTGCCATGATTCACGTTGAATCAACATCTGTACTGTCTGATAGGTGCACCATGATCTAACCGTCTTTTCCTCAAAAGATTGGGAAGAAAATGATTCCTATTGTTTAGTTTGAAACAGTCAAACAATAACTAAAATTAATGGTTATTTTGTAAATCTAACATATTGTTAATTTTTTATAGTGTTTGACTATATCGAATTAGATGATAGAAATTATTTTTTGCTCCAATTTTTTATACAACGGATCTTGAGATCATGAACATTATGTCGCATAAAGCACATGATGGTTTCACATTGTATACATCCCATAATGTGACCCAATACGTGGGACTGCATAAATTAGGTGCCAATGAAATCTTCCAAATCACCACAAGAAAGGAAAAAAAATGATATGTTTATAAGCAAAATAGGCATGAGAGCAGGAGAAGATCCTATTCCCATTCGACAATTGCCCAAAATGACAATTACCGCGTTAGAGGGATTCAGTAAGTAAATGAATGCTAGATTTTTAAGGGCTATTTTTAGGAAGACACGATTCACTTTGACCTCCGAAATACACACATTATTACCTACTATACATAACTAGCAGAAAATTTTCAAATTTCAGATGAAACACCATTTTGCCCCTGTGACAGCTAACCGCCGACATCATGCATGCGTGCACCTATGCAGGGGCAAATTGGACTTTTCGGTCAAAGCCAGGCTGTTCACGCTACAAAGCCATTGCCATATATACGGAGAACAAGCCACATAGTTGCTCCACAATTGTGCATTTGGTACTCTCTCTCTCTTTTAGTTGCTGAGGTTCTTTTATTTTGATGAAAAATTGGTCCATCTTTCAATTACCCAAATGGGCTTCTTGTATTTATTTTTTGTTGATTTTTTATTTTATATTGGAGAGAAAATGCATCTTTGTTTAATATATAAGACCAACTCAATGGTCCCAAACGAACAGGACCAAGTTAAAAATATCCATGGGGATATGGACTTCGTTATTAGTACAGAACCTAAAAATGGCATCTCACTTGCACAGCGTGGAGCACCCAGTGGTTAGTTCCCTAGTTCTCTTAATTATGATTTATTTTATTTTTTCATTTCCTAGTTCTATGCATGATCAAATAGTTGATTGTTTTGTGACATGTGTTTAAATGTAGAAGCATTTATGTTCACGGTGGGTATCAAGGGACTCTCTCTCTACCACTTGAAGAGTCACCTTCAGGTTGCCTTTCCTTCTCTAATTAGCCTTTTTTTTCTTCTTCTATTTAGGCCATGTTCGAATAGGCTGAAATCCTAAATTTTGGTCGTGAATACTCTGTTTATGAATAGAGTTAGTATAGTTTGCCCAATTATATACACCTTATAATCCCCAAGCACCTATGTTGCAATGGCTAATATTCTATTTAATACTAAAGTGAGACCCAACTTTTTGTATGTTGTTACACCCACCTCAATTAAACAAAGGGAAATCGTTGACTGCTTCAAATCAACGGTGACAACTTTTTTGTATCCCAATCTTCAACACAATAAATCTTGAGATCTTGGGCCCACTATCAAACGGTAAGATGATGATTTTTAGTTGGCACACATCCCAAAAATTGTATGTGAACGATGTTTGATGGAATGGGATCATGTTCACTTTTTGGAATGTGCGCCACGTGGAATCAATATCTGACTATTGGATGGTAGGCCTATGATCTCCAGATCTGTTGTGTGGAAGTTTGGGACAAAAAACAATCTATATCATCTTATTTGAAGAAGTCAACATATTTTTCCACCATGTTTTAGTCAGGCGGGTGAAGTATAATATGATTTGGTATTACCATCATCCTTATTAAATCCTTACATTCTTATCTTAAGGATTAGTTATATATGTCTTTTATCTCCTTCCGATATTATTTATTTATTTTTTTAAAAGATAAATGAAATATGATACCTTTATTTATAGCAAAAAATCGGTCCTTTCCAACCCATTTTTTTACGTGATTAAATCATCGAGTGCTTTGTCTCAAATGGTGGAGATCATTTTCTTCTCAATCTTTGATGCAATCGATCATGAGATCATGGCCAGACCATCCAAGACAAGCCCGACCCTTTCCCTTAATATAATCGGGTTTCGCCAGGTAGGGTTCGGGCCGAAATTTCATCAGCCCAATTGTTTTTACTTTAAAATTTAGGCACAAATTTGGCCCGAATGTAATATTGGGCTGGCTTGTAGGAATCATTTTTGCACGAATCCAACCTAGATATAGTGTTAGTATAATAGGCAATCGGGTAGTAAAGTTGTAGGAATCATTTTTGCACAATTGCAATAACTGAAGTGTTCAACTTCTCATGGATCGTGCATCGCCCAAAAATGACATTAAAATATATACGACACAGTATTAGATGCTCTACCGTCATTCCTACGGTTATACGATGTCCCTAAAGTAGATCGATTCTATGTTTTTTTGAATTAATTAAAAGAACACAGGAAATCCTTCGTTTTTGTTAAATGTCATGAATCAGAGCTTTTCTAAGGCCTAAAAGAACACACCTGAGGAAAGCCAGGAATCTAAGTTTGTTAGGAATCTGCAGGAAACGGAATTGTCAGGAATCTGAGCTTTTCTGAGATAACTGGGGAAATACCCAAACATGGCCTTAAAGGTTATTAAATGTCAAAACTAGACGTTCACAGATATCAGGGTTTGTTTGGTAAACTTTCCCTCTCAAGTCAAATTCGTATCAAAAAGCACTTTTGATGGCGAGAGATGACAAAAACCAAGGCTTTTGGAAACCATTTTCTAATAAGTACTTTTCAGGTGCTATAAAGAGGTGTCTTAGATGCTGCTTCTCAAAAAGCAGTTATCATATATTGAAATGGTGTTGTGTGAGAAGCAAGTGGGGTAACTTCTCAACGCAAGACTATTTTGAATTAGAGGTGGCCATATCCTTAGGTGAAATGAGCTTTTCACCCAACATGTTCCTTTTAAAAAGTGTTTTTTTGAAAAGTGTTACTAAACAGTGCCCAAATCTTTAGTTCCCTATATCTCTTGTGTATTTATTTATAATACTACTTCCGTTCCATAGAGTTTTTAAGATACTCTCTAGTCTATACTCATAGTATACCTTTTTTCAATCTTTTTGTTGTTGATAAAAAATACAGATTATGAAAAGAGGCAACGAAGGGAGTCTACCAGGGAAAACCCAGGATGGTAAGTTTGATATGAGAGCAGCGTGACAATAGACCATGGACCAGCCAAGAATGCTGCTCCATAGTTAGATTGGTGTCACATGACACCCAAACTAGAGTTTAGAGTGCCTCAAACTTTGGGCACAAGGTTGATCCAGTAATATCTTCTAAAAGAAAGAACATTGATCACAAATTCACAATTATGTGAAAAAGAAAAAAAGAAAGAGCATTGACCACCATTGAAAATTGAAGGATGGTATCCTCATTTTCACTGTTTATTTTCATAACTTGAGATTGGCATCATTATATATATATATATATAGAGAGAGAGAGAGAGAGAGAGAGAGAGAGACAAGGATCAAAATATCGGTAAACCGATACGTATCGTCCTGACCTCCAGGACGATACGTATCGGGTATCGGCCGATACATTCAATGTATCGGCAATACATTGAATGTATCGATTTGATACATTCAATGTATCGGCAATACATTGAATGTATCGGTTTGATACATCGAATTTTTTTTATTTTTTTATTTTTCTGATTGTCTACACAATCGATGGCGACTGTAGAAAATCGCCAGACAATCGAAAAAAAAAAAAAAAAAATTTTACAATCGTGTAGACAATTGGATTTTTTTTTTTTTTTTTTTTCCCGATTGATGGCGATTGTCTACACAGTCGCCATTGATTATGTAGACAATCGAAAAAAATATATATACATATTATCAGACGATACATTGAAATTATCGTCTGATAATTTTAATGTATCGTCCGATACGGGCGATACATTGCCCGTATCGGATGATAAGTACATTGTTTTTAAGGGGGTACGATACAATGCCTTTGTATCGTACCGTCCAAGTCCAAAACCGATATGTATCGGACGATTTTTTGACCCATGGAGAGAGAGAGAGAGAGAGAGAGAGAGAGAGAGAGAGAGAGAGAGAAGAGCTGTAAGGTCTCCAACCGGGTACGATGAGCATGTTAACAGTACACATGGAGCTCCACGTGACACTTAAAATACTTTTTTAGTATGACATGAAGGTTTCTTTATTTAGATCATCTTTACTGTAAAAACTTCAAAAACTCATCTCCAACGTATTATTTTGAGCTGCAGGTGGTACCAAACAGTGGATGCCATGTGGACCGTTGGGGGACGCAACACTATATATATATAAAAGGACGACTATGTGGCACTAAAAATTACATCATGGGTCAATTTTGGGATGTTAGACTCGAGCCATGGGATGTTGGACTCGAGCCAGCGTCGGCAATAAAACAATGAACACCTGGGACCAGCCTAGAGCTCGGTTTCTAAGGTCAGATTGGTGAGACATGGCACACAAACATCAGTTTGGGTGCCCGGGACCAGGGCACACAGTCGATCCCTTATTGTAATAAAAAAAGTAAATAAATAAATAAAGCATTAACCACCATTAATCCAACGGTGATCAATGGTTTAATAATGAACGCTATTATAAGAAACTCTCAATAACTTCTCCTAAGTGTGAAGAATAGTCATTACTATTTGCCTCTTACGTTTAAATACTGTAGATTCTTTAACTAACTTAGCTTCTCAATGTTTCTGCTACTATGATCTGAAGCTCCCTACTTAATGGAAGGCCTCAAGTAATTCTCAACCTCTACGGGTGCTACGTGGAATGAGTAAGAGATCTCTTTCAATTTAGATTTAAAATCAGATCCTAATCAAGTTTGTATAAACTGTGCAAATAGAAATATCTTTAAATATTAATAAAACTCTTCTTATCAAGATTCTATGTAGAAGAAGTCCCATCCTTATAGAGACCTACCCTAATGATTGCATTTACAAAAGGAGGGCAAGAGAGCCTAATTTTATGCCACTTGGCCAATATCTTGGACCGTTCCATATGGTCCTACGAGTAGCCCACCATCGGTACATGCGTCATCAAAGAATTAGACTTATGAGGCCCAATAATATGCCCAATATGCCCAATATGCCCGCTGCAATATGATGAGAGGCTATTCCTCCTTGAACAAAAGGAGAATTGGAGTCATCTAATCATTGCACTTTAATGTCAACTATATGCACCCCCAATATTAGAGTGCATAGAGACAGTTCAAATCTCTCAATAAGTGCCATTTTTGGGCCCATAATAGCCTTCAATATGGGCCAAAGCTTTGATCACTTTGATTGTTTAAAAATGTGCCGTGTAGCCTAAGAGTAAGGCGATCACCCTCCATTTTTTGCATGGATTTGTCTACAATGAGCCAAAGTCAGCCTAGACAATGAGCAAATGTTTCATCGGCTGTGCATTTATTTGGACTTTGAGTTGTGCATAATTTTTATACTCTCTAAAGTCAAATCTATGTGTCTCAAGGTTCATTCACTGTGCGATGACAAGCCAAGGTTAACTAAAGATCATTTGCATTTCTTTTATCAAAGCCTGCAACTTAATATTATAAAATAAAGAGGTATTTTTTATTCATGAAATTAATAAATATTTTAAACTCATTCTGCCCCTAGCGAATTTGATTTGCTTGACAGTAACCAGTTGCGAACTCGAATTTGAGTCGAGCAAACCAGAGAACTAGGTAATTTTGGTCAGGATGCTTTAAGAGGTCCAATGGTATTGCTAATGAATTTGAGCAAACCTGGTGGAGACAAAATTCCCTTGATCATAGTTAAAGAATTACAATATCACTCATGTTTAATCTACTGTCACTCATTTGCTAAAGAAGTTGACAAGAAGAAATGCAACTTCCTTAGGGCTTTTATTTATTTATTTCGTTTTTCCCATCCCCTAAAAGATTGTAAATATGTTGTCAATATATCTTGATTTACTTCTTTGGCTGTTTACAGGGCTAAATTACAAGCAATCTCCTCTTCTTCCACGTGGGACTCTACCAAACTCATCTTCAAAACCTTTTCCAAATTAAGGGAGGGATGCAAATATTGTGGAATTCAGATGATATTGCTATTTTTCTCGCGAGAGTGAGACTGAAATCACAAGTATGTCTTGATGCGCACTCAAAGTATATGGACTCCATTATGCTAATGGCATGTAGAGTGGCTAAAGAGCAAGAAACGTCCTATTTCTTCCAAGTGAAACTCTACCAAAACCTATCTTTAAAACCTTTTCCAAAGGGAGGGATGCAAATATTGTGGAATTCAGATGATAAGGCTATTTCTCTCACTAGGGTGAGTTTGAAATCAGGCTCCAAAACTTTGTTACCAACCTTGTAGGCCAGCCTCCTGAAATTCTCTTTGCACATTTCTCCTATTTCAATGAGAATGTCCTTTGAATGATAAATAAACTTATATGTGCATTTTTGTTTCCATACTACTCGAAATTTTAGGATGTTGGTTTCATCTCCGTTCACAGGCTTAATCTTGAGCTTCTGCTTTTAGAATTGTTTAGCATGGAAAGTGGGTACGCTTGAAGCTTCAAAATAAGTATTGAAGGCGATTTTGTAGACTTGGGCTTCGTCTTAAATTATTAATTACCTACATGGTTCAAAATTTTGGATGATACTGTTATACCATACATGATACATAATATATTAGGTATGTATCAACGGTACATACCCAATATATATATATATATATATATATATATATATATATATATATATATATATATATATATATATATATATATATATTTATATATATATATCCATTATATTGCCGATACACTGAATGTATCTGTGATACTCAATATGTATCTTTTCCATATTGATGGTAACGATACGTATCGAAAAACCATGATTACCAAGGATAAATTCAGAAGTGAGAGTTTAGCATTGAGCATAATTAATTGAGGAAATAAGACTTGCAAAGTCGACGGAAGGAGATGGGACAGGCACTGAGGATGTTTTGATGATAATAATAAGTTAGGAAATATAAAAATTTACAAAGATTTTGAAGTATACAACCCTCTCTTCAGGTCAGATATGGTAGGTGATAATGTGATTATTTTGGAAGTCGAAGTGAAAGGGACTTGTGATAAATTGCACTCTAGCAAATTTAGCAAAGACTGAATCCATTAAGCATATATGTTGATGCCTGTGAGCTCGATCTTGGCACAAGGATCCTTTCATTTGAAAATTGAGCATTGTCTTCGAGTTAGATATGGTAGGTGACTATTTTGGAGAGTAAAATGAGATGGAGTATATATAATCCATCAATGCAATAATTTCCATGGGTGGAAATGGCACTACCATTAAAATCGAATGGATCTTCACTAACTCTAGATGTGAAAGCCCGAATTTCTGCACTCGAAAAGTCATGCCATCAGGATCATATTCTGGATGATCCCCGAAATAAATCAAAGAGTGTCTGCTCGTCTAGTAGCGGCAGATCGAGTCATCATATAAAGCTCAAAAGGAATGAAAGAGAATAAACAATGTATATAAGTAAACCAAAAAAATATACATCCTTAAAAAAAAACCAAGAAGAACCACTGGTGATAGACATCCATCACAAAAAACAATGGTTCTCAATAGTAGCTCCTATAGAATTATACATCTATAAATAAATAACTACAGTAAATAAATACAGAAAAGTGGCCACCAACCACACGGATAATCTCAAAATACATATACAGGACTCAAATACAAAACTAATACCCCAGCTACGGGTAGAACTCGTCAACAGGGGTGTCAGTGTCCTCCTCTGCTTCAACCTTTGGCTCTAGCTGATACTCGAGATCACTCTCCGTGCCGGAAACTCTAGCCTCAGAACCTATTATATATAAACAGGGTGAGCTACCATCTAAGCTCAATAAAAGAAACTCAAACAATTTGCATCTAAAATGTAAAACATCGCTTGCATAATATAACTCAGAAAGATAATTAAAGCAGAGTGCAGACAGAACAGAATAGGTGCAGACAGATGATCTGATATGCAGAATAATCAGAATACAGAACTTTTAGAGAAACAGAGCAGATGCAAGGTATACAGACAAACTTTAATCTCAAAGTGATCAAATGCATACATATAGTAGTTATTGACTTAAATTCTACATACTTAAATAACTCCCGTGAATATAGCGTGTGGTAGTCAGATGTGTGCCGATGGATAACCCCGACCATCATCGTTCAATGAACAATTGCAGATGATTTGTATCAAGTCTCTACAAAGGAGAGCAACTTGTGCTAAGGGTTTACAAATCAGATACACGGATATTTCGCTGTGCCGGTCATGGATATCTTGCCACGTCAGGGGGATTCGTCAGATAGAACTTAAAATCAATATACATAAGACCTCAGAATCAGATAGTGGAAACAGATGGCAGAGACAGATAACAATACTTTTAAAACTGAAGAAAACAGATATAGATGCTCAGAACAACCATACAGTCAAAATTAGATATAAGTTAAGTTGAATTTTTCCTACCTTAGAATCAGATCTTTCTAAGCAAATCCAAAGCTTCCTAAGATGACCCGCTCTTGACCTAGACCATTCGTATAATACACTAAGTGTCAAAAGTGTCAGAACAGTAACTAGCACAAAGTCCAGCCTTAAATTCCCCAGAAACCAAAACAGCAGAAATAGGGGAATTCGATCGATCAATCCCTTTGTTTGATCGATCGGGTTCACATCTAATCGATCAATCTCTTCATTGATCGATCGGATGTCTCAAACCTACACAACCTGAACAAAAGACATCTAATCGATCAACTCCATGGTTGATCGATCGAATTCTCAAGTTGATCGATCAATTCTCATAATTGATCGATCAAAACCAACATTTCCACATCTTTAGAATAGAGGAAATTTGATCGATCAATCTCTTCATTGATCGATCAATCCCCATGTTTGATCGTTTGGGTCAAAATTTCAGAAAAAACACACATCTTGTTTCATAGTGTGTTTTATAAAATTTGATCGATCAAATCCTTGATTTGATCTATCAATTTCATAGTTCGATCGATCAATTCTCAATTGATCGATCAGTCCTTCATTACAGAACAGAGGCAGATTTGATCGATCAATCCCTTGATTGATCGATCGATTCCTTAATTTGATCGTTCAATCCCCATAGTTGATCAATCGGATTTTCAAAGTCAGAAATTTCAGAAAAACAGGCCTCCTACTCTATAGTCTCCTCATAAAATTTGATCGATCAAATCCCTGATTTGATCAATTGGTTTCACAATTTGATCGATCAATTCTCAATTGATCGATCAGTTCACCCTTGATCGATCACTTCTCAAGTTTGATCAATCAGTTCTAAATTCGATCGATCAAACCACCAGTTTGATCGATCGAGCACATCGGGTTCCAACTTCCCAAAAAAACACCCTTCTGTTTCAAAGGGGCATTTTACTAAATTCGATCGATCAACTCTCAAGTTTGATCGGTCGGATTACAGACTGATCGATCAATTCTCAATTGATTGATCGGATCTGATAGTTAAGCAACCATTAATGGGATTTGTTGAATTCAAACCCATTTCACCCTAGCTTTTATGATTCTCCACGAATCATTCAAGCCTCTATTACACACACATTTAAGACATCAAACTCATATAAACCCACAATAACTCACCTCTTTTGAAGGTTTTTCTTGGTTCACGACATCCTATGTCTGCATGGGTTTTGGATCCAGATCGGATGGTTTGACACTTTGAGCTCTCCGAAGAACCAGAGGGTGTTTCACACGTCAACACCACCGTATCTCGCCTTTCCCAAACAGGTTCGATGCACACAAGTCGATCCCTTCGTGTTCTAAATCAAAGGATCATAAACTTAGGATTCCTCGAGCTGCGGTTATCTCATTGAGTTCTCTCACACACGAAATAGCTTGCAGGCAGAAGTTTTCAGAGCAAGAAGAGAGGTAGGTGGTATTCCCTACCTTCCTTCCTGATATTTTTATTTCTAACTAATTCGCTCTGGTGCTGAGCGCGCACACACCACACACGTGTATCTTATTCTATCAACGGACCTAATTGCATCTCGAACTTGCGTCACAAGTGACAATTCACATCACACGCCTATAGATTACAGATTCCCATATTAATAATCTTTTATTTAAATTTTAAATTTATCTCGATTTTTGTGACAAGCATGGAAACCAAACCAGTAAGGAAGTCCATAATTTTTAGGGTCATTACACTAGATGCCCATTTTGACTCATAAACTTTTTTTTTTGGTTTTGAAATATTCGATGCTTATTTCATAAAAATCAACGAGAAACAATGCACCTTCCTTTTGACATATGTTGCACATATTTTCCTTATTGAACATGTGTTTGGTATTGGGTGCCCAATCTGAACACTATCCACGATGCTCGGGTCTCTCACATATTTCTGAGTGGCAAAACAACAAAAGGCCAAAAGCACCGTGGGAAGGCTTTTGAAATTTCTCTACTCAAATCAGCAAGAGGCTTTAATTGATTTGCTGCTCAAAAAATATGTGAGAGACCGGAGAATCGAGGCAGTGCTTTGAGTTGGGCTACCCAATACCAAGTTACCAACCACTTGTTCAATAATGAAATTATGTACAACATATGTGAAAAGGAAGGTGCATTGTTTCTCATTGTTTTTACGCATTAGATGTCAAATCTTTTAAAATCTTGCCAAGGAAGGGAGAAAAAAAATGTTATCCTTATGAGTAAAAACGGCCATCTAGAGTTAAATTTTATAAAACAAGGATTCAAAATAGAAAGTTTTAGAACATTATATTAATTCAAAAGGTTTTAGCAAAAGAGGATTTCATGATTTTCTAAGTTTCGGAGATTTGTGAAAGTGTACTTTCATTCCACCTGTGATAAGTCTTTTAAATATCAATTTACCAAAATATCCTTTATAAATACATGCCATTTAGTCCGAGAAAAATTGATTGGAGAAGACGATTTGGGAAAGTTGAAAAGAGCACACATATGATCGAAGAAGATGACCGATGATCGGAGAAGATGACTCGAGGTCGGACATCACGCAATTGCTACTCTTCTTCTACGTTTTCAACAACAAACCATGTACAATTGAAGAAGAAGATGACTGATGTTCGGAGAAGATGACCAGAGATCGGAGAAGAATATCAGAGATCATTGTAAATGCTATTGTTCTTCTACGTTTCGAACAACAAACAAACGATCAAAGAAGATGACCGCTGATCAGAGAAGAGATCAATGAAGATTGTTAGAGAACAGTGAAGACAAAAAGAGATCACTACAAAGTACAAACGTTGCTATTTTCTGTGATTTTGAGCAGCTCAAGATCGATCTCCATGAATGGTGGCTTAAGCTCTTCTTGAAAGCATCATTAATGGTGGATCTTGGTAAATCAGTTATGTGGAAGTCCACACCTCCATTAATGATCACTCTAAAGAAACATAAGCTGGTTGAGTTAGTTCTATGGAGATTCATGCCTCCATTAATGGTGGCCTGAAAGCTCCTTAACGACAGAACATTGTTATCACTAATGGAGAGGAGGGTTGCAAATATCTTTCATGGAAAAGAGCTATCCATTATGAGGGTAATTTGGTAACTTCACATTTAATTGAATGACATATTTACGAGAAGCATGTGCCAAGAATATCGCAAAATCCCGATCTCCTAAAAACTTCGGTTTTAGTGTAATGCGCCAAAAAGTTTCACAGCCAATCCCTTTTTTCCATATCAATTAGATTTTAATGGTAGTGCCATTGCCACCTATGGCAATTATTATATTAATGGATTTAATGTACTGCGGTAATGTTAAATTTGCTTAAGTTTGATCTCAACAAGCTCAATTTCACTTTGCCCTCCAAAATAGCCACCTATTATATCTAACCTGTGATAGTTAGTCTACAAAGGGTGTTCACCCATCACGTGCATTAAAGCAATCCACAAAGATTCATCTGTGTGATTGTATGATATGCATGGACTTTCATGCATTGGTTGTCTGTGCACGTCATACAATCACACAACTGTGTGGACTGCAATGTCCACCCATGATGGGTGGACACCCTTTGTAGACTAGCCACCCTTTATAGACTAATTCAACTAGTAAACAAGGTTTAATTTTCAAATGAAATGGCCATAGCATCCATGAGACAACTCATCGCAAACATAAAGCTTAAATTAATGGATTCAATTTACCACATTATCGCTAAATTTCCTAAAGTGTTATTTTAATGCAGGTACATTTCACTTTGCCCTCCAAAATAATCATAGTATGAGCTACCATTTTGAATGTGAAAACAAGGTTCAAAACTTCAAATTTCAAAGGAAATAACCATGGTAAAATGGCCTATTACACAGCTCACCACCAACATAATGCATCCACAAAATGGCCTTTTCAATCGAAGCTAGGGTGTTCATTCCTCAAAGCCATTGTTATATATAGGGAGCACCAGCCACAAGGTTATCCCACAATTGTGCATTTGGTACACCCATAGAGGTTCTTTTGTGGACTGTGTTATATGTATGGTAGGCAATTTTTGATATAAAATTTTGCAATCAGCTTATGTGGTGTGACATGATTGACTGCACGCACTGTGGGGCCCAAGCATTGCTGCTAGTCACCCGACATAAGTTGCCTGTAAAATTGTCTATCAAAATTGCCTACCTTTAATATTTTTCCTTCTTTTATTTTAATGAAAAATCCTTCCATCTTGAAGTTACCCAATTGGGCTTTCTTATGTTCACATTGGAGAGAAAATATATCTTTGTTGGCTTAATAACAACTCTTCAATGGTCCTGAACAAAGAGGCCCATGTTACGAATTTCAGTGTGGTGGATATGAGTTTCTTTATTAGTACATATTTTAAAAGTTGATCGGTATTAGGGGTCCCATCATGGAGGGTGATGTGATATTTTTAATGTAATGTTTTACTCGCAAGTGCACGAATCGGTTTGTATATAGTGGGTGCGGAGTACGAGATCGTTCCCACGAGGATTAATGTTGAAATACTTAAAAGAGACAAGCAATTCTAGAAATCTATTAAGATCTAACAGTATTCTACCAATTTTATGATTTAAGTGGTTGGTGAGATGGTAATTAATGACTACAAACTAAAATTCAATTGATGATTCGCAAATAAAAGTGAAGATGATGATAAAGATGAAAATACTAAATCCTCCTATCTTTGGTCCGTTCTTCCTATAATATAAATTTAAGGATTAAATTATGAGATATTCATTGGTAACAAACATCTTTTATGGAAGATCAATGGTCAACACCCTAATAGGTTCCACGTTGCATCCCTGCAATCAGGATTTAGATGATTTTCATATATAGATCTGGGATCAAGGGTACGGCTAGACACGCATGATTTCAGGTTCAAATAAAAACCATCCCCAAAGTGGGTGAAAATTCCAACAAGAATTCCACTTACAAATCTGAAATCA
Source organism: Chloranthus sessilifolius (assembly GCA_021018995.1). Lineage (NCBI taxonomy): Eukaryota > Viridiplantae > Streptophyta > Magnoliopsida > Chloranthales > Chloranthaceae > Chloranthus > Chloranthus sessilifolius. The sequence goes on along the minus strand of JAJIZI010000016.1, from coordinate 4,573,437 downwards.
AGGGCATGGCTCGGCACACTTTATTCAGATTAGGGATTATTTAAGATAAAATTCTGTAACCAAGATCTAGGGCATGGCTCGGCACACTCGATCCCAGAATATAATCGTAATTAGATCCACACGATAAAAGTAAAAAGACCATAACAATGATTGGGTAAAATTACCGTCACAGATCTGAGATCCCGGGCATGACTCGACACACGCGATCCCGGTTAGTGGCGGGGATTTCATCCATTCATGATAGCACAACAACCATAAAAATAAAATCTCATATTTTAATCCTAAATTTACATTATTAAAAGTACATCCCTCGGATGGGAATCATTAGATCCCCATCCCTATAAATTTAGCCACACATATTGTAAATAAATGACATAAATAAATAAAGACGGGAAAATAACATTAATTAAAATTACCTCAAACTTCAAAATAAATTACGTTGATCCACACGGATGATAATCTTCAGAAATGAAATAAATGTAGAAATAAACTTTGAACAAAATTTAGGAATGAGTACTTGCAAAATTAAAGAACAAAGCTCTTAAAAAGAAATAATAAAACTTCCTATTTCTATGAAAAATAATGGCTAAAAACTAAGAACACTAAAAACTAAAACTCTCTCCTAAAGTTAATTCCTACGTAATTCTAATGCTGAAAAGATCTCCTTTTCTCGAAGTGTTTGAGTCGCTTTAAATAGACCCGTCGCGCAAAGGTCTCCCAATTCGACTTTTTAGGGTCGATTAATCGACCCAGGGCTGTCGATGCATCGAGCCGACAAGAGATCCAAAAAATCACGTTTCCAGTGTCAGATTCGTGTCAGACTGAAACTCTGGCTCGATTAATCGACCTGTAGGGTCGATGCATCGACCCCAGAAATCCGTGAAAATCAGCACTTTCTTGTGGTTCAGACACTGCTTCGGTATTTCGGCCATAACTTTCTATCCCGAACTCGGAGTGAGACGATTCGTGCGCCGTTGGAAAGATGACGAAAAGATCTACAACTTTCATGTTTTGACAATTTTGTAATTCGACCATCTTGAAGGTCGAAATTTAGCCGCAAGTCGCACCAAGTTCTTGATTACCCGAAGTTGCAGTGTTTTGACATTATATTCAGAATTCTTGTACTGTTTTCTATACTTGGCTTGTATTTACCTGAAACACTTCAAATCTAATCAATCTCATCAGATAGCCTTCATCGGACAGCTAAATATAGGTATTTAGGGGTGAAATATCCTCATTTTTCAGTACTCATCAGAGGGCCCATTAGTTAGTTCTCTTTAGCAATAGATCCTAGCCAATTCAAAGGGCCTAGAATTTCGTGTTATTATATCGCATGCTTGTTAAGGCGATAAGCGGACATACACATCTTATTAAATCTTATATAAAATTGGGCTTCCAAAAATCGTGAACCAATTTTTTTTCTCACATTAGAATTTCCTTCATTAAGCTTAAATTAAAATTTTGAGTCCATTATACTAAATGACCATAAATTAAGGTACGACCAACTACTGGAAAGTCTTTCTAAATATTTAATACATACTTGATATTGTCTAACTGGTCATCCATGTCGTCACCCTCATAAGCCGTATCATCTACCGGTGCATCTAAGTCCACCGAGGCAGTGTAGTCCATATCTTCACCTGCAGCTGTTAGTTTTTCATGGGATGAGTTTACTCAGTCACATAAACTCAGTGATTTGCACAACTGATCCACCACAATCTACTCAGGTGATCGTGGGTGCAACCTTTTGAGTGAAAGTGAAACCTTTACAATTCTATATAAATAGCATAATCAAAATTTTCAAAAACATCATATCTAATAAGTTGAAAGAACGTAATAATTTTTAGTACATATGATGCTTTTAATAATTATCACTTTTCTTATTTGTCTTGTCAACCTAACTTACGTGACATATCTTAAATCTTATTATAGCTCCATACAACTACACAATGTACTTGGCATCATACTTATTTTATGTAAATGACTTTTGTCAGGGCCGCTGCTAGAGCCTATCATGCGAGGTCCATATATAGATAATTACCTAACCTCTATATTATATCATAAACCATCATCCAGCCTGATGAGGTTACACGCATAAAAATTAGTGTCCCCTTACGTCGAGACACTGTTGTATCATATTATCCTTAAGACCCGTCTTGACTGCATACGTTATACTCTTACGGTGGCTCGTAAGGTATAACACGTGTAGAACTTAATTTCATATTCAGCTGGCCTTCACAGCGTATCTTAACATATTTATATCTTATCTTATCTTACACTTTCGTATCATTTGCATATAACTTAAGTTATAGTGAGCCATAGTGCAATAAGTTTCACTAAACTACGCTTTCCAAGGGATGAGTTTTGTAGTAATCTGGATGTACTTCGTGTGTAATTTATACTCCCATAGAGGTGTTGTATCTGTATATGGATGTTTACATTCTAAGTTTCACATGACCGTGAAAGGAATCCTACCATGACGAAGGCTTATAAGTCGTGTGGCGTATCTTATTCATTTTTCTTATCATATATATGTCCTAATGTACTTCTAAGTGATGAATGTAACACAAGGCAGATAAAACATATAATAAGAAAATACTTAACCATAAGGGAGCTAATATTACTCGTAATATTTTGAATCATGATTTAAACAAATAAATCTATCATAAAGAGAGGTTAGTGAACTAATCTCAAGTCAATCACAAGTTATAGCATAAGTCAAACTTTGACTAGTGACGTTGGAAGCTTGGCATTTAATGTTTATATGTTACTAATTTATGATCGACCTTAAGACACACTTCTCGAAGCGAGAATAAGTTAGTCTCATCGAATAAATCATCTTAATCTGATGAATTTGAGCTAATCATAAAAATTTCAAATGAAATTCAGACCATGTATGGCTCTATTTTGTATAGACTGTCAAATTATACCATTAATTGAGCATTTCTCAGCTCACGATCACGATCGTCTCATCGTATGATCATGTGGTATCACATGCCTCATATCATGGATAAATAATACATCAAATGTGTCCACTAAGACTTAGAAGGTGGGATGGGCCCACCCTTGAATATTGGTCCGCGATTTCTTAAAACTCGCGTTTGACTACTTTGGGTATATGAGTCATTAAGGGTCTATAGGCTAAACCGGCTCACATGAGAAGGGCCTCAGACCTTTGTGGTGATTGGGATTTTAAATGACCCATATTATTGGTGGATTAGACCATATGTATATGGGTGATGACTCAATTTTACTAAAATAGTCCTATATGTACAATCTAATAACTCACGAATCTTGAGATCCGTAAAAATATTTAAAGCTAAATTTCTAGTGAACCTAGATTAGTGAAAATGAAGACTTTTTCACCTACTAAGATTTCCTAAATATGGAAAAATTCACATAAAATGACGGTCCCAAAGTTCGGATTCCACCAATGCTTAAAATGAATTTGAGGCGCATTTAAGAGCATAAATATATCGATTATGCGATATTGGATTTGGTAACCACATAGTTTTCTAAAAAATAAGGTGAGATTTTCATTCAGGCTCTTCCCTAATTTGGTATTTTCAAGGTCATAAAGGGGTTAAAAGTTGACCTATTTTCTAGTCTCCTAAGGATTACAAATTTTAGGAATTGTGAGCAGTCAATAACTTTGATTGATAAGTTTTTCGAGCTATGTTATCCGTTGGATAAGAAGAGGCCGAAAATTAAGTGGGAGTTCATCTTGATGCACTATAACCCAATTTGGCCCGAAACCTGAGATCAAAGAGGGTCAATCTTGACTGTTAACTTAGGTGCCACGGGAAAAATGCAATAATTTTAAGTGAGCATTGCATCACTTTAGATGGTAAGAAAACCGAATTTCATCTTTTTGAGATGAAAATCTGGCCATCAATTTGATAGAATGTCAAATATTACTTAATTAGGTCTATGGGTGTCGGCTCATGGGCTCATGCTTAGTTTTAATCAAAGGTCAAAGTTAGTTTCCTGGGCCCAATTATACAGAATTTAATAAGCAAGAAACAACAAAAATAATCTATTTAACACACATGTTTCATAAATTTTGGGGCTACCAAAAACATGTAGTATAATTATATAAAAAGAAAAGTGTGTCGTCAGATTGATTATAATCTAACAATTATTGGGGTTTCACGTTTTATTACCCATTTCGAAATGATTCATATTAAGGAGGTTCATAAGGTCAAAGTTGACCCTTTAGCTAGTGTGCACAAATTTTCAGATGCAGGAACATAAAAGAGTCTAAGTATTAATAGCATAGTTTTCACCAATTTTAAGGTATTAATATATGTCAGAATATAAACATTTAGAGCAATGTGAATCGTTAGATGGTAAGGAAATCCAAAAATAAAGGGGATCAATGCTTTGATCAAGGCTCAAATATTCTCAAATCATCAAGATCCAAGCAATCAAGTTGGACCCTCAGCTTGGGTATATAAAAATCTGCCCACAACTAGGCACCTTGTGTGCCATGTATGAAGTCCTTAGGGATTGTTTTGCAGACACACTTTTGTGTCATAAGGATATAGTATCCTCTAGTTCTCGGCCTATGGGTTCAACCATAGGGTCAACTCTTTGACTATAACAGTCATGTGCATCCACACAAAACATAAGAATGAGAAAGTATAATTTTCCTTAAAATTCTGTTTTTAATTATATATTATCATCATAAATTCATTACATAAAATGTGTAAAAGTGTAAATTTAGATAGATAGGAGGGCACCCACTTTTTAAAGCTTTTGATTAGTTGGATTTGCATAGATCCGACTTTAAGGTCTGACATCTCCTTGTTTTGATTACAAACAATTTGAATTGCCCATAATAGAATGCAAATATTATATTTCTTATTTATAATATATTCTACTTTTATCAACATAATAGGGATGACGAAGTGGGACTTATAATATACCTTGTGCTATCGGTCGGCTCATGTTTGAATGGCTCAAATTAATCAACTTTGTGTGTCGAGTCATCAAGTTAGCGTCCTAATGGAGGGAAGAGCACGGGCTGCCACCATATTTGTTGCTTCATGATTAAGACCAAGTATAGTATGGGTTGCAGTAATGAAAATTGGGGAGGCTAAAGAGTTGCACTAGGTGCTGGAGAGAGAGTATTATATAGAGGGAGAGAGTTGGGCGGCTAGGATTTGGTGTGGTTGTGAGAGAGAGAGAGAGAGAGATCTTGAGAGAAATATACAGAGGGAGAGAGGGAGAGAGAGAGAGAGATCTTGAGAGAAATATACAGAGGGAGAGGGAGAGCCCGATTGGCTTTCTGACTGCTTGGATTAATAGAGAGAGAGAGAGAGCCCGATTGGGTTTCTGACTGCTTAGATTAACGGAGAGAGACATTAATTAGGGCTTGGGCTGCTGGGTTAATTGAGAGAGAGAGAGAGAGATTAATTGGGGCTTGAGGGGAGAGAGGAGAAGAAAAAGGTGCGGAAGAGGGATTGGGCTGTGTGCTCGGATCCCTCGAGTTGCAGAGAAGAAACTGAGAGAGAGAGAGAGAGAGAGAGAGAGAGAGAGAGAGAGAGAGAGAGAGACCTAGGTCTCTTACTTTTTTTTTTATATAGAGGAATCAAGTGAGAGGGGAGCCTGATTGGGCAAGATTTGGATTGTAAGGCAAGAGTCTCAATGCGACTTTAATTGAATTCTAAAAGTAAGAAGGTTTCCAACTTTCCATAATACGGGTTTGTTTTGGGTGTTGGGCATTAATAGGGAATGAGTGTGAGTGAGTGAGAGAGATGTGTGGCTGGGTAAGTGGAGGGCTGGTTTGGTTATTGAGCAATCACACTGCGCCCCTATAGTGCCTTCATCTAAGACCATACGATTTCGATTTTAAAAATCCGGGTTATAACACAGACCCAACTGATTGAACCATATATGGGGTTGGACCAATTTTATAATCACCGGAATATAGAGAATCTTGACTTTTTTTTTTTTTTTTTCAATTTCATTGGATGACGTGCAATCAAGATTCCCTATAGTCTAGCAGTTGTAAAGCAGGTTGACTTTGATATTTGATTCAACAGTTGGCCCTGACCATTGCCTAACTAGGGAATCTTGATTGCATGTCATCCAATGAAATTGGAAACAATAAAAGTCAAGATTCTCTACAATCCAATGGTTCTAAAATTAGTTGATTTGGGTCACTCAATTTGGGTCCAATCCTAGAGTCATTTGTAAATCATGTCCAGATTTGGGTTGCTCAAATTTGAACCCGGCTTGATAAAAAACTGACCCGAGTATAGTTAAGGTTAGGTGTGGGTTTCTCATGACTCGACCAGGCCCAGACTCATACATGAAACCAACCGATATATAGTATATATCTTACTACCATCCTAACCTAGCTCTATGGAAAGGGCAGATTAATCGGTTGAGCAATAGCTCAATTGGTATCCTCTTCTCTTATGAAAGTAACAGTTCATGGGTTCTAATCCCCATGCCTGCTCCCATCTAATTGTGTGGGTCTCCTCTCAGTGTGTTGCCCAAAAACGGATCCTCTCTGCATGCAAGTAGGGCTGCAACAGAGCTGAGCTAGCTCGATAACTTGGCTCGGCTCGACCCGAAAAATAAGAGCTTTTCTCTTTAGAGCTCGGCTCGAGAGCCGAGCTGAGCTGGACAGTTTGTAGCTCGAAATGAATAGAGCCGAACTCGAGCTAAGGCCGGCTCGGCTCTATGGCTCGATATATATATATATATATATATATATATATATATATATATATATATATATAATAAGTAATTAACTTTGAGAGGTCTATTTTATCCTTCAAAGTAATCATTTAAGTATATCTAACTGTTACTTTGAAGAGTAAAATATGAACTTTTGCCCCACTGTTACCCCTACCTACTGCTGCCTCCTGCAACTCAACTCCTACTTCTCTCTTGTTGCTGAAGCTCTCTCACCTTCTCTCTCTCACAGAGTCACAGTCTCACGCATACGGGTTACGCCAATCGGATCGTGAAACTCAACTCCTACTTCTCTCTGATTTGAGTGATTTCTAAACCTCTCTCACCTTCTTTCTCATGCATACGGGATACGGCTGCCTCCTCTCTCTCTCTCACACGCAAGCATCCGCCGTCGTCGGATGACTGCTAACAGGTTCAACACTAAGAGGGCAAGAATTGAACCTCCGACATTCATTTATGTATTTCATATGTTGCGTTGTGTTTAATTGTTCATTTAAATCTTTTATAGATTGCATATTTAATTGAGTAGAAGTTTTAAAAAATACTAGAAAGAATTTTTTTATAATAAATCATTCTTGGCTCGAAGCTCGATCCGAACTCGGAGAGCCGAGCTAGAGCTTCAAATTTTCGAGCTCGAAGAGCCTAGAGCCGACCTCAGCTCGGCTCATATAAGGTAGAGCCGAGCTAGAGCTAACCCTAGCTCGGACTCAGTTCGACTCGGTTGCAGCCCTACATGCAAGTTTGCACAAATACTATATTTGAACTTTCTATGTCGTGTGACATCCTAAAAAAAAAAAAAAAAAAAAAAGAAGCCAAATTTAAGTGTTAGGATGGTTAAACACAGTCATTACCCTTTTAAAAATAATGTCTGATATAAGACATGAGCTATGAAATAGACGAAAGTCACAAAATTAAATTAGTCAACTCATGAAATAGTGAATTAATCAAATAATTTGATTTTACTGACTTGACCACATTTTCAATTTTCAACGAATATACATTTGATTGTGCAAACTCTTTTAGTGGGTCACTTGATCGATCTTATCTACTTCCTGATGGGTGTCACATGATTCCAAGCAGATGTGGTTGCAGGGATGGCCCAGACACCCATTGCTTAGTAATGGAACTCCTACGAAATTATAACTATTTGCAGGGTGAGACTGACCAAGTGACCAGTACTGGTGCACAGGTAGGCCGTAACTCCAACTTTTTTGTCAATGCCTAACTTTAAGATGGTTTGGTAAGTTGGTTTAAAATCTTTTAAGAAAATTATAGTTGGGAGTTGGGAGAGTGTAAACGGCTCGTTCAATCTCAACCGTCTAAGGGTCATTTAATTATGTTGCTTTATACTGTCAGCAAGTGATGCCACATGGTATAATTTGTTGAGTGCCAAAGATGCTACTCGTTCATTGTATATGAACATCAACAGATCCGGTTCAAGGGCTTTAAATCTCGTGAATAATTATTTTGAAAATGAATGGTCATAAGTTAAACACTCAAGTCAACCGAGAAAGACTAAAAGTGGACCAATAAACGAAGTACGGAAATCTTTTCAAATTTAACTGTTTATTGAAGGGTTATAATGATCTTAGTCACTTTTGAAAAAAAATAATTTTCCATCCACGTGGCATATTTACACATGTGCAGTAAAGATGGAACGAGTACCATACTCAGTGCTCAGTCACAGTAAGCGATACCCTCTCATCATAGGTTTCGACTTCCGATAGGCTAGCTAGGCTGTACGAGAATCGGGCAACGGGCAACCAACGTTGCGTCGCTCAGTAGCTGACCGCGGTCAAGTGTCATAAAATGCCAATTTGTTGCTGTAGACCAAACTGTGTGATTGGCTGGATGTTAAATTTTTATCTGAATTTCAGACCAATTCAGACCGGTGAGTAAATAAGAATTAATTTGTAGTTTTTCTGAGCACGTTTCTAAAGAGTTGTAAATAAAAGTTCAGATTTTTGTTCTTTTGACTTCTCAAGAATTCATTTTTTTTTTTTAATGATTTTTTATCCAGGAATTGCTTATAAGGCCTAATTTTTTCATGATCTTTGATCTTTTGGGTATTCTTTGTTTTCACTATTCATGTTTTAGTTTTTTGAGTGAAGTTATTTTTAGATGATTTTTGTGGAGGTTCTTCAGAAATGAAGCCTACTCTGTAGCCTGGCTTTTGTGTACTTATGGTAACAATTTTTTCTTTTCTGTTTATGGGATGTGGGGATTTGTTTCAGAAATCTATATGATGTAATCATAACTTTCTACTTCTAGTAACGTAACATAATTGTTGGAAATGCATGTGTATAGTTTTTTAGGGGTTTTGGTGATTTTAGACTTCTTTTGTAAATGGGTATCACTTATTCTATATGTGGGTGATGATTAAAGACCTAGAATTCACATTTATGAAGTATGAACAGTAAGATCAGAACCCTAGGGCTGATCACCCAAATTTTTTTCATTAATGAGCTTAACCCATGTTTGGATTAAGCAACAAAAACTAGCTGGGATTTAATCATGGTTTAAAATCTCGGTTCCTATCGGAAAATACCCGACTGCATATTCTGGTACCGGACTAACCTGCGGTGGTATATGCCTCTATGAACATCTCCGGTATATACGACCGTAGATTTTGAAATTTTCATTTATATGGTTGAGTATTTTGCAGTATAAACTGGTATTTTTGTTATAAATGAGATTTTCTGCTATCCATCTATAGATGATATCTTTTTATTGGAAAAAAAAAAAATCTCCCAAGAAAAGAGAAGAATGAAAATGAAAAAAAAGATAAAAGGCTAAAATTACATAATGAAGTGGCAACATGCAAGCAACCCTTCATTTTATATGTATACAGGTTTATAAATTTATAGTATTGTTCTTACATAGTAGGTTTGTTTTTAGTGGGACATGGCTGTTGGTTTAATGAAAACTCTTTCTTGTGATTTTTTTTTACCTTTTTAAAGGGTCATGGCTGTTGGTTTAATGTAAACTACATTTTAGCACAAATCTTGTGATATACTTCTGATTTTAGCAGTTTTGTTGCATCTTATTAGTAATTAAATAAAGTTTGCTTGATAAAAAAAAGGTTATTTATGTTGCCCAAGTATAGATAATAGTGTCGATTTGGTTATGATGGCATTATATATATATATATATATATATATATATATATATATATATATATATATATATATATATATATATATATATATATATATATATGCATATTTAAAAAAATTAAAGTAACAAAAATAACCTAATAGTAGATAGTATTTGAAAATCAGTTTGCCTTTTTCTTTGGATAATGTTTTTGGTGTTCGATGGATAAAGGGTAATATTTTTGTACTGATGCAAGTATGGGATTCAAGATAACAGCTGGGATATCAATCGTGGAAATAAGTGGAGAAGCATTTGCTCTGTCTATGAAGAATACAATAGATGTACTACAACCATTAGTTGAGCGATTGGAGATAAAACTAAGTTATTGTAAGATGTGTGGGCATTGAATAAGGCCTGAAGGACATATTCCCTGCCATTTATAGTATATCTGATAATCAAGACCCAACTGTGCCTGAGTTGGCTACAAACACAAATGGAGTTATAGTCTGGGGTATCTGTTTGAGGAGAAATGCAAAAGATGAAGAAATCGAGCAGTTTGTCTGGATGATGAGCCTCTTAAATTTGGTGCACAGAAATACTGTTCGCAGAGACCTAAGAATATGAATCCCGCAATCCAAAGGTATTTTTACAGTTAAATTATTTTATAACTTCATACATGGACACCCGAATGTCAAACCTCCCTGGAAGAGAGTTTGGAAAGTCAAAGTTTCCACGAAAATTAAATTTTTCGGATGGAGTATTGGATGGTAGAGAATCCTTACCATGGACCAACTTATTAAAAGAGGCTTAAGAGTGAGAAACAGATGTTTTATGTGCTTTCACGTTGAAGAAATGGCGGATTGTCTCCTTATACACTGTTGGATTGCTAGAGAAATATGGACCGTGGTTCTGAAAATGTTTCAAGTTTGTTGGGTGTTCCCTAAGGGTTGTGGGGGGTCTCCTGACTGCTTGGTAAGGTACTAATTTTGAAGGAAGGAAGGGTGATTTTTGGAGCATAATAGTCCTTGCTAGTAATGTAGGCTGTCTGGAATGAAAGAAATAACATAATCTTCAGAAGGATTAGGAAACCAGCTTTCATGGTAATGAAAACCGTTAGAGATATCACTTTGGCCTGGATTCATTTTTCTTCTACATACGAGAGTTCGAATAGGCAAGATCACATTGGGGATTTGGGACAACCTACATATCCAACCTCATTTCCTCTCGCAGTGGGCTGCTGCCCAGCTTTGGGTTTGGTTAGGCTGGGATCTCTTTTTGAGTAGGGTTGCTGTTTTCTTTGTTTATGTGGTTTATCTTTGCAGCTCCTCGCTGTAAGATAGGCTACGGTGGGTATTGAATTCTTTGATTCTCCTTTAATAAATCCCATATATATATATGTATATATATATACACACTGATGCCTTTTACTTCTTGTCTAGAATATTTATCAATTTGAATAGACACTGATATTGGCAAATTGAGAATACACGATCATAGAAGCAGAGACCCCATATGTTATTAATATGATTAATAGAAACCAAAATTAGGTTCCTAGTTGTGTAATTCTTCTTCTTGTGTGTAAGTTTTTTTTTTTTGAACATTTAATGAATAAATGATACTATAACTAATGTAATAAAACGAGATTAGAGAAGCTGTTAACACCAACAACAGAGAGGCTGTTACATCATTATGTTATATCATTATTAATTCCAATCCATCAATGTAACTTGGTTGCACAGTCTTTAGCAAGCGGGTCAGCGTTAGCTTCCTGTTTCACATGAGAAAACAGAGGCACTGACAGTCTGCAATGTCATGAATCTGATAAACAATATTTTGTTCTTTCCACTATATAGAGGTCCTTTAGCTCATCCAAACTATGGCGTTCACTGAATCTTCTTCAACCTCTAATCGCTGAACTTCCACTCAACTAATGTCAGTCCCCAGAGTAGAGTGGGGCACTCCTCCTCTGATGAGTTATTGATTATGAAAGGTCCGGCATATACCTTCAAAGTCTCACTGTTATGATCTCTAATGAGTCCACCAATCCCGACCAAACCAGAGTTATCTCCAAAGAGCACCCATCAAAGTGCAGCTTAAGGACCCCTTTCCTAGCTGGCTTCCATCTTGGGATAACCTTATCCCTTTTCTCTTGAAAACAGATTATGGAACTCCTATTTCCTTCAAACTCGTGCAAAATTATCCCCTACTTTCCCTAGTTCAGATTTGATTTGAGTGGCCAACCTAAAAATAGAAATGGTGTTCTCCTCGAAAGCACGGTTATTGCACACTCTCCAAACTCCTCAACATGCCCCATATGGTATAGCCCATTGAAGGCACCCCACTCTCCCAAAAGAAACACCAAACACATTCTTCCCAAAGTTCCACCATAGATTTTGGAAGAACCAAAGAGATAATGACTACAACCCTAGCAGTGGGGTAATGTAGGAGCAAATGGTCCATCGACTCCTATGCACATTTGCATATGTTGAGCCTATTTGGGAGATGATATTACTTCCTTTTCGAATGTGCAAGCACAAGAGTTTTGTTCGGAAGCACCATCCAAGAAAAAAGCCTCAACCCTCAATGGTGCAATATTGAGCCACACTAACACAATTTGTGAAGTGGGCACCTCTGTGGTAAGGTTAGGCAAAGTAGATTATCAAGAAGGTGGTTTTGGTAGGTGGTATTAGGGTTAGGATGGTGGTTTTAGGTTTTTAGATTTGGTGTTAGACAGAAAAAGAAAATTTGAGAGAGAGAGAGAGAGAGAGAGAGAGAGAGAGAGAATAATAATGAGCTTGGTGAGAAGAGGGACCCTTACTAGGTTTTAAATTAGGAGCATATATATACACACCCAAGAATACTAGATATGCACCACACTCACACTAATACATAATACTTATTCACCAACACTTCCCCTCAAGCTGGAGCATGAACATCCAGTAGGTTTTACCGTAACAACATGAAGAGGACTGGGTCCAACAGCTTTGATCAATATGTCTGCGAGTTTTTGCAAGGAAGATACATCAATTGTCTCTAGGCAGCCATCCCACACACTTTCTCAAACAAAGTGAACATCTACTTCAATGTTTTTGGTTCGCTCATGTAGAACTAAATCGGAAGCAATATTTTCAGCAGCTTCATTGTCACAATGAAGTGATTTGTGACTATTGATATGGTTTCTAAGCTTGGATAGAAGAGAGCCCAACCATAAAATCTCACACATGCCGTGAGATAGTCTTGTACTCGTCGTCAGCTCTTAGATTTGAAAACAACTTGCTTCTTACTCTTACAAACAACTAAGTTTCCCTCCAGGAAAACATAATGGTCAAATGTGAAATGATGATTGGTTACAAATTCAGCCTAATCTGCATCAAGTGTACCCCAGAAATACTCATGTCCATGATATCAATAAACCAAGACATAACCTAGACTCGACTTCATATACCGAAGAACACAATGAACGATGAAAAAATGAGTGGTGCGAGGTCCATGCATAAACGGATGGCAAATGTGATGTATGATCTCGTGAGAGTAAGGTAAATCAGTCGTCCTACTAACCCCTGATCCTCATGTGGGTCAGAAAGGAAATCACCGTCTTACTCATGTAAGGAAAGCTTCTGATCCATGGGAGTAGTTCGCTTGCATCCAAGCATTCTCATGTCACTGAGTGTATCAATAGCATACTTTCTTTGGGAGAGGAAGATTCCTTTCCAAGACTGAGCAACTTCCAATCCAAGGAAATACTTTAGCGTTCCTAAATCTTTCACTTAAAATATGTGACTCAACTCAACTTGCATTTCACATGAATAATGAAAGTATGTTCGTCTCTAGAAGGATAGTTTGGCTAGTAGAGCTAGAATGAATGAAGACTATATGATTTGATTGACATCTCTGAAATCCCAAGCCTATAACATCACTGAAGCGATAGAATCATGCCCTGGGTGACTGCTTCAATCCATAATCGACATACAAAGTCATCAAACTTTCCATGTCTCCTCTTAAAGTAGGAAGTCACCTGGGAGATCCATCTAGACTTCTTCAATGAGTTAAATGCTCATTTAAAGAGACAAGCTTAACATCCAAATGATGAAGAGGCCACTTATGAATGGCAGTTAAGGAAATGAGAAAAAGGACAGATGTCAACTTTACAACAAGAACAAATGTAGCCTCATAATCAATGTTGTAGGTTTAGGCAAAATCTTTTATAGGCAAACAAGCGTTATATTGACTCACAATACCATTTGGATTACATTTCACAACAAACACCCTTTTGCAACAACTGTTTCCTTTCTTGGAGGAGGAGGAGCCATGGTCAAGGGAAGCACAAACAATGAGGGATAGTATCAATATCAATGGCGGAAAGAAAAGCTTATAGGATTGAGAAATGCCCTAACAACAAACATACTTCGCAAGGGGGTAAGGAGTAACATATTTCACGAACATCCTTTCAAAGAGCAATAGGAAGATCAAGATCAATAGGATGAGAAGATGGAGTGCTAGGAGAGACATTAAGAATTAAAGGAGAAGAAATAGAGGGAATTGCAAGACTTGTGATACTTACAGAAGCCTTTAATTGGGAAGATTGAAGTAATGGTGTTGTAGAGAGAGGACCATGCAATATTGATTGAACATAGGTAATCAAATAGTTCTTTTGTGGTGGTAATGGTGGCAAGTCCAAAAGAACAACTAATGACAAAGATGGAGCAAGTGTAGGAGTTAAAACAATCTTTAGAAAAATAAGGAACATCTTCAAAAAAAGTGACATTCAAAGAAGTATAAAAACGATGAGGCTGATGATTATAACAACAATAGCCCTTAGAGACATTGGAATACCCAACAAATACACATGGATGGTTATTTTTGGAGGCTAATATAATATACCCATGTAATCCAAAATACGATGATGCTCATTGTACTCGTTTGGTGTTTGTGTACTTCATTATCAGTTATGAAATCCATGCCCATCTTAATGTCGTTATCTGTGTCATAGTTCAGGGAACATGCTTTAGAGGTTAGGAACCTACTTGTCATGTGATTGGTTAAGGATCCTTGATTTTTTGCAGGTCTCCTTGGTTTGGCGACATTCACTGTAGCATAAATTGAGCCAAAAAGATGAGGTTCATGGTTCATACATAATTGTTTCTCACACTATTGACTGAGGATCCTTGATTGTCTATTTTGTATGAAAGATGAGGGCAAACTCTTATAAAGGTTTTTTTGAATGGAAAAGATGCATTTCATTAGACAAAATAAAATACACTGGGGTCATTTAGCAAGATGCTAAGAGTTCCCTTAAAAAGAAAGAGCATGAAATCAGCTTCCACCCGAGGAGCTTCGGCATAGCCATCATGATGCAGGTACTAACACAATGTGATTTAGATGAGTTGAGATTAATTGAAGATTAATAAAAAATAATTGAATTATAAATTGTCTTAACAAATTAACACGGAAAATGAAAAGATTCCCAATTACATGATTTGCAATAGCGCAAACTAGTGTTACTTTCGCTATACATTTACTTTCTGGATCTAGAAGATTAAGGTTTTTTGGTGAACATCTGGATCTCCAACAGTTTAGGAATTCGAACAAACTTACAATGGAGTTCTTTAAAAAATAAGCGGATTTAACAAAGAGAAAATGAGATTCTAGGCAATTAGAATTCAAATAGGATTGTAGGTAGAATGAAAGAAAACAAGAATCAAATATTTATGCCTTCAAGTGAGATAAAAATGGATATGAAGATTGAATGGTCGGCTTCGCACTAACCACACGCGTATAGAAGAATCGCTCTTCTATTTTGAGAGAATCACACTCTCAAAGGAAAACATCTTGTTTTCAATTTGCATAGCAAGTTCATAATCATTAATTAAATAAAAATAGTCCTAACAAAGCCTTTTATAGGTATTTTACAAACATATTCGAAATTTGAAAATAAATAACTGTAACCGCCTGTACCTAACTGAAACTTCACGGATGTCCGTCATCGTGACGTTTCTTTCGCTTCTGATAAATCACAGGTGGTTCTTTAAATCTAATGTCCCCATCACATCACCCCATGGAGAGGGCGCTGACCTTACACCAGAAATAAATGAAGAACTACATAGTCAAAAGACCATCCGGAAAGAAGTGATGTCTCGAGTGGTCCAGTGACTACACTTCCTATTCAGGGTAGACTAGAGGAGGTAGAGCTGCTTAATTGAATCAATAACTGCCGAGGGAGGTTTGTCGAGGCCTTGGAAAATGTGCTGGTTTCTTTCAACTTTCAAGCCACAAACACCAGAAATGGCAAGAAGGAAAATCGAAGTCCGACATTTAATTACAATGCACTGTCCATTATAAAGACGCTCGACCAGTAGGAACCCACAATGAACTGAAGGCATTCAACAATTTGGAATAGGCAACAGAAAAAGGCCTAAGTGGACGCGGCAAATGGACAATGAATCATGGATGTCAACGGATTCATTGTTGTTGTAGCATGTGACAGTTGTTGGAAATGGTCACGCTCCTTTTGATTAAAGTGTCGATTGTGGATATCCTGTAGCAGACAGTGCACCATATGAGTGCCTGAATACGTGGAGGGGTGAACGGCTTATTTTATATATTTATATTTATGTTAAATTCAAGTCTTAACCTATTGCAAGCGCACAATGGAAAATGTAGAGTTAGTATAGGATCGTTCCCACGAGGAAGTTTGTTTATCCAGTTATTTCTATATTTATATCTTTTATTTAAATCCTTATTTTAAAAACTTCTATTTATCTTTAAGATCTAATCTACTAGAGAAATATGAATAAAAGAATGGTTTTAATCTAAAGTGCATAAAATAAATCTAAATCCTCCTTCTGATTAAGGTCGTCAATCTTAATCTTCAGCTCTCGGATATTTATGAAAATAAATAGTATCGTTACTCCATATTTCTAGTCTCCTAGCATTGGTCGTCAATCAAGTCTAAGATCCTATCAATAGAGATTTAATTTAATCAACAACTTCCTAAAATCTGGGCGTCAATCAAACTTTAGAAAACTGAAGATGAAAAAGTAAAAACCGTTACACTAATCTGCAAATTCTAACTTGAGTCGTCAATTCAAATTAAAACTTGGAGATGCTTACAAAGCAAATAAAATCTAAACTAAAAAGCAAAGTAAAATATATCCTTCACCCCTCAGCTGCAATCGTCAATTGCTCCTGAGAAACTACAAAAATCTACACTAATCTTCAGCACTCAATTGCAGTCGTCAATTGCTCTTGTGAAACCTCTGATATCTAATTTACTCTAACTATTTTACACTACTGATCGGAAGAAAATCCAATCTCAGACGTCAATTGATGCTGAAATTCGTCGATGCTTATTTCTATGTCGAGCCCTCTTATTTATAGATCATAAGGGGTCGGTTTACAAAGATCTAATTCTAATAAAAGAAACTACTAAAGATAAAAGTATCCTAATATAACTCTAATTCCTAATTTTATTCTTGCTTTCTTTAGTTGATGCGCTTCTGAAAGGTTCTTTAGTCTTCAGAAGCAGAGTCCTTCAGAGTTTATCTTCATCAATCTTCTCAGATCCGTGGTTCACCAAACTTCTAATTACAAAGATCTTCTAATTTAGTACATGGTGGTGATAGTTCTTACGTGATCAACGACAACAGATATAGCAACAGGAAAGCTTCTATTATTGCAATTGTAGATAACGATTTTCCACTTTTTCTTCTTTTGTTTGGAAATCATTAATCATGATTGTCTATTTCTATTCTCGCTTCTTCGGAAAATCGTAAATCACGATTTCCTACTTTTTGTGGCTTTCTTGGACGATTTCTTATTTTGAACGATTGCTTTTCTTTTATCTTTTATCGCTTTCTGAAGAATCATAAATTACGATTTCTTAGCTTTCAGCTGTTGGCGAATCGTCTGTAACGCTCAATCGTCTTTTTACTGCTTTTTGAGTTCATTTTGACAAAGATTAACACTTAGGATTTGTTTGGTTTCAAGGGAAAACAGGGGAAAAAAGGGAAAACTGGTAAGTGGGAAATGAATTGCCGCATTTCCCGTTGTTTGGATGACATCGGAAAGGTCGGAAATTATCTTCCCATTTTTCGTTAAAACCCCACAACAAATGCCGAGGGGGTCCCTCGGTTTTCTATTTACCCACCCTTCAGACTTTTCATCCGGATGACTCTTCTCACCCATTTAGTAATACCACATAATTTTTTTACGAACGAAAACGATTGACTGATTTGAATAAGATGATGGAGATTGTTTTTTTTTTTTTCAATCTTCCTCATGATAGATCTTAAGATCATGATGCCCCCATCAGACGGTCTGATGTTGATTCTATATGGCACACATCTCCAAATATTAGAGGCAGAACTACGTTATGATAATTGACCACCCAAACTTTCTAAAAATTTATTACTAAGCTTTAGGGGTCCTAATTTATATTAGTGGATTCTCATCCATCCAAAATTATCTTGACCACCCAAAATTATCAAAAATCTTCAAACAATTTTTTTTTATGGTATTTGTTTTCATAACAAATATTTCTTCTTTGATTTTACTTAACTAAATCCTACAATTTTGGCCTATTTTTAAGCTCCCCTCCATCTATTTAGGTGTTGCAAGGATTTATTTTTGAAGAGATTTCTCTCACAAGGGGCTCTACTATGTTGTAGAGCTATATACTCACATATATGGTATATATGCTCTAATATAATTAATTAAAAAAACTAAATACCATAATTTTAGCCTATTTTTAAGCTCTCCTCTATCTATTTAGGTGTTGTACGGACTTATTTTTGGAGAGATTTTTTTCAAGGGGCTCTACTATGTTGTAGAGCTATATACTCACATATATGGTGTATATACTCTAATATAATTAATTAAAATAAATAAACAATTTATTACATGTAACAAGGTTTGAACCTAGAACCTAACCTTCACAAAGCACCAACTCTACCACTAGAGCAATTCACTAATTTATGTAAAGAGAAAAAAAAACTTAATACATATATAATATTTTTGTCATTTGGCTATTTTTTTTGTTAAGATGTGTTATTTTCCTACAATTTCCTGCATATGTATCCAAACACAGGATTTAGTTAATCCTGCATTTTCCCAGCTAGCAATGTAGTTATCCAAACAGCAGAAAACAAAGGGAAACAAAGGAATACCATGGTTTCTTACCCCTTAGGTATCCATGGGAAAATATAGGAATATTATTTTACTTTCCCACGTTTCCCGTGTTTTTATCCAAACAGGCCCTTAGGCTCTTTTCTACTGACTATCTTTAATATCTGCATATCAGTAACTTATTAGTAGCAAACTAAAGCCTAGTATCACTAAGTTAAGGGTGATAAAATGGTAAATTATGTGACTGATCACACCCCCAAACTTAAGTTTTGCTAATCCCTAGCAAACAAGAAAACATAAAACATCTAAAACTATGAATTTAGATGCCACTTTTGTAGGGAGCACGATTGCATTTAGCGGATGCAACAAGCCTTTAAACCCCTAGGTGGTCCCTAGTGGAGGAGTTGTAGTCTCCTAAAGGTTTTCAGTGAAGTTACCTATAAACTTCAA
Source organism: Chloranthus sessilifolius (assembly GCA_021018995.1). Lineage (NCBI taxonomy): Eukaryota > Viridiplantae > Streptophyta > Magnoliopsida > Chloranthales > Chloranthaceae > Chloranthus > Chloranthus sessilifolius. The sequence goes on along the minus strand of JAJIZI010000016.1, from coordinate 4,554,060 downwards.
ATATTTTTGGTTTTTTCAAAATAATTTTCAAAACTAAATATTCAAAATATAGATTTTTATATACTAATTACTCAGTCAATCATTAGATGTTCATTATTTTGCAAAAAATTTCAAATCTTTTTATCCTTTGCTTCCCATCATCGTAATTATCCTCCATCAGAACTCAATAATTTCAATTCGGTATAGCGTAGAGTGTGTGCATGTCAGTGAAAAGTTTATTCATCATAGATTTTTCTAAACTGCAATTTTTAGAAAATATTTTCATCCTAACTCTCACTTATTGGCATACTCTAAAAAATAATTGAACTTTTGGGTTCTGACAATATTGTAGATATATATGTAAATTTCATCGGACAATTACTAAGAAGATAAATCTCATGGAAAAGATAATCAATTCTATTTATATAACTTTCTTATTTATTCATAGTATCTATTTTATATATCTCTACTAGACTCATATTCTTGCAAATCGTAAATCACAAAGGTCTTTCTTTCGGCTTGTAATGGGGCTTTGGATTTTCAGAAGGTTTCAAAGAAAAAGGTAAGAGGATTCAAAACTATTTATGAGAATTTAGCTCTTCCTTCTCTTCTTCTTCTATATTTTTCAGCTTCAGTAAGTATCCTTATTTTGGATAACTTCTTCTCATTTCTTTTCTAGGATAAATCTCATTTTCTTTTCAAATTGGAAGCTTTTTTCATGGAATCGTCTTTTATGATTTCTTCCATTTCTTTTCTTTTCTCATATTTTCATACGATTGTATTTCTTTTCACTTGTTCCCTTTTCAGCAGATCCTTTATCTGTTAAGCATATACTCTTTTACTCCCTCTTCTCTCCTTTTACATTCTAAATTCTCAGAAATTGTATGGGTCAAGGATAGAAAGTTTTGGGCAGTACATATAGTTAAAGGTTTATAAAATTTTGGTATAAAGAAATTCGGTTTTTAGGCTTCTAATATGGGTTCAAAGGGTAAAATATTCTAGGATTTTTGGCTTTTTGGCTCTGGTTTAGCAAAAGATGGCCTTTGGTCATTTTCACGATTTACTAATATGGATGTCTTATTGCTTTGATATATTTAATAGATAGTTCTAAACAAGTAAATCATCATATTTACAGAATATTCTGATTCTAAGTTCAGCATTATGGGATTTCAGATAGTAGAGAAGTTCAAGGAAATTTAGCATGAATAAAAACGGTCTCTCTTTCTCAGAATAAAAGAGGAAATAGGCTCTATAGCTCACTGGTTGTATAATTTTGAAACTATAATCTAAAATATTTGCAGTTCAAATCAATTGTATAGTTTCAAACATTCATCTGATACAGTGTTCTAGAGATGCTTTACTTTGAATTGTAACTATTTTTATTGTAATTTTTTGAACTACTATTATGATGGATTGCTAAGAATTTTGGATTTTCATATTTTTTCTATCATAATTTGCATATAATGATTAACTTTCTTAAATAAAGAAAAAATTCTAAAGAAAAAGAAAAAAAACTATACTATTATATTATATTTTCGAAATTGATATGTACCCCCCCAAACTTAAATAGGACAATGTCCTCATTGTGCAAAACAGGGGACACAAAAATTATTTTATCACAAAAAATTACTGATATTGCTCCGAATGGAAAAAATCTGGTCGTCAAAATTCCCTCCAAACTTGAGGAAAAACACATCCGGGTTAATTTTAGAACTTTAAGTAACAAAAATGGAAAAGGAAATTAGTAACTATGTTAGAACGTTAGTCAAAGAAAAATTTCATATATCCATAGACAATAAACATGTAAGAAATATGTACAGGGAAAACTAAAAATTATTGGAGAAATAATTACAGAAGGGAAAATAAACCTAGAAAAACTCTAGACACACCCTAAACTAAGATATTGGCAGCAGTGCCCGAGATAAGGATTCGTCTTCGATAAAGATCGGTCTTCGGCTTTTGATCCAAAAGTTGCTGCCCAAAAAGATGGTTTACCTTCCAGCGGTGGGTGCATCCAATAGAAAAGGGAAAGGGTCGGTTTAAGAAGATTTAGGAGGGGGTGGTGGAGAATGAGGTGGTGTTTCGTCGGTTGTTTCCGGGATGGGGAGAGGAGAAGAGAGCGACGATTTCAGTGATTAACTGCCCCCTTTCTTCTGAAAGTGCGACAACCTCTTCTTCATGGCGTTGGATGAGGTGGGCGAAGGCCTCTGTGATTTCAGACCAGTTTGATGGATTCGCCATGGCAAAGATGTTGGTAGTGAAGATTGAAGCAAAAGGAATGTAATGTAGTGTCGGATGGTAAGAATGCTTATTTATAAGCAATCTGAGACAGGGAATATGAAGGGTTGTCATAAATGGAAGTTATGGCTGGCGTTGAAGAATGCAAACCGGTTGGTACTTCTATTAATGCTGGGAGATGTGTCTGCACAACGTGAATTGTGGCGACGCCATTGTTATCGGAAGTTGTGCTCATACGATAGTTGGGTACTCGGTTAAATTCACGCTTGCATCAATTAATCGTAATCGCTATGATTATATAACAGGTACGAGAAATCGTAACCACTACGATTTTTCGTATCTAGCTACTAAAAATACTTATGCTTAATATTGCACATATAAAAGTTTGCAAAATTGCTACGGATGAGTCGGTAGCACGACACTGCCCATTAGTTTGTCAATCGTATTCTGGTTATTTTTGTGACATTAAAAGTACGATTGTCCCTGGGATCTTGAATAGTGACAGCCCTGTGAGGGAATGCTTCTATTACATTATAGGATTCGTCCCAACGACTTCGTAATTTTCCAGGGAACAGTTTTAACCTTGAATTGTATAACCAGACTTGTTAACCCGACTCAAAACTTTTCCTCAAAATATATTTATCGTGAAATGCTTTAGTTTTGGCCTTATAGATTTGAGCATTTTGATACGTATCATTTCGAATCTCCTCTAACTCATTAAGTTCGAGTTTCCGTTGTTCCCTGGATGCAATCAGTTCGAAATTAAGTGTCCTAATCGCCCAGAAAGCTCTATGCTCTAATTCGACAGGTAAATGATAAGCCTTACCGTATACCAATCGGAAAGGAGACATACCAATAGGCTGTTCTATATGCCCATAGAGCATCATGCAGTCTTAGGGACCAATCCTTTCGATCAGGTCTAACAATTATTTCTAATATTTTATTTATTTCATGGTTAGAAACTTCTACTTGACCACTGGTCTGAGGGTGGTAGGGAGTTGCGATTTTATGTGTAACTCCATATTTCTTAAGTAAACTTTTGAAATACCGGCTACAAAAATGATTGCCCCCGTCACTTATAATAGCCCGTGGGGTTCCAAACTGTGCAAATATGTTTTCCTTGATAAAAGAGATCACCACCTTATGATCATTAGTCCTTGTGGCTGATGCTTCGATCCATTTGGATACGTAATCAACGGCTACAAGGATATGCATATATCCGTACAAGGGTGGAAATGGGCCCATAAAGTCTATGCCCCATACATCAAAGGGTTCCGCGACCAAAATTGGTTGTAGGGGCATCATATTCCTTCGGGACATGGCTCCTGATTTCTTGCATCGATCGCAGGCCTGACAAAAATTCTGAACATTCTTGAATAACGATGGCTAATAAAATCCTGATTGCAGTACCTTGGCAGCCATTTTCTTATCACCGAAATGGGCCCCACAAGCATCTGTGTGACAAAATTGTAGGATATTGTGGGTGTCACTGTCGGGCACACATCTTCGGATTATTTGATATGAGCATATTTTAAATAGGTCTGGGTCCTCCCAAATATAATATTTGACGTTAGCAAAGAAAATATATTTATCTTCATTGGACCTGTTTGGGGGAATCTTACCTGTTGCCAAAGAGTTTACGATATTGGCATACTATGGAACTGTTACTTGGATGGCGAAAAGTTGCTCGTCTGGGAAGGTATCATGAAGAGGTTCTTTATTGATGGCCTTAAGCATCTCGATTCTAGACAGATGATCCGCCACTACATTTTCAACTCCTTTCTTGTCATTTATTTCAAAGTTAAATTCCTGCAAAAGTAGGATCTACCGGATTAGTCTCAGTTTGACATCCTTTTTAGCTAATAAATATTTTAGTGCAGAGTAATCCGAAAAAATGATTGTTTTTTATCCCAATAGATACGGTCGGAATTTGTCTAATGCAAATATGACAGCTAGAAGCTCCTTCTCAGTGGTGGTGTAGTTAACTTGCGCTTCAATCAAGGTACGATTCGGGTAATAAACTACATGAGGAATCTTATCTTTTCGTTGTCCTAAGATTGCACCTATTGCGTAATCGGACGCATAGCACATTATTTCGAAAGGTAGGGAATAGTCAGGAGATTGAATGATTGGTGCAAATGAGAGGAGGGATTTGAGCTTATTGAACGCGTCAAGACAGACATCATCAAAGTTGAAAGGTGCGTCATTTGCTAATAGGTGACACAAAGGTCTCGAGATTTTTGAAAATTCTTTAGTAAAGCGGCGGTAGAAACCAATATGGCCAAGGAAAAATCGTATCTGCCGCACCAAGGTAGGTGGAGGTAGATTAGCTATCACACCAATTTTAGCCCTGCCAACTTCTATTACTCTTTTGGAGACGATGTGACCTAAGACAATGCCTTCTTGGACCATAAAATAACTCTTCTCCCAGTTTAGCACCAAATTGGTCTCTTCGCATCTTTCTAAAACAAGGGCCAGGTGATCAAGACAGGAATCAAAGGTTCGGCCGAATATCGAAAAATCATCCATAAATACCTTCAAAAACTTATCTATCATGTCAGAAAAGATGGCCATCATGCATCGTTGAAATGTTGCTGGTGCATAGCCCGAATGACATGCATTGGTAAGCAAGCGTTCCAAAAGGACACGTGAAGGTGGTCTTTTCCTGGTCCTCCGGATACACCGGGACTTGATTGTATCCTGAATATCCGTCTAGAAAGCAAAAATATTCTTGTCCCACAAGTTCTTCTAAAATTTGGTCAATGAAAGGCAATGGAAAGTGGTGCTAGTGTGTCATGGAGTTAAGCTTTCGGTACTCAATATAGACACGTCACCCCGTGGTTTCGTGTAATACTACTAGCTCATCGGATGCATTTTCTTTCACGGTAATCCCAGATTTCTTTAGAACTACCTGGATGGGGCTCACCCATTGGCTGTCGGAAATCGGGTAGATAATACCTGCATCTAACAACTTTACGATTTCCTTTTGCACTACTTCCCTCATGTTTGGATTCAACCGTCGCTGACTTTCTTGTGAGGTTTTAGCATTGTCCTCCAAATGAATTCGGTGCATACAAATTGACGGATTAAGCCCTTAAAGGTCGGCGACAGTCCACCTTATTGCATGTTTATGCTCTATAAGTATGGCTAACAGTTGAGTCTCTTGTTCCTTGCTAAGAGCAGATGAGATGCTTACTGAGAGAGTTTCACTAGGCCCAATAAATGCCTACTTGAGGGTGTTGGGAAGTAGTTTTAAATCTAAAGATGGTGCTTTTTCAATAGATACTTGCAACGGCTCACTGGAAGTGATGGGTAAAGGTTCTATCCATGGTTTCCATGTTTTAGCAGTGTCCAACACAGACGTTACCTCTTGCATTTGAAAGTTTGAGTCTTCTGAATCTGTATACCATAATGGGGTTTGTAGCACATCTTTAGATAGGACGAGGGGCAATGCTTCTTCTATCAATCCTTCAATTTCGTTAATGTTGATGCATTTCTTGTTGTCAATTGAAGCCATTTGGTTAGCTGTTGAGAAAACATTCAACTGGATTCAGATATCTCCAAAAGAAACTTCCATTACCTCGGTTTTACAATTTATGCAAGCATTGGTAGTAGCCAAGAATTGTCTACAGAGTATAACGGGAATTTGTGTTGGGGGGTTCGAACTTGGTTCCATGTCTAAAACCAGGAAGTCGACAGGAAAAATAAATTTATTGACTCCAACCATAACATCTTAAATTACTCCTATTGGCCTTCTTTCCAATCTATCGGCTAACTGAAGAGTTATTGAAGTAGGCCTCATTTCTCCAAGTCCTAGTTTTTCATAAACAGAGTATGGTTACGCTCGCTCCCAAATCCAGCAGTGCTTTGTTTATAACGTGGTTTGCTATGATATAAGGGATCATAGGAACTCCAGGATCTTTAAGCTTGGAGGGGCCCTAGATTGTAAGACTGAGCTTACTTGCTCGGTTAAGAAAACTTTTTGCGAGACGTTTCACCGTTTTCGTTTTTGCGTACACATCTTTTTCAAAAATCGTAGGAAGGGACTTGTTTAATCGCTTCTTATAGAGGTAAGTTAATCTTCACTTCTTTGAAGATTTCTGTGAGTTCCTCTAGTTTTTTTGGATTTTTATTAAAAGGTGATGATGCACCAAAGGCGTTAGGGAAAGGTAACTTTGGTACATAGGGTACTTCAGCTACAAATGTGGGTGTGCCATCATTCTTGATTTTTGTATTTTATATTTTTTTTGTTTTTTTTGGTAGTGGGACTTCCTTTATGACTCCGTTTTCCTTTTCCTGAGGCTCAGGGTTGACTGTTGGTGTAGGCATATCTACCTTGTTATCGACAACCTTACCACTTCGCAAAGTTTGAACAGTTTGGATATGAGATGTAGGATTGGGTATAGTCTCTTTACTTAACTTTCCTCTTAAGTTGATTGCTGGTAGTGATAATCCTTCATTGTTCCCTATTTCCTCCCATTGTGTAGCATTCTATTCAATTTTAGTTCCTAAGTTTGCAATGGTTTGAGAACAGGAGTGTAAATCTTGAGAAATTTGGGATAGTTGAGATAATTCCTTAGAACGCTGATGCGCATGTTGCTGCAGATCTTGAAGAATCTAGACAATAGTGGCATCATCGTCTGTAACAGGTTGCTGATCAAAAAATTGATTTGTGGCATATATTAGTTGAGAACTATAGGGGTATTGCTGATATGCGTAAGAGTAGTTTTGCGGGGTCATCCGTGGATAATCGTAATGGTTTCCCCACTGAGGGTCATAGGAGTTCTCGGAGCTTCCCCATTGAGAAGCAAAGATTTGCTCAGCTTCTTCTGAATGAAATGGGGTAGTTGAGTACTCTTGTGGAACATAAGTTGACTGGTAGCTTAGCCAAGATGGGTAATTATGGCCTTGCATGTCTGAAGAAATATTTATTATATTTTTTTTTACCTTTTTTTTTTTTTTAGAAAGCAGTGAGAGAAACAAATCTGAGCCTCTAGTCTTTGTGGCTAGCAGGAATGTTGAAGTTCTGATCCGTTGCTTCAAGTATACCTCTAAAAGCTTAAGTAGTAATCAAAGAAAAATAAAAATATGAAGAAATATAAAAAGAGAAAGATAAATATTGGTTTCTAAAAGAATAAAAAATATTAGATAAAAAGATAAATTCCGCCTCCCTAACAGCGGCGCCAAAAACTTGATCGGCTTATTTTATGTATTTATATTTATGTTAAATTCAAGTCTTAACCTATTGTAAGTGCATAATGGAAATTGTAGAGCTAGTATTGAATCGTTCCCACGGGGGAGTTTGCTTATCTACTTATTTCTTTATTTATATCTTTTATTTAAATTTTTATTGTAAAAACTTCTATTTATCTTTAAGATCTAATCTACTAAAGAAATATGAATAAAAGAATGGTTTTAATCTAAAGTGCATAAAATAAATCTAAATCCTCCTTCTGATTAAGGTCGTCAATCTTAATCTTCAGCTCTCGGATATTTATGAAAATAAATAATACCGTTACACCATATTTCTAGTCTTCTAGCATTGGTCGTCAATCAAGTCTAAAGATCATATCAATAGAGATTTAATCTAATCAACAACTTCTTAAAATCTGGGCGTCAATCAAACTTTAGAAAACTGAAGATGAAAAAGTAAAAACCGTTACACTAATCTGCAAATTTTAACTTGAGTCGTCAATTCAAATTATAACTTGGAGATGTTTACAAAGCAAATAAAATCTAAACTAAAAAGCAAAGTAAAATATATCCTTCCCTTAGCCGCAGTCGTCAATTGCTCCTGAGAAACTATAGATATCTACACTAATCTTCAACACTCAATTGCAGTCGTCAATTGCTTTTGTGAAACCTCTGATATCTAATCTACTCTAACTATTTTACACTACTGATCGGAAGAAAATCCAACCTCAGACATCAATTGATGCTGAAATTCTTCGATGCTTATTCTTATGCCGAGCCCTCTTATTTATAGATCATAAGGAGTCGGTTTACAAAGATCTAATTCTAATAAAAGAAACTACTAAAGATAAAAGTATCCTAATATATAACTCTAATTCCTAATTTTATTCTTCCTTGCTTTCTTTAGTTGATGCGCTTCTGGAAGGTTCTTTAGGCTTCAGTAGCAGAGTCCTTCGCAGTTTATCTTCATCAATCTTCTTAGATCCGTGGTTCACCAAACTTAATTGCAGAGATCTTCTAATTTAGTACATGGCGGTGATAGTTCTTACGTGATCAACGACCACATATATAGCAGCAGGAAAGCTTCTATTGTCGCAATCGTAGATAACGATTTTCCACTTTTTCTTCTTTTTTCTGGAAATCGTTAATCACGATTGTTTATTTCTATTCTCGCTTCTTTGGAAAATTGTAAATCACGATTTTCTACTTTTTGTGGCTTTATTACTTAGACGATTTCTTATTTTGAACGATTGCTTTTTTTTTTCTTTTGTCGCTTTCTGAAGAATCATCTTTTGAAGAATCGTAAATTACGATTTCTTAGCTTTCAACTGTTGGCGAATTGTCTTTAACGCTCAATCGTCTTTTTACTGCTTTTTGAGTTCATTTTGACAAAGATTAACACTTAGGCTCTCTTTTATTGATTATTTTTAATACCTGTACATCAGTAACTCATTAGTAACAAACTAAAGCCTAGCATCACTAAGTTAAAGGTGATAAAATGGTAAATTATGTGACTAATCAAGGGATCCTTATCTTCCACATTCTAGTCCAATCTTGGGATATGAGGAGTCTCCTAATTACGAAGTCATAAACTGATTTGATGCAAAAGTGCCTCTGAAGTCATGCTGCCAAATGTATCCAGTAACATTTCTCCATATCTTAGTAATGGGATTAGCAAGTAATTTAATAATTCATCCTAGGAATCAGCTACATACAGCATACACATTTTTCCATCTGGTTTCGTTTTCTATAAATGCTTTCTTGACTGTTACAATTTCAACAAAGACTATACTTTTTTGCTTCTTTATTCAGTTATCAACTAATCATTGTGGAAGGGAAATTTCTTCCAATCCATTAAAAAACTGATATAATTATCTACTTCTAGAGATATAGGTTGGTCTTCTATGCAAAGATATAATGATTCATGTCATCTTCTTTTATTCTTTCCTTTTTTATAAAAAAACTATGGGTTTGTGTTATTATTACTTTTAACCTCTGCATATGCTTTTATAACTTGGTCACCTAATCGTCAGGGAGTTACAGTTTTTATGTCCTTGTTCAAGCTCAAATATGTAACTTGGTCATCATATGTGAACATGAGCTACTGTCATCCCTTTCCACTTTTTGATCACTGGCTGTTTTTGCCCTCTATCATATCTTTTCCTGTTTTTTCTTTATTTAATGTCTAATCAAATGAAATTTGGGAACTTGTGACTAGATTTCAGGCATTCTCACTTTTACTAATTTTATCTATATCATAGCATGGCCTTTGGTATGGGTACAGAACTACGGTACATTGATTTATAAGAATGCCGCACAAGATACATTGTTAAATGATCTTTGTAATAGATGCTGAGCACATTTTTTAACGAAGATTTTAAAAAATTATCGACTCCTGGATGATTTGATATCTACAGCAAATTCACACATTTAATTATTTAAATTTTCCATTGTAGAGGGAAGTAGGTGATGTCGAGTAAACTGTCTTCTTTCAATGTGTTTCCTTCCAAATGCAAATGCAAAATGTATTGGCCGATTGGTTTTCCATAATATTATGTTCATATTTGAAATATAATCTCAGCTATCATGTTCACAGATAATGATAAATGTATCAGTCAAATACCACCTCTAGAACAAGTGCAGTTTAAAACAATTCATTAGCTCTTGCCATGGGCTCGACCGCTGGAGGGAACAGTCTCGAGAACTCTAATTTGGCCTCAAGGCAGCGCATGCGGTGGACGGATGAGCTTCACCAATCCTTTATAAATGCTGTGACACAACTTGGTGGTCCGGAAAGTGAGTACTTTTTATTGCAATCTTGGATGCCAAATACATTGTTTGGAAAACTATGAAAACTTCTATAAAATTGTTGCAACTTAAACTGCAACTTAATCTATTGATTAAAAAATTTGCACTTGTCTGGGTGCAAATGCCATCTGTTGTTATGAAACCAACAGGAAAAATACTAATTATTATATGCCCTGTAATTTTTAATACTTAGTATAAGGCACCCGATCAGAGTACCAGCAGTGGAACTCAGGTCAATCTCAACCGAAATCCTTGGTAAATTCGCTGATAATTTTGAGCACTAAATCAGTGAAAAGTCAAAAGTGAACTTTCACTGATTTGCTTTCTCATATAGCAGTGCGACTAAGGAGGCTTGACCATTTGGATGAAAGGAGATTGACCCAAGTGCTACTGCTGATAACTCTGGTCGTGTACCTCTTACCAGCTCTCTTTAGCAATTGCCAATTCACAATTGTTTCATTCACCAGATAATATGTTCACTTATGTAAAAAACAACCATTTTGAAAATTGGCCCAATTTTTATTTTTGGATTCCAATAAAATAGAAAGTTGATGAATTTATATAAATATAATATTGGCTGCTACATTTCATAAAAATATCTCTTTTAATTCTCCATGTAACAGAGAAATTTACCATATTTCTTTAACATGTGGAAATGTCTGGATTCACTGTAGAATAAAAGAATGGAAGACTACCATGCTTATATAGTAATGCTGTATATCTCAGTGACATCTAGAATATTTTCCTCGTATCATATTCATACACGTATTACGAAAAACTCAATATTGAAATGAACTCAGTGAAACAACCCAAATTCATCATGATACGTCTAGTTTGAGAGGATAATTCGGCTAACAAAAATCAGATAAAATCAATTTAACATTTGAAGCCTTGATTTGACTATTCCAATTCTGTACTCAAAAGCTTAACATAAATAACACTACAATTCACTGGCCTTCGGAAATTGAAGAACTCAAGCAAGCAAGCACTCAACTGAGGTTTAGTTTCAAAACTTGTAACCATGTTCATGTTAAATCTTCTCTTCCTCTTTCCTCTCTTACAGAAGCTACTCCTAAAGGTGTCCTTAGAACCATGGGTGTACCAGGATTGACTATATACCATGTCAAAAGCCACTTACAGGTACTCATCTGCTATAACCAAACTCCTTGCTTCATAATTATCTTCTTTGTTCCATTTTAGGGTTTCATTTAACATGATTACTGTGACGTGTTCAGAAATATCGGCTTGCGAAATACCTTCCTGAATCGACATCTGATGGTAAGTTTATCTTATCAACATCATGAGCAAGGTGTCAATATCGGGATCAGTATTGGGTATCGGTCCATCTTGGACTGATACGTATTGGCCAATACGGATACGGTATCGCCGATACTGTACCGGTTGATTTTATTTTTTATTTTTTGAAAAAAAAGTCCAAAAACATATATAAAAAACTGGTTGTATTGGTTAGTATTGGCCGATACCAAGACAATATCGGTCTGATACCAATTCAAATACTGATACCTGTATCGGGGTGTTATTGGTATCGGTTCTCGACAAAACCGATACATATCGCTGATATGTATTGGTATCGTCCAAGTTTTGATACCATAATCATGAGAACCATATTCTAAGAAGGAACTAATGAGAGACATAGCTATTCTTGTATTGATTGAAGAAATGAAGTTGGTGAGAGAAGGATTATAGTTGGCGAGGGAAGGATTATCAGCAGGTTGTAAGATGGATCCCCTTCATTGAAATCAGTTTAATGATGTTTTTTGTCTTAATAGGGACAAAGACTGATAAGAAAGAACCAGGCGGCTTATTTAATAGTTTGGATGGCTCCACGTAAGTGTCAATTATTTTTCTTGCTTTGTGTGGCTTCAGACTCGAGTATGATAGATAAATCACTAATGTGCTTATGCCTCGAGTTTTTTCCTTTTTATTTGTCTTTAAAAAAAACAGTTGGGTGTCTTTTTATGTAATGAAAGAACCGGGCTCATTTAATAGTGTAGACTTTAGATGACTCGCCCAATGGATGATTGACAATATAGCAAACTCTGGGTTGCAAGTTCAATTCCCAGCTTATAAGAAAAAAAAAGGGCTTTAGATGACTCCCCTTAAGTAGCAATTTCTTTTATTGCTTTGTGTAGACTCAGACTCAAGTATGATAAATAAATCATTAATGTTCTTACATTTTCCATGAAGGTTTCTTTCTCTTTTTATTTAAAAAGAACAAGTGTCTTTTTTAGGTAAATAAATAGAAAACAAGAGTTATAATTACAATTGATCAGAGGGTAATTGTTCAATTGATCAGAGTTTAAAATTTGGCCTTTTTCTTTCATCATGTGAACCTTGTAACTAACAGTACAACCATATGCTATCAAGCTCATTGCAGAATTTCTTAATGATTATAGAAACTATGTATTGATCATATATATGCAGATATTTATGTTGATCAGAAAGTAGTCATTCATAGATCCTTTTAGAACTTTCTTTCATTACTTGAAATTCTCCAGATGCTCTAGATCAGTTTGTTTCTTCTTTGTAACATTGCGTTTCGCTTCCCAAAGTATTAGCCTTAGTTTATCACAATATGCAATAGAGATATGATCGGTTTGATCACCTAGTGCATTTTTTTTGGTTGGCAGTGGTATGCAAATAACATCACCTAGTGCATTTTTTTTGGTTGGCAGGGGTATGCAAATAACGGAAGCACTGAAGTTGCAGATGGAAGTGCAAAAGCGGCTGCACGAGCAATTAGAGGTAAGTTTATCCAATCAAAAATCTCATTTGCAGCTATCAAGAAAAAAGATTTTAAAAAATCCTATTGGTAATTCCATTCAACTTAGAACTGTTGGAAACAATAGCGCCAATTATATAGAATATATTGAGAGAGAGAGAGAGAGAGAGAGATCTTTTTTTATTACTTTGTCCTTGCAAACTCCACTTCCTAAGTATAAACTCAAGTTCATGAAGAACTAGAGAAGAGAATAATGCCCTACATGAAGGAAAAAGAAATTCATAGATGTAACAATTACTAATGTGATTTGATGAATGATTAGATTCACACAGTTCTCCTTTAAAAAGAGGAAGAACTAGACCAACATGGTGTATGCGTAGTTTTCTGGAATTTGTTAATGATAATGATTTGATGGGCGGCCCTATGGGTGGAGTATCCATTTGATCAAATCATCAAGGACACACAGGCATGGCTAGACTTGACCGCTATTTAAAGTGTGAAATCATATGGGAGTGGTCTCTTTTGATTTTGTTGAGAATCGAATGCTTTGCGATGATAGTGTGCAAGGAAGTGCCCAGTTTGAAGCAGTTTTGTTGAAATGACATTGCGTTGATCTTTTCTAGATCTTGGTTATTGATTGTTTTACGGTCATGTAGACTGTATTTTGTGGTATTGGTTGAACCACAAGTGTGGGCTGTATGCATTAATGGAGGACATTAAGGTGAACATGGATAGTGTAGTGAAGGCAGCCGTGGGCTACAGATAACTACAATTACATTTGATGGGACACTATTTAGCGTGGTCTCAGTCCACAGAATTATTTTGGGCTGGAAGCAAAATATTGGGATATGGGTGGTGCCATTCATGAAATCGTGCCTTCCAATGAGAAGTACATGGATTGAGATGTGACAATATGATGATGATGACGTAGTTGCTACATTAAATGCAACCGTCTATTGCTAGTTCCTTTATGCATGCGACTTCATCCAGAGTTATGGCTAGCTATTAATGAAGCATATTCTCAAAAGCATGATTATATGAGGGTTTTCAGCCTTGTTGACAAAATTAACAAATCCTGTCAGAGTGAGTATTCATAGGGAACTCTTATACTCGATTGCAAAGTATGGGGGATGAGCTGAGCCACTTTCAAAGAAAGGGCATATGTGCTACGTGTGCCCAAAATCACATTGTGTTAGAATGTATGAGTTATAGAGGGAAGAACAAGAAGAAGATATTTGATCTGCTAAGGGGTGTAAATCTTGAATACTAGCATGGTAGAGGTAGTATCCTCGAGAGAGAAACTGCCAATGTTGGGGACTGTCTTCTCCCTACTTTAGCGTGAAGAAACTAGAGTGAAGTTTATGGATATATCTCTTCAGTCCCCCAAAGCTCTCTACACTTCCTTCTCTAGGTTTAGACATGGTGGTGGAAGACTTGGTGGTTGTGGACGTGGTCAAAATGCTTTGACCCATGAGAGAGAAGTTTTAAGTATTCTCATTGTGGTAGAAAGCAACACTTGAAGGAAATCTGTTGAGACTTGGTTGGATGTCCCATGTTTCAAAACATTCATGCCTACATTTCTGTTGCACAAAAGGGGTACTAAAACTTATTGCAGCGCCTACATTTCTGTTGCACAAAAGGGGTACTAAGACTTATTGTAGCGCCTACATTTCTGTTGCACAAAAGGCGTAGTAAGACTTATTGCAGCGTACCTCAAGTACCCAGTCCTCTTCTCACGTCGCTGATTCAAATATCATTTGGTATATCCCATATCCATGTCCTCTCAGTCTCTTTGGATCATCGATTCAGGGGCGACTGATCATATTTCTAGTACGTCTATGTACTTCCATTCTGTCTCCTGTTTCTGACTCATTTCATATTCACGTTGTCGATGGGTCTCCCGTCCCTGTAAAGGGTAAATGAACTGTTCAAGTTGATGGTCTGTCTTTTGATTCAACATTACATGACCTAAATTGCCTATGAGTTTATCGTTTCTCAGTCACATCACAAAATTTCTAAATTGTCGTGTGACAATGGGAGGATGTTTGGTCGTGGTCTTAGGAGAGAGGGCTCTATCTGCTTAAAGATGAGAAGATTTTGACGCCAGTCGTGCTACTTCTATATTGATGGATGTTGCTCACTTGTCGCATTCTCGTTTATGATATTTTCCTATTCAGTTTAAATGTGAAGTTTGCCAAGTTTCAAAATATTGTAGAAACTCTTGTCCTAATAGTGAAAGTATTAGGTACTCTATTTCAGCTTGTGCATCTGATATCTGGGGTCTATCTCTAGTTGTTTCTTTGACTGATTATTCTTATTTTGTAACTATTATTGATAGAATGCACTCATTATACTATGTTGTTTTTGATGAAATTGAGGATCAGGTTACTTGGATTTTCCTATTTTCGACAAATTAATTGAAACTCTGCTTTCATGCAAGTGTTTAGGTTTTACTTCCCGATAATGGTGGGGATTATTCATCTCATCATCTCCAATCTTACCTTCGCACCCATGGATTGAGTGACAAACTATGTGTCCCTGTATCCCATAACAAAATGGAGTAGCAAAAAGGAAAAATACCATCTCCTTGAAGTTCACGTACCTTGTTGGAATGCATGTTCCAAACGTTTGTTGGGGGATGTTGTGCTTATTACTGGTTTCTTAATAACTCGTATGCATACTCCGGTCCTCAGGGGGAAATCTCCATTCCAACTGTTATGTCCAAATGTCCAGTCCTTTCTTGTGTCTCCTCTTGTGTTTGGTTCATTTTTTTTGCTCGTGTCTCACCTATCTATTGGGAAAAGTTGAATCCTAAAGCTACCAAGTGCATTTTCATTGGTTATGCAGCAACACATAATGGGTATAAGTGCTATGATCCTGGGCGAGTTTTCATCACTATGGATGGCTCATTCTTTGAGTCCATTACCTTCTACTCTCCTCCACAGTCCCTCTTCAAGGAGAGAGTGGTAAAGAAGAGAGCATTGTTGTCTTCTCGCATGCCGGAGATATGAAACATGATAGAGTTGAGGAAGAAGAAGATGAAGTGTAAAAAAAAGTAGTGGCTACCGAATGGAGGTCAGATACATTTGTTAAGTTTGAAAAGAGACATTTATAAGAAGGAAGATATATGAGTCTCTCCCTCAGACCACAAATCAAGATCCTCTCCTAAGGCAGGTTCACAAGATCCTACCCTCAACATTCCCATTGCTTTACACGAAGCTCTCAGCTCTTATACTCGTCATTTTATCAGTAAGTTTCTATCATATCAAGCTCTCTCAGCACCACATTTATCTTTTATTACTTCGTTAGATTCTATTCTATTCTATTCCTACTAGTGTATCCGATGCCCTGTCTCAACCACCATGGAAGGAAGCCATGATGAATGGGATAAAACCTTTGGAACAAATTATACTTGGGATTTCCTCCCTCAAAGGAAGAAAATAGTTAGATGCAAGTGGGTCTACATTGTCACATATAGACAGGATGACTCTACTGACATATCCATGGCGTTGACTATCAGGAGACATTTCCACTGGTAGTCTAGTCAAATACTATTCGGGTGTTTCTTTCACGTGCTGCATACAAAGATTGGCTATTAGACCAGCCAGATGTAAAAAATGCATTCTTACGTGGTGATTGAAAGAAGTCTATGATGCTTCTTCCTGTTTTTCTCCTTTAGGGGAGAAAGGCATAAATGCATAGATTGAAAAAGGTGATTTTCGATTTTCCATTCATCTTATGACCAATTGTTATGTTGATCACATTGTTGTTATGGAAAATGATAATGAGGAAATAGTAAAGATGAAGTGTTAACTGAGTCAAGCATTTGACATTAAAGACGGGCCCATTCTAGTATTTTCTGGGAATTGAAAAGGCCAGTTCAAAAAAGGGATGGCTCTGTGCCAACGAAAGTATACCCTTGATGTGTTGAGAACTGATATGTCGGGTGTAAGTTGGTCGTGACGCCCATAGAGCAAAATCATTGAATTAATGAAGAAGATGGTGAACTCCTCAAGGATATCAGAATGTACCAACGGCTTGTGGGGAGGCTTGTCTATCTTACCATAACTGCTCCGAATATTGCTTATGTAGTAAGCGCGATAGGCAATATATGCTAGCACCAAGCACCACTCATTTAGATACTGTATATAAAATTCTGAGAGCCTAAAGAGTAGACCAGGAAATGACTTTACAGTAATCATGAATATTTTTATATTAAAGTATTTATTGATGTAGGTTGGGCAGCATCGCTGAGTGATAGAAGATCTAATTTGGGCTACTACACATTCCTTAGTGGGAACTTAGTTACATGGAAAAGTAAGAAATGCCATGTTGTTTCAAAGTCTAGTGCATAAGGAGAATGCAGAGCTATGTCCCATAGTGTCCGTACAGGAATGTGGCTCAGATTCTTCTTGGCCATTCTCTAACTTATTGCAAAGCTTCCTATGACACTGTATGGAGATAATGAAGACGCATTTCATATAGCAGAAAATCCGGTATACCATAAAAGGACCAAACACACTGAAGTAAATTGTCATTTTATAAGGAAAAAAGTCGAGTTGAAAGAATTTTGTATACCTCAAGTTCATTCAGAAGATCAGTTGGCTGATATACTAAGACTCTGGGAAAAAATTGATTGTGTGGCATCACCTCTAAGTTAGCCGTGATAAATATCTATGCTCCAACTTGAAGGGGGGGATGTTGGTTGTCTCTACACTGTTAGTAGGATGTGTGTAATCAGTACTAGGTTTATGAGTGAGTTTTATTGGTTTACATGATATTTTATTTTTGAAAGTGTTACACATCACAGTCTTAGTAGGGTTTGTGTAATCCGTCTTAGTTTTATATGTGAATTTTATTTTTGTAAGTGGTATATACAATAATATTGAAGGGTGTGAGACCTACGGCCCATAACCTTAATTCTCTCTCTCTCTCTCTGTGTCTCTCCAAACCTTAAACTTCTCAAACCCTAATCACATCGTGTCATCAATCTAAGGGATAGATTCTATTAGGCCTTAAATACTGTCACGATCCAAAATCCACGCACTTGGATCTCGAGTCGCGACCCAGACAGATAAGAAGAAAACAATAAATCTGAATATAAAAATCTTTCTAACCAGGAGTCAACAATAGATAACTAGGCAACCAAATTGTAGATAAACAAAGAAACTTTTCCTTTTTTTAACAGGTTACACTACCTTAATACATTAAACTAAACACTACGTATCAATCACAAAGATCTACACCAGATAATACTGTTGAATTTCCGTCAATTGATCTTTCTCCAATCATTTTCCTTCACTTGCAGGGTGATAAACCACCGTAAGAGCTAATCCACATGCTCCGCAAGTAAGCCATTCTAATACATATTGATAAAACCACTAACATGCAGATAAATAGTTTCAAATTATCAAACTGTCAATTTAGCGTCTCTTATTCTTGTACAAATTAATCAAATAATTGTCTGTGGTTGAAAACAAATCTCGTACACAGGTCAATATCACATACAAATACGAATCCAGTATCGTTAACTATAGGATACTACAAGGTGCTTTTCTCAGAGAATAAATAATAAATTCAGAGCAATAACAGAATTTTCAGAGAACAGGTCACAGATTCATATCAGATAACAGAATTACCACTAACAACAATATTTCGGATTTTGTATATCATGGTACTATGCAGTCCGATGTTTTCACTAAACTCAGGTTGGTATTAACGTTTCCCAGACTATACAAATAAATCAGACAAATAGTTCCAGACTAGACAGATAGTTTCATATTAGGCAAATAACTTAGAAATTTACACTTAAACTATCACAATAGACTTATCGTTGTTGGGGATTATTTTATAGCTAACCGCACGAATACTAAGTGCTTTCCTCAACTCAGTTGTTAGTTGAGATCAGATAACATATAGCAAAGCAGATATCAGATTTATGACCTGGCCAGGGTCTTAAAATTGTTCCATTCGGACTCAGAAGTATCATCTCATTGCCTTTCAGAAATTATGGTATTCAATTCCAATGCAGAAATAACATAAAACATCATAAAACATGAAATTATATTTCACAAATACTTTGGTCTCGAAAATGATATAAACCATGCACAGAAAACATCAAGCTGTCATATATACTTGAACAGACTGAGATTTCAGATCTAATTCACTCGAGTTACTCATTCAGGTCTAAGACTCTAGCTAAGTAGATTTCTACGCAGTCAGGTAGTGGATTCCGGCACTGTCTACACAATCAGGTGTAACAGGTATAACATATTCCGTTAACACAGTGTTACACAATCAGGTGTAGCCGGTAAATCAATCAGATTAGATAAGCATATTCAAATTAGTTCATGCCTACGTGCCGACACATTCAAGTTGAACCAGTCATGTGTCACAGATCAAATAAGCATATGTCAACCCACATTCAAGTCGACACATCAAATTGTAACAGATCAGCTAAGTATTCAGATTTCATGCTGTACTTCTATCATAAAAGTCGGTTTTTTATACAACTAGAAAAATCATACCACAGTCCACCTGATATCAACACATCAATCCAGTCATTAACACTTAAATCCAGCTCTAATACATCCATTGTTGTATACACTACATTGATGGCTTTTATTTATTTTCTTTCAGGTTTCATCCTACTACCAGTATAAAAATCTCACATTGAACGGTTTCACCAATTTAAAGGTGTCACAAATAAATAAGTTGTTTCATGCACATCCTAGCTAAAATTTAGGGTTGTATACACATAGTCCAAGAATAAAATAGCAACCATAATATAGTGATATAACAAACACATACTTCCACTTGCTCAATGTAAAATCCAAAATAAACAAGAGGCAACACAAATTGAGGTTCTTAAAAAATGAATAGAAATTACCACCGGGATTAGGGTTTTACACAAGATGTGTTAGAATAGGTACTTGCCTCAAAAGAAATGAGCAGTTATAGGGTCTATCGTCGTCGTGAATGGTATCTCTCTCTCTCTCTCTCTCTCTCTCTCTCTCTCTCGTTTTTCCCTCTCTGGCTCTCTTTGTTTCTCAGGCTCCCTCTTTCTTTCTTTTTTGTTTTTTTTGTTTTTGTCTTGTCTTTCAAACCGACCCCCCACACACGAGACCCAACATCTTAGCCTCCCAGACTCGTCCAGAAGCTTCTAGGATATAGTAGTATATTATATTATATTATATTGATATATAGTATTATATTATATTAGAAGCTATGATATTCTATTCTATTCTATTATATAGGCTATTATATCATTATATTTTATGCACCTCCACGTTAAATGGGTCGATGGATTAGGTCCCTCTATTAGTGCCAACCAAACTACTGGTGGGAACCCAGGTCTTGTGACTGCCTTGAATCACATGATGGTGATCAAATTTCATTCTGATCTTTCATCCAACGGATCCTGAGACCATCGCCTTACCATCAGACGGTTAGTATGTACTGATCACATGGCACAGAGCTCATCAAATTGACCGTAGTGTCATGTAGCCCAAAACTGATCTCCATGGTCGGATTGAACGTCAATGGGTTTGAACACATTTTATGATTAGGATTTGTCATGTAAAAACGTAATGTTGATCAGTGGATGTGACCCACCCGTTTAGTGTACTTTAATATCAGTCATTAAATAAACACATAAACAAATGATATCATGCATAACTGGGTCAGGTCGGGTCCTTACAAATCGGGTCTGGTCCTTACATCCTCCCCTCCTTATAAAATTTCGTCCTCGAAATTTACGATTCGCTACCAAATAACTCTTCGCATTCCCAAATTGCTTCCCTTTCAGGCTGGTCACTATAAGATAATCCCTCGCGGTGGTATCGGTTCATATTTGAATATCGGAGCAGGATCTCGCACAGGAGCACTATTCCCAAAGTTTTCATCAGACAGTTCCAGTATTCTAATGTGAAACGTGAATCTCTATCAGATACAATTGCTTTCAGAATCTCATGGAACCTCACAATCTTTATGACAAACAGTTGGACCAATGAAGATAACGGGTCATTCTTTCTAATGACTAGTATCATCCCACTTTCATTCCAGCATATCTAGGGTTGTCAGATCAAACAGTTTGAAATATACCGAGCAATGCAAGAATGTCAGGTACACACAATCTACCATGACTACCATCCTTATGGATATTACAATCTGGCTTAAATCCCGCAATCACATTTGTTAGTGTCTTTAGTCTAGAATTCTTCTTTTTAGCCTTTTTACTTTCTTGACGAATGGTAGATCGACCAATCAGATTTGCAAACGGAATTTTCCGCCTCCCCCCCTTTGAATTCTACAGTCTCAATCAAGTAAGTTTTTTAACAGGCGCTATTCAGACATTCTTAGTCGAGCAACCAATCTGAAAGATTTCAACTGAAAGTATCTGCCACAACATTGGTTGTTCCTAGAATGATAATGAATTGACATATCAAAATCTGTCAGAACTTTCCGGTACATATTGCAAACAACTATGTCTGAACTCCATACAAATACTGCCTCTAACTTTTAAGGCACACACTATCGCAACCAGTTCTCACTCAAGCGTTGGATAGGTCTACTTACAAATTTTGAGGTGTCTAAAAGCATAAGCGACAACCTTACAACACTGTATCAGCCTACCAGTCGAGATGTACCACTACAGATCCTGTCTCCCTCGCTTCCCGAAGAAATGGGTACCACTGGCACCAAAGTCAATCTCTTCTTCAACTCCTAACAACGTGCTTCACATCGATCATTCCAGACAAATTTCACATTTGGCCAAGTCAATTGAGTTTAAGGAGTTGCAATACGAGAAAAGTCCTTAATAAATCTTCAATAAATCTTCGATAGTAACCTGCCAATTCCCGAAAACTTCTGATTTCTGTTACTGAACTTGGTCTGTCCCAATTCCAAACAACTTCTACTTTAGAGGGATAAATAGCTACACCCTCTTTCGATATCACAAGGCCTATGAAAGTAAGTTTCAGAACGCACAATTCCTCACGCCACATACTTTATTTTTCTGCAACCCGAGTCAGGCTAATCACAGATGTTGTTCATGATCGACATAAGACAGAGAATAAACGAGGGTATCATCAATGAAAACAACAATAAACGAGTCTAGATATGGTTTCAACCTCGATTCAGAAAATTCATAAGCGCGGCAGGTGCATTGGTCTATCCCAATGGCATTACTCCGAACTCAGTAACCAAAGCGGGAACAGAACGCAGTAATACATCATAGCTTGATTATTCTCTTTATTGATTTATTGATTTATTTTATTATTATTATTATTATGCTTTTTTTTTATATTGAAAAACAGATGCACTATACAATTGGGCAAACAATGCTTCAATTATCGGGATAGGATACTTATTCTTATACAATTAGTTCAAGCTGTGGAGGTAGACCAGATCATTCATCCAGAAACACATCAGCAAATTTTCCTAATGATCAGACTAGTTTCAATCCTTAACTTATTCGTTTGCTCATTCACAATGTAGGCTCGTCACCCTTTTTGTCACAGACGCAAACTAGGTCTAGAAAAATTTTTTGTCCCTCAAGATTAAAATTCACACAGACCAGGAAATCTTCTCAAAATAGTCCACAGTAGCATGATACACAGCCAATCCATACCCAACCACATAATAAAATCATTCATTTCTAGGCTTATACACTGAGACACAATTAAGTACAAAGAAGGGAAAACAGTTCATTGCATTCATCAAGTGGTAATTACAGACGCAGAATTGGTACCAAAAGCATTTTCGTAGTACAAAATTTCATTAGTTCACATCTATGCTCAGTCTTGCAAAAAAAAGGGACCTGATGCTACAGCTCTGTCTGATTCTCAAGGCCTTGTCCTTACACCAACATCAATGGTGACATTTTCTTTCTTAGGCCCGGCCGATGCTCTACAAGAGCCCGCTCTAATTGAGCTTGATAATGGCCCAGTCGGTACATTTAATTTCAGACGATTCTTCATCGGTCGTCTCAGAGGCAAAGTAATCAGAGATTGTAATAATGTCAGCATCATTATAGTCAACGTCTTCTTCAGCATCTTCCTCATTTGGGTACTCATTATTCATGTCCTCAGCGTCTTCAACATCTTCTTCATTGTCGCTTAGGTCCGTCTCCTCTCCTTCGCTTAAGTTCTCTGGGTTGTCTACTTCATTGTTCAAGTCCTCAGTCACAGTGTCTTGTTCATTCTCACCTGGGTCAATCAGCTCGCCTTCACTGAAGTGGTCTAGGTTGTCTAAGTCATTTTGAATTCATCAAAATTATCTGCCACGTCTTCTTTGAACGATCGAACGTTGAGCTTAGAAGGCAAAGGAAAAATATATTCTTCATGGGTCGATGGTTTCTTGTGACATCAATAATCCCATACGCTCCTTGGGGCACATAACGATTAACCTATAACACGCTAAGCGAGGAAACCCAGTCCTCTTTTTCGCTACCATTCTCCCTATCGTTCCCTGGTCATCACAGGAAACACAATAACACAACTGGATAGCAAGAACACATCCTACTCCTAGCCTATGGGTCCACACCCTAAGGTCAACTAGGGGTTTGCTCTCTCTGATACGACACTGTCATGACCCAAAATCCACGCACCTGGATCTCGAGTCGCGACCCAGACAGATCAGAAGAAAACATTAAATCTGAATATAAAAATCTTTCTAGATCTTTCTAACTAGGGGTCAACAATAGATAACCAAGCAACCAAATTGTATATAAATAGAGAAACTTTTCCTTTTCTTAACAGGTTACAGTACCTTAATACATTAAACTAAACACTACGTACCAGTCACAGAGATCTGCACCAGATAATACTGCTGAATTTCCGTCAATTGATCTTTCTCCAATCCTTTTCCTTCACCTGTAGGGTGGTTAAATCATCGTAAGAGCTAATCTACATGCTCCGCAAGTAACCATTCTAATACATGTGGACAAAACCACTAACATGCAGATAGTTTCAAATTATCAAACTGTCAGTTTAACGTCTCTTATCCTTGTACAAACTAATCAAATAATTGTTTGTGGTTGAAAACAAATCTCGTACATAGGTCAATATCACATATAGATACGAATCTAGTATCGCCAACTACAAGGTGCTTTTCTCAGAGAACAAATAACAAATTCAGAGCAGAGAACAGATCACAGATTTAGATCAGATAACATAATTACCACTAACAACAACATTTCGGATTTTGTGTATCACGGTATTTGCAGTCCGATGTTTTCACTGAACTCGGGTTGGTATTAATGTTTCCCAGACCATACAGATAAATCGGACAAATAGTTCCAGACCAGACAGATAAATTCCAGATCAGGCAAATAACTTAGAAATTTACACTTAAACTACCACAACAGACTTATCGTTGTTGGGGATTATTTTATAGCTAACTACACGAATACCAAGTGTTTTCCTCAACTCAGCTGTTAGTTGAGATCAGATAGCAGAGCAGATATCAGATTTATGATCTAGCCAGGGTCTCAAAATTGTCCCATTCGGACTCAGAGGTATCATCTCATTGCCTATCAGAAATTATGGTATTCAACTCCAGTGCAGAAATAGCAGAAAACATTAGAGAACATGACATAATATTTCACAAATACTTT
Organism: Chloranthus sessilifolius; assembly: GCA_021018995.1. Taxonomy (NCBI): domain Eukaryota; kingdom Viridiplantae; phylum Streptophyta; class Magnoliopsida; order Chloranthales; family Chloranthaceae; genus Chloranthus; species Chloranthus sessilifolius. Next base: position 4,529,482 of record JAJIZI010000016.1, on the reverse strand, counting down.
GGTCTCGAAAATGATATAAACCATACACAAAACATCAAGCTGTCATATATACTTGAACAGACGGAGATTTCAGATCTAATTCACGCTAGTTACTCATTCAGGTCTAAGACCCTAGTTAAGTAGATTTCTACCCAGTCAGGTAGTAGATTCCGACACTGTCTACACAATCAGGTGTAATAGGCATACACAAAAAATATCAAGCTATCATATATACTTGAACGGACGGAAATTTCATATCTAATTCACGCGAGTTACTCATTCAGGTCTAAAACCCTAGCTAAGTAGATTTCTACCCAGTCAGGTAGTGGATTCCGACACTGTCTACACAATCAAGTGTAACAGGTATAACATATTCCGTTAACATAATGTTACACAATCAGGTGTAATCGGTAAATCAAAAAGATTAGATAAACATATTCAAATTAGTTCATGCCTACGTGTCGACACATTCAAGTTGAACCAATCAGGTGTCACAGATCAGATAAGCATATGTTGACACGCATTTAGGTCGACGCAACTAGTTGTAACAGATCAGCTAAGTATTCAGATTTCAGACTGTACATCTGTCATAAAAGTCAGTTTTTTATACAACTAGAAAAATCAGACCACAGTCCACCTGACATCAACACATCAATCCAGTCATTAACACTTAAATCCAGCTCTAATACATCCATTGTTGTATACACTGCATTGATGACTTTTATTTATTTGTTTTCAAATTTCATCCTACTACCGGTATAAAAATCTCACATTGAACGGTTTCACCGATTTAAAGGTGTCACAGATAAACAAGTTGTTCCATGCACATCCTAGCTAAAATTTAAGGTTGTATACACATAGTTCAAGAATAAAATAGCAACCATAATATAGTGGTATAACAGACGCGTACTTCCACTTGCTCAAATGTAACATCCAAAATAAACAAGAGGCAACACAAATTTGGGTTCCTAAAAAGTGAATAGAAATTATCGCCTGAATCAGGGGTTTACACAAGATGTGTTAGAATAGGTACTTGCCTCAAAAGAAACGAGCAGCTATAAGGTCCGTCGTCGTCGTGAACAGTCACTCTCTCTCTCTCTCTCTTTCTTTTTCTTTCTTTTCTTTCTCTCTAGCTCTCTTGTTTTTCCCTCTCTGGCTCTCTTTGTTTCTCAGGCTCCCTCTCTCTTTCTTTTCTTTTTTTTATTTGTTTTTGTCTTGTCTTTCCAAACCGACCCCCCACACACGAGACCCAACGTCTCAGCCTCCTAGACTCGTCCAGAAGCTTCTAGGATATAGTAGTATATTATATTATATTATATTGATATATAGTATTATATTATATTAGATAGGCTATTATATTATTATATTTTATGCACTTCCACGTTAAATGGGTCGATGGATTAGGTCCCTCTATTGGCGCCAACCAAACTACTGGTGGGAACCCAAGTCTTGTGACTACCTTGAATCACATGATGGTGATCAAATTTCATTCTGATCTTTCATCCAACGGATCCTGAGACCATCGCCTTACCATCAGACGGTTAGTATGTGATTACCGATCACATGGTACAGAGCTCATCAAATTGGTCGTAGTGTCATATGGCACACATGCCAAAAACTGATCTCCATGGTCGGATCGAACAGCATCAATGGGTTTGAACACATTTTATGATTTGGATTTGTGCCATGTAAAAACATCATGAGGATCAGTGGATGTGACTCACCCGTTTGGTTAATATCAGCCACTAAATAAACACAAAAACAAATGATACATGCAGAACTGGGTCAGGTCGGGCCCTTACAAATACGAATACTAGATTCAATGGTTTTGGAATGTGGAAAGTTATCCCGTAGTCTATGGAAACTTGACAAGGAAAATTAGGTGATGATGGTAAACAAAGAAATTGGATTCTGGCATCTCCTTTCTATTGTCGGTTCGATCGTCTATGTAGGCTGGTTACTTTGTGGAATCAGTTGCAAACATGGCAGAAAGAGCTCAATGAGAGAAAATAGTGTCAAGCATTCAATTTAATAGAAATGTAATGATTAAGAACTTGTGGAACTTAAAGGGGAAATCGAGCAGCCTATATTCCTAGAATGAATCCAATGGAAGGATTTGGGCTGCGAGAAACTCTGGTATGTATATGGTGGAAGTCATGGTTATAAAGTATTGGCCGATACTGATGCGTTTTGGTTTTTGGTCTAGCTGATACTGATACGTATCGTTATTTCCTAGTTATCAATCAATTCCTATATGTAAGAGCTATTACCTATAGATATCACTGATATGAATCAACAAAAGGGGTTTTATTTTATTTTTTTCATTTTTTTTTCACAACTTTTATATTAAAAGCTTAAAGGTATCACTTTTAATTCTTCAATCTATAATAACTTAATCAAAGTAAATACATCTTGGATGTTTAGCAAGGATTTTATGTTGATTTGAATTAAGATAAAAAAAATTATGAATCTTTGGCCCTTGGACGAAATTCAACCTTCTCAAAAATTTCTAGGCATATATTAGTATATGTTAATGTTTTTTTTTTCTCATTTACTTTATTAAAACTTTGATCTTTCAGGCTGATTAAATAAGAAATTGTTGAGAAAAAATGCAAGTTGGACAATACAAAATGGTTAGTCACAAAGTTGTAATTATATATGATTAGATGTAGTATATTTATAAACGTAATATTATATTATTCATGAATCATTAACAGTGATTCATCCTCATGTTAAATCACTCAATTCATAACTTTATTTACATTTATGTATGTAATCAAACCATTCCATAATTTAAATTATTCACTTAGTCATGTTTAAAGTATTAATTGAATTTTGTTATAGGGATTATATATGTAAAATATCTAATTATATGTACATAAACATAAAAACATTTTATTTTATTTAGGATTTTTTTTCTATTATTAAGAGTTTCTTCGGGTTCTGTCAAAGAAAAAAATTCAGAGTATCATTGATGGGTATCACGTTCACTGATATCGAATATTGATACATATTGGTTTAGATGATTGGTCGAAACTTGTTTTTTGAACCTTGGGTGGAAGCATTCTAGTTATAACTTTATAACTAACGGCAGATCACATTATCATTCATTGCCCGACAATTCACATCATATGGACCTTCTTTCGTAGTCTTTTGAATCTGGTGGGACGCGCTTCGGGAAGGTGTGAAAATATCCTTGTGGATTTGTTAATCTTCACCAGGAATCCTAAATCCATTGTGATCCTCAAGCTGATGGTTATTAGCATCTGGTGAGCAATGTGGAAGGAAAGAAACAAGCGGGTCTTCAAAGGCAGTAAGAGTGACATACACATCAACTTTGTGGGTCTTATTTCCACTGTGTTCCTGTGGGCGTTTCAGGCAAAGAATTCAGTGGATACACGGTAGAAGAGATCAAGGACTTTGGGTGTCTTTGGAAGGGAGGGTGGGGCTTATGACGGGGTTGGGTGGCTTCCTTTGTTAGATGCCTAATTTTCTTTGTTTTCGCTTGTATTTTTGGTTTTCTTCTGCTTTTCTTTTTCTTGCCTCGGCTTTCTGAGTACCGCTAAGCGCTTCTCTTAGCCTCTGATCCGGACGTATGTTCCTCTTTTTCAATAGAAATTACATCTTTAGAGATAAAAAATAATAATTAATTGAGGATTGTTGTTGAGCCATCTGTGGGTTCAGATTTGGAGATCCAACACCCTGTGTAGACTGATTCATTTTGTGAAGCAATTGGTGGTAGAAAAAACTTAGTGATAGTTCACATTCAGCGGAGGAGAGGTATGCAAATCCCAAAGGGAACAAGGAAATGGTCCTCTCGTCCACAGCATTTGGATGCACTTCTTTGGGATATTTGTCATATGATGTGTGATGCTTCAATCTATTAAAAGGAACTAATTACTTGGTGTGTGGGGAAATGGTCCTTTTGGGAAAAGAAGCGCCACCCTACAGGATCTTTGCTCATCGCCAACATTTGGAGCCTCTAGAAGAAGAGGAACTAAAGTATTTTTTTTGTTTAATCACAAAAAATCAGTTCTTGACCACCTAGATCGAGACCAGGGTGACGACATTTTTGGATCTTCTCTCAAGTCTTTCTGTCATGTGTGAGAGCAGAAGTTTGAGAAAATGCTGGTAGTAGGTAAAGGAGATCAGCGAAATGGGCTTCCCCTCCTCATGAAACTTTGACGCTGAATTTTGATGGGTGCTGCATTGGAGGATTCTGGGATAGACCAGCAGTAAAGGTATCATAAGAAATACTAATGGTGAAGTAGTGACCAGAGAGTTATTCAGGACCATTTGAGACTTATGGCAGTGCTGAGGCAGAGATCGGTGATCAGTGCAGAAATGGAGGGCATATGATTATTCATCATAGTAGACAACTCAAATAATTCTAAAGCTTGGCTGAACAAGCTTCCAATTCCACAGGTGATCCCTGTTTGGCGTAAATGGGTTATTCTCACCCATTTTTAAGCTTTATGGGAATCATTTGAGCTGGAAGCAGGTTGTTACGAAGTGCTTATTATAGATTCTGAATCAATTTTCAGGGCCCAAAAGTAATCCCAAGCCCTGAAAAGCATTGCCAAATGGGGTCTGGTTGTCTGGATAAGGCTTGGGATCTCGTAGCCAATTCCTATGCTGTTTCTTTCTTTTTTTGATAACATACGGTGTTCCAAGCCAATTCTCATGCTGTTACCCTTCATGTTTACACATTACCAATGAAATATTACCATTACTCATTAAAAATGATTAGTTTGACAATCTAAGCAAAAATCCAGAAACTTATCTCGAGTTTCTAGAGTTTCTATACCAAAAACCCGCCAAGTAACGGTTTATTCTTTATAAACCCACTTGAAACCAAAAAAATATTATACAACCCGCAGCTTGCTTGCGACAAAAGTAGACAAACTTGTGGAAATTGGATATTATTCAACATTTAAAGTCTAGCAAATAAACCAGGCAATTGTAACAAACTCCACAACAATTGAAGTTCTGAGTTTTTACAATGGGTATTAAACCCTCTTTTCCTTCCAACAAAAAAATCCTTAAAAGCACCTTACCACTTTCATTGATCGTGTGGACCTCTGTTTAATCCGTTTCTTTAGGTTCATTTAAATTAATTTTAAAGGTGAATTGGACCTTTATTGGAAACGTTGTTTCAGGCCTGTTAAATGGCATGTTTTCCTTGTGTTGGAGGTTTTCATAATTGCTGCCATTAGGCAATAACTACCCAGTAGATTCCCTGTTAGTGTTCTGCATCAAATAGTAAATTGCTATGGTGAATATCATATATATCGCCACAATAATAAAACAAAAATAAATAATAATTACATAAGAATGAAATAAAGATAAATCGCCAACGTTTATGCAATCAATAAGGTTATGGGTAATGGTTCCCAAAAAGGTCCATTGAGGTCATAGTTATCAAAATCGGGTTTTTTTCATTAAACGTTGATAATACGATGAAAACACTTTTTTTAATGAGTTTAAAAAAAAATTATTTTTACATTTTAAATGCGATTTTTTTCCTAATTTTTGTTAAAAATATATATTTTTTAAGAATTTGAAATCTTTTCCATTACTTTTTGTCCAATTTTTTCCCATATTTTCCCCCTTTTTTCATTAATGTGGTTTTAGCTGATTTTTTCCTGAATTCGGACTTGGTATCGCTATGATTGGGGTAGTCATCCAACTGATGCAATTTCGGGTTATGGCCCTCAGGTGGGTAAACATGGGTAACTTCTTTGTCGGAGCTTTCTGAATTATGTTAATATGTATAACTATATATAATATTCAAGATGTTGGGAAAAACAAAGAGGAGACCTAGGATGGCCTGTCCAAGTACTCCAACTAGCAGCCCATCAGTGGCAACAACCGTAGAACCAAGTCCATAAGAGCTATGGACCATCCAATTGGTGCACTTTAATGTCAATTATATATATATATATATATATATATATATATATATATATATATATATATATATATATATATATATATAAGTACAACCGTTTATATAAGAGTGCATCAATTGAACAGTTCAAATCTACTAATGGTGATTTTGAGTCTATTGTAGCTTCCAATGAGTTACTACTTCAATGAATTGGATTGCTAAAAAGATATGCGCCACTTGGCTTAAAAGGGGGCAGTCATTTCTATTATGTTATTTATTATGGACAGTGTTATACAGTGAATAATTTTTGGTAGACAATTTTGCAGACAGCTTATATGCCGTGACATGACTCAAACGCTGCAGCCAATCATGTCAAGCTACAAAAGCTGTCTGCAAAATTGTCCACCGATTATAAGTTTCCATTTATTATTGCAGTAAGGAGAGTAACTACCAAAATAACATCCCTAACGTTCCTATGTTCGGTAACAGGTCCAAAGACAGCTGCAGCTGCGAATAGAAGCCCAAGGTAAGTACTTAAAGAAGATCATTGAAGAACAGCAACGGATCAGCGGCGTTACTGCCGATGGATCCATTTCTGGCATCCCACTCATATTGGGTGACAACTGTCCAGATTCTGACAAGACCGACCCCTCAACCCCCGCACCGACTTCAGAAATGCCGATAGAAAGCAAGCCTGCCAAGGGCCCTACCAAGAGCATATCCCGGGATGAGTCATTCTCTTCTCGCCGTGAGCCACTAACGCCAGATTCTGGGTGCCCAGAAGGTGAGAGGCCAGTAAAGAAAGCGCGGAACATGGGTTCAGTACATGCCAAGATGGAGATGTTGCTCACACACCCAATACTAGAGTCGAGCGCAGGTTCGGTTTTTCCGATTGGGGTGGATTTTGATTCTGGAGGCACTTCACTCTGCGGTGAGGATCAATTCGACAATATATCTGGTAACTGTATGTGATATATATGGTGCATGCAAGGTGGTGCACATTTATGGTTTTTTTTTCTGTTCACGTCTCTCTCTCTCTCTCTCTCTCTCTCTCTAAAGAAATATTATCAAAGACTGGAAACTGAGTACTAACGAATGTAGCATTTAGGTCCAGAAACGTTACTTTCCAGCATTTCTAATGTTGTTTTCACGGATATGCGATCAGATGGTTATCAATGTTGAAAATTTTCATTCCAAATTCCAAAATATAAAAATGGTGGAAATGCAATATGTACAGGCTCTTTGTGGGCGTGTAATCTAATTTATTACAAACGCAATAAAGTGCATGAATTACTGCCATTTATTTTCCTTAAAATCTGTACGTTATTTCCTATTATAAAAAAATCATATGGTTCTTCTATTTATATCCTAACTTTAGATAACTTATTCATGATAACTTCTTTTGTAAGAATTTCTAGCACTACAGGAATATAGGGGGCAAAATATCAAGTTCGGATGAAAGTCAAGATTCTCCAACATCCAAGGGCTACAGATGTGGTTGAACTCGAAATCCGGTTCAACCTGGTTGGACCCTTGGATCAAAATATCATCCGATATTGATATATTTTGGTTTTGGACCTCACCAATACGGTAGATTCAAAGTACCGTATCGGTACCTCCAATACATAAAAGTAAAATACCGGACGATACATATCAATGTATCGTCCGGAATCGATACATATTGTCCAATACATATTGGTTTTGGAGTTGAATGATACATGCCGATTTTCCATATTTTTTATCCATGATTGGAATTGACCATTCCCCATGACAGGAGAACCATACCCCTATAATCTTCCACATTGTAAGCGTTGGTCAAATATTTCTTCAACTTCTTACCCTTCACGGTCATATCGTTAAATTCTAAAGCTCGCCAAGTAAAGCGAGTACTAGAAATCAAGAAGTATAGGGAAGACTGTTGAATCAGGGCTTAGGTTTCAATTTCTAGGGACCGACTCTCCAGACCATCATTTAAACACTAAAATGGATGGTTTAAGATGTGGGTGATCCGAATTGTTAAAGTGATAGATCATAGGTTAAAGTGCAACAGGCCCATAAATGATATTTTAGAGATTTAAACAATCCGATCTGTAGACTATAATATCAACCGTTGTTTTTAGTTTTAAAGGCTGATATTAAAAGTTCATCAATTGGACGGTTCACATCCACTCATCCGCATGTTTTTTAGGCCAAGACATTCCAATGGTAGATTGCCACTTGGGCAGGCAATTTCAATTGATCATAAATGTGTTCCACATTACATAATGATAACTCAACACTTTAACGGTGTGAGATGAAAAGTCTAAGTTTAATGATGTAAGATCATTTAAACACCATTGGGTTAGGAGCCATTATCCCTTCCTAAATAGGTTATAAAGTTAAATAAGCGCACTAACGCAGTCACAATTACCTGAAATCAAGTAAGTTTAGGGAAACTTGGGAATCAAGAAGTCAAATCGACTGTATATAGGATTTGGGTTGTATTTGCAAGTCACGATTAATTAAAATTTGTACATTATGATGTTCATTAGCTATTAATGACGTTATGTCAGATGAACTTATGGTCGATTTGTCAATGTTTTTGTAATGGGAAATTTACCTGACCGGCCCTGTCAGGTACGCCTTTTACGTCAGAAGCCCTATAGTTTCACTTTTACCCAGACAAACCAGCTCCAAGCCTAGCCGACCCTAAGGAGAGTAAAAGGTCCAAATTACCCCCTTCTAAGACCTTCTTTAACCAACAAAGCATCGTCTTCTTCCTCATTTTAACCTGCAAAAAAGTTAGAGGTGTAAAACCCTAGACGGAGTGTCCTTACTTAGTCTGATCTGCTATTTCGAATAAGAAAACAGAGGCTTGGAAGAAGAAGGCCCTGCATTTCTTCATTGTGACAAAAAGACCCTGAACTTTGTCCTTGGGCCTAGAGGTATCCTACTTAACCCTATTTTCAGTTTATTAGTGTTATGTAGTGATGCAGTATCTCTTAGAAGAAGAAGGCCCTGCATTTCGTCATCGGCTCCATACACATCCGATATCGATTTCACATACAATCGTCATCGACTCCAAATAGAGTCGATGACGATTGTGTATACAATCGATATCGATTGTGTATAGAGCCGATTACGACTCTATTTGAAATCGATATCGATTGTTTATACAATCGATATCGATTGTATATACAATCGATATCGATTTCAAATAGAGTCGATGCCGATTGTATATAGAGTCGATATCGATTGTATACACAATCGATATCGATTTCCAATAGAGTCGATATCGATTGTATTTGCAATCGACTAAGAGTTATAGTCGTCTTTTCTCTTTTGTTTCATCAGTCTTATGACCCTTCTTTCTCATTCTTAAACAGACGATGACGGACGTGAGGATTCCTCTTCTTTGTCACTATGATGGCCTTCTTGTAAACGATGATGGCTTGTATGAAGGTGGCCGGCGGAGGCTTATTAACATTTCAATTGAAATTTCTTATGAACAATTCATAAGGCGAATGTCTGCTGTCAGTTTTGCGAAGGCGGATGAAACAGTTTCCACAAAGTTTCATATGAAGATAGTGAATACGCCTGTGGTTGCCGACATTTTGGACTCTGATGATTTGACTACATTATTTACGTTTTATAAATCCGGAGTGGACGTTATAAAAGTATTCATCATTAAGGAACCGTCATCCTTCGATTGAAGTGAACAAGTAAATCTCGGCGGAATGATTTTGTGTCTCATTCATTTCAGCCATGTAAGTTTGAGGATGAAATTGTATACGATACCGTCCGTTAGGCGATAGCGGTTATATTGTGGCTAAACGATGGCGGAGGAAAGCAACATTTGATTTAAACGATGTGCTCGATTGAATCGTATGATGACCCAGTAAAATACATGCATGGGTCACAACAATGTAGTCAATGGTTAGACTATACTTCAGAAAGGGTGGTGGATACCAACGATTTCAGTCATATCTTCCCCGGTGGATGGACAACTTGGTTTACTCAAGACTTATGTTCTACCATGCCATAGATGGGAATTACCGGAGTAACTCAACCCCATGTCCATACATATGAGCACCCCTTCGGTGAAGGGCCTAGCCAACCACGCCATTATCCATTCTGTGAAGGATCCGGTCAATCACATCAGAACCCCTTCGGTGAAGGATCTAGTCAACCACCCGAGAACACCGCCATGAATGAAGATACCTTAGAAGAAGAATATGAAGGCGAACCAGATGGGTTTATCAAAGAGGACCCGAAAATTTTTATGAGAGATATTGACAATCCCCTAGTAGACGGAGATTACGAAATGTCAGAGACATCGGGCGATTCCTCCGATGAAGAGGTGGAAACTGAATATCGAAATTGGACGTTTAAAATTGGAGAGATCTTCCGAGACAAACAAACATTTCAAAGAGTATTGAAAGAACACGCGGTGGAGAAAAACTTTCAATTTCGGCCTTTGAGGACCGCTAGTTATCAGTGGGATGACCGGATGCTCTGAACCCGATTGTTCGTGGCGAATACATGCTTCTAAATTGATTGGCTCGATTCTTTCCAAATCAAGACATTCAATAGTACTCACACATGCGGAGCCGCTAAGATCGGACCGCACGGTCACCGTAATGCAACAATCTCCTTCGTAGCGAATTATGTACGGGATAAACTTATGGAAGGATTCGACTACACACCGGCGTCGATAATGTTTGATATTGCAAAAGCTTATAATGTGCAAATCTCATATGCAAAAGCTTGGAGGGGAAAAGAGCTTGCCCTTAATGATATTAGAGGAAGTTGGGAAGGACAATTTGTTGATCTACCGGCCTACGTGAAGGAGATGGAGAGGGTAGATCCTAATGTACAAACATCCTTTCAACTTACTCTTGACGGTAAGTTTCAAAGATTCTTTGGAGTTTTGGCTCATGCATCGGAAGCTTACCGCAATACACTTCGTCGCATATTGCTTGTAGGCGGCACACACCCTACGAGGACGTTTGAAGGGATCCTCCTTATCGCCTCTGCGCCAAGGCGGTAATGGTCATATATTACCGTTAGCATTTGCCGTGGTCGAGTTAGAAGAAGAGGATCGTGGATGTGGTTTCTTGAACGGGTAGGTGCATTCGTGATCGGTGGGTTTAACGAAGTTCTCGTAATTATCACGGACAGGTCGAAGGGTTTAATAAATGCGGTGAAACGTATCTTCCCTAACGCATATCACAACTACTGCATGCGGCATATGACACAAAATTTGCGACAAGTATCCGGGAACAATGTGAAGGGTCTATGGTGCTAGCGTGCATATTCGAAGAAATTTGATTATTTTATTAACGAAATGAAGAAAGATCCTCTTGATTCTCGCCGTAGAATATATTTTGAAAATAGATCCAAAGCATTGAGCGCAGCGCACATATGGAAGGAAGGCGATCTGAGTCACGACTACGAATATTGCCGAAAGTTTAAACAGCGTGCTAAAGATAGCTCGAGAGAGACCAATTATTGACTTAATCAGAACTACTAGAGAGAAAGTCGCCGATCATTTTCAAAAACGCAGAGAAGTTACGACTACCATAAATTTTGTGAGAACTGGTTTTTCACCGCTTGCTTTAGACAAACATATGACGAGCAATGGGTTCTCACCCTCGATAAAAGTCAATGGGAGTTCCAAGCAGAGCAACTCCCTGAAAATATGAAAGTGAGACCACCCTATTATTGCCGAAAGCAAGCCGGCCGTCCGAGGAAGAGAAGGATAAGGTCTAAGGGTGAGGTTAGGGCACTCTGATGTAGCAGTGCAATGAATATGGTCACAATCGCAGGAGCTGCAGGGCAGTGGGACCGATGGGCTAACAGTGTATATTTTTAATAAATATAGATTGAATGTAAATGAGAAATTCAGAATCCATGTTTTTTACAATCGTAATATAGTCTTCTTGATGTATCATAGAGTCGTCATCGATTGTATAACTAATCGATATCGATTCTATATAGAGTCGCCATCGACTATGTATAACGTCGATATCGATTCATTTAAGAATCGGCATCGATTATGGATATCGTCAATGACGACTACATATATAGTCGATATCGATTATTTATACAATCGACGACGATTATGTATATAGTCGGGAGCGATTACATACAGAGTCGTCACCGATTATTTATATAGTCGATGACGACTATATATGTAGTCGCTAATGGATGCTATTCTACTTTTTAACTACAACTACATAAAAATAGTGCAATTATATTCAAAATAATTCAATTTACAATTACAAAAATATTCAAATACAACCACACTATTACAAAAATATTCAAATACAACCACACTACTGCTGCTCCCCCTCCTTTTTGTCTTCCTTCGCCAGTACTCCGCCATGCATCGCTTTGTGTATGTAGCGATTATATGGTCAATTTACGATCCTCTCTATATCGATCATGAAGTCAAATTTCTTCCCCATCATAAAGTATTCAACATACTTCACAACAAACACTCCACAATCACAGGAGTTGGTCTGTCGGGGGACGGCTTTGATCCGACAGTCAGTAGATGACCAAGGATAGTTCTTCTTCATTAGTGCAGCGGAGTCACCGTACGAATATAAGATCACGGGAAGGTATTGAGTCTGTTTCGAAATAATAGAGAGAAGTGTCAGATATGTTAAGCTAACAATGATAAAAGATATGCTAAGCAAAATATCTTACCAGCGCCTGCAATTGGGACATATATCTTTCCTTAGAGGGCCTATTAAATATAGGGTCGACAATCATTATCGATCGTTCGACTACCTTTACGATCGCAAGCGCCCAGTGTAGTGGTTGTTCAGAATGTATTGGCATAAATATCTACAAAAAGGTAATATAATCTCAAAGGGTATGATAGAAAAAATTAAAAAGAATAATTATAAAGAGGATAAAAGCATACTATGTTGCATTCGTGAGCCCATAGATTCCGAAGCTCATTGAAGAAGAAAGTTTCCATCAGCTTCTTCCCTCCGGTCTCTCTTTGTCTATAGGCAGCCCACCTGTGAACTTGAACCTCGATCGATTGGTCGTACAATTTTTCAGCAAGCAGGAACTTGTTGAAATCTCTCAGTTCATAGCCCATGTACGTCAGTGTGGCAGGGTCCATTAGGAAGTTTTTGACATCTTTCTCAGGATTAATTTTATCATCAATAACTGTCAAATGTCTCAGGTAGGCGCCCATAACCTGAAACCAATGCAGTTAGATAAAAATATGCAGTTAGAGTTAAATACATAATCGTTAGCGACTCTGTACATCATCGATATCGATTCATTTTAGAGTCGGTAACGATTATTTAAGTCGTCGAAATAGTTATCGACTCTCTAATGAATCGATATCGATGATGTATAGAGTCGCTAACGATTACATACGCCATCGTTAGCGACTCTAAAAGCCATCGATACCGATTCCATACGCCATCGATACCGATTCCATAAGCCATCGATAACGATTACATAAGCTATCGATAACGATTTTGCCTACAGTATGTTAAACTTACAAAGTTATCCAGGTACTGGGTTCCCGCCAGACATCTGAAGGATTGTACCACCAGCTTATACTTGCCGACAGTGCTAACATATTCTCTGCATAAAAAATGGCCAACTTAACTAATCTTCACGATAAATATATAATAATAAAGTTAAGTATTCAGGGTAATTCTACTTACTCGTCCTCCTTCAGAGGCTTGTTCCATATGTCTAGCATATATTTTTGCTCCGCTGTTAGCTCAGCAGGAGCATCTTCATCGATGACCGGGACCGGTAATGAGCGCCACCGGTCCGGCTCGTGATTGGTCCTTGGCCTTCGCGGTAGGCTTCTTTTCAACTGCTACCCTTCGCTGGGCCTTAGGTTTGATGGCAATTACTTTGCTGGCTTTCGCTTACCTAGGTCTTAAGCGAAGCTCGAGTTGGTGAGGCAATTGGGAAGAGGTTTCCTCTTCGGACCCTTATCGGTTTGGGTCTCATTTGTCTGCCTTCACCTCATCAACGGGGAGGAGGAGGAGGAACTGATGCGGGAGTCGATGGTTCCTCATCGAAGGTCGCACACCTTCGATATCAGCTCTTCCATAGCCACATCCTGTATATCGTAATAATGATGCAAAATAAGAATTAATTTTTAGTCCACATTTTAAAAAGTCCAAATCGATCATATATACAATCGTTACCGATTATATATATAGTCGCTATCGATTTTATATATGATCGTTATCGATTATATAGATAGTCGTGATCGATTGTAAATAGAATCGACATCGATTTCATATATAATCGATAACGATTGTATATATGATCGGTATCGACTCTATATATAATCGATATCGATTTATGTTAACAAAATTGAATATCTAAAACTAGATTTCAACACATACCTTAGGTCTGGCCCTTTCTGACTAAATAGTTGTAGTGATTTAACTTCTGCCACTCCGCATCCCTTGAATTCAGCCTCTCATTGAAGGAGTTGCATAGTTTCTCTAAAGAAGCGCAACGTTTAGTCAGGGCCTTATTCTCTCCCTCCAAATCGCTCACTCTTTGGGTGAGCTTCAAGTTATCCAGCGTCAAATGATCGACCCTCCTCAACAAAGAATCATTGGAGGTGGACGCTTCAGCTGGGCTATCTTTCGCTGCCAGGCTCTCCTTGGCGGCCCCCCTAGTTCTTGGCCGACCCTCTCCCACATGCACGGGGCCCTTTTTCGAGAGGGGTTCTTCTTCAGACATCGATGCGTCATCCCATTCTTCCTCTCCCTCTCCAATATTCTCGATCGGAATGTAATTTCTTTTCTTCTTCGGCCGAATCTCTTCCACAGCTTTCTTGACCGGTTCTTTCCTCTTCCCCCAACCTCCTTTTGAACCCGTAGATATTCTCTTACCACGGGTATCTCTAATTCAAAGCCCTGAGGCATGAGGGGAGCGCGAACCTTTTGTAAGAAAATGAAACAGAATAAAATGATCGTTATATATATAATAAATCACTCTCGATTATGTAAAGAATCGGTACCGACTATTTAATAAATCGTTATCGATTCCTTAACAAATCACTATCGATTAGGTAATGAATCGTTATCGACTACTTATTAAGTTGTTATCGATTCTGTAAGTAATCGCTATCGATTGTTAAGGAATCGTTATCGATTCGTAAATGAATCGGTAGCGATTCTGTAATGAATCGGTATCGATTCTAGAATGAATCGGTAAGTTGCTTTTTTTTTTGAATAGGCAATAGACCTCATACCTTGTTGTCTAACATCTGCCCGCGAGTGTAACCTTTGATCCTGGACTGCGCCCTGTCCGACCATTTCGGCAGCCGTGGGAAAGGGTCCTTGAGGCCTAGCTGGGATGGCGATATATCGGGCAGGATCTCATAAGCCCACCATTGAAGTACACATATGCATCCATATGTGTTGTACGTCTTCAGGGCTTTATCCATCTCGGCGATTTTTCTATTCGCCCTTTATTATATACTCCATCAAGTCACGGTAGGCAAGCGGACCCACGGAGTTCGGTTAAAGGTCTCCACATCATCGATGAGGTCGATGTGGTCTTAGAAATCGATGGTGGGACCGGGAAGAGAAATATGCACAATACAAGCGAAGGGACAACTTTAAGAAGTCCTCATCACTTTCCGCTCTATAAATTGCGAGAATCTATATGAGGCCAGGAGAATTTTTAGGGGCGTTCACAAAGTATTTGTATCTAATGATTTGTTCTCTGATGGTTTCTGGGATGGGGTATACTTTTCGGGCCAACTACGGCAAGGCCGATATCAATAATATGTCTATCTTCCGAAGATAGACATCAGTCTTCCCAATTCGGAAGTGGTTTTTATCAACCCAAAATGTCAGCATCGCATCCACCACATCGGAAAGAAATCTCACACCCTTCGGCATTTGAAATATTCCACCAAAAACTGAATCTCTCAGTAACTTCTTCCGATCTGGGGTAACACTTTCGTAGAGATTCGAAACGGCACTGGGCGAACACTTGGCAACAGTTCGGTGTACAACCATCTTGACAGTCTTTTGAAATGAACTGTAATAAAAAAGAAAGGACTGAGCACCATACTAACAAGGATAGTTATAAATGTTGATGAAATGTATATATAAAACATGTATCGATTACATATAGAGTCGTTATCGATTACATAGGTAATCGATACCGACTCTAGATGTAATCAATATCGAGTCTATATATAATTGATACCGATTCTATATGTAATCGATATCGAGTCTAGATGTAATCGATATCGATTACAGATGAAATCGCCATCGACTCAATATAAGGTCGTAATGACCTCAAAATGTTTATTTATATAGAAAATATTTAATTTACTAACTCAAAAGATTTCATGAAGTCGCCATTGAATCAAAATGTTTCATTTACTTGCAAAATTTTCAATTACATTCATAATATTTCAATTAAAATAAAAAATAAAAAGAAAATCTTGCAAGTCTACATATAATCGATAACGATTACATATGTAAGCGCTAACGACTCTATATGTAATCGATATCAATTACCGATGAAATTGCCAACGACTCAATATAAATTCGCAATGACCTCAAAATGTTTATTTATATAGAAATTACTTAATTTACTGACTCTTAAGTTTCTTTTTCTTTCTTTTGTTCTATTTCTTTTCTTCCTTCTTCTTTACCTACATCGATTACATATATAGTCGATATCGTTCCTATATGTAATCGCTACCGACTCTCAATGTAATCGATCTCGAATTACTATGAAATCGCCATCAATTAAATATAAGTCTACATTGATCTCAAAATGTTTAATTTACCTGTCAGGTAAATTTCCCTTATTTACATAGAAAATATTTAATTTACGGACTCAAAAGATTTCATGAAGTCGCCATTGCATCAAAAAGTTGTTTCATTTACTTGTAAAATATTTCAATTACATTCAAATTTTTTCACTTATAATTAAAAAAGAAAAGAAAAGTTAGGAAGAAGGATGAAGAAGCGGTGGTGGATGGGGTGGAGAGCCGGGTGGTTTGTCTTAAGTTTCTTTTCTTTCTTCCTTCTTCTTTTCTTTTCTTCCTTCCTCTTCTTCTTTTCTTCCTTCGCCAAAATCTCCATTACTTCATCGTATTCCGTCCAGTGAACTGCAGAGGATCCTTACGGTGGTGGTGGTGGGTCCTTCCATACGGATCGAACTTTATTGGGTTATAGAAGGTTTTTCTTCGTACATTGGAAAAATATAATGGTAGGGATGATAGGTGGTTTGCTAAGGACGAACTAAACCTGTATTTAAAGCTCCTAGATTGTGGAATACGAATCGTTGTATTAAATTTTCTCATTCTTCCAACCTAACTTGCCATAATGATTTTACAAAAGGGTAGTTGGCAATAAATTAAACGTCGGCTGAGATAAATATAAAACCTCGTATGATTTATTATGGCATCGAGGGTAATATCTATAGGGAAATTATTTCAAATGATGGGTATTAATTATATGCATAGAGAGTCGATATCGATTTGTTATAGATTCGTCATCCACAGTTTATATAGTCGATTACGACTACATATATAATCGTTATCGACTCTAAATGTAATCGATAGCGACTAAATATGTAATCGGTAACGATTATATATAGGATCGATATCGATTACATATATAATCGATATCGATTACATATGGGAAAACCTAAAAAAATTATGTCAAAATATGCAACAAAGAGAGGAGAAATAAAAAATCTATAGCGATGGAAGCTAATTTTAATTCTAACTTACAGATTTTGTAGCTTGAAGGTTGTAGTTTTGAACGCGATCGTCCACGAAGTGTCAATGACTTTCCACCGACTTCGAACGAAAAAGTAAATTCAAAACAGTAAATGATTTGAAAAGAGGGCGGCTATTTATTACTGTGGGGGTAGTTTGGGTATTTCCTACAGGCGTGCCTCAGCTCGGCGCGCAGCGGGTTTGTCTGGGTAAAAGTGAAACTTTAGGGCTTCTGACGTAAAAGGCGTATCTGACAGGGCCTGTCAGGTAAATTTCCCTTTTGTAATTTTGTAGGGATGGTCAATGACCATGAATGATGATCTTTAATAACTTATGGTCGTTAATTTTGTAGGGATGGTCAATGACCATGAATGATGATCTTTAATAACTTATGCTCGTTGATTTGTCTATAGTTAAGACTGTTTTTGCATGTTTTATAACCTATGAAATTATGTTTTCATTTCACATATGAATTATTTACTCTAAAAATTAGTTCAACACTTCAGAACAAATACTTTAACATATGAAAAAATAAATTACATTTTTTTCCAACCTTGATGTTTTCCAAATTTTTCCGTTATCAACTTATTCTTGAAGATTTTGTCACTATAAATCTTCAACTCGATATGTCGTTTGCCCACTCTAAATTCGTATCATAAATAAATTTAAAAAAAAAAAAAAAATTAACAACTAAAAGGCGTTGATACATAACTTCAACTATGGTCGATGGCCACAAATAACTAACGAATTGTTTGACACCGACTCCAGTGAAGGTATGATAGATGGCTTCTGGCTAAGGTTTGTCGGTTGACCCGTAGACCCAAAAAAACAAGCATTTTTGTCTCATATAAGGGGTTTGGAAACTTTTTTAAGGGCATCATAGATTTTTTAAATATCTTTTCGAAGGCATGGCCAACATTTTCATTAAAAGAAGAATTTGATGTCATAAAGCATCTTGCACGCATTTTGTTAAGACAAATTGGAAAGAGTTTCAGTCAGATTAAACAATGCATGGGTGGCCGCCCCGACAAAGTTTTGGTGCATAAAGTGCTAAATGGTACAAAGTTAATTCTTTTCAGCTCCTGTTCTCTCATCTTTTCTCCCACTGGAATTGCAGAGTTAATAGACTGCTTACACTATTTACATGAAAATTTGCAAAACACAACAGAGGGACTGCTGAACTAATCAAAATGTTCAATATATCTTTACTGCAAATTATTGAAAGGGAACCGAGTGAACCTTAAATGGAATTCGCTTGTTCTGTGATAGCAAACATGAGAAAGTAATCCAATGAGGATAAAAATCAGACTTCTTCTTCGTCGTCCAAGTCATCGATGCCAACCCAGCGCGTAAATGCAAAGAGAAACTCCTTGAATGACACCATTCCGTTCCTATCCCAGTCCATCTCTTCTGTAACAGCACAAGATGACCAGGCAGTTAGTTCTAAACGAGGATTATGGACGGATAACAAAAATGATAAAATTATCGACACACATTAAAAAAAAGCTAAAATAAAATTAACTGCAAAAGATTTCACATAGATCGCAAATGGTTGTAAAATGTTATTTATGTTGCTAATGAAATATTAAACTAATAGAGTTAACCAAACACACAATTCTGGGAAGTGTCCAGCGCTTGAATGTTGTGCCCAAACCAGATGTCTGCCACGTGGCACCAAACCATGGGCACAAGGTCGATCTATTATCGTCCAAAAACAAAATTCATAGGCCACTGTCAGTTCAACAGTGGTCAACGGTTTAAAAACCGAATAGTGAATGTTTCATCAAGTCACTGTTCATTTTCACACTCGTAGATCGACAACATTTTTATTCTTTTTATAGAAACCACCAAGGGTGAATCCGTGTCACCCAAAATTTTACTTGGGCCATCTGTGGGGACTTGACTATGCCGCTTTGTCCTCAAACTAAATATCTTTGTAAATCTCTTTTATTTTATGGTTTTTTTATGCCAAAAAAGTGGGTGATCATACAGAGCCTATTTTGGAATTATAAAAAAGAGCTGATTTCCATCTCTTTTTGTTTCAGAACTTACAGGGATAAAAATCATTGCCTGATTCGTTGTCATTTCACTCTACATGGTTCACATCTAAACCAAATTAAGAAAGAAATAGCTTACCATTGGCCAAACTGAGAATAATGAGCCTAACTGGCCAGCACTTTGGTGCACATAAAAATGCTTTTTTCCCCTTATGGGGCAGTTCTTCAAATTCTACTGCCCACAAGTCCAACTACCCAGTAAGAACCTATAGTCTCTTTTCTATGGGTAAGCTAGACTCGAACCTGCGACCTTGAGGTTGAAATATTATGAGGCACTTTTCATTTGGTCACTTGCTACTATGCTCTCACTACCATCTGTGACTATCCACACCAAAGCAGGTAGCTGGAGTTACAGCCATCAACCCTAACCCTAACAAGACTTATTACCTAAAGAGGCCATAAGCAAATCTCCACAATCAGGTAGCTGGGGTTATAATCATCAACCCTAACCCTATCAAGACTTATAACCTAAAGAGGCCATAAACAAATCTCCACGATCAACAGATCCCTAAGAGCTCCATCTCTGCACTAGCTTAGAAGGAAGAAATAGAGGTGCCTTCACAATTAGAAACCATTACATGAACCATAATTACCATAAGCTGAGAGAAGTAAAAAAGGATGCAGAAGCAAGACCAAGTCGGACAATTGTAAGCAAAAGGTTATGTCCCACCCTGTGTAATTTTCAGATATCATGCAATAATACCCCAATTGATTTTGTTGGCCCAAACGAATTCAAAGAGAGAGACCGCATAGGAAGAAAGTGAAAAAACGAACAGCGGCAATCTTCATCATCCACCTCAGTAAAAGTACCGGAGCTATCTAAAGTCAATCATAGGGAATAAAATAAGATTGCCTGTTGCAGTCGCATCGCCTAAATTATGCAACCCTCTTTATTGTAGGAGAGTGGAAGCCCCAAGAGTTCCCTTACATATCTTGACAACGGAAGACACATCTATACCTTTTAATGAATGAAAGATGAGCATTTGTTTTTTTGTATTGAATGAGATGATAAGACTAAATACTTTGCAATAATAAATATTGAAATTGATGTGTTTGTTGGGACATTCACATAAGGTGTGGGAATCATGGAAAATTAAAGATAAAACTATATAATTTTCAATACAAAAAAAAAGGCTTTTCTTGAAATATATTTTTTGATCATATAATGCCATAGTTTCATTAAACCAAAACAAAATCACAGTGGATCAAAGAGGTGCAACGAGATGCTTTGCTGAAAAAAAAGAAGAGGAAAACATAAAAAATAAAGACAAAAACGAAAATAAAACAAATATCAGAGACAAAACTAAAGAAATGAAAGCCCAAAGTATCAAATCATCTCAGGAACTCTAAGTGGTCTAATCTGCTCCCATTCCAACTGCATATCCAAGGTCGGCATTCCAACTGCATATCCAAGGTCGGCATCCCATTCCCTTGAAACATGTCAAACTATATAAAGAATAGACAGACTTATACATGAAGTTATCAAAAAAAATAAAAAATTATATATATATATATATATATATAGAGAGAGAGAGAGAGAGAGAGAGAGAGAGAGTTATCCATGACAGCATCAAAAGAAAAATAAAAGATAGCTCTTTTCCACAAGATAGTATAGAGCAACTGACACGATCACCAAGGATAAGAGGCTACAAGTGCTAGAAAATGAATGGCTAAAACAATTTTGGACGATATCCTCAAAGCCATTTTTTTCTTGGTGTTTTAGGCTCTTAATCATATGGTGAAGATGCTATATAGTGGTGAACCACCGAGCACCACGTGGCACAAAAAATGGTACCACGTATACAGAACTGATGATCCTGTCACCAACCTTGGCGACTGGTCAATCATCTATAATAGTTTTCTTCCCAACTAGCTGTCACAAACTTGTGTCAAAGGTAGATATTTCTCGTTTAAAAATGAGCGCCTTTTTAACATAGTTTGTCATTAAAAATTTAAGTAACTGGAGGAAAATATGACCTTCTTAGAAAAGATGGGAATATATATATATATATATAATGTGAATGCGCATGTGCATATGTATATGTGTGTGTGTGTGTGTGAGAGAGAGAGAGAAAGCTGACCGAATCTTTTCATGGCTATACGTCCGGAAGAGCGTTCACCTGAAGAAGTTTCATTTATAGCCTCAACCATCTCATTTTTGCTAACATAGCCATCCTTATTCTTGTCCAAGAACACAAACGCATCAACCAATGTTTCAAACGTCGCCTCCAGATTTGGTAATCCCATCCGTGATTTCTACCAATTGGGTTATGGAAACATGAAAACTTTGAATTTTCCTACTTTTGTTTTCAGTCTAAAAAAACACATTTGTAATGTCACGGAAAGAAAAAACCTTGAACTACCAGCCATACAAAAAGCTGATGAAAGTGACTATGATATGTATTTCCATATCTTGGGCATGAAAGTTACATCTTTATAATTTTATAATGCCAGAGACAACGATGGAAACTAACAGGAGAGAAAGTTCTTGTACATAAACTTCGGGATTAGAAAGATTATCCTAAATGATTGAATATGAAAAGGAGTCCCGTGTATATTCCATAAAAATTGTAACTATGAGGAAAAGGAAAAGTCGTCCTATAAAATGCATAGAAAATCCCACCTGAGCAGAATAGTAAGCAATAATGCAAAATAAAAGCAATAACTGATAGGAAATGAATAAAAACTAAAGGAACTTTGCATGATGGATACGGCTTGAAGGGCAGTAGGGTCCTCCTTTAGAAGATATACGAGGCAAAGGAGAACGATGAATTCATTGAATTTCATACCCATATTATCATTGATATCACATGCCTCAAAAAGATCACTGATTTCCTCATTTGTAAACGAAATTTCTAGCTTTTCGAAGCAATGCTTCAGTTCTTCTGGATCTATTGCACCACTTGAATCTTCATCTGCAAGGGAAGAGCTATGGATTAGCTGCAAATGAAAGAAATACATAAATAACAAACACCCCTTGAAAATTAAAGATTGTGTGTCCTGAATTCTTACTGAAATGAGACATTAATTTTTACAAAAAAACTCCTTCAAATATCCCTTGTGAGTATTCAGAATAGAATTAAATTTTCAGTGGGAATGAAAGATGGCAGAGGGAATTTACAACACCAATCACTGACCTACCCCAAGAGAAAATATATGTGATCTGCTGCATTCATTATATGGTAATTAATTGATTGTGACGCCTACATTCTAAACAGCACTAGAGCACTCTTTACATATACATAATCCAGAACCCTGTGATTTCAATTAGTTTCTAGTTTCTGCCTTACATAATATAGACCCAGACACGTGTGTCAGGGTGAAAGATAGATCCAAGGTAGAAAACCTGGAAACCCTGAAGAATCTAACACTGATACACATCTATTACATACAATTTAAAGATGATTTATTTATACATTATTAGTAGTAGTAGTATTAATATTAGTTTTAGCATTTTTACCAAGGAAAAAGATGAATTAAGAGTTTTCCCAAGTAGAAAAAGCTAAGTATTATAAACAAATCAATTATTTTTCTGAAAAATGAAGTACACTTGTTACATAGTTTCTAAATACTTGATAAATAACAACTGACTTAACATCTAACAAAATGAACTCACCAAATTGCTCAAAAATGGTTTTGCATTTTCTGAAGCTCTCATCGATTTTTGGGAATTTCAAGATGATGGTGTTAAATGATTTCATTGCAGTTCCTTCAGATCCCCTCCGCCGGATCGCTTCCACCATCTTTGCCTCAAGTTTTGTTTCAGGTTCATAGTAACGAGGTGAATTGTCTTTTCCCACAACTCCTCCCATCGTTTCCCAGTTAGCAAAAGGGCATGTAGACTACAGGCCAAGTATGCACCTGGAACATCCGTTACATATAGTTAGTTAAAGGAGGAGTATTATTTCCCATAAGCAATTAATTGTTAATTACGTATAAACTCCATGTTTCCATGATTAGGTTGAATATGGAAACCTGTTAAATATAATAGTTGAACACTATTCACAGATTGAAGAAACCCTTATTCAAATTAGAGAGTGGATATGCTTCAGGCCACATATGAAGGGATGGCTATTAAAAAAACATATGAAAAAATACAAACTACTGCACAGCACCTAAAGATGAATGGTGGAGAAAAAAGTTACACCTAAAAGAGCACAAGTCAAGATACAACATAATATAGGGAGTGTAGAAACAAATGGAGACATATATAGTAATGTCAAATTTATAAGTTATATTTACAGAATTTGTATTTATCATCATCATCTTCATCATCATCATAGTCTTATCCCATCTATTTGGGGTCGGCTTTGTGAATCTTATTTCTCCACTCGTTTCTTATGTATGTTAAGCTCTCTGCAACTTCACAATCCTTCATATCCCTTCTCACAACTTCCATCCAGGTTTTCCTCTTCTCCTATGTCCTTGTGCTTGTAGTAACCCTTCATACATAGTCTGCTTCCGGCCGCCGATGAACATGTCCAACCAAGCCACCTCAAGCAACACTCAGTAATTCATATTTATCTTTTCCTAAAATAACATTCACCGTGCGAGCATGCTCATATTGAGCTATATGTATATATATATATATATATATGGGTAATGATCCTCTCACTCGAGTGATGGGATATATGTCTCATGACCATGGGTTAAAATATCGGGTTACCGAAACGTATCGTCCGAGCTCCAAAACGATACGTATCGTCGATACGTATCGGTACCGGTCTATATCGGACGATACATTGAATGTATCGTTCGATACATTCAATACATTTGAATGTATCGAACGATGCATTCAATGTATCGTTCGAGTCCAATACCGATACGTATCGGTATCGGACGATATTTTGATCCATGCTCATGACTAGAGTTAGGAGATCATTTCCCTATATATAAGAAAAATGGTTATGTCCTCCAATGAAGGACAATGGGCGTCCTCCAAAATAGTGCTTTGGTGCCATGTGGAGCTTGGGTGAAGTGTTTATATCATCTTTAAAGAAAAAATATCAAAAACTCATATCCACCATGTGCTTTTTGAGCCTTCAAATGTATCATTGAAACCAGTCAATGTTTGACTTTTTATTTTTAAATTGATCTAATCTAGGGCTATGCAGAAAACCGACCGACCGAAATTTCGGTTCGGTTTCAGTTTTAACGTAAAAAACCCGAAACCAAACCAATAAGAAACCGATAGTAGGGTATTACTTAGGTGCATACAAAAATAGGTTACAATTAAAATTTTCTCTTTTAAAACCTTAAAACTTAAAACAGGCAAAAAGCCAAAAACCCTTGTTGTCTCATATCCCATTCGTTTCCACTTCCCAGTTCACACAGGCCACCGTCCGCCGTCTTTTCGCTCGCCGGCGCAGGCACCGTCCATCACAATCCCATACAGCCACACTCCATAGCAGACAATAGGTTTCTCTCTCTTTCTATTTCTCTCTCTCTCTCTCTATGTTCCTCTCTCTGTCTCTATTCCTCTCTTTATTCTTCACTGTCTCTCTTCCTTGTTTATTTTTAATTTTATAAATAGGGTTTAGTTTTCAATATACATAGGAGTTTTAAAAATTTTGGGGTTTGATCTTATTAACATAATAGGGTTTAGCTTAATATAAATGCTACAAATAAAAAATAGAGGTTTAGAAACCGAAAACCAACCGAACCGATAACTATCGGTTTGGAGGCTTATCGGTTCAGTTTGAGAAACTAGAAACCGATAGTTATCGGTTCGGTTTCGGTTTAGCATGAAAACCGACCCAATAACATCCATAATCTAATCAATGCACCTGTGCTCCACGTGGACCTTGGAGGACGCCTACTATCCTCCATTGGACGATGAAACAGGGGTCAATATATATGGTTATGGGACATGATCTCCTAAGTCGAGTCATTGGACATAAACCCATGACTAGAGCTACCATTGGCTAGTAGCTCGAATCATGGGGTTATGTCCCATTACTCGAGTGAGAGGATCATTATCATATATATACATAGCATTTTCATTGTATGGAGAGCCAGAGAAACAATACAAATGGCAGCAAAAATTAGAACTATTGGACAACTAACCATGTATTTGTGAGTGTGTGCATGTGTGGTTAGTTGCAAGTATTCCCAAGGGCTAATAGGTCTACCATTTCAAAAATGTCAAATCGTGATCACCAGGTATTGCAACAAAGAATCAAAGAGCGAACAATTCAGAAAAAACTATAAGAAGAAGATACGTTAATACAGTAGTTAGTAAAGAAAGTATGAACAGGAATAAAGAGTTGAATATAAGCTATTTTACAACATGAAGCATTTAAAATTTGGGAGAATTAGATGCAAGAGAGCTACTCTACTTAGAAAACTCAAACACATCTAAGGAGAACCTGGGCAACCCCAAACCATAGCTATCAAAAAGAAAATCTTAATTAGGATAGAAATAATTACACTTTATGGCTTTTGCTATGTGGAATTTTGTTCTTATTTATTTATCATCTAAGGGAGCACAAAAGGATTGAATAATTTAAAAATATATTAAATTACTTCATATGTGTGCAGATAATGAAAAGTGATCTGGACAAGTAACAATGCGAAAATGGTAACCTCAAGGGGTTAGGTGAGCTAGCCAGGTACCTGCTTCCAAAAGCAGGAGACCTGAGTTCGAATCCCCTCCCCCCCTTGAGGCCACCCTAGGGATTTATATCTTGTGCTGACCCCGGCATGCGTTGAATTTGGGGTGCGCATGTGCCCCTGGGATTAAGCGGGTGCTCTAAGAGGCCCGGATACCCAAGTTATCAAAAAAAAAAAAAAAACAATGTGAAAATGGTGTCATCAATTATAGAGACAATGACTTGTCCACAGCAACAATCTTTGCTCAATACCAAAAGATTCTTTCTATAGATGATGTTGGATTATTGAAGAATAGAAAGATATGGCCATAGCCTATAAAAAGGGAAGGAACGGGCTAAATCATAAAGAGGATCTATTAACAACCCTCCTTTGCTAAGCCATCAGCCACACCATTTTCACCTTGTAAGGCTATGATGATAATGAAAATGGATACATGCAAAAGGGGAAAATCTAATATGTGTACACACTCATCAAGAATTCCATTAACAACACAAGAAAGTTCTCATGCCTTTGAGCTTTTACACCCAACTAAAAATGTTACTAGAATCCCCTCTCACAAGGATTTGCCTCCGATTCAAAGAGAATCCAAGTTTAGATCCTATAAGAAGAGTGGAGAAAGCAATCTCCATCCCCATCATTTATCAAAGGAACACTATCTCTCAGCTGCGCTGATAATGTTTCTTTTGGACTGCCTCCATTTCTATGTTACGATTATTCCTTGATCTGTAGCTTTACTGGTCAATATCCTAACCCACAATTTGTTATTTCTTTATGGGAAATGGTTGTATGGGATTCCACGACAATATTTTAAAAGAGAGAGAGAGAGAGGAGAGAGATAATCTGGCAACGATCCAAAATAGAATGTTCACTCATAATTCTATTGCCGCTTCATGAGCTGTTACCAATGAACAGAAAAAAGATCACCTGCATTCGAATAAATTCGAACCCATCACCTCTTCCTCTTGGCTTCCATTCCAGCTCACATTTCTGGCTATCCACTTCAGTTGCGACCAGTGACCCACTACCAGCATAGCACCTCTAATTTGCAATTTTTTCTCACACAGAAAACTTAGGTGTCATTGCTTGGTGCAATGGTAAAAGGCTTGGAAAGTCAATTTTTTCGATCAACGACATCTTCAACTCACTTTTCACTTTATACAGCATGAAGACGAGGGTTCGAGTCCAGAGAGCAGCCACTTTGTGTGCAAAAATCCAGAGGTTAAGTTTGCATCCCGTCCACCCCTCCCAGCACTGATTAATGGCGTTTCTCACACCTAAAACTTCACCTAGAGTAGTATCCTTGATATTTGATACTACTACAGGTGTTCTGATAGGTAGGAAATTCGCAACTACTACAAGAAATGCAATACCTTGTAACCTACAATTTTTTTCTTTTTTTGATAAGTAAGCTGGGATTGAACCAAGGTTGCAATACTGTCAATCTTTCAGTTAAGATACAGATCCAACCTCTCAAAAGAAGAGGGGGGGGGGGAATGCTTGTACCTAACCTGTTAAAGGAGGAGAGACACTTTTTTTTTTTTTGAGAACCTGGGTATCCGGGCCTCTTAGAGCACCCCCCTAATCCCAGGGGCACATGCGCACCCCAAATTCAGCACATGCCGGGTCAGCACAGGATATAAATCCCTAGGGTGGCCTCAAGGGGGGAGAGGGGATTCGAACTCAGGTCTCCTGCTTTTGGGAGCAGGTACCTGGCCTCAAGGGGGGGAGGAGAGACACTTTAACTACTTTGTAACCTACAAATCCTTGCTATCCATTATTGTACATGACAGGAAAAGCAGAAAAATAAATAAATAACGAATCAATCAATTTTAACTGAGAACTGTTCAATTCCAAATCAATCAAGCTTTTTGGGAATGAGCAAGTCCAAAGTAACCCATCTGCTATACCTATCTCTATCTGCATGCCCATCTTCATATTAGCAAAGCAACTCCCAACGCTGGTAATAATAGTAAGGCTAAAAATTTCATAGAATGCAGGCAACCAGGCAATTGCCAAGAAATACAATGTTGCCAAAAGTAATATAGTAATAAATTGCAAATTCAGATCACACCCATGAACAAAAATCTACTTAAATAACTAACTTTCGTAACAGTTGACACAGAATAGAATAGTGACCACCCACATGTTTATCTACTACTATTCTACTATAAATTTCTTGGATTTTATAAAGCTTTAAGAAAATTTAGAAAATTAAATTTGACAGAAATTTTTCCTTTTTTGCTAATTAAGTTAAAAGTTGGCAGATGTTTCAATAATAAATACGTGCAATTAAAAAAAAAGTGTGAGACAAGAATCAGTTTTCTCAAATTGCTATAGCCACAGATTCTGGCGGGCACAAATAACTCATCCTTGATTTTCGAGAAACACGAGAATCTGTGACTATAACCATGACACATATGTTTCTTAAAATATATTCATCTTAATCGAATAAGGCTCTTGAATTGCATCTGGTTTGTTTGTCTGCCTAAACCCTTAAGCTTACCTCTCCCAAAAATAAATACAAAAGCACTAGCTGACTAGTTGGAACTTTGAAACTCTGTCACAAAATTCTCAGAGCTAATCAATATTTTGGAAAAATTATCCGACAATATACGATCTGCCGAACTTTTCGCCAAATATTCGCTTGATTCATCGATTCTCCAAATTTTTCTCGATTTCCCCCCAAATTTTATGAATTTTCTGAATTTTATTATTGTGATACTTGCTTTTATCATACTTCGTATTGTTTTTTTATGATTGTAAATTGTTAATGCACGTGGATTATATAAAACACTTATTTATTATTTAAGGACATCATTTTTTTATTTTAAATTGGTTAACACATATTTTTGTATAATTAAGTAGTTTACTATAATCTCCAAAAACAATTGGACATTCCTGAATCTTCCCCGAATTTATCAGAATTAAGCCAAACTGACACCCCACCAAATGATTCTAACAAGTGATCCAAACTCATTCAACATAGAGAGAGAGAAAGAGAGAAAACAAACTCACCACTACCTTGTCCTCTTTATCTTACTGAATCACCATAGAACTGAACGCCAAATACAAAAAAGAGACATCTAACACAAGATCAAACCTTCTTTTTCTCGTTTTTTGTTTTGAAAGAAAATTACAAAGGGGCTCAATGGGGAGCGGCTGTCGAATTCTCTCGCTCATCTCCCGTCTTTTATGCAAAGACTTCACCTGCGCCCACCACGTTTACCACTGTCACTTCGACACATGTGCTTCAATTTCAAGAACCCTCAAACTACCTTGGAAAGTTTCACTTACATTTTTACATTTTCTTTTTTTTTAAGCCGAAAAATGTACCTATTATGGCGTTTGGCACTCGGATCCCCAAATGTTTGGTTCTTGGCCAAGCTGCTGCCTCGCCCTATTAATCTCGATCGCTCAATAGAAGTCAAGGATAAGTTTTGGCTCGGGTCAAACCAAATTTCAGGTAAAGGCCATATGCCCGTCTCAATCCAAACCGACTCGACTGGTCAAGGGTATCGTGCCCGATCGAAAAACTGATCTGACCCC
The DNA here is from genome assembly GCA_021018995.1 of Chloranthus sessilifolius. Lineage (NCBI taxonomy): Eukaryota > Viridiplantae > Streptophyta > Magnoliopsida > Chloranthales > Chloranthaceae > Chloranthus > Chloranthus sessilifolius. Next base: position 4,499,658 of record JAJIZI010000016.1, on the reverse strand, counting down.
ACAGGGGATGGGAAAACACGACCCAACCCGGTTAAGAACCACTCACTTTCCTTGATTTTCTATATAATATATCGGGTCGAATCTGGTGGGCCCAACCTTTGCCTGAACCAACCCAACCATTATTAGGTACCCGACCCGAGTAGTACTGGTGGTGCGTAGGTCAACCTGCCTAGAAAGGTACTGATATTTTTGAAAACTAAATCAATGAAATGGTCAAAAAGAATACATTCACTGATTTGTAGGCTCATAAAGAGGTGTGCACCTTGCAAGGATTGCCTATTTTGGTATAACTCATAAGGAGATTGACGGGAGCACCACCTGCAGTTCTCGGGGGCCCAACTTAATAAAACCAACTCAACTACTTCGTCTCGTAATTCTTGACCAATGATCCAGAATGGAGAATATCCAACGAATCTAGTTCTTTCTGATGATTAATAACTATCCCATCTGTGGATGGTCAACTGATTCGACGGTAGGGGCATATGCGGCGTGAAAAGCGTGGATTTGAACCCACTAGGAGTTTGACTATCAAGGTGTGAGTGCGTGGACCGTTATATGCACATGGATGGGGGGCCGGGCCGCACCTTTAGCGGTGCTGATGAATTAAGAACCACTACATAATTTTTGAATAATATACGTCACCAGCTTCATAAGATTATCAAGTTTAGGAAGAGCCTTTCAACTGTGATCGCATTCAAAGGTGACTTTCACAGATTTTCAGGGAAAAGACAGGCATTTTCTCAACCTTGATAATTTGAAATAACCAATTTGCTCCTTTTCAACTTGATGAACAATGGTGACCTCCGAGAGCAACGGACGATAAAACTTACAATGATGGTTCCATCTAAGAAGTTTTGGCTTCATCGGATGATCTAGATTCGATCAGCACATTCACTGATTGTGGTTAGAGGTGAGGTGCACGACATGGTTTGGTGGTATGGTGTACCATACTATTCAGTCGTTCTTAACGAATTTTTAAAATTATTGATAAGTTTGACTAATGCCTCGTGTTTTCGTGCTGTTGTCCTTTTATAGTTGTCTTTATTAAACTAAAGCCTACAGAAGTACCATTGTGGCCACGGGGCGTCGAAATAGATTTTAAATTGAAAAAACACATTATATAATATATATATGGTGCATTACTTTGCATCAAAGACAATGATGCGCCCATTTCCATCCACTGATAGGTGCATGGGTATAGTAGTTATCTAGACCATCCGATCATTCTGATGCCTTATGGATAGGCCGTAGTCCTAGAAAAATTGTACCAATTGGAAGATCATAACCATCCTCTAGTGAATTCTTTTATGGCCACATACCTTGTATCGATCATAGGTGCCTTAGCATTGTTATGAGAGTCTAGATCGAAGGACATATGCACCAATTGACGGTAGAGATGTTGAAACATGAGTGGAGTTGAGAGCAGTCTCATCTTTGAAAATTTGCTATTTGTTTATAATATATGTCATTTTCCTATGATAGTTAATCAAATGGTGTATATTATGCCTGTAGCTTCATCATCATAGTTGTGATGAAAGCATGTAAATTTGAATTTTATGATATTTACTGTTAAAACAAGTGAAGGCCTGGTATTATATTCACAAAAAATGCCCTGTTGTGTGATTAGAAGACCATAATCAAGAGATCTATGTTATTAAAGATTGGGACAAAAAGCCATTTCTGTCAATCAACAAACCAAGTTATCAAACTCGATATTGGTATCAGGTATCGGTCCATCTGAAACCGGTACGTACCGGCTGATACATATCAGTCTCGCCAATACAGTATCAGCAAGTATATTTTTTTTGGGAAAAAAATAAATATTTTTTTTTGTCTCAGTAAGTGTCGGCCGATAGAGACCCATATCGGTCCGACACCCCGATACTTGTACCGGGGTAGTATCAGCATCAATTTACCAAAAAATCAATATACATCAATATCGGCCGATACTTGATAACTTTGTTAAAACCATTACAGACCTTCTAGAGCTTAAATAGGCCTAACAACTTTTAAGGACGTAGTAGTAGAAAGGCCTTTTTTTTTCTTGTAATTTTTTATACGGCCATTCGGCCGAGAAGCCATTTTTCTAGAGGTGAATCCTTGATCCAGCAAAATGGTTGTTACTTCCTACATAAACCTGGACACGTTCCAATTTGTGTACATGTACATCAGACCATCGATCAACATTTTAGGCCAATGGGCCACCTCCCAAAAGTTGCACCGACAATCAACTTATCAATCCACCTTTCTGTGACCGTTGACCATCTAAAGGTGGACAATCTGTTCGTGTGGAGGGGAACATCCATGGCATGAGATCAGATGGTCCAGATCACTAACAGGGATAGTTTATATCAATGTGGTAAACAAAGTATTCATGGATTTAAGAAAGAAACCAAAATACCCTTGAAGACAGGCCTGAGACCAATCAACCCAAAGCCTGTATGTAAAAGTATATTATAATACCTACACATTGAAGAAGGAAAACTTGAAAGAAAGAACTAGACGGATGGTAAAGAACGGGAAAAAGAAAACTAAAGACAATTACAGTTAAATAGATTTTCTATGGTACAAGGTTAGTCAAGAAGACCGATGTCTCTTGTGGTTCACCCGTTTCAAAATGCACAGCCGTAAGCGTTGACTCAGTGCTTCCAACTTCTCAAATTTTTCGCGCTTTGGTTTCTTCTGAACTGGTGAGGCTTTCTTCTTCTCCTTAAGCTTCTCTGTTGATCTTCGTTTTATCCTTCTAAGAGGCGTTGCCAGTGCCTTCAGAGTCATCTGCAGTAATACAATTCACTTGGTTAGCTCCACTACAGATACGGGTTGGCATGTTGACAGTCATCTGTACCGACCACAACCATATGATCACTTATTGTATAAAAATTAAAATTAGAAAACAGAATATTGGAAATAGTATATATATTGCGGGAATCTGGGTTCGAACCAGGTGAGCTCCACGTGGCACCCGTTCAGGGGATCCAGCAACCGTCCAAAATGTGTTCAAAGGTGCCAAACTTCAATGCACCAAGTTTGCCAGGCAGTAGGCAAACTTTCACCAGGGTTATGAAGGGCAAAAATGTCCTCAAAATCATTTTTTTCAGATTACATGTCATGTGGCATGTGAACCCAAAACAGGTGTTGTTTTGGGATCACATGCCAAGTGGCATGGGATTATGGGTTTGAACACATGTATCCATCCATGCATTCAGACACATACTCCATTTTCCATATATATATATATATATATATGAAGAGAGAGAAGAGAGAATGCACGTGCACGTGAGCAAGAGAAAAGGTTTGACGAAAGATTTCTAAGGAGTTTATAATTATAATAATTACAAGGGCATTTCTGTCATATAAAAGAAAATCAATCTTAATCTTTTTTTTCCTTGTCCCACCCGATGCAACTTCCCCTTCTCGCACTATATATATATATATATATATATATATATATATATATATAGAGAGAGAGAGAGAGAGAGAGAGAAAGAGAAATACAAAAACATATCAAAATGGACCCAAGTGCACTGTATCTGGTACCTAATACCAATTCTTAAAGCAGAAGGGAAAGGATTGGTATTAGATGCCCGGTCTGTGTACCGAGGTAGTGCACAACTGCACATGTCAATCCCCAATGCCAACCTTTATAGGCATACCGGAAGTTTTCTGCAACCTTGGATTCTCTCAAGCACTGGTGTCAAAAGTTGTCAGCAGAGTCGATAAAATGATGTCATTCATGCCAACTTGATTTTACCTGAGTTTTTTATGCCTCAGGTGTGTATAATGTATGTTAGCATATTATTAGAGCTGCAAACTAGACGAGCAAGCTCGAAGGTTTGACTCGAAAAATCCAGAGCTTTATCTCTATTAAGCTCGAATCGAGAGCCAAGCCAGGACCACATTTTCAAAGCTAGAGTAATATGGAACCAAACTAGAGCTGGGCTCCCTGAAACTCAACTCAGCTCGCCTCAACATATATATATATATATATATATATATATATATATATATATATATATATATATATAGGAAAAGGCCTCCGTCCTCCAACCTTCCATGTGGCACCCAAAACACTTTTTGGGTGCCATGTGGACCTTGGGTGCATTGCTTAGATCATCTTTGAAAAAAAAAAATTAAAAACTCATCTCCACTGTGTATATTTTGAACCGTGAAATGTGGACCAATGAAAACCGTCAAACTTTGACTTGTGGATTTTAAAAAAAAAATTCAATTTTTTTTTTTAATATTGATCTAAACTGTCCACCTGTGCTCCACGTGGATCTTGGAGGACAGTCACCGTCCTCCATTGGAGGACCTAACCGGCTCCCATATATATATATTAAACTTATAAAGTATCATTAGATCATTCTAAGAGCTAATTATAAGGGCAATAGGGTAATTGTCTTATGAACCTTAACTTCCGCCTATTACTACATCGAGAATCCAAAAGAGTCTCAAGTTAAAATCGCAAGCTCTCTTTTTTGTTCCCTCTCTTCACTCCTCCCCTCTTTCTCTCGAGCTCTCTCATTCAGTGATTCACGGAAGTAAAGTCACCATGAAGCATTCTTGTGCACAGCTACCGAGGGCTGTCACAAAAGCATTTTCGTGCACAACCACCATCGCTGCCATCTCGACAGCCACCATCTCCATCTCAATTATTATCGGGCCAGGTATCGTATTGTTTTTTCTTTTATAACTATTGCTATTTTTTGTCTTCCTAAACCCCAAATCCTAACCCTATACAGTTGATTACAATAAACCTAATAGTGCATTCATCCTAACCCCTTTTCCCTAACCCTACCCTAAACTCCTTCCCAAGCCCTAATTGAAAAAAAAAATCACTTGACTCGAGCTCAGTAGGGCTGAGCTAGAGCTTGGAAGTTTCAAGCTTTAAGAGCCTAGAACCGAGCTAGAGATCCGGTTCTATAAGGTAGAGTCAAGCTAGAGCTGACCCTGGCTCAGGCTCGACCTCGGCTCAGTTGCAGCCCTACAAATCATGCATGTTATAATATTTTCCTCACGAACTAAAAATGTACTGGAAACTTGTTTTGGGGCTGTGTGTACCCGTTTCCATCCCCATCCCTGCTTCATACCCACTCCTGCTCTCGCTTTTGGTAACTATTTTTTAAATGAAGTGCAACGCTCATTAAGCATAATCCATGCAATCACTGTAATTACAGTAGTGAACCTCTCTAAATCTAATATATGAAATCCCTGTCACAGGTTTTGCATAAAAAAACTTGCAAATCTTTTAACGTGTCAACTGATCCTAAAATTTGTGTTTCTCATCTGCCCAATGAGGCATGCAAATGCTGTAGTAAGTGATTGCGCTGAAAATCACCGACTAACTATACTCAGCTCCATGAATTACAGCTTGAAATATAGTAGGAAATATCAGTTGAATGTAAGTTGATTGTGGGTTACATGGAATTTACTGTTGTTCTGTTCCCACTCTTCCAATAAAATTTGCTTTATGAAAATATAAAAATAAGTACAAACTATGGGTGTTGTCCATATTCAATGTTTTCTTTTTTTAGTAGTCATGAATCAAAGAGAAAAGGAAAGTAACATAAAGAACAGGAAACAATATTAGTATTGATCAAGAATAATATATATAACAATAACAATAAAATAATTGGTGGATTATGAATGTACTTCTGCAACTGAATTAGCATGATAAAAAAATCAAAGAGAAAAGATCTAAATAGTAAAGGGAAAACTTTACACAGACATGCAGATAAATAGTGCATGTTTACGTATGACAAGAAAAGGAGCATAGTTTTGGCACCACTTTTAGCTAGAGGAGGGATATCTAGCAACATTATGAGAGCGAAAAGAGAATGTTTCATGGTTCATAGAGCACAAAAGAAAAATCCCCTCACAAGCATAGTCACCAAGTCGTGTCCAGTAATAAGTTGCCAAGGAGAGAAATCAGAAAAAATCAGCAACAAAATGGAAAGTTGTTTTTTTTTTGTGTGTGTATGTGGGGGGGGGGAGGGTTAAGATAATTATAAACAAAAGGACTAAAAATTATGAAAAAGGATATAAAAAACATTGAAAAATCACGATTTACTGTTAAAAATAGACTTTTTGAAAAGATTTCGATTAAAATGTGATTTATTCATTTGCAAATAAGACACATTTTAATTGTGAATTTTTCAAAAAGCCGATGACTTTGGTGACTATGCTCACCAGTGATCTGGTGCAGAGTATTGGTTCCAGTAATACAGGAAATGGAAACTCTAAAACCCATCCGGCATCAACCGAGATTTTAAAATTTAGACTGAGCGCTTAAATTGAGAAATGTTAAATTGAAACATCAACTGATAAAACTAGCCACACAAGACCTGATGTAGAGTATTATAACTTTGGAAATTTGCCCAAGAGTAGCGATGGTTAATTATTTTGGCTTTGGCTCAGAAGGATTTGATAAAAAGAAAGGGAGGAACAGACCTGATGTCTGTTGCTGGCTCTCCTAGTGCAATCTGTGGAAGAGGACTCCTCTTCGCTGACTCCTAGAGATGAGCATCTTCCCCAACTCTCTTGATTTGAGCTCGAATAGGAGAAATATTCCTCATTCTGCCCATTTGGTTTATCCTGAAAAGAGCATGTCTCAAAGATTTAAGCAACAGCCTGTGGCAGACATTAAGAAAACATTCTTATATACACTAAACTTTTTGCAAGGTATCTCTTATTAAGAACTTCAACCTGCATTTGTCTGTCAGTCATAAGTCATAACTCTTCGGCATTGATGACATAATTGGACCTGAGCCAATAATTGGCTATTGTCATAGTGTAATAGATGGAGAGGGGTGATATCTGATTATTTAAGGGACAAGGTCTGAAAATAGTAAAGGAAGCCAAGCATTCCTGCAGAACACAGTCAAAATGTAGCATCGCTATGATATTTAGAGATGAGCGTTATGTCTGGTATATATGAGGTCATTGTCATTTTTGAGTCGATGTCGGTAACGATTTTTCAAATTGAGAGATGCCAAAGTTGCAATTCTCATTCTGGTTTTTGCCATGGTTGTCAATATCTACGATGTTATAGAAAATGATACGTATCTATGATGTCTATCTGTTTTAATCGTATCTTACGATACACGATACGAATGATACATGTGATTTCGATTCTATCAAGTTCTTTATTTAAAAGATTATCACTTATTTATCCCAACTCTAATCTCAAAAAGATTACATTAAAAAAAAGAATGATAAGAGTAAAGAAAGAAGAGGAAGATGTCTACAATGAGGAAGAGAAACGAGAAAAAGTGATAATTTAACTGCTAACAAAGATGCTGGTGCTGATATTAGGGATAGAGATGAAGAATGAAGAATCGGGAATTTTTCTATAAAAAATTTGGAATTACGAACTGGTAAGGTCAAGAAACAAGTATAAGATTTGTTTTAGTAGTAGTTCACACTAGAAAAAAACATATCATATATAAGGATATAACAGAAGTATGCAATACACACTTACACAACAATCATACATGTGCATCTATAGGGTTCTTTTTATATACTGGAAAATTAAAAAGTTTATGATTTTATGTGACTGAATTTTTAACTCCAGTTTATAAATCAATCCAATGGAATGTTTTGTTTTGTTCAATTTATTTGATTTAAATTCTAATTTCTAATGTGGCAAATGATGAATGAGTGTTTTTGATACTTCCGTATTTCAAAAATGATCATAGATTGTTATATATAATTTATATATATATATATATATATATATATATATATATATATATATATATATATATATATATATTATTTTATATATTTTCTCTATATATTCATAAAAATTTAACTGTATCTTAGATACTCGATGCAATGCGATACACGATACAAAAATTCTTGATTACGATACACGATACAAAACACTGTTTGACAACCTAGGTTTTTGCAACTTCTTTGTGGCAGTTGGTAACTAGAGTTTTGCAAATACTTTCCGGTGCAACAGAAAATAATTACAGAATCCATTTGTAGAAGAATGTTGAAACATTTTGGTAATCCAAGGGTTATTTGGAGAGCTACGGACACAATTTAATGTAGGAGATTATTGCATAGGTCACTTGTACTAGCTAAACTTGCTAATTCATACCTAGGATGCCCAGATACAAAAATAGGAGATGACTATAATAGATTTTCGATGGAATGAAAAATACATCAGGTAGAATAGTAACCTAATTAAAATGCATACATTTGTCGCATACACTACGGGGATGGTGAGAAGAGATATACTTTACATCCCAGAGGGACTATAATTGGAGATAACATTGTTTCTGGTACAGAAGTTCCTATCTCAATGGTACAGAAGTTCCTATCTCCAATTACATCCCAGAGGGACTATAATTGGAGATAACATTGTTTCTGGTACAGAAGTTCCTATCTCAATGGTACAGAAGTTCCTATCTCCAATTACATCCCAGAGGGACTATAATTGGAGATAACATTGTTTCTGGTACAGAAGTTCCTATCTCGATGTCCTACCAGTAAGAAAATAAAACTCATTTAACTAAGAACATATCCCTACAACTATATTTGTATATCTATAGTATGTAGTTTGATTGTGTTAATGTGTGTCTACTACATAGAAGGATTGTGATGAATATGCAAAAAAAATCATGACTTGATCTATCCTAAGTTCCTAACACTAACCCATTAACGGTCCTAACCGATCTTCTTCCCTTGATCAACCTTCTCCACCATTTTGTCCTACCGTAAGATTTATTTTTTTCCCCTCTCTTTTTCACCTTTCAAAAATTTTCCCTATTTTTGAAGACTTGGCCAAGTGTCCAAATTTTTCATCGATCTGGATGTTGAATTAAACAAAGAAATTCAAAGACGATTTCTGAATTGGCTTTGCAAATCCTACTTCTCCAAAAGCTTCTAATCAGCACAAAGCTCTCTGTAATTGGTCTTCCTCTTCTCCCACCTCTTGTGCTTGTAGCGTCTGAACCTCTCGTATAGGGTCAGCTTCGGGACTCTGATGAACATATGTCCAAACCACCCCAAGCGACATTCTGTAATTTTTTCGTTTATAGGTGTCACTCTCAAATTTCCTCTTATGTACCTTGAATTTGATCCTTTCTTGTTACTTCATACATCCATCTCAACATACGCATCTTGGCCGCATGTACTCTATCTTGTCATTTTTTTGTAACCCAGCATTCCACACCATGTAATATGGCAGGTCTAACAGCCGTATTATAAAAACATTCCTTCAATCTAAGTGGAACTCTTGGGTCGCACAATACTCAGCTTGATTGCCTCCATTTCATCCAACCTGCATTAATTCTATTTGAAACATCCTCTTCAAATCGACCATTTGATTGTTAAGTGGAGCTTAAATAGCAAAACCTATGGCAATATGGTCTAACAGCCCTCTTATAAAAGGGGGTCATACAATATTAAAAAATATAAAGTTCGGCTGGACTTGAGAATGAGTTGGTAACCTTTTATATTGATATTTGATTGAGACTAACAAATTGTATGAAATTCTTCTCTTAACTTTACTCTGGATAAACAGTGAGTTTTAAAGAGATTTTTCTTTAGAGACAACAGCACAACCACCGACAACTTTGATTTCATTTCTCATGGATGCAAGCAAATAAAATCACCTGCAAATGGGGCAGCTCGTCACCATCATTCCCATTAATTTCGGAGATAATATTACCTTGATCAATCACTGGGCCCTGCAATAATTACAGAAGTTATTTTTTTTATTGATACAATTACAGAAGTTATTGATAATTAAACTCTTACATAAAACTCGTAAACCTAATTACACTACTAAAACTCACCGCGACATTTGTAAGCAGTGTAAGATCCCCTGTTTCAGAAAGAAATTCACCTGTAATTTTTGTAGTTGAAACTGTTATTGCAGTTTCAAGTTACTGATTAATAAATGGTTGACCTAAATATAAGCTGAATATTTGAAGTTTGTCCTGATTAACAGACCATACATGCTTTTACCATTTGAATTGAAAAGAGGAGCCGACGATGAGCTTGCTCCTGCGGTATTTACTGTATGAAGGCCAGTGCTAGTCTCATATAACATGCCCTGAAGAGAAGAAGTAGGAACCTTGTAAGTTTAAAATATTGACAGTAAAGATCAACAGCTTTTTTTTATTAACAGTAACAGCAAAAAGCTAATATATGACAATTCTTTGTTTTTACAGACATATGGCAGTACGACACATGCGATTATTATATCAATTTCAGTTCACATCAGATGACTAACAACAAGAAAAGCTACAATCCAAAATTCTGATCATTCAGTCCACCATGTAAATGACTATACAAAATTTCGTGCTCAACTCCTTAAAATTTTTGTAGTAACCTTTGGACAGATCATTATTAACCTGTATGATTTAAAGAGATCACCTTATTCATAACAGCACCAACCTTCAAGCCTTCCAAATCATAATATTTATCAACCTTATTCGAACATGCAGAATAAATTTGAGGGGGCTGAAGGACATTGAAGAAGAAAATGGAGACTGAATCATAGTAAAATTGTGGCCGAGGGGAGTTGTGATCACCATCAAATTTGATAATATTCTTATCTCCCTGCACAATGTTCAGAATTACAAACAATAAATTTGATCTTCACCCCAAGATTCAGATAAATTAGAAATTTTTTCATGATGTAAATGCATCCAACTAAAGAGTATATGACAACGTGACCATCCCTATTTCAATGAAGATAGAGAATGTGTTCATTGGGACAAATTAATACCCCATAGGACTTGAAGATGAGATCAGAGTGATGAGGCTGAATGAATACATCCTCAGTAGCATGTCCAAATAAAGCTGGAATGAAAGCCTTGGGTGCCATCTGTAGTCATGCAAAACACACTTGACTGATTTTACTCTTAATTGTCCTACTTAAAGATCCAAAATTTTAAAGAAATCAAACAGAAAATGGTAGCAAGTAATGCTTAGCTTTGTTAAGATACAAGGAAAATTTATGAAAGTGTAACCTTATTAGATACACTTTTAGAATTGATAATACGTAGGCATGTGCTGCCATCTCAACAATCTCAAAATCAGTCAGACCTGTGTGCAATTGAGGTCCATAATGTCAAACTTGGCCTTCTTCTGGATAACATGCCGCATGTATTGAACACCCATTTTTACCTGATAGACAACAAATAAGTCTCACTAAAACAGTCAACATGTTAAAACACCTATATGCATTTAGTAAGAAATTATCAACCCCTTAAATCTAAGTCAGTAAAATGACATCTTCAAAGAATCAACCTATCTTTACAATAAGTACATTATTCATTGGTTGCGTTGAGACTAACATATCAATAGCGCAAATGTTGACAAAAGTGAGCCATATCAATGTTCCCATTACGCAGCACCACCGGTATGACTAAGTAACCACGCAGCTGGCAAATCATTTTTCAATCTGCTATATTCTAGCATTTTCATAATATTAACAATTTGGACAGGTTTCATTTCATAAAAGCAACAGGCATTCAAGTTCGAATTGTAACAGTATATGAGATATGTGAACAAAATACAGAAATATACATGCATTATTGAACAAAAGATGATTATTTTATAATTATTTGCACACGCCCACATTACATTTTAATGCATTATCTGAGCATAAACCTTTTCTATGAAAAGAATGAAAATAAAGAGAAGAAAGAGTTAACCTAAAGGGGTTTGGCGTGCTGGCTAGGTACCTGCCTCAGGAATCGGGAGATCTGAGTTCGAATCCCCCTTGAGGCCACCCTAGGGATTTATATACCATGCTGACCCGGTGCGTGCTAACTTGGCGAGCACACGTGCCCCTGGGATTAGTCGGGTGCTCTAAGAGGCCCGGACACCCAGGTTATCACAAAAAAAAAAAATTGTGACTACAAATCATAAATCCTATCATGTTGCTAAACAACAAAAATCTAGAATAAACTCAACTGAAAGAGAAGTGAAAATCGTACTGTGAACTTAGGGAGACGGATTTTGTAAAAGTCCACGAGCTCCATCATCAGATTAAATAAGTTAGAGAAGGCGCTGTCCAATACCATTCCAGCAATAGACGGGTCTTCTGCTCCGTAAAGAAGGCTGCATTCCATTTACATGAGAAAGATATTAAAGATAGCAAAACTCCTACAAATATGAAGGCACGCCAGCCCAGAACTTTTTCATATAAACACAGTGTAAGCACACTTCGAACTTTTCCAGATTCTGCTGCATAATTCATTTGTCACATAATATTACTTGTTTCTATTAGATTGACATGAATAGGAGCATTCAAAACATCTTGGATAGACCATGCTTGTACATCCTGACAAAATGTAAAAGCTCTAGCAACTATAACAAGTATTCTAACCAAACAATCCTCCACAGATGGTGAAAGAAATTATAAGATGGATTTTCAAATCCATCATGGATGATTTTTTTAATGATATAACTCTAGAAAAATTAACAAAAGCTCCCTGGCATAACTTCCCAATACAATGGAGAAAGAAAAGTTCATACAAAGATAATCAGAGCTTTCATGTTTATTATGGATGATGCTTTTTAATGATATAATTCTAGAAAAATGGAATTGACAATAAATAACAAAAGTTATGTGGCATAACTTCCAAGTATAATGCAGATGAAAACATTTATGAAGAGATAAAACCTGAACTTTCAAGTCTTCAGAGTGTGTCAAGGGGATAAGGCAATATCTAGTGATTGTAGCAAGATAAGGTAAGGATAGGTTTCATAAGGATTAGTAAGGCAAGTTACGCAAAATAAGATTCTAGATTTATCTTAGGAAATTATTTAATTAATAAAGATCTCTTTAAGGTCATGAATGAGTTATACTAACCTCTATTTATAGAGATGTTTTCTCCTAATAAAATAAATGATCATGCACAATGTACCCTCCCTCCATTATTCAAACACCTCCCCTTATCCATGTTTTATCAGGGTATCAAAGCCATGACCGGCCCAATCCTGCTATCAGACCAGCCATGGTCCTAGCCCCTATACCCATTGCTTCTGCAATCCCACTCGAACCCCTTCCCTAATCAGCATCTCCAAAGCCTCACAAGCCCATCATTATCTTCATTAACGACCTCATTAAGGAAAGTTAAGTTGCACGATCCGCCTTCGATTACTTCTGGGAGAAATCATGAAGACCTGATCTAGTGGGCCACCAGCTCCAACAAACTCCATGATGAGCAGGATGCATCAGTGAATCCTAATCTTAAAAAACTTCAAGATTAATTTAATTAATTTCCCAAGAAAAATCAAGAATCCTATTTTTTTCCTAAACTTGCTTAACCAGTCCGAATCACACCTATTCTTACCCTTATCTTGCTACACTCACAAGATATTGCCTTATCTCCAAGGATTGAATTTTTGAACCGCGGGTGCCAAAATAGGGTTGTTAAAACCATGGTTCAAAAACCTTGGTATATCTTCGGGCTGATAAAGGTCTTTTCGTCTTCCCCTCTCATTTTCTTCTTCTTCAGACCAAATCACCATGGGACAAGAGCTAGGTTTTTATCTTTTAGTTTTAAGTTAACAGACAAGAGGGCAAGCTATTGATTTTGCAAGAAAATTAGGTTTGATATTGGGTAATTGTTAAAATGACCAATTTCCTTTTTTTTTTTTTTTTTTTTTTTTTTAAAAGGCCCGCCTATCCTTTACAACTAGAAAATGGATTCATAGTGAGTTAACTCGATTGAGTCACTCGAACTCGACCGAGTGACTCGCTTAACTTGAAATTTCAAGTGTTCACACTAGTCTACCTGAAACTCCGTCGAGTCGCTCGACTCAGCCGAGTTTCAGGTAACCAGATCGAGTTATGGTTAAAACTACCCAGTTACACGCAAATCACCCCCCAAATGTGATGGGGACATCAAATTTAAAGAACCACCTGTGATTTATCAGAGGCGAAAAAAAGCATCACGATGACGGACATCTGTGAAGTTTCAGTTAGTTACTGGTGGATATAGTTAGTTACTGGCGGTTACAGTTAATTATTTATTTTCAAATTTCAAATTTGACGGTTTCAGTTAATTATTTATTTTCAAATTTCAAATATGGTGGTTACAGTTAGTTATTTTCAAATTTCAAATTTGGCAGTTACAATTAGTTATTTATTTTCAATTTTTAAATTTCGAATATGTTTGTAAAATGCCTATAAAAGGCTTTGTAAGGAATTTTTTTTTTTTAATGAATGATAATGAACTTTGCTATGCAAATTAAAATGAGATGTTTTCCTTCGAGAATGTGATTCTCTCAAAATAGAAGAGTGATTCTTCTATACGCGTGTGGTTGGTGCGAAGCCGATCATTCAATCTATACGCTTGTGGTTGGTGCGAAGCCGATCATTCAATCTTCATATCCACTTTTATCTCACTTGAAAGCGTAAGTATTTGATTCTTGTTTTCTTTCATTCTACCTACAATCCTATTTGAATTCTAATTGTCTAAAATCTCATTTCTCTTTGTTAAATTCGCTCATTTTCGAAAGAACTCTTTTGTAAGTTTGTTTGAATTCCTAAACTGTTGGAGATCTGGATGGTTGCCAAAGAACCCTAGTCTTCTAGATCCATAAAGGAAATATGCAGTGAAATTAACACTAGTTTGGGCTATTGCAAATCATGCAATTGGAAATCTTTTCAATTTTTTGTGTTAATTTGTTAAGACAATTTATATTTCAATTATTTTTATTAATCTTCAATTAATCTCAGCCCATCTAAATCGCATTGCATTAGTACCTGCATCAGATTTGGTATCAGAGACAAATAAGAGATACTTAATCCTATACTTGTTCTAAGACTTAAATTTGGATCTCTATAGTATCATAGTTTACATTTTCTCAGTGGCCGACTAATTAGCTCATTTTTATAATTTAATATGTTAAGCCCTTTTTCAATATATTTTATCTCAAGCCTACTAAAAATGATCTAATTGACTAATTAGCTTCAAAATTGTCCGAGCCTGTATTGCATGCCCCTTTTGTAATTTGGAAAACACTCAAGTAAAATGCCTTGGTTATATTATATATTCTGGGTTTGAGAGTTTTAGTAACCAATAAAATTCCCAAGTTATCAAGAGAAACACTCCAATGGTATTGTGATTATTTAAAAGCTTGTTTACCAGGTGGCAACGTGTAGTTTTAATTAATTCAAGCAACAACTGAAAGCAAAACTAGTATTATTTAATGCGTGTCACTTTTACAAGATGTGTGTCACTTGGAATCACCATCTGGCCGTCCAATACGTGGACCATACTCTCAAGATCTATATTGTGTGAAAGATGGGATTAAAAACTGATCTCCACCATCAAATTCGAGGCAACCAACGACTCTAAGGTGGAAAACCATGGTTGACCTTACCAAGTATCTATTGCAAATTTCCATATTAAATATTTTCATGGGTCTCTCTTTCTCTCACTAAATTTCCTTGTGTGAGGTTGGGCCTCTCTTTCTCTCTCTAAATTTCATTGCATGAGGTTGGGTCTCTCTCTTTCTATCTCTAAATTTCCTTGTATGAGGTTGGGTCTCTCTCTTTCTCTAAGATTTTTCTGTTTTCTCTCTCTGCAACCAAGCTATATATGCTTATAATTTGTTTCGCAGGTGAACCTAGAAGAAAAGGAAAAGGTTGGGAGGTTGAGTCTCTACTCACTAAATTTCTCTCTAAATTTCCTCCTATTTAGTTGGGTCTTCTCTCTTCATTCTCTCTCTCTAGATTTTCAGTTAGGTCTACTCTCTCTCTCTCTCTTTAAATAATATTCGCTCAATCACGATCTCAGCCATTGGTCCCACGACAAATTTTGAAATCAAATACCAATTTTTCAGATCAAGAGCCAAAATCTTTAAACTATTCCTGATCAAACACCACAGTTTTTAACAATTCAGATTTACCAGATTCAACAGATTGTCCACGGCGATGATTGCCGAACAATCAGAAATTTTGACACAAGGAACCTGTTATTTGAAGTGTTATACCATAACCAGTTCAGGTAACTCTTTACATCAACAATCTCACATACATATCTATTTATTTTTTTATTTTTTTGTAGTGAACCGATGGAGAAGAAGGTTGGGTCCCTCTCTCTCTAAATTAATCTTCCTCACTGCAACCATATAAATATATGTATATAACTATTACATATTTATATAAAACAGTAAATATAACTTTAATATATTTATATATATAAATTTGTCTCTGTTAAGAGACGTGTAACAGAGAGGAAGAAGAGGGAGAGGATTTATTTTGGTGTACTCAAGTACACACCTATAAGACTATATATACACATATATAGTATATATATTAATAAATTTAGTGTACTTATGTATAATAAATAGGTATTTACCTATTCTTTTCATCTTCTTCCATAACACAGGAGCTCCATTAATGGAGTTCGTTTGTTTTTTCTGCTTTATATATATATATATATATATATTTAAAAAATAACAAGATAACCTATGGAAGATTGAGGGGCACCCACCTGTTGGAGCATGCACGAAGGTTCGGGATGATTCAAATCGAGTAGTTTTAAGCTCACACGTTAGATCAGCGATGCAACTCCTACGCGTCGATTCGGCAATACGTTTTCGGTGATGGATCGGCGGGGTGCTAGGTTGGATGGGAGAAGAGTTGTGAGAGATAAATCGGTGGAGAGAGAGACGCGAGAGAAGGAGAGCTCGAGAGGAGGGATGGATGTGTGCGAAAGAAAACCCAAGAGAGATATATAAGAGAACGCATGTGATTGTGAACGAAAGAGTTCTAATAGGACTCAAATTTAGCAATTGTAAAGTTAGGGTGTGGAGTACCCTTACTATAATTGCTGCTCCTCCCCATCTATAACCATCCAACGGTTTTCAAAAACTCGGGTCATTACACTCTCCCCCCCTAAAAAAATATTTTCGTCCCCGAAAATTACATACCAATTATTTGAAAAGTTCAGGATAGTTTTCTTTGGCGTGTGAAGTTAGTAATTTATTTTCAAATTTCAAATATGGTGGTTACAGTTATTTATTTATTTTCAAATTTCATATTTCGAATATGTTTGTAAAATGCCTATAAAAGGCTTTGTAAGGACTATTTTGTTTTAAATGAATGATGATAAACTTTGCAATGCAAATTGAAAATAAGATGTTTTCCTTCGAGAGTGTGATTCTCTCAAAATAGAAGAGTGATTCTTCTATACGTGTGTGGTTAGTGCGAAGCCGATCATTCAATCTATAAGCTTGTGGTTGGTGCGAAGCCGATCATTCAATCTTCATATCCACTTTTATCTCATTTGAAAGCGTAAGTATTTGATTCTTGTTTTCTTTTATTCTACCTACAATCCTATTTGAATTCTAATTATCTAAAATCTCATTTCTCTTTGTTAAATCCGCTCAAAGAACTCCTTTGCAAGTTTGTTCGAATTCCTAAACTGTTGGAGATCTAGATGTTCGCCAAAGAACTCTAGTCTTCTAGATCCAGAAAGGAAATGAGCAGCGAAATTAACATTAGTTTGGGCTATTGCAAATCATGTAATTGGAAATCTTTTCAATTTTTCGTGTTAATTTGTTAAGACAATTTATATTTCAATCATTTTTATTAATCTTCAATTAAGCTCAGCCTATCTAAATCACATTGCGTTAGTACCTGCATCAGATTTGGTATCAGAGAACAATCAGTTTAGGAACTTCAGATTCCAGATTTCAAATTTCATATTTGAGATTCCAGATTTCAAATTTCAGATTTCAGATTCTAGATTTTAGATTCCAGATTTCAGCATTCATATAGATTCCAGATTTTAGCATTCTTATAGACTCCAGATTTCATAGTCATTATTATGCATCATTTAGTCATAGACCCCAGTAAGATTGAGAACCCTAACCCTTCTTTTGCGGAATTTATGCTATTTTAGAGTTAGCATGCGCTTTTCCTAATTGATGGGGACATCAGATTTAAAGAACCACCTGTGATTTATTAGAGGCGAAAAAAAAACGTCACGATGACGGACATCCGTGAAGTTTCAGTTAGTTACTGGTGGTTACAGTTAGTTACTGGCGGTTAAAATTAGTTATTTATTTTCAAATTTTAAATTTTGAATATGTTTGTAAAATGCCTATAAAAGGCTTTGTAAGGACTATTTTTTTTTTAAAGGAATGATGATGATCTTTGCTATATAAATTGAAAACGAGATGTTTTCCTTCGAGAGTGTGATTCTCTCAAAATAGAAGAGTGATTCTCTTATACGCGTGTGGTTGGTGCGAAGCGGATCATTCAGTCTATACGCTTGTGGTTGGTGCGAAGCCGATCATCAATCTTCATATCCACTTTTATCTCACTTGAAAGCGTAAGTATTTGATTCTTGTTTTCTTTTATTCTACCTACAATCCTATTTGAATTCTAATTGTCTAAAATTTCATTTCTCTTTGTTAAATCCACTTATTCTCGAAAGAACTCATTTGTAAGTTTATTCGAATTCCTAAACTGTTGGAGATCTAGATGTTCGCCAAAGAACCCTAGTCTTCTAGATTCAGAAAGGAAATGTGCAGCGAAATTAACACTAGTTTGGGCTATTGCAAATCATGTAATTGGAAATCTTTTCAATTTTCCGTATTAATTTGTTAAGACAATTTATATTTCAATTATTTTTATTAATCTTCAAGTAATCTCAGCCCATCTAAATCGCATTGCGTTAGTACCTGTATCAGATTTGGTATCAGAGAACAATCAGTTTAGGAACTTCAGATTCCAGATTTCAAATTCTAGATTCCAGATTTCAGATTTCAAAATCCAGATTTCAGATTTCAGCATTCATATAGATTCCAGATTCCAACAGCATTCATATAGATTCCAGATTCCAGCATTCATATAGGTAAATTCAGCATTCACGTAATTTCAGCACTCATAGATTTCAAATTTCATTGTCATTATCTTGCATCATTATGGAGTCTGATAGGTTCGAAGTCCTTATTAAGGAACTTACGACTATATTGGCTACGAATCAAACTGAACTTCAAGCCCAAATGCTTGCGTATCATACGCAATTACAAAATCAACTACATGATCAGCAAACCATACATGGCAACCTAGTAAATCGTGTCGATGAAATGAATGGGGTTATCACGGATGACCACCTTCGAGACCACAACAATAATCATAGGAGAGAAGGTCCTCTTCGTCGTGATCTACCACCTAATCAAGATGATAAAATCATGAAATCTGTCAAAATGGATGAACCCATTTTCGATGGAAAGAGGCAACCCAAAGTCTATTTAGAATGGGTGGCTGGCATGAAAGCCAATTTTAAATGGTATGCCATGTCTGAAGAGCGCATGGTCCAGTTTGCCAAAGTCAAGCTTATGGGTCAAGCGAGACTTTACTGGATGGGTATCGAGTGTCGTAGACATTCCCAGGGTCTTCCACCCATCTCCGCATGGGGTGGCATGAAGGTCCAATTGAATGAGAAGTATGTTCCTCTATCCTATGTAGAAAACTTGATGTTCCAAGCTAATATACAGGAGCAGGAAAAGGTTACCCTGTCTCGATTTCGAACGGGTCTCCGCCCTAAGTTACAAAGAGAACTTATTCTGTATCCTGTAACCGATCTAGACGAATGTTTCTCTAGGGTTGAAGAGTTGGAGTGATACCTTAAAACCACTCAAACAAGACATTTTGATGCTAGTGGGTCCAGTTATAAGCCCAATTACTCTAAATTTAAATCTTTTGCCAACTCCCAATCGGCTAAATCTAATTCAATTATCAATCCGATAATTAAAACTGATAAGGGTAAAAGTTCAATGATAGAGGGCCCCAAAAATGGCAGTCAAGGCAAATGCTACAGGTGTCAAGGATTCGGACATTTTGCATCTCAGTGTCCTACCCGTAGTTTGTTCATTTCAGAAAAAATTGAAGAAGAACAGAGAGACGAAGAAGTAGAAATCTATGAACCCAAACCATTTCCTAGTGATGACGAAGATCACATAGCGGAAAAGATTGTAGCGTGTCTTCGAGAAATCTCCTACCCTATTAAGGAGAATAATACCTCATAGGCGCTTGTGGTTAGGTGTGCCCTAGCCCAATCCAAGGAGAGTGATGATTGGCGAAGGGATAATATCTTTTATACTATTGCCAAGTGTGGTGAGAAAGCATGTAAGGTTATAGTCAATAGTGAAAGTTGCACTAATGTCGTTTCCGACAGCACAGTTTCTCGATTGGGACTTGAACCCATTCATCACCCACGACCTTATAAGGTAGCTTGGGTTGATTCTTCGTCCATCCCAGTGTCACATAAATGTCAGGTGCCTATACAGTTTGGATCGTATAAGGATACCTTGTGGTGCAATGTTATGCCTATGGATGTAAGGCATATCATCCTTGGGAGACCCTGGTTGTTTGACAATGACGTCACATTGTTCGGCAAATCAAACGTGGGTTCCTTCATTCACAAAGGTCAAAAGATCAGACTAAATCCTTTACCTCCTAGAGCGCCAGCCGGGAAAACAAACAAATCAACGGATAAAGGTGCAATCGACAAAGAGAAACCAACTAAGGCTATCAATATTGTTAGCCCCGTAGAGTTTGCACAAAGTGTCAAGAAAGAGAATGTTGTCTATGTTCTCGTAACTGTGGAATCAAATAAGGAATCGAGTATTAAGTTTCCCCAAGAGATCGAATCCATATCACATGAACCCCTCCAAACACTCGGAGTTGAAAAGGCAAATTGATGAACTCCTCCATAAGGGATTCATCAAAGAAAGCATGAGTTCATGTGTCGTGCCAGCATTGCTCGCACCCAAGAAAGACGTTCTTGGAGGATGTGCGTCGATAACCGTGCTATCAACAAAATCACGGTCAAATACCGGTTTCCTATACCGAGATTGAACGATATGTTAGATATGATGATTGGTGCACCATCTTCTCAAAGATTGATTTGAAGAGTGCATACCACCAAGTTAGAGTTCGTCCAGGAGACGAATAGAAGGCTACCTTTAAAACCAATGATGGTTTATACGAATGGTTTGTCATGCCATTCGGACTTTTGAATGCTCCAAGCACTTTTATGTGTCTCATGACACAAGTGTTGAGACCTTTCATGGGAAAGTTTCTTGTGGTTTATTTTGATGATATCCTTATCTATAGCCGCAACAAGGAACAACACTTAGATCATTTGAGGCAAGTCTATATGACCCTCAGATGAGAGATATTGTACGCAAATCTAAAGAAGTGTACGTTCATGATGACTAGCGTTATCTTCTTGGGATTTGCTATCAATTCTGAAGGAATGGCTGCATTTTATTAAAAAGGAATAGCAACATTTTATAGGAGATTCATCCGAAATTTCAGCACAATCACAGCCCCTATCACAGATTGTATTAAAAAGGGGGAATTTCGTTAGACGCCTGTTGCGGCAAGGGCATTTAGGGAAATTAAATTCCGTATGATGGAAGCCCCTGTAATGTGCCTTCCAGACTTCTCTAAAGTCTTTGAAGTGGCATGGGATGCTTCTGAAGTGGGTATTGGCAGAGTATTAAGCCAAGAAGGTCATCCTATAGCTTATTTCAGTGAAAAGCTAAACGAGGCCAAACAAAAATACTCTACTTATGACAAGGAATTCTATGCGGTGGTCCAATCTCTCAAGTATTGGAAGCACTATTTGTTCCCGTACAAATTCGTTCTATACTCCGATCATGAGGCTTTAAAATTTTTGAACTCTCAAAAAAAATTAAACCTACGACATGTGAAATGGGTTGAACAACTTCAAGGGCTCACCTTTGTCTTAAAGCATAGAGCCGGAATAGAGAATAAAGTTGCAGATGCTCTAAGTTGTAGAGTGACAACATTGAATTCTATGAGTGTCGAAGTAGATTCGATCATTTATTAGAAGACTATCCTACGTGTCCAGATTTTGGACAAGAATATAAGTCACTTGTGAATGGTCAATCTGACAGAACATGTAAGTATACACTATAGGATGGGTATACTTCTCTGCGAGACTTCCTCGTTTGGGAATTACATGTCGGAGGTGTTGTTGGGCACTTCGGCAGCGGCAAAACTGTTGCATTGATCGAAGATAGGTTTTATTGGCCCAATCTTGCACGAAATGTCATCAAAATCATTAATCAATGTCGTGTTTGCCAACTGGCTAAATAAAGGAAACAGAACACGGGGTTGTATACTCCTTTACCAGTGTCACACAATCCGTGGCAGGACCTGTCTATGGATTTTGTGTTAGGGCTTCCTAAAACCCTGTGCAAACATGACTCGATATTTGTTGTTGTGAACCGTTTCTCTAAAATGACCCATTTCATAGCCTGTTCAAAGACTTCAGATGCGAGCAAGATTGCTACATATTCCTTAGTGATGTTCGTTTACACAGTTTACTGAAGACCATTGTGTCAAATAGAGATGTTAAATTTGTTAGCTATTTCTGGAAGACATTATGGCATAAAATGAGGACCAGACTTCAATTCTCATCAGCATATCATCCCCAAACTGATGGACAAACCGAGGTTGTTAATCAGAGTCTAAGAAATCTATTAAGATGTTTGGTGGGTGAACATGTTAAAAGTTGGGATTCCATCTTACCCATCGCTGAATTTGCTTATAACAACTCGGTTAATAGGACAATTGGGATGAGTCCATTTCAAATTGTGTACGGTTACAAACCTAGGACTCCCATAGATCTTATTCCGATGTCAGTTCATCAAAGATCATCAGAGTCTGCATCTGTATTTGCACATCACATTCATGAATTGCATGCTGAGATTAAAAGAAAGATTAATGTGAGTAATGAAAAATATAAGTTTTCTGCAGATTCTCATGGAAAGTTTAAAGAATATCAAGAGGGTAACTTTGGAATGGTTCGAACTAGAATTGAGCGTTTTCCTCAAGGAACCGCTAAAAAGTTACAAGCTCGTAGTGCTGGACCTTATAGGATCCTGAAGCGTGTCGGTCCTAATGCTTATGCTTATGCTTTAGAACTATCACCAGAGATGGGTATTAGTTCAACTTTCTATGTGGCCTTGCTATGATACCACCTAACCCTTTTGAACCTTCAACCCCAGAACCTACCTCTATCTCCCTCCCTATTCCATTACCTCCACCTACCCATCCATCTCGTGAGATAATTGAGGACGTTTTGGATGATCAAATTGCGTCAACAAATCAAGGGGGATTTCAAAGGTACCTTATCAAATGGCAAAATAGACCAGATTCGGAGAATACATGGATCACAAAAGGCAAATTACAACGTATTGATCCGAATCTTTGCGACCAGTATCACAATCAACAATCAACGGGGATGAATGCTTCCACCCCAGGGAGAATTAATGGGGACATCAGATTTAAAGAACCACCTGTGATTTATCAAAAGCAAAAAAAAGGTCACGATAACGAACATCCGTGAAGTTTCAGTTAGTTACTGGTGGTTACAGTTAGTTACTAGCGGCTACAGTTAGTTATTTATTTTCAAATTTCAAATATAGTGGTTACAGTTAGTTATTTATTTTCAAATTTCAAATATGGTGGTTACAGTTAGTTATTTATTTTCAAATTTCAAATTTCGAATATGTTTGTAAAATGCCTATAAAAGACTTTGTAAGGACTATTTTTTTTAATGAATGATGAACTTTGCTATGCAAATTGAAAACGAGATGTTTTCCTTCGACAGTGTGACTCAAAATAAAAGAGTGATTCTTCTATACACGTATGGTTGGTGCGAAGCCGATCATTCAATCTATACGCTTGTGGTTGGTGCGAAGCCGATCATTCAATCTTCATATCTACTTTTATCTCACTTGAAAGCGTAAGTATTTGATTTTTGCAATCCTATTTGAATTCCAATTGTCTAAAATTTCATTTCTCTTTGTTAAATCCGCTCATTTTCGAAAGAACTCCTTTGTAAGTTTGTTTGCCAAAGAACCCTAGTCTTCTAGATCCAGAAAGGAAATGTGCAGTGAAACTAACACTAGTTTGGGCTATTGCAAATCATGTAATTGAAAATCTTTTCAATTTTCCGTGTTAATTTGTTAAGACAATTTATATTTCAATTATTTTTGTTAATCTTCAATTAATCTCAGCCCATCTAAATCGCATTGCGTTAGTACCTGCATCAAAATGCCTATTAAAAAAGGGCACGAGAAATCACTTGGGAAAAAAAAAAAACACCTCAAAACTCCCAAGACGCTAAATCCTTGCCCAACTGCAATCTCGTCTCTCAAGGTCTCTAAGTTCTTCAACATCCTCAAGGTCATCTAAGCAAAGATAGCTTCCTCAAGTCCTCTACTTAAAGAGAACCTCTAAAGAATCCCTCTTACACTAGCAGCAAAAGCACTTATAAGTCATAAAAGATTCTTCACCCGAAATCCCCAAGTGGCATACACCAGAACATGTCGACAGACTAGCATTTTTTGCATACTCCAACAAACCACTCTCAAGGATGTTTGGGACAGGGATTCAACTTTAAGCCTTCATTCCAACATATGAGTGTCGGGTATCAAGGCTCGTCGATATACAGGCACCAGATGATTAAATAGCGTTCATAGTATATGCTACGCGACACACCTCGTAGCGCACTATGGAAGTGCTGCATAGCGCAAGCTCATAGCATATAAAAGCTTCTAACGTGCATGTAGTGTAGTGTAACATGGTCACGACTTTGGTGCATAGAGGTGCACGACATGATGCTAGCATAGACGATGATGAGCCTTGGATCTTGATGCACAAAGATGCATAACAGGTTGTCAGTTGGCATGCACACAAGTCGTGTGGCACGTGAAGGAGTCACGGTCATCCCTTAAGGATCATATATGGGGTGAAGTAAGCCCTCTTGTAGAGTGGTGCGGCACGCAGAGGTGTGTTGTTGGTGTTGAACAACTTTGATGGGCAAGTGGTGGTGCCACGAGTAGAGCTCTCAATGGGCTGGGCCAACCCAGATTTTGGCCCGCACCTAGCCCAGAAAAAGCGATATATTTTATGAAGCCAACTGTGAAGACCCAGACCCACATGCTACAATATTGTCCGGTTTTTGGCTTAGGTCCCCACCCCAATTTTGTTTCTGGCATGGGCTTAAGTCCCCACCAAAGTTCGGTGGCTGAGTAAAGGGGACACTAACACCAAGTACTTTCACGCAATCCCCAATGCGCGCAATAAGGCAAATTATTTGGGTAGAATTGTGATCGACGGGGTGGCCTATACGGATGCGGAGGAGGTTAGAGACAGAATTGTGGGTTTTTATGAGGAATGTATGCTGATGAGGGGCTCATACGTCCTGAGCTGGATGGCGTCCACTTCAATTCTATCAGTGTTGACGAACAATTGATGTTGGAACAGCCCTTTAGTGAAGAGGAGGTTTGGCACATTGTCAGATATGGAGCTAAGAATAAAGCTCCAGGGCCGGACGGGTTCACTATGGAATTTTTTAGGTGTTTTTGGACGAGCATTAAGAACGACCTGATGAGGGTGGTGCTGGAATTTCATGCGACCGGGTTTATTGGTCGGAGTCTCAACTCCACTTTCCTTACCCTTATCTCGAAGAAGGAAGGGGCCGAGGAAATTTCGGATTTTCGGCCGATTAGTCTTACCAATTGCTTGTATAAAATCATTGCGAAGGTGCTGGCCAATCGTCTCAAGAGGGTTATGGGGACCATTATTTCGGAGACTCAAGGGGCTTTTGTGGCTAGCAGACATCTTCTTGATTAGGTTGTGCTGGCTCAGGAGACTATCCACTCCGCTCACCTTGATCGCTGCCCGGCTGCCCTGTGGAAGGTGGACATGGAGAAAGCCTACGACCGTGTCAGCTGGAACTGTCTTGATTATATGTTGGAAAGGATGGGCTTCGGGGAGGTCTGGAGGAAATGGATGAAAGGCTGCTACTCTTCGGCCTGGTTCTCGATCTTGGTCAGCGGCTCCCCCGCTGGTTACTTCAAAAGTTTGCATGGTCTCCGACAAGAGGACCCTCTTTCGCCGTTTCTCTTTAATATTGTGGGGGAAGCTCTCTCGGGTCTCATCAACAGGGCCAGGTTGGCTGGTCTCATCGCTGGTATTAGGGTGGGAGGCCTTTGTCGGCGTATATCTCACCTACAGTATGCTGACGATACCTTGCTCTTTGGAAGGGCCGATGCCCAAGAATTCAGGTCTTTCAGTGACATTCTTGCCATCTATGAGGCAGTCGTGGGTCAGAAAATTAATTTCTCTAAGTCTGCCATCACAGGGATTGGAACTAATGACGCTTCATTAGACGAACTTGCACTTACTGTGAACTGTCCTGGGGGTAGTCTCCCTATACACTATTTAGGTCTACCCCTTGGTTTGCGTTCTCCTACGGCTAGAGACTGGGAACCGGTTGTGCAAAGGGTCGAATTGAGGCTCTCTTCGTGGAAAGGGAAGTTGCTGAGCAGTGGGGGGCGGCTGGTCCTGCTGAAGTTTTGTCAGCTATGCCGTTATTTTACATGTCTATGTTTAAATGCCCGGTGAATGTCATCAAGCACCTCGAACAAATCCGGAGGGGCTTCCTTTGGGAGGGCTCCGCGTCCACTAGGAAGTACCATTTGGTCAATTGGGAGACAGTTCTGTTGCCGATCAGCGCGGGGGTTTGGGCATCCGCGGGTTACAATCTCACAATATTGCGCTGTTAGGTAAGTGGTTTTGGCGGGCAGGGAAGGACGATGAGATGAATAGCCTCTGGCAGGTCATGCTGAGTGAGAAGTATGGCAACATGGGTGGAAATTGGGGCATTTCTGTTTGCTGTCCAAGGGGCACATCTGCTTGGCGGAAGGCGTTGTGCAGCACTTGGGGTCGATTCGCCAGGGGCCTGTCTTACAGCTGGGGTTGCGGCACCAGGATACGGTTCTGGGAGGATGCTTGGGCAAACCGGGAACCCCTAAAATTTTCCTTCCCGGATCTGTACTCTATCTCGATCAATCCCCATGGGAGAATTGATAAGTTTATGGCTGAGACTGAGGGGGGGAGAGTGTGGAATGTTACTACTAGACGGCTGTTGAGGGATGAAGAGATGGTGTCGTTCGCTTCCCTCCTGCATCTTCTTTACAGTACCCAACGGAATCGTGGCAAGTGCGATATGCGTAGATGGGGGCCAAGTAGTGATGGCTGCTTCTCCGTTAAATCCTATTACAAGATGCTATCGATGCGGCCGCTGATCAAGTTCGAGGGTGCAGGGTTGTGGAAGAGGAATACCCCGGCGAAGATCAAATTTTTCATGTGGACTACGCTCAAGGACCGGATCCTAACTTTGGACCAACTCATTCGGAGGGGTAAAGACGTGCTAAACCGTTGCGTGATGTGCAAGGAAGAGGAGGAGTCCGCTCCCCATCTGTTGTTGCATTGCAAAGTGGCTCACGCAATTTGGTGCATTGTCATGCAATCCTTCGGGATGTCTTGGGTCATGCCAGCGAGGCCCATCACTCAATACCTAATGTGGGAGGTTGTTCGGTTAGATGGACCGGTGGCTGAGTACTGGAGGGTTGCTCCCTTCGCGGTATTTTGGTCTTTGTGGGGGGAAAGGAGCCAGCGGACCTTTGAGAATAAAGGTCGTACGTTGGGATGATCATGCGGTACATCCGTGATCTGATGTGGTTCTGGGTAGCTAAGGGGGAAGGGGGGGCTGGGGATGAGGTATTTGTGTGGGATCCGGGCTGACGTTTCAGGGGGAATGGGGAGGTTATGGGAGTCTGTGGGTTTCTTTTCGTTTTGATCGTGTATGTTTTGTATGACTTTTCGACAGCGTCTTGCTGTTTTCAATACTTATTCTCTTTATCGATCAAAAAAAAAGGTCCCCACCCAAAACGCGTCATGACATGTACTATCCGCAATCACATATAGCCCAGGGTCAGGAATTTTCCCTATCTGATGTGGGACTATTACTAAGCTCACTCCCCCTCCCAAAAACTAATAGCTGCAGGTGAAGATGTGTGAACTACACTGCCCGATGGACTTGATGCATTGGTAGATAATGCGGTTTATGAGGGTGATGACGTGGATGACCAGCTTGAGGATGTTAGATATGTATTAAATAGTTAGAAAGACTTGTCAGTAGTTGACCGTACATTTATTTATAGTCATTTAATACAATGGACTCAAAATTCAATATAAATTTAATGATGAGAATTTTTTTATGTGAGAAGAAATTTTGGTTCACGATTTTTGGGAGCCCAATTTTATGTAAGATCTGGTATGATATGTATGTATACTTATCGCCTTAACAAGCGTGCGGAGTCATGACACGAAATTCTAGGCCCTTGAGATCGGCTAGGATTCTGGGTCGTGACACCAACCCGGTCCGGTACCAGGGTCGGGCTAGGCATGTGGTGACCCGGAATGATCCGGGCCGAACTTGGGTTGAATGTTCCAACACCCGGCCCGGATAAATAAATAAAAATTTTGTGTGTGTGTGTGTGTGTGTATATATATATATATATATATATATATATATATATAAAGTTGAGAACATTTTAATTAAATGTCCTAAGATTAAACCGTTGAAAGGTTTAAAATCAACGGCATTTAAGTAAAAATGCACTTGCAATTACAATCGGTACTAACTTCATAAATAGAAACCCTATAATAGGGTTTTTATTTTATTGCAATTTCTACCATCTCAAGTCCCAACTCTAAACAAGCAAGTCTTTCGCAGCCCGGGTTAGGGCCAGGCTAAAAAAATTGGGAACCTGGCCCAGGTATAGCAGGGCCGGGTTGAACCCCAGCCCGGCCCTAGCCCGGCCCATTGAAAGCCCTAGCCACGAGGGCACGCGACCTAAGCCACGAGCCTCACAAAGGCAAGTTGCAAGCACATTGTAGGGCCATGCGAGGAATTGCCTGAGCCATAACCTAGCCATTGAGGGATTTCTATATGACATAGTTGGAGATCTTGTAGGGCATTCCAAAAGAAATGTTTGATGTTCTCCCGCTGCTTTGCAAGGGTTGATGATTCTGCCTTATATAAGGGAGGGGAGCTACTCCCATACACATGAGGCCTTAGTGCACTAGAGGGTGCATCATTGGTCTTCTAGGCCTGTTAGGATGGACCTGGAATGTTGTTACACTGATAGTACCATGTGTCAAACAAGGCGAGGTGCCAATGTGTGGCAACTATGTCAGTTGGTGTAAATGTAAGCGACCCAGTCAGTTAAGCGTGCTAAGGTTGTAGCAACTGGTGACCCCTTGAGAAGTTATGATATGGCTTGTGTGGGGTATTTGGATCATGGATCAAAATCTTGGCCGAGATTTCAATTTCTCGGCCGAGATGACTTGGTTTCAGCCCCCACCGAAACAAAAATTTGAAACTTTCAGGTGACGTAACTTACCCGAGTTTCATCATTTACACTTAGTTTATTTTTTATTTTTCTCCTCTCCTCTCTCCTTCCATAGCTTGATGAAATTTCGCCGGATATTGTCGGATCTTGACGAAATTTTGTTGTATCGTACCGTAACTTATCGAATCTCGTCTGATTTCGCCAAAAGTTACCAGATTTTTTACGGATTCTCTCCGGACTTTGATGGATTATCTCTCAAAGTTACCGTAACTTACCGAATATCGTCGGATTTCTCTGTATCTATTCGTATCTCACTGAATCTTCCCAGATTTAGTCGAATCTTGTCAAATATTGCCGGATTTCGTCAAATATTACCAATATCTTGCCGGATTTAATCTCAATAGTTCAAATACG